>OU015754.1:74145988-74179972 GCA_907169655.1 Acomys percivali | reverse complement strand
ACTATTGTCCAGGCAGACCTGAAGTGATGAGCCACAGTAAGATGGCTCCATTAACCCCAACTGGTGATGCTTTTTGACCTCCAATGAGGGGTCTCTGGGCTTAGTGCCTGGCACTAACACTTCCAGGTCTCCCTTAAGGAAAACAATGAGGGGACCAACAGAGAAAGGTGTGCCCTGGGCCATCTTCAGACAGAAACATGGTAGAACTCAAAGGGGACTGGCTTGCTCCAGAAAGGTGGGGTGGTGGGGGTAGGGGGAGCACCAGGAGGTTCTCCAGGCCTGAGTTAGAGACTCTGGATACCTAACCCTCTCAACTCCTGAGCGACGGTCTGTGGTAGGGCCCAGAGACACCCAGGAGTGAGAAGAGGTCATGGGGAAACATACCAGAAGGTCAAGGCTGTGTCACCTCTGAGCTGGCACCTGAGGAACAAAGTTTGAGTTGTTGACCACAGGGAGGATGCTGAGTCCCACTTAGGTGGATAGTGCCATACAGCTGTGCTGAGGGTTGAAGGGTCCAGCTGAGTTGAGTTGGGGGGGGGGGGCCAATTTCGCCACCCTAATGTACCCTGAGCTTGCTTCCCCTTGAGTCAGCAGGGCAGTAAACCCTGCCTGGGTTTTCTGGTGTTGGGTACCCTGGTCAGCACCAGATGGTAAGATACTAGACTCAGATTGTGGTCCCTGAGGCTGATGATGTAGTTAACGGTCCAAGGATGCACCCGTGGCTGGGTACTGATCTGCCCCTTGCCTGGCCTCTCCCTTTCCACAGGGAGGGAGGTCAAAACCATTTCCCAAATCCTGGAGGATAAGGACTTGCGAAAGCAGAATGACTACGTTGAGGTAAGGGCCTGGAGTGAGGGGCTGTGCCCAAGAAGTCACTGGCACTGCAGGTCTTGTAGGGTCTTTGAATGACCACCAGCCCCAGATAAGGACTTCAGGGATGTGCAGTGGGGTGCTCTGTTCACTGGGTCCTTACTACTCTTAAACCAAGAATATCCTATGCCATGGTGCATGATGCGTCTGCACAACAGTGAGGGCCACCTACCCTGGCAGGGTGGGTACCAGCTGGTCTATGGCCAAGGTATGCCTTGGGCCCAGAGGTTTGATCTTATTTCAAACTGTTTGGCATCAGCAGGGATGTGCCCAAGGAAGGTGTGTTGAGTAAGCAGGAATGGCTGCTTAGACCTGAAGTTAAGACCTAAGGTCTGAAGATTGCTGTTTGACTCCCCCCACCAAACCCTCTTACCTGAGGGACGAAGGGGCATTGTGACACTAGTGGCCACTCAGCAAAGACTAGTCAGGGATATGCTGGCCTCTTGCACCTTGGCCTCGGCCTCTTCTCTGAATTCACCTTAAGATTGTTATAGTGGAGCTGGAGAGATGGCTCAGAGGTTAAGAGCAGTGACTGCTCTTCCAGAGGTCATGAGTTCAACTCCCAGCAACCGCATGGTGGCTCACAACCATTTATAATGTGATCTGATGCCCTCTTCTGGCCTGCGGGTGTACATGCAGGCAAAGCACTGTATATTAAAGAAATGAAGAAGTATTAACATAGTATAGGTTTTTTGTTGTTGTTGCCTGGTGTGTTTGTTTGTTTTTTTAAGGGAATGCTGCCATGGCACTCCAGGCTCACCACCAGCTTTGAGCCAAATAGAAGCCTCTCCAGGGCCTTTCGTGGATTTGTGTGAAAACGAGCAGCTCCTTCCTGACACTGTTCAGTCATGTGGTCCCTCTCTCTCTTCCTTCTCTTGCAGAAGTGTATCAGCCTGAACCGCACCCTCCTCAAGAAGGAGCTGGGTCTGCTGGACAAAGACATCATCGCCATCCCACAGCTCTTCTGCCTGGAACTGCTGACTAACATTCCCTCCAACCAGCAGAGCACAAAACTCTTGGCAAGGCCGTACTTCCCCAACATGGTGAGGGCTCCTGGGCGCATCTGGTTCAAACACATCAGCTGGTGCCTTGCTGGCCAACAGTGCTAAGATTGTATCAGGTGGGCGTGGCCTGAAACGGGAGCCATACGTAGGCCTCAGGTTCATGTGCTGCTATGAAAGGGTTAAAAAAGTAGGCTGCACGCCTTTAATCCCAGCAGAGGCTGGTGGATCACTGTGAGTTCAAGGCCAGCCTGGTCTATAAAGTGAGTCCACGACAGCCCAGCCAAGACTACACAGAGAGAGACCCTGTCTCGAAAAAACAAAAAAACAAAACAAAACAAAAAAGATAGGCATCAATGAAGGAAGCAGAGGATAAGGGAAGGTATTCTTTTTTTTTTTTTTTTTTTTTTTTTAAGATTTATTTATTATGTATACAGTGTTCTGTCTGCAGGCCAGAAGGAGGGCATCAGATTACATTATAGATGGTTGTGAGCCACTATGTGGTTGCTGGGAATTGAACTGAGGACCTTTGGAAGAGCAGGCAGTGCTCTTAACCACTAAGCCATCTCTCCAGCCCAAGGGGAAGGTATTAAAGCTGCCTGGGAAATAGGGTATGCAGACAAGGCCAGAGCAACAAATCCAGAGGCAAAGGCATGGTAAATCACTAAGGTCGGCTGCTGGTCAGATTTGCAGAGAAACACTGGCAGACACTGGAAAACTAAGCAAAAATAGATTGATTTCACTGAGATTGACTAGTGATGCCTACATAGACACCGGCTTTTTAGCAGGCTGGCCAACCCTAGGGAGTAATAAATGTGGTTTTTTCCCTGTATCTAATTCTTGCCCCGCCCCTACCCCACCCTCCCCCCATCCCTGCTAACCACCACCACTACCCACACCAGAAAGGGCAGGACAACTCTTTCAGAGCTCTGATCCTGCTTGACCCCAGCTCTGTCTCACAGCTGCAGATGATCGTGTTGGGCAAGAATCTTGGCATCCCCAAGCCCTTTGGGCCCCAAATCAAGGGCACCTGCTGCCTGGAAGAAAAGGTCTGTGGATTATTGGAGCCCCTGGGTCTCAAGTGCACCTTCATCGATGACTTTGACTGCTACATGACCAACGTGGGAGACACCTGTGCCTGTGCTATTGTAAAGCGGGTGCCATTTGCATTCAAGTGGTGGAAGATGGCCCCTTAAGCCCTGGGGGCCCTCCCGGAGTGAATGGCCTTAACCATGAAGCAGTGTGTGATTGTTGGTGCCTTGGAGGGGGAGAAGACGGTCTTTACACTTAACTACAGAGGCAATAAAACACAGGTGATCTGATTGCATCTAAGCTGCCTTACTTTGGAGAAGGAAGGGGCTGGGGTGCTCAGGGAGCTGGCCCCATCTGGGATGGATGAGGAGTCGCTATACCTTCCGAGTTTATAATGGGAAATTTAAACTTAAGCGCTTTGCATCTGAAGCAGCTAAGCCACACTGATCTAAACTCCGGGCTAGAGGAAGGAGGGGGGCACCCAACACCTGGTCTGCAGTTGAGACGGGCCTGTGAGGGGAGTTGGCATCCTGCTGGCAGGCAGCTGGCCCCAGCAGATGGAGGCTTTCTGGTCTCCTTGATCTGCCAATTGAGTGACACGGGATAAAGATAACCGGGTGAGCCTGTGCTGGCCCTCAAAGCCTGCAGTGTCCACTCCGAAGTGTCCTGTCTCCCTGCCTGTGTCAAGGGCAGGTGCCAGACAGCAGGGGGCACCCTCTGTGGCCTCTAACCGACCTTGGCAAACCTCAACAGAGTGGTTCTCATCCTGGACGGTCAGGGACAGGAGGTTCTGGAGCTAACGATGACACACACCCCCCCTTAAGGATTGTAGGTAGCGCAGGTGTGGGGCTGCATGGCGGGGGTGGCCTTGCAGTCTGATGGGCCTTACCCCAAGCCGTCCTTGTAGCAGCTTCCTGCCCTGTATCCCTACAGTACAGGTGTGACTGAACAGCTGTGGCCTGGGGTGGAGGGATGGTGGTGGGGCGTTTGGTGATTTCAAGCTATTGAGCAGGGAGATGTGCTCAGGGCCAGGTAAGGGCTTGAATTTACCAGCTGCTCTGGCCTTGGAGACGTGAAATTTGTGTTGCTTATTTGTACTTGGTGAATTGAGGCTGCGGAGAGCTTTCTGGCTGTGGCCCTACTCTTCTGGACCCTGACACACACACACACACCGGTAACATCCAGAGTGGAGTGCAGGGTTTGAAAGGGTGAAGGTTCCTCAGTCTACTTGAGGTTTCCTAGAGTCCCAGGGGAGAGCCTGAGCCCGGGGAGAGGTACAGCACCTGACTACCCTGGCAGGGTTCTTTCCTGGGTGGGACTCTTCTACCTCTGAGGCCCCTGAGCAATCCTTTGCGGGCCTCACAGGAACCCTGCCCGGCTTAACTTAGCTGTAGGTCCCCAGGCTCCAGCAACATGGACGCTGGGACACCTGCTGGAGGTATCCATCTTCTGCAGCTTGCCTATCAGACACCCACAGAAAGCAGCTTCTCAAAACTGGGGACAAGCCGTTCCCATGGAGTGGCAGGTCCTGCCAAAAGCAGTGGTTACTGAGCCTTAGGCTTACATATTGTTCTTAGTGGGGGAAAACATGTCCCCTGTGCCTGCCCTAAAGACGCCATGGCCTCACCAGATGGTGGTTGGGGAGGACTTGGCCTGATTACAGAAGACCCTAGGATGAGGCTAATGTGGAGATCCCTCTAGGCAGGAAGAGTGTCCCCACGCACTGAACCTACAGCCCCCAACGTACGACTTTGTGCTGCACTGCCCAACTTGAGGGTGGTGCGGGAAAGACAAGTTGAGAGTTGACAACTCAAACCCACTTAGGCAGCCCCCACCAGCAGGCTTTTTGCTTGGTTGAGACAGGGTCCCCTGTTGCCCAGGCCAGCCGTGAACACCCTGTGTAGTCAGAAATGTCCTTGAGGGCTGGTGAGATGGCTCCACAGATAAAGCTGGGAGCTATGCTTGACCACCCAAATTTGCTGCCTGGGATCCATACAGTGGAAGGATGGACTTCCATGTCATTGTCACTGGTTATTCTACAACATTTATGTAGGTGTGCACACAAACATAAAAGCAAATGCTATGGGGCTACAAAGATGGCTCAGCGGTTAAGAGCACTGTCTGCTCTTCCAGAGGTCCTGAGTTCAGTTCCCAGCAACCACATGATGCTCACAACCACTATACGCTCTAAAGCCCTCTTCCAGCATGCAGGCGTACATGCAGATAGAGCACTCATATACATAAAATCTCTTTTTAAAAAATGCTGGCACTTGTGCAGACACATATGAAGGTACAACACCTGTACATATATATAGTAAGCTTTAAATGTGGGAGGTTACTGTCTTTTTGCTCTGCCCTCTCCTGCTCACCCTGGCTTCTGGGTCAATGTCTGGACTCTAGCTTTTGTCTCTATTCAGTCACTGAACCCAACAGGGGCCAAGTGTGTGTGGAGGAGGCCGTGTGGGGCCCGTGTCCCTTATCCTAGAGAAGCCTAAGGGGCTGCCAGGGACACGATATTGGCTAGGGAGGCGGCTGGCCTCTCCAGACAGTTTCTCCATCGGCAACCAGGAGGACCCAGGCCTTGGCAGGGCAGCTTGATTCTCAATCTGTGGGCTAAAGTCAAAGGATTCTTTCAGCGATGTCACCTAAGACCACTGGAAAATGGACGTTTACAACTCAGAATAGCAAAATCACAGTTAAGTAGCCATGAAATAATTTTATGGTGGGGGGAGGGGGAGTGTCACCACAAATGAGGAACTGTATTAAAGGTTGAGACCACTGCTGTAGAAGGTAGGGGTAGGGTCTCTTTAATTTTGCAGGAAACGCCCCACAGGCCACTCCTTAGAAGGCAGCCAAAGGAAACCAGAGGGGCTTCTCAGTACAGTCTGCCCACCAGGCCCCCTTCCCTGTGACCAAGCTCATCATGTGTCTACAACTTGCTTCCCCCTACAAAACAGAAACGATCACCTGACTTAAAGACTGTTGGTATAGGTAGGCGGTGGCAGCGCACGCCTTTAATCCCAGCACTTGGGAGGCAGAGGGTGGTGGATCGCTTTGAGATCGAAGCCAGCCTGGTCTATAAAGCGAGTCCAGGAAAGCCAAGGCTACAGCAGAGAAACCCTGTCTTGAAAAACCAAGACTGTTGGTGTGTATTACAGGAAATGACAGCCAGGATGTGTGGTAGCCCCAAGGGACTACCAACCAAGCTCCAGTCCTATGGCTGAAGATAAAAGGTGGGCCTCTCAGCGCCCCCTGGTGGCTAACTGGCCAAACTGAAGCTGCCAAGTACCTTTGTGAAGTTTGCGGTTGTGATTACAGGTGTTTCTGGCTTAAAGCGGGGCTGCATCCCCACAGGCACCTCTGAGGGCTAAGACAGATGTAGCTAATGTGAATGCTGGCTTATCTAGGTTGATCCCAAGTTGCAAATGTCCTGGGTCTAAATTACAGGTAAGTGGGTATGGAGTTGGACATTTTACTCCCAATACCTGGTAGGAAGAGGCAGGTGGAGCTGTTGAGTTCAAGCCTATTCTAGTCTACACAGGAAATTTCAGCCCAGGGACAGACCTCTCCAACTAAAAAAACAAAACCCAAACTCACTTTTAACACACTGACTCAAGTAATGTCAATGCAAAGCCGCTCCATGCTTGGTCTGCTCCCATCAACGTAGGGCCAGGCAGAATTTAGAGTGAGGGCTGAACACCTCACATAATGCTGGGCACTGGAAAGGTCCCACCCACAAAACCCAAAACCAACTGTTGGGCTGGGACCATGTATGTCTTAGGGACACCTCTGTGGCCAATCCTGCTCCGGAAGCCCTCGGCCACCATCCCATGGGGCTTGTCCCAGCTCTCTAGCCCAGAATGAAGCTCTCCCAGGGTTGCTTTCACCCTCTTTGGACATTCTTATGGGGCACATGCAGAGGGCTGACTGAGGATACCGTCCACACACTCCACACTACTGAAGAGGAAACATGAAAGCCGAGGCAGAGTAAACAATGATGCCGTTTATTTAAAATGTTTACTCCAAGAAATATATATATATAAAAAAAAATAAGACAATTAACAGCACTAAACCAGGCACCTTCAACTGAATCCCACCATCCTCATCTGTTCCCTTCACGCTACCCTCTGTGGATGACTAGAAAATCTCAGGAACCCATGGGCGACCAGAGCGGTTCCCACCTTCCTCCTGCTCTAAGTTTCCCCGTGGGAAAGTTCAGGTGGGAACTGTAGCCTAAAGGGAGGGGCTGCGGCCAGGCACAAGGCTTTCTACCTTGAAGACACTTTCTGCTCACCCCACCCCACCCCACCCCCGCAAGGCTCTAGCCAGGGGTGCTGACTGATGCCTGTAGGTTTGCTCCCTGGAAGATGAGCCCAGCTCAGCTCAGGGCTACTGTGTCCTCAAGCCTCTTGGTGACCACACAACTCCAGGAGACCTCCAGGATAGGAGGAGCAGACCCTGAGTCGCACTCTCCAGAGAGAGCAGCAAAGGCTCAGGTCCCGCGCGTGGAAGCAGGGGTGGTGTCTGGGTGACCTGGGCAAAGCAGTTAGTTCTGCAGAAGCACTGCCACTGCCGAAGCTTGTCTCTGCACTGATAGTCAGACACGTGATGGGAGACAGTGGGAACTCTAGGACCTGTTCCCATCGGGACACGGCACTGGCTGGGGCAGACACACCTTGCGAAGCCAGACGCTGCTGTGAAGCACTGGGGCAGAGGGAAGCAACAACTACATCATTTTTGGCATTTTAACACAGAGACGGTAACAAGCGTCACAACAGCAAAAGCAAAACCATAGATCTGAAGACCAGAATTGGACTTTCCCATCCACCCAGCCTCACACTTCAATCCTTAGCCCCCTCCCCAGAGCACCACTGAACTAAACCTATTAAAGCAGTCAACCAGCCCAGACCCTCTGGAAACCAAGGCCCCAGCCCGAGCTGCCACCACACTCGGGGCCAGTGAGGAGGGATCCAGGAAAGGCACCTCGGAACTCAGCCACCAAGTCAATACCAGGACGGGATTGGGCAGAGGGCACTTGGGATGCGTGACAGTCACAGCATCTGTACTGACACTTGGGGCAGGGGATTTCATCAGGAATCCTGACTATTTGGTACCAGAGCCAAGCAAATGCGAGTGGCCAAAGAGCACTGGGGCTAGGGAAAGAGGGGCCAAGTCTCAGGACAGGGTGGCCATCCTAGGCAGAGGGGACAGCAAGAGCGGACAGGCAAAGCTCGCAGGAGACAACAGTGGGTCACAGAGGGCTGAGGACACATTTGACTGCTGGCTGATCAATCTCTAAGTGGTAAGCAGAGCCTGGGCTCCACAGGGAGCCATAGAACCAGGCCCTTCAACAACACACAGGTCCCCACCTTGCCCACCCCCGGATCTCGTGGTCCCAATCTCACTTGGACTTGAGCGCTAAAGTAGATATAAATGGCTAAACAAAGACCCCAAAGCCCCACCAGGGGGAAATGGCTGGTTCTACAAATGCTTCAGCCAAAAGGCCATGGGTCTTGCAGCAAGCCAGCAACAGCTACAGTGGGGGCAGGGGCAGGCGGGTAGGCCCACAAGCAAGTGACCAAGGTCTCCCAAAGCGGGCAGGCAGGAGTCTGGGTGGAGACCGATCACCAGGGATTTCTTGGCCTAGAGGCTGCTGGTTCCTGGAAGGGCCGTTTCTGTCTGGGAAGTGTCGATTCCTCTCCCTCGTGGCACCCACTCGGATCACAATGCTAATTATGGCTGGAATGGGAGGGCTGGACAAGGACACTCAGGAGGGGGGAGAAAAGAAATACAA
Source organism: Acomys percivali (assembly GCA_907169655.1). NCBI lineage: Eukaryota > Metazoa > Chordata > Mammalia > Rodentia > Muridae > Acomys > Acomys percivali. The sequence continues at coordinate 74,171,275 of OU015754.1, read as the reverse complement.
CTTATAAAATAAAAATAAAAATAAAACCTAAATTGCTCAGAGTTCCTCCTGCCTGTCTTGTAGAAAGGCAAGCTGGCTATGAGCAAATGTTTTAATTGAACATTGTGGGAAAACACTTTGGAAAGCATACAGAAAAAGGTAGTTAACGTTGATTCAATTGCGTGGACACAGAACCTCAGGGAGGCCGATCCAATGCACCTTCCGTCAACTTCTGCTTCCTAAATTCCTTGTCTGACTTCTGGTCCCAGTGCACGTGGAAATGACAGCTGCACGAGGGGAGTGCGGCCTGCTCAGAGGGTGCGTGGGGTATACTCGGGCAGCCTCCTGAGCTTCTCCTTCTCAGCCTCGCTCTCATCTCGAGCTATCACCAAGGAGTGTGAATAGCCCATGGCCACCTGCAAACACAAGCCAATGTCAGGGCACATGCATCCCACATCATGCTTGTCAGAGGTGCACACGCTGGACTGATTTCAGGGAGGGGGGCCAGCATGGAGAGACACTGGGCGCTGGGAAAGAAATGGAAGCCTTTCCTCCCCCTAAGCCCCTGGTGTTGGAAGACTAGGACCATCAGAGGCCCCCACTCCCGTCTTCAGGAAGCTGAAAGAAGCCCTGTGGGCAGGAACTGGGGGGCAGCTCCACACAGCACTTGCCCCAGACCACACCACCAGGAACTTCACTGGGGAGCTGGCCAGGGCTCTCTGCCCTTCTCTTGCAGAGGGCTGTAGTGTTGGAAGGGTACACTAGTCACGGGATGCCGCACAGCTCAGCAGGCCCTGGACAGGGTCCCTCACCTGTTCAGAAAAGATGCCGTCCAGAGTCTTCACTTCCTGAGCTGCAGTAGAAGACTTGGGCTTGTGATCCCCATATCCCTGCAGAGACAGGCAAAGGGGATGACAAACATGAACCGTGGCAAGGTCCAACAAAAGGGAAGTGCGTGTTCCCAGGTTCGTCTTCCACCAAGGCAAGAGCTAGGGACACAGCCACTGGGGATTATGGGACAAAAATATGCAGAGCATTGTGTAGTGATAGCGTTGACACCTACAATGGTCAGACCTACACACCCACATGCAACATGGTGCGGCACACCCGTTACATGTGCCAGCCCTGACAGTTGATCAGGAGGAAGGAGCTGATCGTCAGTGGAAACTTCAGAGGTTAAATGAAAGTGTCCAGGGAGTGCTGAGGAGCACCGGCCGGGGAGTTGCCCCCAAGACCAATCCTGAACCCTGGTTTCAGCTCCTCCAGGCCGACCTCATGTCTGCCCAAATATGAAGCATGCCTTCCACTGAAGCTGTAACACCTTCCTGCCCAAGGCTTCCCAAGCCTACTGTTACAAAGATACAAAGCTGTGTTTAGGAGCGTGTTTTAAAAAAACCACTAAGCAGGATGGAGAGATGGCTCAGTGGTTAAGAGCACTACTTGCTCTCCCAAAGGTCCTGAGTTCAGATCCCAGCAACCACATGGTGGGTCACAACCATGTGTAATGTGATCTGATGCCCTCTTCTGGCCTACAATTGTACATGCAGATAGAACACTATATACATAACAAGTCAATAAATCTTAAAAATAAATAAATAAATAAAAATAAAAACCACTAAGCTAGCCAGGCGTGGTGGCGCACACCTTTAATCCCAGCCCTCGGGAGGCAGAGGCAGGTGGATTGCTGTGAGTTCGAGGCCAGTCTGCTCTACAAAGTAAGTCCAGGACAACCAGGGCTACATAGAGAAACCCAGGCTTGGAAAAAAACAAAAACACTCCAAACCAAACCCGATGTTACCCCAAAGGACAGCCCTTTGTGAACAAGGACACAGGGCTAGTCCTAGGCCCCGGTGTGCAGGCTCACCAGTTCCCCGAAGGTTGGCGACGGCCCCCAGCTGATGGTACTCTCATCGGCTGCCACAATGATGCTGCTCTTCCTAAAAATAGGCAGAAGCTGTCACCATCTAATCAGAGGATAGGACACCCTGTGTTATCTCACCCACCTCCAGGAGAGCAGGAAGGAGGAGGCCGCGCTATGGGCTAGTTAAAGGAAGAAGCACATGGCCGGCCTGGATGGAGGGTTCAGCCCAGATGAAAAGCATTAGCAAGTATTTGGGTAGCTCAACAGAAATTATTAGAAGCTAATCCGAGCACTCAGGAGGCAGAGGCAAGCGAGTCCCTGTGAGTACGAGGCCAGCCTGGTCTAAAGAGTGAGTCCAGGACAACCAAGATAACACAGAGAAACCCTGTCTCAAAAAATTAAAATATAAATAAATGAAAGAAAGAAAGAAAAAAAAAATATTGGGGCTGGAGAGATGGCTCAGCTAAGAGCATGGACTGCTTTTCCTAAGGTCCTGAGTTCAATTCCCAGCAACCACATGGTGGCTCACAACAATCTATAACGTGGTCTGATGCCCTCCTCTGGGCTGCAGGTGTACACGCAGGCAGAGCACTATATACATAATAAGGCTATTTTAAATGTTTCATTGATTGCTAGTGGGCTAGAAAATAGCGCTGTAATAATAAATATAGGGCTAATAATAAACAGTATCAAGCCACACTGATAAATTAACCACAACAGCCATCTGAAAGAACTGGGTAATTCATCGGGCACCCTTCAATGAGAACACCAAATTCAAAGTCCCCCTTTCCTGTGTCGAGAAATTAAAACCTACAGTTTCCAAGCTCAGGGAAAATTGGCAACCTGTTTTTGTTTTTTGTTTTCCTCCCCAAACAAAAATGTTCAAAATTACTTACCTTCCACGATGGAAGGAGCCACCCGGCCTAGAATCAACCATGCCCCCACTCTCCCCTCTCCCACATTTTGGGGGTTTGGTGTCTCCTATGTCCAGCCAGGAAGGCCCAGAGTCAGCAGGCTCAGAGCCTTCCCAAGGTCACAGGCACACAGGGCGCCCAAGACTCATAGGAAGACACAGCCACTTACCCACAGGCGAGGCTCCGGATCCGCCAGCCACAGAGGTCCTGCACTGCTTTCGGGTACATGGTAGACTCTCGGGAGGTGTTGGTGGCCCCCCAGAAAAACAGACCACCTGGAAGGAAGCAGAAGCAAAGCACATTAGTGTTACAAGCAAGCATCTCAGGACAGCAAGGTGAGGATGGCTGCTTAAAAGGACACTACAGAGAGAGCCAGGGACGGACATGGCTGTGGGCCCTGTGGGACTGGCCATCCCTGGAAAGGAAAACCTTACACCTGACTCCAGCCCTGGGCATCTGGGAAGTGGGGCAGGGAAGCAGGCACTGACCCACTTCACTGACAGCGAAGGAGCAGGTGTAGCCAGCGTAGATCTGGGTTGCGCCACGCCCAGGGAAGTCGAATAGCTTCACCAGGCGAGGTACCATCTCATCCTTCTGCTCCGCATGGCCCAGCCGGCCATAGCCGCCAAAGCCCCAGGAGAAGACTCGCTTCTGTGAGTCCAGGACTAGCTGCAAGAGAGGAGACACAAGGCTGGGACACATGGGCCACTGTTTCTGACCAAAGGATCTGGGACAGCAGCAGGTGACAAAGGAAAGGACAGGTCTTCTCTCCGTCTTTGAGGTTTCATATCTAAATAAGGCCAATGCATGGACAACTAACCAGCCTCTGCGTGGGATGCAGGGTGTAGAGTCGGGGACTCAGCACCTACAAAGCCTTGAACCATATACCCACACTGCGAAACACTTAGCCTAGGCTGCCACAACCAAAATAGAAGAACATAGCACCCTGGTTTATGGACTTACAGGCATTTAACTCACTGACAAGCCAGCAAGAGAGGAGCTTTGGGACTCAACCCTGGGCTTCCTTTCTGCTGCCAAAGCAAAAAGGCCCAGACCAGGAACGCCTACTGCCAGCAGAGATTAAGATGGGCTAATGACAGGCAGTGCTGAAGGCAGAGGCAGATGGATCTCTAAGGTTTGAGACCAGCCTGGTCTACACAGAGTTCCAGGACAGCCAGGGCTATGCAATCAGACCCAGTCTTAAAATAAAAAAGCCCTCGCTTTTTGCCAAGATGGCGCCAAAGAAGGACGCTCCTGCCTCTCCCAAAGTGAAGGCCTTGAAAGCTAAGAAGGCAGTGCTGAAAGGCATCCACGGCCACAAGAAGATCCGCTCGTCACCCACCTTCCAGTGGCCCAAGACTCTGTGGCTCTGGAGGCAGCCCATATACCCTCAAAAGAGCGCACCCAAGAGAAACAAGCTTGACCACTATGCCATCATCAAACTTCCCCTGACCACCGAGTCAGCCATGCAGAGGACAACAGCACACTGCGCTCACTGTGACGTCAGGGCTAACAAGCACCAGATCAAACAGGCCGTGAGGAAACTCTAGGACACTGATGTGGCCAAAGTCAATCTCTTGATAAGGCCTGATGGAGAGAAGGCGTATGTTTCACTAGCTCCTGTCTGTGATGCTTTGGATGCTGCCAACAAGACTGGGATCATCTAGACTGAGTCCAGTCGCGTAATCCAAATATACACTTTTTCACCATTAAATAAATAAATAAAGCCCTCAAAGCAGGAAAACAACAAAAAACAAAAACAAAACAAAACAACAAAAATCAAAAGCGAAACAGAGGGCCAGCCAAACAGCTTAGCAGGAGAAAGCACCTACCCTGAAGTTTGATTCCGAGTGCTGGGACACAATGTCCTACTTATGCATATATTCTACAAGCATGTGTGCACAAAAGAGGCTGTAGGCAGCAAACGCACACAGATTGCCCTTCTACAGTTATTCTGCTAAAGCAACGGTTAAGGTCTTGAGACACCCTCAACAGTTAGCCGTTCACACCCTAGCAAAAGGGACTCTCGCAGAGACTCCATTATGCACATGTGTGGCAGCGGTAGGAACATGGATATTCATGTTGGATGTAGACTGTAGAGGTCAGGAAATCACGATGGGAAACTAGCTCAGCCAAATGACAGAGTTTGAGGAAAACAGATACCCACTCCAGAACCAGCCTATACCAGCATGGCTCGAGTGGAGAGACAAGAACAAGGCTTACTGTGTGGTTAGCGCCACAGGCTACATCTCGAACCACCACATTTGGGACTGGCAAGATCTGCCCATCCTTGGTCTTCTCGATGAAGATGGCCACCCGCCGGGGTACCAGCTCACAATCATACTCTATCCGCTGCGCCCGGGCAATGAACTTCCCATCGGAGTTGTGTCCTATGGTTAGGAGACAAAGACAGTGACAGTGACAGAAGGCGCAGGCCAAGACCCCACCTAGTTGGTCATGAACTCATAGGTAATACACATCACCCCTTAAAAGCACATATGTATGAAGGACATCATATGCAGGAGAGCCATAACTTGGGAAAACCTACATAAACTCTACACATGGACTGGGAGGCAAAAGAAAATGTGTCTCCTGTGGCTGAGGTCACAACAGTGGGCAGCTCTCATCCTAAGGACAATCTACAAGCTCCCAGCTGGGGAGCTCTGAGGACCTCTAGAAGGCAGGGTAGACATGATCATTTAGCACAAAATTTTCCCTCCGTTTCTGTCTAAAAATGAGCAGCAACTTAAGCATACTGCAAAGAACACGAAAACCTGGAATACACAAACCACCTGGAAGACTCGCAAGTGGCAGGGCGGTGTTAGCTCAGCGGGTGGATGGCCATCCCGGCGCTGCAGGAAGCCAGGTGCTGGCAGCCCATGCCTGTGGCCCACAGACCAGCAGCACTCTATGCCTTCTTGCATTGGTGGTCTATCCCAGCACTTGGGAGGTAGAGGCAGAAAGATCAGAAAATTAAAGCCATCTTCAGCTATACAGGGAATCAAGCCAGCCTGGGCTACCTGAGTAGGTCTCAAAAACAAACAAAAGAGCTGGGTAGTGATGGCACACGCCTTAATACCAGCACTTGGGAGGCAGAGGCAGATGATCTCTCTTTGAGTTCAGGGTCAGGACTCCAGCGGAGTCCAGGAGCCTAGGCTACACAGAGAAACCCTGTCTCAAAAAACCAAAAAACAAACAGAAATAAATAGGTAAGGCATGGTGGCCACATCTTTAATCGAAGCATTCAGAGACAGAACCAGAGGCAACCAAACCACCAACCAAATAAAAACAAGTCTTTAAGGGCCACTCTCGACCCACTAGCCAGGATCCTGGCTGCTTATGGCCCGAAACATTCTCAATACTCAGTCCCTGTCCCCTCAGCAGCAGTGCTGTGACACCTGGCAGAGAGTGACTGTCAGTGAAGTAGTGTCGTGCAGGCTCTTGGCTGGTTCCCATGGGATGTATGGGTGCTGTGCTGCAGAAACACCTTAGATCAAAACCTAGTCAAATGTGGCAGAACGCGGGACTTGTTTAGAGGTGCTATTCGGGCTTGCCGTCTATAAGCAGTTCAGACCAACCTCACACACCACCGGGAGGCACCAGTCAGCTAAAAACCTTAGGCCACCAGGGATCCTGTGTTTCCAACGTGCTCTCTACTAACTAGAGCTCCCACGTCCCTTCGGTGTACTGTCCAAGAGTTGACTACTGAATCAGACTGTCCCAGAGGGCAGCAGGCATATCCTGGAATTTTTTTCGTTCCACCTTCTTTGAAGGCATCACACTCAGCACCTAGCTGTCACCAGATGCAGAAGCACTTCCTCCAGGAATGCGGGGGGCATGTTCAATGTCCTTCCCTGGCCAATCACTAAAGCACAGCATGAGGGAGTGTAGCCATGAGACCCTCTCCTGAAACCCAATTCTAAAAGCAGCATCCACACTGAGACAAGAGCAGAAGGGAGATTAGGCTGGAGTTTTGTTTTTGGGGACAACTTTCACTATGTGGCTCTATAACCCATGTAAACTAGGCCAGCCTCAAACTTGCTGCAATCCTCCTGCCTCTGGCCCTTAGGTGCTGCCATCATAGGTGTATGCTAGCACGTTTCAGAGTGAATGAGAGGTTCCTAACCGCCTTAATGAAAGCTCAGCACAAGACAGTGTGCACTGTGCTCAACTCCCTGCAGAACCACTCCATGGATGCCATCCTGCTGCCAAGAACAAGATCCTGAGGTCAAGCAGGCTGGCCACACCAAGATGCTTGTCTCAGTGTGGTAGGGAAGCTGCACACACAACAGGAAGCACCGAAATGTACTTCCTGAGCTGGGCCTGAGAATGGCAGAAGCTCCGCCCACGGCCATGGAAACCGTTTATCCAACAGCCCAAGGACTCCCTGGCAACCAGCACAGATGTGCGTAAGGGGCCGGCCCTTCTTATTCACTTCTGACTTGAGGTATATTTAGTTTCACAGAGTCACTGTTCCCTGTAGTCTAAGGCCAGTGCAATGCTCTGCTTCTATTTATACTTTCCCATCTGCGCACTTCTCATGACGCTGGGACCCAACAACCCAGATCTTGGACTGGTGCAGGCTGCTCAGACACCAGCAGGGGGCAGCCACACTTCACCTCCGCACCAGGAAGTTCTAGAGGCCTTGGAGTCAGAGGGGAAAAGGAAAATGGAGACCTTGCAAAATTCGGGTGGCAAGCTTTACCAGCTTGCTGACCTCCTCCCCTACTGTGCCTGTAGGAGTCCACTGTGGTGAGGGACAATGTGAACACACAGCAGCTGCCCAGCCAGCCAGGGTTTTCAGAACCACCTCATTCTTACATAATCCTCTCATTTCCAATAAAGGCTCGTTTATACACGTGAAACTGGATGAAGAGGCTCAGCTTTTGTCCCTCTCTGAAACTCTTACAAATGAGTTCCCAAACCAGAAGAAAAGCATCTTTGCCAGACTCAGTCCAGGCATCCTCACTGACCTCAAGCAGGGCCTAGGACCCTCACCTACAAGCTGTGCATAAACAGCAAGCTGTTTTGAGGAGCGAGACAGGCACTTAGTGGGTAGAAGCTACTATCTGGATCAATTGCCCACACTTGTACCGTGTGTGCAGCCCCATCCTGCCTTCTGGCTCTGCATTTACAGTTAGATTACAGAGTTTTTAAGAAAGAGACTTCCATACCCAGCTGGCCATACTCGGGGCACCCAAAAGAATAGAGGTTTCCTTTGCAGTCCATCAGCATGCTGAATTCAGCCCCACAGGCCATCTTGGTAATCGGCTGTCCATTGTACATGATCTGAAAAAAGAAGACAGCCAACTTTCAGCTTGCCGAGTCTCTTCCTCATTCCGTCCTGGCATGAAACAACACGCCCACGAGAGTGGACAGCACATCTCAAAAAGCCACCATGTGAGCACATATGCATCACAAAGTTTAAACTACAAAAACTCTAACTGCTGGTGACTTCCTCCACCCTCCTAGGCCAGCAGAAGCTGAGAACAGTTCCTCTTGTTCTAGGGTTTTATACCCCCGTCTGCCAGCAGCACCCGTCACCTGGTGTCCCAAGCACAGGAACAAGAACTGGAGACTGAGACACCTCACAGTGACCCCAAAAGCTCACTAGGGTGCTAACACTGCTTGCTATCAGCCCCAACTTGGAAAATAATAAACACAGCTTCAGTGGAAGCCCCAGCCTGAATGAGCTGTTCTTTCACAGACTGGCAGGCTGTGAAACGGTTCAAATAAGAAGCAGAGAGACAGCAAGTGACAGGCTGGTCCCACAGCACAGGGTCAGAAACCAAGTGCAGAACCTGGGAAAGGCTGGACTAAGCATTTTTAACCCGATGCTTCAGGTGAACTTGGCACCCAGGCTCATCCCATCCTTGCTCACTCTGCCAACTATCCAATTGCACGCCAAACAGGAGCCCGACATCATCCTTCAAACCCCACAGGTTCAGCCACCAGAGCCCACACTCCCTAAGCCACCCACTGGGCGGCAGCCTGTTGTCAGGGAGGAAGGGCCTGCAGGCCTCAGGAGCAAAACACATCTTGTACTCATGCTGAGCACAGCTCAGCCGCGCAGTGCCCATCTGCAAGGAAGCTGCCCCTTGCATCGTCACTGACAGAACCCAGGCTCTCTCCTCCACTGTCCCTCGCAAAGCATTGCTGTGCTCAAACCAGCGCTGCCCGAGCCCCCAGCCACCTGTACCTGAGCAGGGCTGGGGACAGCGTCTGTCTGGTTGCCGAGGCCCAGCTGTCCCATCTTATTCTCTCCGAAGGCAAACACGGAGCCAGTGTCTGCAAGGAGAGAAAAACACGACAAAAAGGGTGAATGTTTTCAACTGGGCTCGGATCAAAGTTATGCCAACAGCTCATTGACCAGAGTGTGGGGTGTGTCCACCCATCCCAAAGACCACAAGGGTGCAGAACAGAGTTGAGCCCTGCCACACGCAGAACCTGGTCTGGGCTCCCAGAGGCCACCATAGGGCTCTAGTGCCTTCAGGAAGCTGCTCACCCACCCAGAGACTCCCCCTTCCTGACACCGGCCCACAGCCATGCAGCAGCCTTACCCTCCCCCAGGGAAACCATCTCTGGAGACTTTTGCCTCAGTTAAGAGGAAGAGCGCTACCTTCTTACCTGTCAACGCCAGGGTGTGGTTGCGCCCACATGCTGCCAGCACGATTGCTTCATGACTGAGGGCCTCGATGAGTCTGGGGGCTTCAACCCTCTTGGTATCACCATGGCCCAGCTGCCCCTTCTCATTCCGGCCTGCAGAGAGACCACAGCTAGCTAGGTACGTGATGCAAAGACATGCCGGGCAGCCAGGCAGGGGCAGCTCCCACCCCCACCCCCAAGACAACCCTCCAACAAATCCCTGAGAACAGGAAGAGCCCACTACTCTTCCCCAGTCGAGTTGTGCCTAATGAAAAGGGCCACCCTAAACATATCCCAACAGAAAGTGACAGGCTGTAGAACCCTCCCAATGCACCCCCAGTCTCTGTTACCCCAGGAAATGCTTGGTGTGGCCTGGGTGCTCCACAGGTCTACAGCCCCGGGGACACACCTACAGCTCCCACTCCTCTCCTCCTCTGGGAGGGTCTGATATACCTACTGCTGATGTTCTCCTCATCCTCGCCCACCCCATCACCTGTTCTAAGACCCAGCAACATGCATACTCATGAGAAGGGACAGGCCTGCTCTCATAAGCCCTGCTGCCTATAAAGCCACCTCCTTCTGAACAGCTGTTGTGTTGTACCATTGATGTGGAAAGACAAAGGGGACCAAAGCCTAGAGACCTTCACAATACAGATGCTCTAGAGAGCCCGAATTCAGGTTAGATGGATAAGGGGTGGGCCCCAGAATAGCTTAAGCCCTGAAATCCCACCTAGGTTCCAACAGAGATCTAAAACAGAATACCAGGAGGAACCCCAGGACCCGCTCAGAACAGCATATAAGTAACTCAAGGTAGAGAGTGTTTAAGGCTGAAAAACAAGCATCATAGGCAGGGTGGGTTCTCCCCCAGTGATGAGCTTTCCCTTCTAGTTAAACAGTTTAGGTCCTAAGACAGGTGAGCTCTAGTACCCTAAAGGAGGCAAGCGGAACAGGGGCTGAGCCACCCTTCCTGGGGAACCTTTCCGGGGGATGTGCGTCAATTAGAGGGCTGGCTCCATGGCCAGCCTCAGTTAGGTGTCAACTTCCAAAGGAGCCTACCATGTCCAAGCTCAGAGAAAGGCAGACTGGTTGCAGCTCAGGGTTAGACACACACAGCAACACTCTGCCTCCTGCTCAGCATGCCCCGGGCAGTGCCCCTGGGTTAAGTGTGTAATGGTGGCACATGATGCCTCCTGGCAGGGTCTCCACAACCCTGTGCTGCTCTAGGGAGCCCCCTCTCTCTTGCTCCAGGGGAATCACTCTTGTCACAGGGTTAGCCCCGAGACACAATCTAGAGCCTCCATGTCAGCGCAACTTGGCAAGGAGATCAGAGAAAAGCCACTGAAGCTGGGGACCCTGACAAACACACAAAGGCAACGCCCACTGTTGAAGATGGAGCAGCAGGAGGCCCTGACTCCAACCTGGAGAAAACAGAAATTGGGGCAGATGTTGGTGTGTCACCTGGAGCCTGGAAGGATAAATTTGGGCCACACACACTTGTTGGTTTTTTTTTTTTTCCAGCAGAATTATAAAATTAGCCAAGTACAGAGAAGATAGCAGATGTTAATATACTTGGACTCTAGTACAGCAGCTCATAAAAATCACACACACAAAAAAAGGAGGACTCAATCAAACAGATCAAAATAAAAAGACATACGGACTAGCAGCCAGTCAAGGGCTAGAAACTAATAGAGGAGAGCCAACTCCCCCAGCTGCCCGAGCCCTGAGGCTTGGACGACGTGAGCCTTGGGCAAGACTTCCTGGCCTACCTAGAAAAAACAGAAACAAACAAACAAAAACCCTGATAGCTTCGTGTCAGGGACAGTCTAGCATGAAGGAGGCGGAGACACGGAAGGAATAGAGAATGTGGACAAAGGCCGTGCCTCAGACCTAAGGCCAGGAGCCATGCTAGCTACAAAAGCCAGGGAGTGGCATTTAGTAATGGGAGTACAGGCTCCACGCCACAGGGAGCTACGAAGCAGGACAAGGGCTAGATGAAGGGACAACAGGCCAAGAATAGAAGATGGCTGGAAGGATGGCAGCATCGGAAAGATCACACTTGTCTCAGGTACAGGAAAACAGTCTCCAGGAGGATTCAAACAGGGACCACTGAGATGGGTCAGTGGGTAATGGCAATGCACTTGCTACATAAGCCTGGAGATTGGGGCTCAATACCCAGAACCCACGCAAACACAGAAGGAAGCTGTCCTCTGACCACCACATGTGTCACAGGCAGGCAGACACACACGCATACACAAGGTAGCCTTGGATCCAGACAGAAGGCAGGACTTCTTTCAGGTGACTTCAAGTCACCCCTCAGAGCGTGTCTGTGTAACCCACATCCACTACTTACCCCAGCTCCACAGCTTCCCTTCCGTGGTGATGAGGAGGCTGTGGGCCGCGCATGAACCCGAAATCACAGTTCGCACCCGGACTCCTGACAGGCATCCATATCTATGGGGCCCCCACAAATTCTGACCAAGGTTGCGGTAAGCAGCTGCAAAGGAAGAATACAAATCAACCCCCTGCAGAGCACTGGTGGACAGTGAGGGATACCCCAACATATCACCCAGGGATCACAGAAAACACAAGCCTACTCGGTGCCACAGGCCACGTCTACGCTAACAGCGCAACACCTCTTCTCAGACCCATACACAGCTGCTGGTCCCCAATACTCCTACAGGGTATGGCTTCCTGTACCCCATCTGGAGAGACACTGGCTCATCCTTGAATGTTTCTGTGTATCCTGCCTATATCCCAGGCCTCCACACAGCCAGAAAAATATCTTTCTCAGTAGAGACCAGTGTCCTCATCCTCTCCTCAGACCCACCTGCTTCCTTGGAGAAAAGCCTTGTCATCTACCCCAGCTCCACCCTGACCCAAGTTCCACCCACACCCAGGAAAATCAGCTTGCTGGTCAGCCTGTCACTGACTTGCTCATCAAGTCTTTCCCCCAAGCATGTCATCCATGGCCTCTACTAGCCCGTCAAACTTCCAGGGGAAGCCACATCTGACTTTGACTATGCCCTTTGTCTGCATCCCACCTACAACTGCTCCACTCCGACAGGCAGCAGGGACCAGCACAGTCCCCTTGCCAGGTGGGGGGGGGGCCGGTGGCACAGGAAGCTGCCACTCCCACTACACCCAGGCAGGGGTGTGGCCTCTCCACTTCCAAAACAGACAATGGTGGCTATCTTGAGAAACTAGACACAGTTCAGGCGGCCCAGACACAGCCTAGCTGGCTACTGGAGAAAGACTTCCCACTGCTAGGTGGGTCGCCCATGAGGACCTGCAGCAGCACCCCAGGATGTCTAGCATCAGCGGGTACCCTCACACACCACAACAACCCCACCAAAAAGTGTTTTAAAACAAAACTGAACAAAAGCTGGTTGTGGTGGCTCATACCTCCCAGCACTCAGGAGGTAGAGGCAGGAGGATCTCTGAGTTTGAGGCCAACCTGGTCTACAAAAGTAGGCCAGGACAGCCAGGGCTACATAAGGAAAACCCTGTCTCAAACAAAAACAAAAAACAAACCAAAACTGAACAGCACAATAATTCCAAGGAATAAGTGACAAGTGAATGAAACGACAGTCTCTTAGGCTGTTAAAACTGACGAGAAGCCTCAATCAGCCCTGAGTCATGGGGTACAGCAAACACAGGAAGAAAATCAGGGGGAGAACTGCACACTTGTCACTCGAGCTAAAGACCGGGCCCTAGAGGGAACAGAGGAATGGCCTGGTTCTTAAACCAGCTGGCCTAGGGGACCCTGGCTCCAGCACCCCTGTCAACGCCTCTTTCCCTGAAGAGGGCATAATCACCAGTCCCAAGAGTATCAGGGTACTTCCTCCTTCCCGGGGACCAAGTCTAAGTCACAGCCTGGCAGTGGCCCCACTTCAGAGCCAGGCTAGCTGACAATAACCGCCAGGGTATCCCTGGTTCTTACCATAGGCCACACACAGGGACCACAATGCTGCCATGTAAACCAAGGAACACTAAGGGCACAGAGCTAGCTGCAAAGATTCAAGAGACAGGGTGCACAGGTTAAGTGTCCTCTCCTCTACCTGCAGGCTGGTGGGAGACAAACCCTGCCTAACAGCTTCAGGCAAAGGCCACAGGTAGCCTAACAAACCTAAATGCTCACAATCAGTAAGTGAAACCACACAATCCTGACACGGAGGCAGCAAGGCCAGGGAACACAAGTGAAGACGGAGCTAAAGGCACCTTGGGATGTTGCCACCACCCGCCTCCCACTAGCCAGGTCTGCTCTGGATTCATGGCACAGCTTCTAGGCTGCAAAGGGCACTGAAGGCAGAGGTGCAATGGACACGTGCGCAGTAGGACCTGTGTGGTCTAGCTGCGGAGGCCACTCTGCACACTGAGGAGGCCCGGTAGGTGCCCATGGCTCTGCTGAAAGATGGGAATCTTCCACAAGGAGCCGCAGCTGCTCAGCTCCATCCATACCAGGCAGGACCTCCTGCCACCTTCCAGAAACAGAATGACAGCCAAGGCCCCTAGATATGGGAGCTAGCTAGGGTGTGTCCATGTTCAAGTATTTTTTCACAGACAAAGCAATGCTGGGAAGCACTCTGGGCATGTTTCTAAATGAAACCAAGAACCATAGTGTGGTGCCGAGTCAGCCCTCTTCTCTCCAAGAGGCCCCTCAGGAAGGCACCCATCTTCTACAGACAGCGGGACACAGGAAGTCACTTGATGGAACTGTTTCCCACTCTCCATGGCTTACTAGTTCCGCTGAGGTGTAACAAACTATCTGTCACGTCTGACAAGTGTCTGGGGCCTCATAGCATCAAAGAACAGGACGGGCCTCTTCCTTGTAGTAAAAGGAAATCTTGAGGACTCAAGGGGTCATGAGGACTACAGTCCCCTGAGTGACCTCAGAACGCTTTAGACACAGAAGTGTGAAAGCAGACATGCATGAGACCAGGTTCAGCTCAGACGCAGCCCCCTCACCAGAGTGCCTTTGTGGCTTCAAGCACTTGGCCTCTCTGAACACGCCCACAGACAGACACACCTACCTGTGGGTGGTCTCAGCATGCCCCCGCCCCTGGCTTACAAGAAGCAGTCAACCGTTGTTCAGAAACCAGGTCTCATACCTTGCTGTTTAGGCACTTCCTTCCGTCCAATCAAGTCCCAGTTGGTTGCCCCAAAAATCAATAGCTGCCCTTTGCACTTAGACCCTTCGAGTTTCTAAAGAGAGAAAAAGAGAAGGTCGAGAATTAGCTTGTTAAGACTGTTGCTGGTGCCTGTCGTGGTGGTGCATGCCTTTAATCCCAGCACTCCAGTGGCAGAGGCAGGCGGATCTCTGTGAGTTCGAGGCCAGCCTGGTCTACAAATGGAGTGCAGAACAGTCAGAGAAACCCTGTCATGAAAAACTAAAAACAAAAACAAAAGACTGTTTGCTGCTGGCATTTCACAGCTGCCTGACAAAACAGAAAGAGACAGGTCTCATTGCAGCACAGACGAACCTGGAAGTCACACCTTCTAGGCTCAGCTGCATGCTGGGGTTTCAAGAGTGCATTGTCACTCCCAGTTTGAAAATAATTCTCTGCTGGCTCATTCATCCTGGTCAGAGGTCCCATCCAACCACAAAGCCCCCATCAACATGCTCCAAGGCAGGTGACCCCAAGCCTCTCCCCCAGAAGTCCATACTACCCCTGAGACCAAGGACAGCACTATTCTCCCCTACTCCATGCGACAAAGCACAAGGCTAGGGACCCAGGAACCACACAGCCTAAGGCCAGCTACATATTCCCCACTACAAGCCATGATGCACTGGCAGCCCCCACTCCTCAAGCTGTGTCACTTCTGCAGGATCACCAGCCATCAGTCCTGTATGCTGAGAATTATAGTCTAACTTCACCAGAGGAGGTGGAGCCTAACACTCCCTGTCCCCTCTCCATGTTTACAGACAGATCTTGCTATGTGGTTCTGACTGGCCCTCCCTCATGCATTAGCATCCTCAGCATTGGAATGGCAGGTATGTAACAGCACACCTGTCCAGCCGGGACACTTCAATTCTCAGCTACTTTAAACACACACACACACACACACACACAAAAAAAAAAAAAAAAACCCCAGGACTACTCATACAGATCTAGCATTTTGAAAGCCACTTTAATTAGAGGCCATCCCCATAAAAATCATCAACACACGCTACCTTCTTAAAGGTCAAAGCGTATTACTCTTTCCTTTCAAATTATGCTTGTGGACTGCTGAGATGTCTAAAAAAAAAAAAAAAAAAAAAAAAAACCCTTGTCTCAAAAAAAACAAAAAACAAAAAAACCTGTACCCTGAGCTCTACTTGACCCCATGGTCCCTGTGTGCCCACCCTCACACACCACACACGACCACAACAGTAAATAAAAAGTGTTATCTAAGGAAAGTGCGCTTTTGGCTTTGTTTGAGACAAAGTCTCACTATGTAGGCCAGCCTGGGATCAATTTATATAATTTTCCTGCCTCAGCCTTCCCAATGCTGGGATTACACGTGGTTTCAGCTCCCGGATGCTGTAATGGCTTCAGGGGATCTGACACCCTCTGGTCTCTAAGGGCATCTGCACATACATGGTGTAAACAGGCACACATTTAATAATTAAAACAAAACAAAACAAAAAACAGCTGGGCATGGTGGCGCAGGCCTGTAATCCAAGCACTCAGGAGGCATAGGCAGGACAATCAGCTGTGAGGTCGAGGCCAGCCTGGTCAACAAAGCGAGCCCAGGAAAGCCAAGGCTACACAATGAGAAACCCTATCTTGAAAAGTCAAAAACAAAAACAAACAAACAAACAAACAAAAACCCAACTCTCTGTAAAGTAGTGTGGGCTGATTAGGTCACCAATAGAGCAGGTCTAGCCTGGGCAAAGGCTTAGACTTCATCCTCAGTGCAGTAAGCAAACACATGATAAATAACAGCAATTAAATGAATGGGTTCTCAGGCTCAGTCTATGTACCCAGCCCCTGAGCATCCATCGCTGAGTGGAAAGAGGCCCTTTCTGGAACATTTCGTGGAGGCCTGGAGCAAACCACACCTGAGCAGTAGCTCTTAACAGCTCCAAGGCCACACTGTTCCTGACAACACACCTCACAGGTCCCCAGAATGCACACCCCCTACTTCCAGGCCTGTCCAGGAGGCAGAAGGCAGGAACTAAACTTCAAGATGGAGTAGCCTGTGGTTAATTATTCAGGTCTCCTGCCGGCCACGCCACCTCCTGGGGCCAGCTCAAGTTACCTGCACGGGACAGGAGCCTGCTTTCCCTTTCTCTGTTGGAAAGCAGGTGTGGCTGGAATAGTCTACAAGCCTCAACTCATTGCACTGGACCCTCCAAAAGGCCACTTACTTGTGTGCGCACATGCTCTACCATTCTCCAGATCTGCACTTTGAAGAAGCCCCAGAAATACAGGGGAAAGGCCTCAAAACCCGCAGGACTCCACGCCAGACAGGCCTGCACTAGCTCAGCACTTCCAACACTGAGTGCTGTGGTCACCCTGAGCTCTGAGCTCCACCTGGAACGCTGGTAGCCGGTCTCCTGCCATTTCTACGGGTCGTGAAGCCTTTCACCCAGCTAGGCATGTGTCCCTTCCTGAAGATGCCTATGGGCAGGCAACCTTGCCTGGTTTCCCATAGAAGCCATGAACTGCTACCCTCGCTCAGGCTTCTACATCACAGACCATGAGTTCTCATAGAAGGTGAGGGACTGTTTTCACAGGCAGCACCTACATGACTGTTTGCTACTAACCCAACAAACCCTCTCTCTAAGTTAATAAACTTAGTTCTTCCTTCCTTCTTATGGAATAAAATCTTAATTGGTGCTATACATAACGCCCTTTCAATCAAAGCCCTTGTCAAAAGACTCTCAGACACAGAATTCTAACAACCTATCCCATAAGCCTGTAGGCTCTATGGAGGGGGTGTCCCAATGAGCAAATGGATTTGAGGGGGCTTGGAGGCCTCTCAGTGGAAAAGCACATGTAGTCCCAAGCATCAAAAGGAAGGTGTGAGGGAGGGAAGGAGGTTGAAAGACAAGAACCAAGGAAAAAGAACAAGCCAGAGGTTACCCAACTCTCGAGGGCTAACCCAGCCTCTGATGTGAGGGGTATGTCTACAGCCCACACAGCAAAGCCTAACAATAGTCCAGGTCAGCTGAACTCCATCTCACCCAGGTTCCTCTTCACGACTGGTCACTAATGTGACCAGGGCCCAAACGAGTGGCCAAGGCAGAAAATGCAGAGTGTCTCCAACCAACAAAAATGGAATTTCCTGGCCACAGCAGTTTCTGAATTACTGCCTAAGTACACTATGTGAGGCTGAGAGTCAACCTTTTCACACATCCATTTAGGAGACTGATGCTCTGGGACCAGGAAGGCCAGAGAGCAAGATGCTGGCAGCAACAGTCCCTGAGGGCGCCTAACCCTCCCACTTCAGGCTTGGCCTTCAACTATGTACACTAAGAATGGCCAGTGCATCTCAGGGTCCATGAAACCTCAGCAACCCCACACAGAGCCTGATGCCTGCACCACTTAACAGTTTCTGCGAACTCAGACAAGGCTACTGGTGATGAATCAATCCCTTCCTCAAAGAACAAAACACCCATCCGACACAATTACCCATGAGCCTCGGGTCCTTGAGTAACATAGGGTAAGACTGAAAGCAGGCTTTCTACAAATGGGGCTTAGGGACTAGCCCATCTTTCCGAGCACACCTGACTCTTGCAGGACAACTCTGCCCCCTCAACAATATGAGCACCTGGCTCACCTTCCAAGCCCAACACAATTGCAAATTCAAGATAATGAAAGTTGAGTGCCAGATGCTCAGATACTGTGGTAGAGGAGCCTCTCACAGGGGAGAGGCCTGAAGTCAGCTCAGTAAAGTAGCCTTCTAGGGGGTTAGAAAAATACAAATAAATAAATAAATAAATAACCAAGAGAATAATGGCCTACTGAAGCAAACAGTCCCCTAAGCAGAGGGAGACCCTTGGGCCAGATACACCAGGCAGCTGGCTGGCCTGTGGGAATGAACCTGGTTGCAAGGCTGTGCTCTTGACCTTGAACCAAACTCGCCAATCCTAACAGAAGCAGAAACCCAAGGCACACTTTCCAAGCACGACAGCATGTACCTTCTGAATGCCCATAGGCCCATGTTCACCTATCCAATGACCCCCTAGAACTGACCAGTGTGGGGTCCTACAATGGTCCCCCTAGCTTCAAGGGTTTGTTTGTTTGTTTGTTTTTTCGAGACAGGGTTTCTCTGGGTAGCCTTGGCTGTCCTGGACTCACTTTGTAGACCAGGCTGGCCTCGAACTCACAGAGATCCACCTGCCTCTGCTTTCTGAGTGCTAGGATTAAAGGTGTGGGCTACCGTGCCCACCTGACCCACAACTTTTAAGTTCCTGTTTCTACACATACATGGGAAGTTAGCAGCACACATGAAGCAAGCACAAGCTGCGGGGAACTGTCTCTACAGAGATGTCTTCCAGGGGGACACAAGGTGCCAGCTCCAACACAGGGCTGGTGGAGGCAGAGGCTCCTTCACTCCTTCCACTCCGTGTGAATCCCTGCGTGGGATACAGTCCACAGAACTCACTGATCTTGCAATGGACTAGAACAATAGAGCTGTTAGCTCAGGGGTGGATGTTGGGTCTCAAACACCCCGCCCAAGGGCTGAGGGGACTATTTAACATATCAAAGAAGATGCTGGTCACCAGGTTTTCAGTCACTAGCTGTTACAGGGCCCCCTACCCCAAACTTAATCCAGCCCAGGCTTCCATCCCCCTAGCCGCCGGACCTTACCAACCATTTTGGTTACTCCTCCTCTTTTGGGCCTCCTGGCAGCTGCACCTGGTTCCCAGCCCCCTCCCTTCAAATAGCTCAGATGCCCCTCCCTCGGTGTCTCCCTTTTATCCAAATTTTTTCCACTCTGTAGATAATCCAATTCCACGTGGCTTTTCCTAAACGCTATAAAAACTCCATACAGCAGAGGCAAGACCCCATCATGCCTAACCTCCTAGCCTTCCCCTAGCCGACTGAACAGGAAGTAAAAGGGCAGTTGGTGCATTCTCCTTTTAATACTCTAAAACCACTCTACCTAGCACCATGCATGCCTAGCCAGAACCTTCCCTCCACTGCAGGGCTGTTATATAGCTAAGGTCTCTCTACTGTCCCTCCTAGTGTGCCTGGGCAGCTGTGAGGTGGCCAGCTCCCTGTACCCTTGTCACCTTTGAAGAGCATCCTTGGAAACAAGGGTGAAACTCTCAGGGCTCAAGCTCCATCTCTTTTTTAGGGTTAACAGAGAATGGTCTCCTGCAGAAATGGAGAGCAGTGGTGGCCCAAAGAAAACTTGCATAAAGTTCTAGCGGGGAAGCGGCGAACCCTGAGCCGGGATTCACACCGGCACTTCTTCCTCAAGCTCAAGTTAGGTGACCAGAGCTTTCAGGCGAACTGACCCCACCGGCCCCACGCCGCGGCCACCCGAGGTAGACAAAGCACTGTGCCGCTCTGCGGGGGGTCACGGGTGGGAGAGGAGCCCCCCCGGGGGGGCCCTTGGAGGAGCATGCGCACTCGCACCCCACCATGCCCCGCGCGCACCGGCCGGCCGCGCACAGCACACACGGAGCATGCGCGCGGCGCGCCAGGCCCCGCCCCCCCGGGGCGCCCGAGCCGCAGCGGCGGGAACCTCAAAGCCCCGGCGCGAGCCGGCAGATCCCCGCGGGTTGCCCTCCCCCGGAGGAAGAGGCGCGGTGGGGGGAGGAGGATGGACGCACGGGAGAAGCGGGGGGATGGGGGGGAGAGTGACAGCCCCCGCGCGACAACGTACACCCAGTTCCCCCGGCCCGGGACGGCTCCCCCGAGTTCCCCGCGCGGCGTGGGGGGAGGGGCGGGGCGTGACCCCGCGGCGCCCCTCCCCCCCCCCAACCGCCAACCGCCCGCGCCCCCGCCTCACTCACAACGCGCTCCTTCGTGTGCTCGGGCTCCGTGATGATCGCGGCCGCGCCGCTCGCCTTGCCCGCTGTCGCCGGCCTGGCTGTGCGCTTGCCGCCGCCGGGGGCCCCGTCCAGCTCCGGGCCGTCCTCATCCCCGCTGCTGCCACCGCCGCTGCTACTGCTGCAGCGCTCGGGCCGCTCGCGCTTCCTGCCCGCGGGGCCGCCGCGCCTCCGGGGCCCGGCGCGCGCCGTGCCGTTGCCCGAACTCGGCTCCTCCCAGGCCGCCCCCTTCTTCCTGGGCATGGTCGCGGGCTGCGGAGACACCGGCGCACAATGCACGGGCTGGCTGAGGGGCGGGGGAGGGGAGCGCGGCGCGGCGTGGGCCGCCCCACCTGCTGCTCCCTCGCCCCTCCCCACGCCGCGCGCCACGCGGGGGCCCCCCCCCCCCCCCCCCCCCCCCCCCCCCCCCCCCCGCTTTTTTTTTTTTTTTTTTTATTGATTTTGAACAATGGGATCTCTGTCTGTCTCCGATTAAACCACGTGGATCCGCCTTCCTTCCCCTTCTTATTCATTCCGTTCCCCAACCCCCCTTCCCAAGCGTTGTTTTTTTTAAACCTTTCTCCAAAGGGAGGGGGGAAAGGGGGGGAGGGAGAGGAGGAAAAAAAGGGGGAAAAAAAAAAACTTTCCCAGACCCTGCAAACTGGTCCCAGTCGGTTTCCAGCACCTACCTGGTTGGAGTGATGAGAAAAGAGGAAGGGAGCGACTGAAAGATGGGTCGACCGCTGCTTCTCTCCCCGGCCCGGACGAGGGCTCCAGCCCACTCACCAGATACACTTAAAATGTAAATACGAGCTTCCAGAACAAATGCTACAACACAAAACAGAAACACATGTGCGGCCCGGCGGCAAGCGAGCGCGCGCGGGGCGGGCGGCGAGGGGCCTCGGGCGCGCGCGCCCCCTACCGGCCGGAGGACCCCGTGGCCGGGCCGCCCACCCGAACCTACGTCCCAGGCGCCCGGCGCCACGCCGCAAACCCTGCTCGGCCCGCCGCCGCTGTGTGCTCCACACGTCCTTCCACGCTGCGCGGCCTGCGCGTCACAAGGCGTCTTTGGGGCTCAGGAGAGTGTCAGATTCTCTTGTTTTTTCCTCTGAGCGTCTAGACAGGTCACCTGAGGACACTCGCTGGAAAATAGTTGCTTTGCTCACGCAGCAGCCAACGAGGGACGTGCCCTAATTGAGTGATTGGAGTGAAAGATGAATACAATTTGAATAACTTTCTCCTATGCAGACAGAGGCTAGATTTTATTCGTCGTGGATGTGTCCAGAGTATGCAGCCAGGTGCTGCTACACGGCCAAATTACATAAAGGTTTGATACACTAAGAAAATGATTAGTAACTAGTTGGGTGGATTTAAAAATACTCGTGATGGAATTTTTTTTTTCTTTTCTGTTTTTAAAACGTATGTGCTGGGCCCCTCAGTACAAGCAGGACTAGATGCAAAGGCGCTAAATGCTGAGGATACAGACCTAGAGATGTCTGCCCTTTTGGAAGGCGGGAGTAGAGAGAAAGATTATGAAGTAATTGAAAGCATGGTGCTTAACTCCATCCCCGAATCAAGGAAGGCGATCCTTGTGCAAACTGGGTTGAGTAATTTCAAGAATCCGACCTGCCAGAAGGGGGGGGGGGGGTGAAAGTATTTCCTCCGCCCCGTGGAGTAGTAGTGCAGGGTTCAGGGATCCCGGAAGGAAAGTAAGTAGCCAGAAGTGCTGGCTGGGCTGAGATGAAAGTGGCAGAGGCTGAGGAGTCTACAGGGGCCAGCTCCGACAGGACTGGACAAGCCACGTGCAGGATTGACAGTGGGGAAAGATCGGCTTGGATGGTACTGGGGGAAGGCTTGCGTCTCAGTGTCAGTTTCTCGTCTATCAAATGTTTCTTCATTTTTCTTTGAGGTTTTGTTTTGCCCGGTGAAGTCCAGGCTGGCCTGAAACTCACCGTGTAGCCCAGGCTGGCATTGAACTTGGTCCTCCTGCCTCTCCCTCTCAAGTGCCCGAGTTCATAGTGTAGAAAGTTTCTTTTTTGACAACTTATTTGGTTGACTTGAGAGGGGGTGGGAGGGGGGACAGGACAAATGTCTGAAAGCAGACAGAATCCAAGAGAACCAAATCTAAGTTATTTGATCACAGTCACAAGTCTGTCCTGAGATCTGGAAGCATTTATGTAAAAACAACTCCGAAAATGACCATCAACTGGTGTGTTTCAGAGACACCCAGGTCAAGACCACATAGAAGCAGCCTCTTAATAGACCTGGCATTCGAAAAGATTGAAGAGATTAAGCCGTGATGCTTTGATACAAAACATTAGAACCAACCAGAAAAGAATTTTTGCTTAAGTGAGCCGTCAGGACCGGGTTTTAGGAAAGAGCATGCTGGAACTTGTCGCGGGAGGTGGCTGGTTGGGCGTTTATCCTCCGACAACACCCTGTGTGGCCAATTAGAAACGCTGAGGGTGCCTTTAAAAGGCTTTTAGGCAGCGAGGCTCCCTTCTTGCTCCTGCCCCATTACACTGCACATGCGTCAGAACCGCTGATGCAACCCGACGCTAATATCACGTTGCGTCATCTGACCCAAGGTGTGGTGCTCCCAAAACTGGTTTTTCCTGAGGCTGTGCTGGGGAAGAAGAGCACTTTGGGGATAACAGCCGCTAACTGGCTTTCCTCGGCAGATGATAAAAGTGTTTTCTGTCACTACATGCTTCAGTTCCACACTGTTTCAGACTTCCCTGGCTTAGTTAGGGGCGCGGACACACACTCATCAGTGAGGTATGTCTGCTTGCTGCTCACCTTATGTAACCAGTGTGACAGTGAGGTACACCTACCGGGCAAGCTGGGAGTGCTCCCTCCAACTGCCTCTTCTACTTGGAATTTTTACTTCATTTTAATTGAGCAGCTGCTGGGGACAGAAGAGAGGTGAAGAGGAGACAGGAGGGCAGGGACTGAGACCTCTGGGCTCTTCTTTGTGAGCAAAGATGCCTTTTTTGTTGTTTGTCTTTTTGGGTTTTGTTGTTGTTTGTTTGACTTTTGAGACAGTTTCTCTGTGTAGCACTGGCTGTGCTGGAACTTGTTCTACAGACCAGGCTGGCCTCGAACTCACAGAGATACGCCTGCCTCTGCCTCCTAAGTCCTGTGCCACCGTCCCAGGCTTCTGCTGCTCCTGAATAAAGGTTAAATTAAGCAATAACCAGGGCCCCTTCCAGGGATGCGATTCCAACTAGCTGGACTCCTGAAAGCTCCCCTCAGTATTCCAAAGAGTCTCTAGTCTCATTTATATGAAAATGAAGCCTCTTCTTAACGTTATTTAACAATGTACACTGTATAAAACTAAATTCAAGCCGGGCGTGGTGGCACATGCCTTTAATCCCAGCACTCAGGAGGCAGAGGCAGGTGGATCTCTGTACATTCAAGAGCAGCATGGTCTACAGAGCAGTCCAGGACAGCCAATGCTACACAGAGAAACCCTGTCTCGAAAAACCAAAACAAACAAACAAAAAACCTGAATTCAAACCATGGGGTTTCTCAGCAGGCGTTAACTGTACATTTTATGCTAACTCCAAGTGTTGCACTTCCTGTAAGATTGTGCTTTGTGCTTCAGTTTGTTACCTTTCTAGACTTACTTAATGAAACCGTCCAACGCCGGGCGTGGTGGCGCACACCTTTAATCCCAGCACTCGGGAGGCAGAGGCAGGCGGATCGCTGTGAGTTCGAGGCCAGCCTGGTCTACAAAGTGAGTCCAGGACAGCCAAGGCTACACAGAGAGACCTTGTCTCAAAAAACTAAAAAAAAAAAAAAAAACCGTCCAAATAAACCAAACGTGCTTTTTTTGGGAAAAAAAAAAAAAGAAGAAACCTCTGAGGGTGGAAATTATTTCACAGAAGAAATATAGTCCTTTGGTTTTGTTTTTAGGCAGGAGTTTCATGTATTCTAGATTGACTTTGAACTCACTATGAAGCCAAGTATGATCTTGAACTTTTTGTTTTGTTTTGTAGACCAGGCTGACCTCGAACCCATGAAGATCCCCTTGCCTCTTCCTCCCGAGTGCTGGAGTTAAAGGCTGACCTTGAATTTTTCATTCACGTGCCTCACCTCTTGAATACTGAGTCACAGAACTGTACCACCATAGTGTCCATTTATATGGCCCTAGGAATTGAAATCTGGGGCTTCTTACATGCTAGGCAGACTCTCCACCCACCACAGATCCATACCACCAGCTCCAGAAATTAATTCTGATGGTCTGAGTGGGTGCAATAGGACCACAGCGGGAAGGTACACAATCTACCTGTGCTGTTAAAGTACAAAGCTGGGAAGCTAACAGTGACCTTGAATATGGCTGGTCCATGTTGCAAGTATGTTGTAGCATAAACACACACTGGATTTGTTTGTTTCCTTTGTTGGCATTGTTGTTCCCTTTGTCCTTGAAGCAAGGTTTCATTTTGTGGCCCAGCCTGGTCTGGAACTGGTGATCCTACTGCCTCATCTCTGGAGTGCAGGCAATATGGGCCTGTACCACCATACCCAGCTCACACTAGACTTGAAGACTCAGAGGGAAAAGGGGAGGGCCTTCAAGAATCGTTTTAGTATATTAATGTGGAAAAATGGTTGTAGCTATATAGTCCCAGTTGCTTGGGGATCATAAGTTTGAACCTAGCTTGGGCAACATTGAGAATTCATATAAGAAGGAAATAGAGGGCTGGGGAGATGGCTCAGAGGTTAAGAGCACCTGACTGCTCTTCCAAAGGTCCTGAGTTCAATTCCCAGCAACTATGTGGTGGCTCACAACTATCTATAATGAGATCTGGTGCCCTCTTCTGGTGTGCAAACAAAACACTGTATACTTAATAAATAAAGAGATCTTAGAAGAAGAAGAAGAAGAAGAAGAAGAAGAAGAAGAAGAAGAAGAAGAAGAA
>OU015754.1:74126027-74145978 GCA_907169655.1 Acomys percivali | reverse complement strand
AAGAAGAAGAAGAAGAAGAAGAAGAAGAAGAAGAAGAAGAAGAAGAAAGAGGAAGAAGAAGAACTAGTAGTATTCATAGTAGTAGTAAATAGATTAGCTCTGCGGATACAGTTCAGTAGAGAGCACTTGCGGGGTTAAGTGAGAGGCTGGGGTGGGGGTGGGGGAGTTCAACCCCAAGGGTGGTGGCACACATCTATCATCCTAGCACTCAGCCAGCTAAGACAGTAAGATTGTTGAGTTGAAGGCCAAACTGGGCTACATAGTGAGCCTCAGACTAACCTGGTATGTACGCCACAACCTGTCTCAGAAGCAGACCAGCAACATAGAGGAGAGGTTGGAGAGATGGCTCAGGGCTAAAGTGGCTTGCTGCTCTTGCAGAGGGCCACAGTTTGGTTCCCAGCACCCCACTTGGCACCTCACAACTAACTGTAACTGTCTGGCTCCAGGCCATGTAAAGCTGCCTCATGTGTAAGAACACACTCAGACACATATTAAAAGTACTTTAGAGCCAGGTGGTGGTGGCACACGCGGGAGGCAGAGGCAGGTGGATTGCTGTGAGTTCGAAGCCAGCCTGGTCTACAGAAGGAGTCCAGGACAGCCAAGGCTACACAGAGAAACCCTGTCTCAAAAAACCAAAAAAAGAAAAGAAAAGAAAAAGAAAGTTACAAATGAATCTGTTAAACTAACAAAAAATAGGGGGTTGGAGAGATGGCTCAGCAGTTAAGAGCACTGTCTGCCCTTCCAGAGGACCTGGGTTCAATTCCCAGCACCCACATGGCAGCTCACGGCTGTTTGTGGCTCCGAGATCTGACACCCTCACATTGATACATGCAGGCAAAGCATCAATGCACATTAAAAAAATAAAAATTAAACAACAAAAAAACTAACAAAAATAAATAGGGCAGGCAAGATGGCTCAACAGGTGTAGGCTCTTGCTACCCAGCATGACGACCTGACCAGATACTTGGAACACACATGCAACCCATAGCATGTGTGCTCACACATCATACATGCACTGCAAAACTAATAAACTGTAAAAAATTAAAAGTAAAATAAATATTTAAGATACCATTGACAAAAAAAAAAGATACCATTGACTCCATGTTGAAATAACATCTCATCTCTACTAAATATATACTAATATACTAAAAATAAAGTATTTCATTTTGCTTTTTTTTTTAATTTTATTTTATTTATTGCATATGAGTGCTTTATCTGCAGAAGAGGGTACCAGATCTCATTATAGATGGTTGTGAGTAACCATGTGATTGCTGGAAATTGAACTCAGGACCTCTGGAAGAGCAGGCGTTGCTCTTAACCACTGAGCATCTCTCCAGCCCATTTTGCTTTTTTCCCCCCCCTTTTCTTTTGCCCTCCCCCCCCCCCCCCCCTTTCCTTTTCTTTCTTTCCAGATAGCCTTTGCTGTCCTGGACTCACTTTGTAGACCAGGCTGCCCTCGAACTCACAAAGATCTACCTGCCTCTGCTGCCTTTGCAAACACAACAGGAAAACCAGTACCCGAATGAAAAAACAAAACAAACAAACAAACAATGAAATAAAAGGAGGACACGACTACTCCTAAAACATGGAGAAGACTTTTTAATCATAGAAACAAGGGAGAAAGCAGGCAGAGGGAAGCGTCCTGGATGAACACGGCCGGCAGACTAACCAGGACCTTGAGGGGACAAAGAGGATGAGAGAACAAAAGGCCACCACAGAGAGGCAGACGGGACCAAGAGACCAAGAGAGCTGCGGAGACGTAAAAAGGCCAAAAAACAAAACAAAACAAAACCAACCCACATAGCCAAAGTGGCTGGACTGGATGTATAGGGAAGAGCGGGTAGGGGGGAGGGCGGGGCGGGAGGGCAGGACCAGTCTAGCTCCTGGATTGGAGAGTTTAGGGGAAGGGGCGGGTCTGTAACAGGTGGTCACTGAGGGATGCTGGGAGAACCTGGAGACCAAGTCGGCTTTGATATGTTAAAGGTATCTCAGCCAACTGTCCTGGCTTTGAGACTTAACAGTACCTTTGCAAGCACAACTAGAGAGCCAGTTGGTTGATCTGCAGCCAACACTTTTCTGCTTCCTGTCCGGTTTCCTGTTTGTAAAATGGCAACATCGATCCCGGGTTCCTTCTGAATTTAATATTTCCTCATACCCAGACCTGTGGGTAGCAGCATCCTGTCCTCATAGTTGAGAGGTTTCCTGTGAGTTAAAGATCCCGCTCTAGGGGATGGGGAGATGGCTGAGCAGTTAAGATTACTCGCTGCTCTTCGAGAGGACCTGGGTTCGATTCCCAGCACCCACATAGTGGTTCCGAGTTGTCTGAAACTCTAGTCCTAGGGGACCCTCTTCTGGCCTCCTTAGGCACCGGAAAGCCAAGTGGTGCACAGACATACATGCAGGCCAAACTCCCGTTCACATAAAAATAATTTAATTTTAAAAAGAAAAAAAAAAAAAAAACCTGTTCTATTTCCAACAGCGAGTCACAGAATTTTAGTACCCAAAAGGTCTTGAAATGTTACAGTTGGCCCTGTTTTAAGTCCCCAGCCTGGCAGCCATCCTGGGCTCAGCCTGTGGTTTTTCTCATCCTTATCTAGTGAGCTGCTGGGGCAGCTGGCGTGCAGGAAGCTGTCTACATTTG
The DNA here is from genome assembly GCA_907169655.1 of Acomys percivali. Taxonomy (NCBI): domain Eukaryota; kingdom Metazoa; phylum Chordata; class Mammalia; order Rodentia; family Muridae; genus Acomys; species Acomys percivali. Next base: position 74,143,337 of record OU015754.1, on the reverse strand, counting down.
CCTGCTGACCTAAATAATATCCAGAAGAATCGAAGCCCAGAGAAACTCTGAAGGCTTAGTTAGGGCTGACCAGCTGGCTGGTGAGAGGAAGGGAGCCTCTCAGCACAGGTCAGGAAGCTGTGATATGGGCCTGGGACCAGCAGCGTCAGCATCCCTTGGGAGTTTCTTAGAAACTAACTTACTAAAACAGAAACTGCAGGGGGCGGGAGAGATGGCACAGAGGTTAAAAGCATGCTTTGCTCTTCCTGCTACCCACGTGGTGGCTGCCCCACACACGTGGTGCAGGGAGGCAAAATACACATACATGGAAACCAAAGTTAGTAAGTAAATATTTGAAAAAAGAAAAACTGAAAAAAATAAATAAATAAATAAAAAGAAAAAAAGAAAAACTGCAATTTTAGTTTACCTCATTTTTTAAAAAATTTACCTTCATTTATTATTTATTTATTTTACTTTATTTTATTTTTGGAAATAAAAACAAAGAGGAACAAAAGAAAAAGGAAATGGCTGGTCAGAGGTGGTGCATGCCTTTAATCCCAGCACTTCGGAGACAGAGGCAGATGGATCTCTGAGTTCAAGGACAGCCCGGGGCTACACAGAAAAGCTCTTGTCTCTCAGGAGAAGAAAAAGAAAGAAAGAAAAGAAAAAGAAACCGATCACACAAGACATTGTACTCTATGACTTTGCTACATACACTCCCAGCCAGGAAAATGCATCTTCAACAGACATCCCAGAAGCCTTTCCTGCTTCCAAAAGCCTGAGAAATTCCTCCTGGTCACCCACTTTCCTCAAGGAAGGGACCACTGTCTATTCTCATGGTTGGGGTGTTCATCTTCGGCGTGGTAAGGAACTCTCAACTAAAGGAAGCTCGTCCTGTGAGGTCTACAGGTTTGTTTTGTTTGGTTTGGTTTGGTTTGGTTTTCCGAGGCAGGGTCTCTCTGTGTATCCTTGGCTGTCCTGGACTCACTTTGTAGAACAGGCTGGCCTCGAACTCACAGCGATTCGCCTGCCTCTGCCTCCCAATTGCTGGGAGGTCTACAGTTTAAGCCAACGCAATGCACATTTGCAGGCATTCTGCCTCATGCCGGAGCCACATCCTGTTTTGAAGTTAGGAAAACTCCCAGGGTCTTGAGAGTCCAGCCACCTAGTCCTCATGGATTAAGCAAGCACTTTTGGCAATTGTGCCCAAGCAGGTTTTTACCGTTTCTCTTTTAATAGAAGAGAGGCCAGAAGAAATGTGAAATGAAAACGGGCTCCTCTGGGAGGGGTGGGGTGGGGTGGGAATCAAATCTAATTTCTCAAATCCGGGAAAGGCAGGATAGAAATCAATCTCATCAGCACTGTGGTTAGCTTGTAAGCCACCAGTGGCTCCCCGTTCTGACCTGTGTTTGCATTCATGACAGAGCCACCGTTTGTAGAACTGGTCTCTGATCAATAGCTTACTGTCATTGTAAAAGATCATCTCTGGCTCAGGCCGTGTTCTGCACGGCCTTTCTAGTTTCTACTTTCCCTGTTGGTGGACAGTACAGAAACAAGGTTTTTCTGTTTCTTTGTATTGTTTTGTTTTGAGACAGGCTCTCATTTAAGCCAGGACAGCCTCCAGTTCACTGTATAGCTAAGGGTAGTCTTGAACATGTGGTCTTCCTGTCTCCATCTCCCAAGTTCTGGGGCTACAGGTCAAATGCCACCTCACCGGCTGCTTCTACAGGTTTGAAACACCCTGGAGAAAGACCAACCAGGTGCTGGTAGCTCAAACCTGTAATCCCGTCATTCTGGAAGCAGAGGAAGGACAATCAGGAGTTCTAGGCTGGCCTGAGCTACAAAATGAGTCTTAGGGCAGTCCAAGCGATATAGCAGGACCTTCTGGGGTTTGGGGTGGGGAGGGGCGGGAACAAGGCACAAAGGGATTATGGGTTTTACAGGTGTGTCCACCCAGTTTTGACTGTGATGCTACCTGACAAGTAAGTGCCTTTCTGGTAGGGCTGAGATCCAGTGGAATTTGAATAGACAAGAGACAAGGCTTTGAACATAAAGTCATGTCATTCCCCTAAAGTTTGTTCACAAAACAAGGAACAGGACAGCCTGTTTAAGGGCTCCTGGTGGTGCTGGTGGTGCTGGTGGTGCTGGTAGCCCTGGTGGCTGGGTCTTATTGCATTGTTTTGTTTTGTTTTTGTTTTTCGAGACAGACTCTCTCTGTGTAGCCTTGGCTGTCCTGGACTTACTTTGTAGGCCAGGCTGGCCTCAAACTCACAGAGATCCACCTGCCTCTGCCTCTGCCTCCCGAGTGCTGGGGTTAAAGGCGTGCGCCTCCACCATGCCTGGCTGCAAGCTAATGTTGTCATATAAAACTGTTATTCTTTTAAAGTGAAAAACAAAACACCAACACTTGTTGCTGGGGATGTAGGTCAGGGACAGTGTGCCTACCTTGTGGGAGGCCACAGCAGGAATGGTGCCTCACATCTGTAATCCCAGCACCCTGGAAGTAGAGGGCAGAAGGTAGAACAATCCAAGGTCACACTCCATCCACCCCAGCTGTGAGACAGCTTTGAGGCCAACCTTTCTAAAAAAAGAAAAAAAAGGAAAAAAAAAAAAAAAAAGGAAGAAAACCAAGCCAAGGCAGCACCTTCTTATTTTTGGGATTTTGAGACAGGGTTTTTCTATGTAGCCCTGGCTGTCCTGGAACTCACACTGTAGACCAGGCTAGCCTGGCCCTGCCTCTGCCTCTCTCTGGAGTGCTGGGATTAAAGGCCTGAGCTATCAAGGCCTGCCTCATGGCACATGGCTTTAATTCCAGCATACAAGAGACAGAGGCGGGGGATTGCTGTGAGTTCCAGGCCACCGGCCTTTTCTATATAGTAAGTTCCTGGCCAGCCCTGGCTACATAGTAAAACCCTATCTCAAAAACAAAAAGGCTGCAGAGATGGATCAGAGGTTAAGAACGCTGTCTGCTCTTCCAGAGGTCCTGAGTTCAATTCCCAGCAACCACATGGTGACTCACAACCATCTATAATGTGATCTGGTGCCCTTTTCTGGCCTGCAGGTGTACATGTAGGCAGAGCACTATATATGTAATAATAAATAAATAAATTTTTGTAAAAAATTTATTGATTTATTCATATTACATCTCAATGGTTATCCCATCCCTTGTATCCTCCCATTCCTCCCTCCCTCCCATTTTCCCCTTACTCCCCTCCCCTATGTCTGTGGCTGAGGGGGCCTCCTCCCCCTGTATATGCTCATAGGGTATCAACTCTCTTCTTGGTAGCCTGAGTGCCACCAGGTCTCCCCATCCAGGGGACATGGTCAAATACGGGGCACCAGAATTCCTGTGAAAGTCAGACCCCACTTTCCACTTAACTGAGGAGAATGTCCTGTCCATTGGCTAGATCTGGGTAGGGATTTGAAGTTTACTGCACGTATTGTCCTTGGCTGGTGCCATAGTTTGAGCAGGACCCCTGCGCCCAGATCTGCCCGTCATAATGTTCTGCTTGTAGGTTTCTAGGACCCTCTGGATCCTTCTATTTTGCCATTCTCTCGAACTTCTCTCACCTAGCGTCCCAATAGGATGTCCTCCCCTCTATTCCAGTTTCCTGGTAAGTGAAGATTTTCATGGGACCTGCCCCTTGGGCTAGTGTGCAGATATAAGTGAGTATATACCAAAATAAATCTTTAAAAACAAACAAACAAACAAAAAACTGCCAGGCATGGTGGCACACACCTTTAATCCTAGTACTCATGGGGCAGAGGCAGGCAGATCTTTGTGAGTTCGAGGCCAGCATGGTCTACAAAGAGATTCTAGGATAGCCAAGGCTGTTACACAAAGAAACTCTGTCTCAGAAAAATAAGTAAATAAAGAAATAAATAAATAAAGCAAGCAAGCAAGAGGAGGAAGAAAAGCACATTATTAATCTCATGGGAAGCAGCCACCAGGCTAATACTCACACCCACTAAATAGAGTCAGCCAGGTGAAAGGAGAAAAAGCCGTCCTACATTTGATCCCAAATCACTGAATGTTTGCTATGTGCCAGACATGACAAGGCTTGTTTGGGTTTGGGCTGTGGCTCTGTGGTACAGTGCATGCCCTGGGCTCCGTCCCCAGAGCTGCCAAAAGGGAAAAAAAGAAAAGAGAGAGAGGAAGAAGACAAAAGTTTACTTCATCCTAATAACATCCACACTCTGAAAATGTGTTCCTTTATGAATTTGCTTAGGGCTACTGCAACAAAGTACCATGGGAGCCAGAGCACAGTCCAGTCCAGGGCAGACTGTGCACATCCTAGGATGCTTGTGACCCTGACTCCATCCCTAGGGTAGTAAGGAAAGAAAGGTAAGGAAAAGATAAAAGAAAAAAGGAGGGATTGGGGAGACGGCTTATTGGTTAAGAGCACTGACTGCTCTCTCAGAGGACCTGGGTTCACTTCCCAGCACACATGGCAGCTCATAAGATCTGTAAGTCTGTAACTCCAAGATCTGACACCTTCACACAGGCATACATGCAAGCTAAACACCACTGCACATAAAATAAAAATAAATGAATCATTTTAAAGAAACATTGAGACCCTGTCTCAAAAAACAGAAAAAACAAAACACACACACACACACACACATACACACACACACACAAAGAAAGAAGAAGCCAGGTGCAGCGGCACATGCTTGTAAATCTCAGGAGGCAGAGACAGGTGGATCCCTGTGAGTTTGAGGCCAGCCTGGTCTACACAGGGAGTCCAGGAAAGCCAAGGCTGCACAGAGAAACCCTGTCTGGAAAAACCAAAGAACAAAAACAGAATAATCACAGCCAGACATGGTGGAGCATGCCTGTAATCCTAGCACTCAGGGAGGCAGAGGCAGGCAGATCTCTGTGAGTTCGAGGCCAGCCTGGTCTACAAAGAGAGTCCAGGATAGTCAAGGTTACACAGAAAAACCCTGTCTTAAAAAAAAAAAAAACCTCAACCAACCAAACAGAATAACTAGACAGGCATGGTGGTGCATGCCTGAAATCCCAGCACTCAGGAGGCAGAGGCATCCAGATCTCTAAGAGTTCAAGGCCAACCTGGTCTACCAAGCAAGTTCAGGACAACCAGGAGTACAAGAGAAACCCTGGGGCTGGAGAGATGGCTCAGAGGATAAGAGCACTGGCTGTTTTTCCAAAGGTCCTGAGTTCAAGTCCCAGCAACCACATGGTGGCTCATAACCATCTATAATGTGATCTGATGCCCTCTTCTGGCCTGCAGGTATACAGCAGGCAGAGCACTGTATACATAATTATAAATAAATAAATCTTTAAAAAAAAAAAAAAAAAGAGAGAGAGAGAGAAACCCCATTTCAGAAAAACCAAACTAAAGCTGAGCATGGTGGAGCACGCCTTTAATGCCAGTACTCAGGAGGTAGAGGCAGGCAGATCTCTGTGAGTTGTATGTCAGCTGGTCTACAAAGCGAACTCAGGACAGCCAAGGCTACACAGAGAAATCCTGTCTCGAAAAACCAAACCAAACCAAAACCAAAACCAGAATAACCTGCCAGAAGGTAGAGGCAGAGGCAGGGGCAGGAGGATCTGTGAGTTTGCGGCCACCCTGATCTACAGAATAAGTTCTAGGACACCCAAAGCTACCTAGGGAAACCCTGTCTTGAAAAATCAAACACCAACCAACGAACCAGAATAACCTAGGCCAGCCGGGCGTGTTGGCCCACACCTTTAATCCCAGCACTCGGGAGGCAGAGGCAGGCAGATTGCTGTGAGTTCGAGGCCAGCCTGGTCTACAAAGGGAGTCCAGAACGGCCAAGACTACACAGAGAGACCTTGTCTCAAAAAAACCAAAAACCAAAACAAACAAAAAACAAACAGAATAACCTAGGCAATACACAAAGGCAAAGTGCAAGTAGGCTTTTTGTTTTGTTTTGTTTTGTTTTCTGGGCTTTTCCCCAACAATATTGTGCCATGAACATGAATGGTTCTCAAAGAGAGTCCATGACTGGCAGTGCTATACAGAGAAACTCTGTCTCAAAAAACTGGGGGTGGGGGGGGGGAGCCATCTTACCATCTGTAAGATGTAGGAGATGGTTTGGGGAATTGGATGCTGTCCCACACCCCTCCCAGCTCTGACCTTACGCCAGAGTCACCTTATGACCTTATGTCAAGTCACCTCATGACCTTGATCTCTATCTAGAAGAAGCTGCTAGCAAAGAGGCTCAGCAGGGAGAGGCATCTGCAGCTAAACCGAAGACCTGCATTTGCTCTCTGGAATCCACATGCGGGGAGAACTGAGTCACACACCACATTGTCCTCTGACCTCCACACACTCACCTGGTGGCATCATGAGTATGTGGTAGCACACACACACACACACACACACACACACACACACACACACACACACGTACCATAAAAATGTAAAAATAAAAACAGAAGCACCCATTATGACTGGCAGAAGGAAGGAGACAAGAGGGTAAGCCTGCCTGCACATGCACTGACTCACACAGATCCGCACCCGAACCATAGAAAACCTGTTGGCTGAGTGTGTACACAGCCTGTCACACCCCGCCATGAGATGGGGGCCTCAGGTAGCCCAAAGCTGGCAGCAGAGAGGCAAGCCTCCGCAGCAGAAGACTGGCCTTGGCCTTGCTAGTGCACACATGTGAAGCAAGGCTGCTCTTTTCTGTGACTACTGGGACACTGAAAAAGTTCTTTTTCTAGCTGGAATCTAACCCCTCCTCTGAGGGACAGAACATCAGAGACGCAGGGAAACCCAGCTGGCCCAAAGAAGGACCTTGTGTCCAGTCCCTGGAGGCTGTGGCTCAGGGTTCGCCACTCTGCCAGGAGCCACTCTGCCAGCTAAACCATTCATTATTTTTTTTTTAAAAATCTACTGGATATTTTAAACTGTTATTACACACACGGTGTTAAAAGAGCTCGTTTATTACTAAAGCTCATTAAAACCGCCTGTGGGGAAGACTGTGGCTGGACACAGAAACACCCCCTCCCCAAATCACCATCCAGAACACTTGCCTGCTGGGAAAAGGGTCTCAGAGTCACTTGGCAGGGAAGCACAGGGAAGGCTGGGGTGAGACCAGGACTGGAAGAGTAAGTAGCAAGCGCAAGACAGCAAGCTGGAGACATGGAGGGCGGAGACTCAGCGTGCCCTGGCTCACACCCCAGCTCTGCCGCTTGCTGTGTGTTCTTGATCAAGTTTAGCTGCTTAGCTGCTTTTCTGTGTTTGTTGTTGTTGTTGTTTCTGGTTTTTCGAGACAGGGTTTCTCTATGTAGCCTTGGCTGTCCTGGACTAACTTTGTAGACCAGGCTGGCCTCGAACTCACAGCGATCCCCCTGCCTCTGCTTCTCTGTGCCTTAACCCCCTCCTCTCTCTATGGAATTTAACCTATGGGTTGTTAACAATGGGATCGACCGACCGTGGGGCCTCATGCTGCAGCTGAAATGAGCTGTGATTGTGATCCTGATTAAAAACCAGAGTGACTCAGGTTTTATACAAAGGCAAAGTGAAAGTAGCAAGGAAAAAAAAAAGGGGGGGGGCCAGGAACCCCATAGGGGCCAAGGTGGCTCTGTCTTGTATGCCTGAAGTAGGTCGTAACCACACAACATGCTTCGCATTCTGACTCTGTTTGCTAATCTGTGTGAAGGGGAAAGGTTCAGAAAATACACCTCCTTGCTGAGCTGACTACCTTTGATAGGAAAAGAAGGCTTCTGGGTGCTGGGGAGATGGCTCAGCTGTCAAGAGCACTGGTTGTAAGTTGCGCCCCTTGCAGAGGACACAGGTTTGATTCCCAGCACCCACTGGCAGCTCTCAACCATCTGAAACTTTAGTTTTGGGGGACATGATGCTGTCTTCTGGCCTTCTCAGTCTCTATGCAAACATTCAAGCAAAAGATTCCTATGCAGAAAATAAACGTTAAAAAAAAAAAAAGTCAGGCAAAAATGATACAAGCCTTTATTTGATTCTAGAACTTCAGAAGCAGAGGCAGGTGAATTTTTCTGAGTTCTGGGCAAGCCTGTGATACATAGTGAGACCCTCCCCCTCCCCATCTCAAAAACTAAATAAACAGAGGCAGGTGGCTCTCTGTGAGTTCGAAGCCAGCCTAGTCTACAAAGTGAGTCCAGGACAGCTAAGGCTACACAGAGAAACCTTGTCTCGAAAAACAAAAACAAACAAAAAACAAAAACAAAAAACCCTAAATAACAACAGCAACAAAAATTAAAAAGCCTTTTTTCAGGAGGAAGAGCCAAGTGGATCTCCATGTGTTTAAGGCCATCCTGGTCTTCAGAGTGAGTTCCCGCTGGGGCGTGTGGCGCACGCCTTTAATCTCAGCACTCAGGAGGCCGAGGCAGGCTGAGAGTTTGAGTTTGAGTTTGAGTTTGAGTTTGAGTGAGTCCAGGACAGCCAAGGCTAACACAGAGAGATCCTGTCTTCAAAAACCAACCAACCAACCAAACAAACAAACAAAAAAAAACCAGAAAGCAAAAACCAAACAAACAAAAAAAGAGTGAGTTCCAATACAGCCAGGGCTACACAGATACACAGAGAAACTCTGTCTTGAAACAAACAAACAAACAAACAAACAAACTCCTTTGGGTTGCATAGCTGTAATTCCAGCACTTGGGACTTGCTTGAAGTCCAGCCTGAACTGTAAAACCGTAGAAGAGAAGCCAGGAGTAGGGCACATTTCTTTAATCCCAGCAGAAGCAGGCAGATCTGTTTGAGGAAAATATAAAAGTTTAGAACTTGTGAGTTCTTGCAAGCTGCTTCTCTATTTTAGACTTCTGTGAGCTTTGAAAATGCTCCAAAACCCCACAGCAGCAACCCCAGGGGAATGGTGTGTGTGTGTGTGTGTGTGTGTGTGTGTGTGTGTGTGTGTGTGTGTGTGTGTATGTGTTCTTCCCAGCCAGCCACCTCCTGGTCCACAGGCCTGCTCACCAAACAGGACTTCCATCCCAGCTCTTTTTGTGGGGCTCCCATGAGTGAAGTCATTTCTTTTCTTTCACAAATGACACCCTAGGCCAGGTCTGAGCCTGAAGGAGTGGAGCCTGGCCGCCCCCTGGAGGGGGCAATGGGCAGCTTGCAGCTTGGAGGAGGAGGGGTGGTGTGGAACCACTGGGCTGGGAAGAGTTTGCCTGGGAGAAAGCCGGGCTTAGAAGGAGGTCCCAAAATTTGGAAACTCAGTAATTGTCTCACCCATGGAGGTTCCTCTCGGCTTTTTGATGCCAGGAGAGAGTTCAGCCTCTGGGGGACTTGGTGACAATGGCCGACTTGCAGAGGGCATGGACCCCCACCCACTCAAAGTTTTCTATGGCATCTTCATGTCAGGCGTGGCTCAGTGTGTAGACCAACTGATGTCCCTTCTCCGGGCCTTCCCTCCAGTGGTAATTGGTGTTGTCAAGTTGACATCATCTAATTCTAGGGGGAATGGCCCTCAGGCACGCCTGGAGGGGAAGACCACCCACTGAGAATGGCCCTGTTCCCTAGGCTGTATGAATGAGGCAGAGGTGGGGGGTGGGGGTGGGGGTAGGGAGGCTAGGCAGTACCCCCCCCTTTCCTGATTGTGGATGTGATGGGACCAGCTGCTTCAGGCTCCAGCTGCCCTCACTTCCCACCCTGATGGACTGTGCCCTTGAATTGTTAAACTGTTAGCCAACCCCCATCCCGGACACACACACACACACATACACACACACACCTTGCTTGTGTCCCCTTGGCTGTCTTAGACTAGGCTGGCCTGGAACTCACAGAGATCCACTTGCCTCTGCCTCCGGAGTGCTGGGATTAAAATTGTGGCCTACTACCTCCAAGTTTGGTAAATATTTTGTTTGTTTGTTTGGTTCTTTTTTTTTTTTTGAGACAGGGTTTCTCTGTGTAGCCTTGATTATCCTGGACTTGCTCTATAGACCAGGCTAACTTTGAACTCACAGCAATCTGCCTGCCTCTGCCTCCTGAGTGTTGGGATTAAAGACGTGTGCTAGCATGTCCAGCTGCTTTATCTGCATGTCAGAAGAGGGCATCAAATCACATTATAACATGTTTGTGAGCCACCATGTGGTCGCTGGGAATTGAACTCAGGACCTCTGGAAGAGCAGGCAGTGCTCTTAACCACTGAGCCATCTCTACAGGCCCTTGTTGTTGTTGTTGTTGTTGTTGTTTTTAAAGATGTATTTATTAAGTATACAATGTTGTGTCTGCATGTACAACTGCAGGCCAGAAGAGGGCACCATATCTCATTACAGATGGTTGTGAGCCACCATGTGGTTGCTGGGAATTGAACTCAGAACCTCAGGAAGAGCAGGCAGTGCTCTTAACCTCTGAACCAGTCATCTCTCCAGCCCCGTCTCATTGTTGTATTATTGGTGCTCAGAACAGGGCACTAAGTTCTAAGAAGTCACATCACATCAAGGTAAGTGGCAGAGACTCAACCCTTGGCTTGGAGAGCCCCAAAGCCTACACTCTTCCTTGGCTGTGTGGCACTTTTCCTGGGACCTTCTGAGCTTTCCTGAGACTCTTCCTCGTCTGGATCAAAAGTTATTCCTCTGGGTCGGAGTTGGGCAGGGTGTACCGGTCCCTGGCACCGAGGGTTGGGCAGGTAACAGCCTGGCAGAGGGGCCTTTGAAGACTCAGCAAGCTCCAACCTGCTGAGCCTGGCCTGAGCTTCATCTGGCAGCCTCTGCTCTCCTGATGCCCCATGACTGTGTGGAGCATCATCTTTGAGGCAAAACCTGAGCGGCGCAAGAGGTTGGCTACCTAGAGCACCTCCAGGTGGCTTGGCGACGTGCCTGCACCTAGGGGGAGGATGCTGGGTTTCCTGGTATTCACTTGTAATCCAAGCATGTGGGAAGTTGAGGCAGGGGAATTTCAGAGGGTTCAAGGGTGGGCCTGTGCTACAGAATGCTTTCTCACCTCAAAACAGAGCAGTAGTATCACATGCTTGTAACCCCGGAATTTAAGAGACAGAGGCAGGAGGATCAGAGATTCAAGGTTATCCTTGGATACATAAGGAGTTTGAGGCCAGCTTGAGCTACAAAAGACTGTCTGAAAAACCAAAACAATAGCCAGACGTGGTGACCTATGCCTTTGGTCCCTGCACTCAGCAGGCAAGGGCAGCTGTCTCTCTGTGTTTAAGGTCAGCTTGGTCTACACAGAGAGTTCTAGGCCAAAAGCAACAATAGCAAGAGGTGGGGGACCTTGGAGACAAAGAAAGTCTGCCCAGGGAAGGCTCAACAGCCTCCTGGCACCAGGCATTCCTGCCGCCAAACACATCCTCTATTCAAAACACTGGCCTGGCCCAACATGGCCACGAAGCCTCACCATGCCAGAATCTACTTCACAGCCACACTAAAAGCAGCTCAATAAAGGGCTTAGGAATGTTTCCTTTCCAGGCTAGATTGCCAGAAGTAAAATGTCTAAGCTAAAGGATGGGACTTTCGTATTGTGACAGACTCTTACTGTGTAGCCCAGGCTGCCCCGGAGGTTGGTTCTACTGCCTTGGCCCCCCCAAATGCTGGAATTACAAGTGTGCCCCGGCGTGTCCCGTTTAATGACAGGAGTGGGTTTGTCCTTTCAGTTTTTAAATACGTAGATATATTGATGTGTACACACATACATATATAGTGTGTGTGTTTGTGTATGCCACTGCACGTGTAAAGCAATCAGAACAGATCCTGGAAGTCCTTCTACCATGCAGGCTCTAGGTATCGATCTCAGATCTTCAGACTTGCTTGCAAGCACCTAGGCCCCCTAAGCCATCTCATCTGGTTAATTGGAGGCACACAGACCAACCCTAAATCTGAACCACACCATCTGGCAGCAGGCCACATGGAAGGACATGGAAGAAAGAGACTTGTGCGTTTTGCCTCTGCTCGCCCTCACTCCACAGGCAAGCCCATCTGTCCTGTCCCCGAGGCTACCCTTCAGTGGCTTTAGCACCCATTTCATTGAGGTTTCAGTGTAAACTGAAAATGGGCAGCTGTCTAGGACTTCGCCTGGACTTCAGTACCAGATTGGGACTGCTAGACATCCAGGCCTGTGGATCGAATAAGTACTGGGTCCTTTGGCTGTTCTGCCTGGAGAAGGCCATTGTTGGGCTACCTGGACCGCAGCCTGGCCTCTGAGGGCCATGTCCAGGCAAAGCACTCATACACATAAAGTACATTTTTAATTAAAAATTAAAACAAATAGAAAATCTGCAATGCCAGCCTTGTCTACAAGTGAGTCCAGGATTGCCAAGGCTACACAGACAAACCCTGTCTCAAAAAAAAAAAAAAAAAGAAAAAAGAAAAGAAAAGAAAGAAAATCTGGTCAATGAAATGGCTCAGTGGGAGCAGGAGCAGGGCGCAATGGCCTGTAATCTTAGCACTCCAGAGGCAAAGGCAGGCAGATCTCTATGAGTTCGAGGCCAGCCTGGTCTGGTGTACAAAGAGAGTCCAGGACAGCCAGGGTTTGTTACACAGAGATATCTTGTCTCGAAAAAAACAAAAACAAAAATCAAAACAAAAAAAGAAATGGCTCAGTGGTGAGGGTACTTGCTGCCAAGACTTATATATAAACTGAGTTCAATCCATAGAGCCCATATGCTGGGAAGAGCCCTGACTCCCAAACCTGCTCTCTAACCTCAACATGTATACCTTGGCATATGCACACATACACACACACACACACACACACACACACACACACACACACACACGCCTGATGCAAAATAAAAATGGCTCAGTGGTTAAGAGCACTGAATGTTCTTCCAGAGGACCCGGGTTCAATTCCCAGCACACACAAGTGGCAGCTCACAGCTGTGTAACTCCAAGTTCTGATACCCTCACACAGACATACATGCAGGCAAAACACCAATGCACATAAGATAAAAATAAACATAAAAATATAAAGCATAACTAAAAAGAGAAGATGAATACAGCCGGCACATTTGGGGACCTTAGTAGAGACCATGCTTTGCATGCAGGAAGCGCTGGGGTTAAAACAACACAGAATAAACCAGGCGTGGAGGCACACAGCAGTCATCTCAACACTTAGGAGGCTCGAAGGTCCAAGGCTGTCAGCTATTGTGGCACACAGCTTTATTCTCAGCACTTGGGAGGCAGATGCAGGCAGAGCTCTGTGAGTTCTACAGCCAAGGCTACACAGAGGAACCTGTCTTGAAAAACAGCCGGCCAGCCCCGTGTGGTGGCTCATGCCTTTAATTCCAGCACTTGGGAGGGAGGCAGAGACAGGTGGATTTCTGTGAGTTAAAGGCCAGGCTTATATCCTGGTGCAGGACAGCCTATAACACAGAGAAACTCTGTCTCAAAAAAAACCAAATAAATGCCGGGCGTGGTGGCACACGCCTTTAATCCCAGCACTCGGGAGGCAGAGGCAGGCGGATCGCTGTGAGTTCGAGGCCAGCCTGGTCTACAAAGCGAGTCCAGGACTGCCAAGGCTACATAGAGAAACCCTGTCTCGAAAAAACCAAAACAAAAAACAAAAAACCAAATAAGTAAAAATATAAAAGAAAGAAAAAAGAAGAGCAGATAAAACTAAAACAACAGTGACAAAATCAAAATAGAAAACTCCCAACAACAACAACAACAAAAAGACATAGCAAGCTGGTCTTGGAGTTAGCACTGAGTAAGGGTATGAGCCGGGCACCTGGCTCAGGGAGCCTCTGAAGATAACATCTGTTCGACTGGTGATATGATCTCATTTAATACCTGATGGCTGTCCTTTTAAATTTATTACATACCAGTGCTCTGCCTGCATGTATGCCTGCAAGCCAGAAGAGGGCACCAGATCTCATTATAGATTGTTGTGAGCCACCATGTGGTTGCTGAGAATTGAACTCAGGACCTTTGGAAGACCAGCCAGTGCTCTTAACCTCTGAGCCATCTCTCCAGCCCCTGACGGCTGTCTTTGATGGTGGAATTTATGATCTTTTTCATAAAGATGAGGGATATGAGACTTAGCTTGTCTCAAATGTACTCGGTTAACGAGCTGCATCTGACATCTACCGGATCCTCTATGACTTGCTCCCACCTGTGATGGGACTACGGGCGCATGCTTGCCCATGCGCAAATTGTTGGATTCGGTCACCAGCACTACCTAAAAGTCACCAGCACTGCCAAAAAGAAGGTATGGTGATGCATGCTTGTGGTGGAAGTAGAGGAAGGAGGGTCACAAGTTCGAGGTCACCCTGGTCAATGTAGGCAAGCTTAGTGTACGTGGGACCCTGCCTCAGAAGAAAAAAGGGAGGGGACTGCCTCTTGGGTTTGCTTAGGAAGTGGCTGCCTTCTCGGCTCTTGGTTCCGGCTCCAGGGCCTCAGTCAGTCACTTGGCCAGATGACTCTCTACAGGTGACATCCTGCTGTGATAGGTGAGATGGTCTGGCAACGTCAAGGGCGGCACTGCCCACGCACGTCCTCTCACAAGCCCTCTCAAGTCCGGCTATATAGTCTGTGGACGATGCAAGCCACTGCGCCAGCCATGAAGAGCTTCTGTCTGCGTGTTCACCGAGAGAATTTGCAACTGGACCTTCTCCTCCTGCCTCCACCTCTCCAAAGCTGGAATTCCAGGCTGAGGATTCTTTCCGTCTGACGATGAAACGAGCCAATTCAAGACTAGTTAAAAGTATTTAAATGCAGCCTTAATGGGAGCAGCTCTGGTGGGCGGGTTCACTGGTCCCAAGGAATGGGGCCTGGGAAATCGCGATGCAGGATAGAGACAGAAAAGTACAGGGGAGGGGGTGGGGGAGGGAGTCCGCACTCGGGGACAGAAGAGAGAAGAAAAATAAGAGTACAGGAACCAAAATGTCCGCATTATATAGGGAAGCCCTTTAGCGGCGGCTGGAAAGTTCTGGGTAGAGGGTAGGGCATACCAGCCACGGCCCTGTAACTGGTAGGTACCAAAGGATGCTGGGAGAAACCGAAAGCAAGGTCCTCTAGTTAAAAAGGCACCTCAGCCAATTGTCCCAGGTCTGAAGCCCAACATAGGTCTGCGCCAACAGGCCCTGTTTCAGGCAGCCCTAGCCATGGAACCCATGACGTCACATCTGCCAGGCATGCGCTTTGCTTTTATTTATTTAATTTTTAAATTAATTTTGAGGACTTTTGCTTTATAATTAAAGCTAACCTCCTACTCACAATCCCCCTCTCCACCACCCCCCAGTGGTAAAAGCATGGACATTCAGCAACGGATTTTTTTTTCTCTACTATCCATCTTTTGTTCTCAGAATAGGGCCCTATAGATTAGACTGCTAAAAAAAAAAAAAAGGTAGAGGAATGGAAAGATGGCTCAGTAGTTAAGCGCACTTGTTGCTCTTGCAGAGGAGACCCTTTTCAGGGCACCAGGCACACATGTTACATACATGTAGGCAAAAGACTCCCACACATGAATACATTTTTTAGTTTTTGTTTTTTTTGAGACAGAGTTTCTCTGTGTAGACCTGGCTGTTCTGGACTTGTTCTGTAGACCAGGCTGGCCTTGAACTCACAGAGATCTGCCTGCCTCTGCCTCCTGAGTGCTGGGATTAAAGGCCTGTGCCACCACTGCCTAGCTGCTTCTTCTTCTTCTTCTCCTCCTCCTCTTCCTCCTCCTCCTCCTCTTCCTCTTCCTCCTTAGAACCTTTGGAAGAGCAGACCGTGCTCTTAACCACTGAGCCATCTCTCCAGGCCCCACATAAATAAATCTTTAAAAAAGTGCTTGTACAGAAAACAAAATTATGTTTTGGTTTTTTTGTTTGTTTGTTTGTTTGTTTTCTGAGACAGGGTTTCTCTGTGTAGTTTTGGCTGTCCTGGACTCACTTTGTTGACCAGGCCAGCCTCGAACTTACAAAAATCTGCCTGCCTCTGCCTCCTGAGTGCTGGGATTAAAGGCATGTGCCACCATGCTGGGCTCAGAAAACAAAATTAACAAGTGAAAACCTGATATGTTAATTTTTATTTTGTCTTATGTATATGAATGTTTTGCTTGGATGTATGTACATGTCTGGTTTCCATGGGGCCTGCAGCCAGGTCCTCTACAAGAACAAGAACAGCAAATGCTTTTTTTTTGGTTTTTTTTTTTGAGACAGGGTCTCTATGTGTAGCCTTGGCTCTCCTAGACCTGCTTTGTAGACAAGGCTGCCCTCGAACTCACAGCAATCTGCCTGCCTCTGCCTCCGGAGTGCTGGAATTAAAGGCCTGCACCACCACGCCCAGCCCAGCCCCAGATCTTAATGTATGTATTTTACTTCCAAGTGGGGACAGCTGGACTGAACCCCGCCAAGGTTTAGTTAGTATATAGGCCTAGGTAGCCAAAGAATGATGCGTTTTTTCTGTGAGATATGTCAGAGTTGGAAAGACGGCTCAGTGACTAAGGGCCCTTGGCACTCTTCTAGAAGACTCTTTGATTCCCAGCACCCACGTGGCAGCCAGAAGAGGGTGCTAGGTCCTGTAGAAATGGTACCCATGAGCACTAGGCACATGGGTGGTGACCAGATTATACATGAGTGGTGCAGAGGAAGAGGAAGAGGAAGAGGCCTCATTCCCGCTAAGTAAACACTCTCCCAAACTGAGCCACGCCTGTAGCCTTGACACCTCTACCCAGCTGTGAATTAGGGAACTAATATCATGAGGGAAGAGACAATGTGAGAGCAGAAGTGGGAGACCCACTCACTGATTTACGTTTCACTCCTGGGGTTGGGGGTGGGGTGGGGGGTGTTCCAGACTCTGGGTAAAAGAGAAGAAGGCAGGGAGAGGCCGAGACAGGGAGGAACTTCATTGTGTTTGCTGGGAGAGGTATTTTTCAGGAATTCGGGTGTGACCCTGTTCCCTGCTCTTATGATTCTGTCCAGTCACCATGCTGGAAATTCATGGCAGTTGTCAACTGTTGGGCATTTGAGGAAGAGGGTCATTGAGCATATAGGATTTTCTTTTGTTTTTCTTTCTTTCTTTCTTTTTCTTTTTCTTTTTTCCTTTTTTGGTTTTTCAAGACAAGGTTTCTCTGTGTAGCCTTGGCTCTCCTAGACTCACTTTGTAGACCAGGTTGGCCTAGAACTCACAGCGATCTGCCTGCCTCTGCCTCCCAAGTGCTGGGATTAAAGGCATGCGCCACCACTGCCTGGCCTTTTTCTTTTCTTTTTTTCTTCCTCTTCCTCCTTCTTTTGAACCAGAGTCTCTCTATATAGCCTTGGCTGTCCCGGAACTTGCTCTGTAGACCAGGCTGACCTCAAATTCACAAGAGATCCACTTGCCTCTGCCCCTTCAGAAGTGTTGGGGTTAAAGTGTGCCGGCACACTTGGTTTGGGATTTCTTTCTTTCTTTCTTTCTTTCTTTCTTTCTTTCTTTCTTTCTTT
>OU015754.1:74102453-74126017 GCA_907169655.1 Acomys percivali | reverse complement strand
TTTCTTTCTTTCTTTCTTTCTTTCTTTCTTTCTTTCTTTCTTTCTTTCTTTCTTTCTTTTTGACAAGGTTTTACTCTAGTTTAGCTGGGCTTGATTCAAGCAGTCTTCTTCCCTTGGCCTCCCAAGTGCAGGAATTACAAGCATGTGACTCCCAGGAGGCTGAGGGTGGAGGTGTCAGAAGGAACTTTAGGCCACAGGCCTCTGGGGATTAGGCAGGCAGGCAGTAGTAGATCTGGAGCAGGAAAGTGCTAGAAGCATCCCTTCTGGCCTAGTGACCTCTCTCAGGCAGGACCTGGGAGCTTTAACGCTTGTATAATTGTGCCAGGCCCCACCCAGTGCTGGAACTGCCGGGACTCAGTAGTTGGTGGTGGCCGCTCTGCACACTGCCTCGCCTCTATTAATCACGTCACATTCCTCCACAGCCCAGTGGGAGAAGTGGGATGTCCGCTATCTCCCCAATGAATGTTCATTATCTCCTGTAAAGCTCTTTGCTGCTGTACTTTGGCTAATTAAGGGTTTCTCAAGTGCTCCCCCCCTCTTTTGCAGTTTTAAAGATGTATTTTATTTATTTATTATGTATGCAGCGCTCTGCTTACATGCACACCTGCATGTCAGAAGAGGGCATCAGATCACACTATAGATGGTTGTGAGTCACCATGTGGTTGCTGGGAATTGAGCTCAGGTCCTCTGGAAGAGCAGTCAGTGCTTTTAACTTCTGAGCCATCTCTCCAGCTCCTCCTCCCCATTTTTGTATTTTTAAATGTAATTTTTTTTCCACAGGGTTTCTCTGTGTAGCCTTGGCTGTCCTGGACTCGCTTTGTAGACCAGGCAGGCCTCAAACTCACAGAGATCCACCTGCCTTTGCCTCCCAAGTGCTGGGATTAAACGTGTGTGCCACCACACCCAGCTTAAGTGTAATTTAAAAAATATTTATTTATTTATGTATATAAGCACCCTATCTACATGTACACCTGCAGGCCAGAAGAGGGCACCAGATCTCATTATAGATGGTTATGAGCCACCATGTGGTTGCTGGGAATTGAACTCAGGACCTTTGGAAGAACAGCCCGTACTCTTAACCTCTGAGCCATTTCTCCAGACCCACTTAAAGGTAATTTTTAGAAATTGTATTTATTAATTTTTATGTGCATTGCTGTTTTGCCTGCGTGTCTATCTTTGGGTGAGGGTGTCAGATCCTCTGGAACTGGGTTGAACCCAGATCCTTTGGAAGAGCAGCCATTGCTCTTAACTGCTCAGCCATCCATTGTGGTTTTTGTTTTAAAGAATTGTGTATGAAGCCAGACATTGGTGCCACATGCCTTTAATGCCAGCACTTGAGAGGCAGAGGCAGGCAGATTGCTGTAAGTTCCAGGCCAGTCTGGTCTACAACATGAGTCCAGGACAGCCAGGGCTGTTACACAGAGAAACCCTGTCTTGAAAAACAAAAACAAAACAAAACAAGACAAAACAAATTGTGAATGAGTGTATGGTACCTATAGAGGCCAGAGGTGTTGGCTCTCCTGGAGCTGGAGTTACAGGGGTGGAGTGGGAGGGTGGAGAGGGGGGTTGTGAGCTGCTCTGCCTGGGTGCTGGGAACTGAATTAGGTCATTTGCAAGAAGAGCAAGAGTTCTTACCCACTGGGACATCTCCAGCCCCTCTGGTCCCCTTCTGTGGAGCATGATGGTCACACACCTCCCAGCATTTAGGAAACAGAGACAGGAGGATCTCTGTGAGTCCTGCGTTCTTCCTCTTCTCCCTGTCTGTCTGCACCTCCCCAGTGCTGGGATTACAGGCTGGTGCCCTCATTAATGCCGCCACCACATCCTAGGGTTTCCTGTATGCTGGGTGAGCCTCAACCAGCAGACCTTCACTCTAGCCCCTCCCCTCCCCATGTAAATCCTGGTTTACATTTATTTATGCGTTTGCTTGCTTATTTGTTGTATGTGGTGGTGCAAGGCCACCTGGTGGGAGTCCTCATGCCACCCTGTGACTTTCAGGCATTTAACTCTGGACCATCCTGGCTGCAAGGCTCTCTGCTAGCTGAGCTATCTCGAAGGCCTTGCTTTTGTTGTTGCTTGCTTACTTGAGGTTTTTTCTTTTCTTTCCTTTGTTCTTTTTTAAATTGTTATTTATTTATTTATTTGAGACAGGTTTCTCTGTGTAGCCTTGGCTGTTCTGGATCTCGCTCTGTAGACCAGGCTAGCCTCCAATTTACGGAGATCCTTCTGCCTCCAAAGTGCTGGGATTAAAGGCAGGCGTGTGCCACCACTGCCTGGCTTGATTGGGTTTTTTCTTTTTCTTTCTTTTCTGTTTTTCAAGACAGGGTTCTTGTTTCAAAACAGCCCTGTGTATCCTAGCCTCACTTTGTGGACCAGGCTGGCCTTGAAATCACAGAGATTCACCTGCCTCTGCCTCCCAGTGCTGGGATTAAAGGCATGTGCCATCACGCCCAGCTATGATTTTTTTTTTTTTTCCGAGACAGGGTTTCTTTGTGTAGCCTTGGCTGCCCTGGACCCGCTTTGTAGACCAGGCTGGCCTCGAACTCACAGCGATCCACCTGCCTCTGCCTCCCGAGTGCTGGGATTATAGGCATGTGCCACCATGCCCGGCTCCGGGTTTTTTTTAAAATTTTTTAAATACTTTATTTAATTTTAGTTTATGTGCGTTGGTGTGGGGGTGTCAGATCTTGGGGTTACAGACAGTTGTGAGCCGCCATGTGGGTGCTGGGAATTGAACCCGGGTCCTTTGGAAGAGCAGGTAGTGCTCTTAACCACTGAGCCATCTCTCCAGCCCCGGGTTTTTTTTTTTAAGACAGGTTTTTACTGAGCCATCTCTCCGGCCCCAGGTTTTTTTTTTTTTTTTTAAAGACAGGTTTTTACTATGTAACTCTGGTTAGCCTGGAACTTTCTTTTGGACTAGGCTAGCCTTGTTCTTGCGGTGATCCTCCTGCCTCAGGCCTGGCATTACAGGTGTGCACCGAAACACTGTCTTTCCAGGTACCACTGATATCTTGTCACTCTGAGCAGTGCCCAGGAAACCCATTTGGTGTCTAACTCTCCCTAATTCACCGATTTCAGCGAGACTTCAGGCCAACTAGCCCAACCATTGGATCAAGATGCATCCAGAGTGATGATGGCTCAACCTATTGCAATGCTAGCTGCATGCTAAGTGACACAATAGTTGACAACTGTGAGCAAAGAAAAAAGAGGAAAATGTCACTGTGTGGCACCACAATTTCCAGGAAAACTGTGAATATTCCAGTTCCTCCCCTTCAGCAGCTCATCCCAGAGATTTTTTTGAGATTAATTTATTTGGGGGTTGGAGAGACGGCGCGAAGGTTAAGAGCACCGGCTGTTCTTCCAAAGGTCTTGAGTTCAATTCCTGGCAACATGGTGGCTCACAACCATCTATAATGAGATCTGGTGCCCTCTTCTGACATTCAGGCAGAATACTGAACAACAACAACAACAAAAGATTAATTTATTTGGGGAGCTGGAGGGATGGCTCAGTGGTTAAGAGCACTGTCTGCAGCTGGGTGGTGGTACATGCCTTTAATGCCAGCACTTGGGAGGCAGAGGCAGGTGGATGGTATGAGTTCTAGGCCAGCCTGGTCTACAAAGTGAGTGCAGTACAGTCAAGGCTACAACGAGAGACCCTGTCTCGAAAAACAAAAAAAGGAGCCAGTCTAGTTTGCTCAGGCCTTTAATCCCAGTACTCAGGAGGCAGAGGCAGGTGGATCTGTGTGAGTTCAGCCCAGCACTTCCTGTCTGTTATGGTTCACTGACCTGAAGACCCTGCTCATGCATTCTGGCTTTGCCTTGAGACACTGTTTCCTAAATCTCAGGCTGGCTTAGAACTCACTCTACTGGCGAGGGTGACCTTGAACTCTTAGTGCCCCCTGCTTCCTTAGTGCTGGGCTTCCAGGCATGCTCACACCTACTTACACACCGCTAGGCACTGAACCTTTGGCTTTATGTATTAGGTGAGCTAGCAATTGAACCACATCCTCAGACCCTCTCTCTGTCTATAGTTTGTAATGACTCATCATTTGCCTTTTGTCCTGCGACTACGCAGGCGAATGTCACCTTTCCCAGGGGTCCTTTCTACATGTCATTCAGCTCATTTGAACTTGAACCTGCTCCTGATCAAGAGGGTGGACTCTGTGGCCTGAGCGGAGACCTGATGGTCCGGCTGTAGGGGTTCACTCACTCTGCCTAAGGAGCACCCCTAAGACTGTAGGCTCATGAGAGGAGATGGGCAGAGTCATTAGGCCTTCCCTGAGACACCACACTCTCTCTCCTTCCAGAATCCCTGTCCCAGGTGGCCTGTGATCCCAGCACTCCGGAGGCAGAGGCAAGCGGATCTCTGTGAGTTGGAGGCCAGCCTGGTCTACAAAGGGAGCCAGGACAGCCAAGGCTACACAAAGAAACCCTGTCTCAAAAGACACAAAACAAAACAAAACAAACCCAACCCAGAATCCTTGCCCCTAGTGCAGAAGTGTATTTGTCACAGTCATATAATCTGGTAAATTTGTTTGTTACTCCTAATTTTATCTTTTCTATCTCTTTTCTAAGCATGCTTTCACCAACATTTTGGTGTTGCCCCCAACATTTTGGGCTTCCTTCCACTTTCTCTAGAGCCCCCCTTCTGCGCCACATGGCTGCTTGTTAGCCATGTGTCCAACGCCAGCTTAAGAGGCAAATGTCTATTCCCTTTTCTCCAGGCTCCTCCTCTGGGCAGCTGCTGCGGTTCACAGCTCACCTGCCCTAGGGGTTTTTCTTTCAAACGCTAATAAAATTGCCCTTATGCCTGCAATTGAATTCATTCTTAAATCCTTTAGTTAATGAAGCTAAGAACCTCAAGAGGGGACCCCCGTCTTCCCCCAACAGTGTTTCAGTACTTGACACCAGCAAGTACAGCTGGTCCAGCACCAGCTCTGGCCCCCACCTACCAGATGTTGGCAGCTCCCCTTTTCTTTCAGCTACAAAACCCGAAAATATCTCCTGACATTGACAGATGTTCTGTGGGGGCGACTGCAGCCCTCTTCCTGATGGAGAAGCACGGAACTGCTGGAAGAAATTACCTTCCAATGTGGTACGGGAGCTGGGGCTCTGACTGTGTCCCCTCCAGGGGTAGGTGCTCAGAACCAGATGTCTCACTTTGATCCTAACATGTGTTTCCTATCTGCTGGGGGCTCGGAGACCTCGTTGTCCTGGGGTGGGGCCTGGAGTCTGCGGGAATTACCAGGCTCCCTCAGGGACGGTAGAAGGGAATAATATGTCAATGCTGTCTTGGGGAATGAAGAAACATGTTCTGTGAAAGGAAGTTGGTATTGGGGCCTGTGATCCCTGCACTCTTGGGAGGTAGAGGCAGGGGGAGTTTCAAGTTGAAGACTAGCCTGGGCTACATATTGAGACCGTGACTCAAATAAGTAGGAGAATCAACAAGGTGCTGGAGATCTCAGCCGTCAAGAACATGAACTGCTGCTATTGTAGAGGGTGGGGTGAGGGTGGGGGTGGGCATAGCTCCCAGCCTTCAGTTAGAGCCAGTTCCAGGGATCTGACATCTCTGGTCACTGTGGGCACATGCTCTCACATGTGTGTACCCCATACACACTTACACATACTTTCTTTTTGTTTTTTCTTTTTTTAATTAAAAAATTTTTTTTTTCTTACACATACTTTCTTTAAAAAGTCTTAAAAATAAGCCAGAAATGGTAGCGCGCTCCTTTAATCCCAGCACTTGGGAGGCAGAGGCAGGTGGAGCGGTGTGAGTTCGAGGCCAGCCTGGTCTACAAAGGGAGTCCAGGATAGCCAAGGCTAACACAGAGAGGGCCTGTCTCAAAAAAAAAAAAAAAAAAAAGTAGCAAGTATATACAGCAACGAGGGAGTGGAGAAATGGGTCAACACTTGTTGTGGAATTGAGAAGTCCCGAGTTCAGATTTTAAATACCTATGGAAGAGCCTGCTGAGCCTTAAATCCTAGCACTGGGGAGACAGGGACGGGAGGATTGGTGGGGCTCCCTGGACAGCTAGCATTGCAGAATAGGTGAGAGGTGAAATAAGGTGGACAGGTTGGGGAGGCGGCTCCGTGGGCAAAGAACTTTCCAGGACCAGGGTTCTTTTTTTTTTTTCCCCCTTGGTTTTTCAAGACACTGTTTCTCTGTGTAGTTTAGGTGTCCTGGACTCGCTTTGTAGACCAGGCTGGCCTCGAACTCACAGAGATCCGCCTGCCTCTGCCTCCTGAGTGCTGGAATTAAAGGTGTGTGCCACCACCACCCAGCTGAGGACCAGGGTTCTACTCTCCAAACCCCACCCACACACTAGGCAGGTGTGATGGCTCACCTGTCATTCCACCTCTTGGGAGGCAGAGATGAGTCCCCAAGCAAGCCATCAACTACACTAGCTTTGAGTTTAACTGGGTGGCCTTGCCTTGGTATATAGGTGGGGAATGATCAGGAAAAACCCCTGACATTAGCCTATAGTTAGTGACACACACACTCATGTACATGTGAATAGAAACACATACGCATACCACACCCAAAATAAGGTGGAGAGTCATTGAGGAAGACACCTGATCCTATCTGCCTTTAACCTGCATATGTACACACTAGCACATGCAAGGACTCGTATACCGCCCCCCCCCCCCCCCCACATTAAGTAAGAGTAAAGTGACTGGCTGATCTCGGGAGGCATAGAAGGCTGTGTGATCTCAGACAAGTTCCTTAACCTCTTTAGGTTGTGAAGGTCAAAAGCCAAGGATTGGGAAGGTGGCCAGAGCTTCTGTGGCCTGCAGCTAGCTATCCCTGTCCCATCACCAATGAGTGTCCGATTTCACTCTGGAGATAGATATCCGGCTGGATGGCTACACAAGATTCCTAAGGGCTTTCCGGGACTGTGAGGCTACAAAGTCCTGTCACATAATCTTGTCATTTTGCAGTGCTGAGGGCCAGCTTGGTGTCTAAGTCTCAGACACAAACCAAAAGGTTGGGAGGGACTTTGGGGTGGGCGGTTCCTTTAGTGGTCTTTTGGGGAGGGGGTGCTGATTTGACTCAGATAGTCATAGAAAGTTGGATATCTTCTTAAGCATGTCTGCTGAGCGCACTGGAGCGATGGGATCCAGGCTCAGAACAGCCCCTGTTCAGCTTCCAGCACCACCTCAGGCGGCTCTTGTAACTCCAGCTCCAAGGAAAAGGAACAAAACAACAAACAAACGAACAAACAAACAAAAAGAGGCAGGAAGCAAGGGCTGGAGAGATGGCTCAGAGGTTAAGAGCACTGGCTACTCTTCCAGAGGTTCTGAGTTCAATTCCCAGCTCACAACCATCTATAATGAGATCTGGTGCCCTCTTCCGGCCTGCAGGCAGAACGCTGTATATATAATAAATAAAACTTAAAAAAAAAAAAAAAAAAGAAAAAGAGGCAGGAAGGAAGCAGAGCTGGGGATGTAGTTTAGCTGGTAGCGTGTCTAATATCAAAGCTCAGAGCTCCAGCACTCCACAAACTAGGCATGGAGGGGCACCCTGACACTCCAGCATTTGGGAAGTGGAGACATGATCAGAAGTTCAAAATCATCCAGCCAGGCGTGGTGGCGCACGCCTTTAATCCCAGCACTCGGGAGGCAGAGGCAGGTGGATCGCTGTGAGTTCGAGGCCAGCCTGGTCTACAAAGTGACTCCAGGACAGCCAAGGCTACCACAGAGAGACCTTGTCTCAAAAAAAACCAACAACAACAAAAAAAGAAGTTCAAAATCATGCCATCTTCACAGGGAGTCGAGG
The DNA here is from genome assembly GCA_907169655.1 of Acomys percivali. Taxonomy (NCBI): domain Eukaryota; kingdom Metazoa; phylum Chordata; class Mammalia; order Rodentia; family Muridae; genus Acomys; species Acomys percivali. The sequence continues at coordinate 74,118,240 of OU015754.1, read as the reverse complement.
CTAGCCCGACCTCCTAAAGCTGTATTTTTATTTTCTATATGTATGGGTATTTTGTTTGCATGTATATGTGTGTAGAAGAGGGTGTTGGAGTCACCCCCCTCTCCCCCCCAACAGGAATTTTAGATGGTCGTGAGCCATCACGTGGGTGCTGGGAATTGAACTTGGATCCTCTGAAAGAGCAGCCAGTACTCTTAATTTCTGGGCCATCTCTCCAGCCCCCTAACCTGGTCTTCCTAAGACTTTACCTAAAAAAAAGTCAGTACAATTTGGAATTTTGTTTTGTCTTTTTTTTTTTTTTTAGATTTATTTATTTCTTGATGCACATGAATGTGATGCATGCATGCATGTGCACCACATATGAGCCTGTTGGACCCGTGTGTGTGTGTGTGTGTGTGTGTGTGTGTGTGTGTGTGTGTGTGTTTGTGTATAATTAATTAATTAGTTAATTATTATGTATACAGTGCCCTGTCTGCATGTACACCTGCAGGCCAGAAGAGGGCACCAGATCTCATTATAGATGGTTGTGAGTCACCACGTGATTGCTGGGAATTGAACTCAGGACCTCTGGAAGAGCAGCCAGTGCTCTTAACTGCTGAGCCTTTTCTCCAGTTTGAAAAATGTATATATATATATATATATATACACACACACATATACATATATGTATATATATTTAATATTAATTAGTTAATTTTTTGGTTTTTTGAGACAGGGTTTCTCTGTGTCCCCTTGGCTGTCCTGGACTCGGTTTGTAGACCAGGCTGGCCTCAAACTCACAGCGATCTGCCTGCATTTACCTCCCCAGTGCTGGGATTAAAAGTGTGCGTCACCACCGCCTGGGATCTATATATTTCATTCTCAGTGGCAGCCTCATGACACACCCACCCATGCCAGCCCCTCCCAGGCATATGACACTGCAGTGATGCACTGTGTGGGGGGAAACTTCCAGGCCTGGTATTGTGACCCTAGACAAGATGGTGGATGCTTTGCCTAATTATCAGAAAAGACAAAAAGGTGGATTCTTTCTGTTGTTGTAGCCTCTAACACACCAAGGCTGCTGGTGCTCGGAGACAGTGTCTCTGTGTGGCATGCGAGACTTGTGTGTGCGCGCACATGCATAAACACACAGACACACAGACAAACACAGGAAAACTCCTGCCCCCCCTGCCCCCCTGCCCCCCTTCCCAGCTCTCTCCCTGGCTCAGTCCCTGTATACTCTGCTTTCCCTAGCACACTGTCTCCCTCTGCTGCTCATCAGACATGATGTGTTAAGCATCACCTTTTGGCTCTCTTACCATAAATCCAGAACAGGAAACCGTGGCCTCAAGTTTTCTGAATGGGTCATTTCTTTCTCTTTCCTGTTTTGAGATGTGGTCTCACTTTACAGCTCAGGTTGGCCTTGAACTCCTGATCTTCCTGGCCCCATCTTCCCTGTGCTGAGCTTATGGGTGTGAGCCACCATGCAAGCCTGCTACTTGCCTCTGCCCCTCCCCCTCCATCTCCTTCTGAAACAGGGTTTCACTATGTAACTCTAGCTAGCCTGGAATTCACAGAGATCCACCTGCTTCTGCCTTTTGAATTGGGATTAAAGGCGCGGGCCAACATGTTCGGCCGCCTTCTGCTTTTCTTTTCTTTTCTTTTCTTTTCTTTTCTTTTCTTTTCTTTTTTTTTGGTTTTTTGAGACAGGGTTTCTCTGTGTAGCCTTGGCCATCCTGGACTCACTTTGTAGACCAGGCTGGCCTCGAACTCACAGCGATCCACCTGCCTCTGCTTTTCTTAACAGGAAAGGGTGGTCTGTATCAATGGCTCTGGCCAAGTAGACATAAGTTACAATTTGAGACCCAGAGAACTGAGTTTCTGAATCAGGCTATCCATCACCCAATGCAGATCACCTCTTCCAGGAAGTTTTCCTGGGTTGGACAGACTGGGCTAGGTGACTTCCCTTGGCTCTGTGCTGGGGTAAGAAATGATTGATTTCCTCAGAAGATAGCATGAAGCTTTCAAGGCTGGACTGCTGCTGTGGTTATTTTAGTATCCCAGGTAGACAGTGCCTCAAAAGCACAGAGGTAGAGGAAGCAAGTGCAGTCCTCTTGGTTTTGTTTTCATTGCCACCAGCAGGGGGCACTGGAGCCCCATGCTTTTGCTCAGACGGGTTCCGCTAGAGGGGATGGGCACACAGGTGAGGCCTTCCGCCTTCCTTCAGTAACAGGGATGAAGAACCTGAGTCTTGGGCCCAGGACATCCCATCCCGGATTTTGTGCCTTCGCATCTGACCTCTGTATTTAATAAACCAAGGATGGACCAGGCTGAGCTCAGAGCCCAGCCAGGTACAGCACTTCATGTTGTGTTGGCTGGCCCTGAATGTACCCTGTAGCTGAGGATGACCTCAAACCTCTGATCTTCCCTCATCCTCCCATTGGTGGGATTACAGGCTTGTGTCATCATCCCTGGACCCCCAAAGCTGACAGTGGTCCCCGAGAAAGTCTCACCTGCAGGCCAGAAAGATAACAGTGCCCTGGTTTTCCATCCATATTTGGAGGACAGTAACAACTGTGCCAATTTTTCTGTTTTGTTCTTTTATTGAGAGGGAGGGTCTCATGTAGCCCAGGCTGGCCTTGAACCTTATGTAGCCCAGGCTGCCTGAACCTCAGTGTCTGCAGTGTATCTGGATGCGGTCTGCAGGAACTGTCAGCAGATGCTGAACCACTGGAACTCTGGCATCCATCCTGAAAAAGCTGGGATTAGGGGGTGAGCCCTCCCACACCTGCCCACATCTCCCTCCTGTGGGCTAGTTTGTTTCATCCAGTAGAAAGCCCCTTCCTTCCTTCCTTCCTTTCTCGCTCTCTTCCTCTTCCTCTTTCTTCTGATTCGACATGTAGCCCTGGTTGTCCTGGAACTCGCGCTGTAGACCAGGCTGGCCTCAAACCCTCCTGCCTCTGCCTCCCCAGTGCTGAGACTTAAAGGCATGCACCACCATATTCCTATTGTTAGTTTACAAGCTATCCACTAGCCTGCCTCTGGGTTGCCTAGCAACCTCTGACATCATCATTTGGGGCTAACAAGTGTGTGCCACCCTGCCACCTTCTCCCCCCTCCCAACTGTCTTTCTGTCCCCTTGGGGCGCCCCTCCCCTCTCCTTTCTTTCCCCACACTTTTACAATAGATCTTTCCATATCAGATCTGTTGCGTCTCTCTATTTTTCATGGTAACACTTACCCCCTTTTCACATAAAGCCTGGATAGACACTGTGCAGCTGAATTTCATCAACAACTCTCATTTTTATATATTTTTTTAAAGAAGATTTATTTATTTTTATGTATACACTGCTCTGCCTGTACACCTGCAGGCCAGAAGAGGGCACCAGATCACATTATAGGTGGCTGTGAGCCACCATGCGGTTGCTGGGAATTGAACTCAGGACCTCTGGAAGAGCAGTCAGTGCTCTTAACCTCTGAGCCATCTCTCCAGCCCCTTATTATTATTTTTAAAAGATTATTTATTTATACAGTATTCAACCTGGTGGGCCAGAAAAGAGCATCAGATCTCATTATAGATGGTTGTGAGCCACCATGTGGTTGCTGGGAATTAAACTCAGAACCTCTGAAAGAACAGCCAGTGCTCTTAACCTCTAAGCCATCTTTCTAGCCCCTATTATTATTTTTGTTTTGTTTTGTTTTTTGAGACAGGATTTCTCTGTGTAGCTTTGGCTGTCCTGGACTCGCTTTGTAGACCAAGCTGGCCTCGAACTCACAGAGATCTGTCTGTCTCTGCCTCCTGAATGCTGGGATTAAAGGCGTGCACCACCAGGCCCAGCTTATTTATTATTATTGGGCTTTTTGTTTTAAAATCATTTTTTAGATATAGGGCATCACTGTGCACACCTGTAACCCCACCTCCCCCAGCACTTGGGAGGCAGAGGCAATCAGATCTCTCTGAGTTCCAGGCTAGCCTGGTCTACAGAGTGAGTTCCAGGCTAGCCTGGTCTACAGAGTGAGTTCCAGGTCAGTCAAGGCTATATAATGAGACTGTGTTTCAATTTTGTTGTTCTTGTTTTTTTAGGTTCTAGAGAGATGGCTCAGGGCTTAAGAGCACTTCCTGGTTCCCTAGAGGATTCGGGTTCTGTTCCTAGCGTTCACATAACAGCTCACACCCCTCTCTGCTCCATTTCCACGGCATACAACACCCTCCTTTGGATCCATGCAGTGCATATATGTACTTGCAGGTAAAATACCCAGAGGCATAGAGTGAAAATGAGTAAATCTTTTTTGTTGTTTGTTTTTTTGTTGCTTTTTTTCTTTTTCTTTTTCTTTCTTTCTCTGTGAGAAAACAAAGTAAAAACAAGTAAATCTGCCAGGCATGGTGGTGCAGGCCTTTAATCCCAGCACTTGGGAAACAGAGGCAGATGGATCTCTGTGAGTTCAAGGCCAGCCTGGTCTACAAAGCAAGTCCTGGACAGCCAAGGCTACAAAGAGAAACCCTGTCTCAAAGAGCCATTAAAAAAAACAAAAAACAAACAAACAAACAAAACAACACACACACACACACACACAAATAACTCTTTAAAAAGAAACAAAATTGAAGCTGGGTGGCAGCGGTACACGCCTTTAATGCCAGCACTCAGGAGGAGGAGGCAGGTGGATCTCTGTGAGTTTGAGACCAGCCTGGTCTATATTGTGAGTTCCAGGACAGCTAGAGCTTTGTAGCCCTTTCTCAAAATAAACCAACTAAAAAATAAGGTGGAGACCACTTGAGAATGTGTGTGAACACTGAACGAGTTTGAGTGGGAATGGCCCCTATTGGCTCATATATTTGAATGCTTGGTCCCCAATTAGTGGAAGTGTTCAGGAAAGATAGGAGGTGTTGCCATGTTGGAGGAAGTCACTGGAGACAGGCTTGGTGGTTTCAAAAGCCTATACCATTTCCAGTTAGCTCTGTCTCTCTGTCTCTGTCTCTACCTCTCCCCTCACCCCCCGCAACTTCCACCTCATGCTTGTGGGTCAGGATGTGAGCTCTCAGCTGCAGCTCCAGCACCATGCCTGCCCGCTGCCACGCTCTCTGCCGTCATGGCCACAGACTCGAACTCTCTGGAACTGTGAGTCCCCAAATTTAATGCTCTGTTTTTTTTGTTTGTCTGGTTTTTTTTGTTTTTCAAGACAAGGCTTCTCTGTGTAGCCTTGACTGTCCTGGACTCACTCTGTAGACCAGGGTGACCTCGAACTCACACAGATTTGCCTGCTTCTGCCTTCCAAGTGCTGGGATTAAAGGTGTGAGGCACTACTGCCTGGCTAATGCTTTTTTGTTTTGTTTTGTTTTTGTTTTTCAAGACAGGGTCTCTCTGTGTTCTGTGTTATCCTTGGCTGTCCTGGACTCATTTTGTAGACCAGGCTGGCCTCGAACTCACAGGGATCCACCTGCTTCTGCCTCCCAACTGCTGGGATTAAAGGCATGTACCACCACTGCCTGGCAATGCTTTGTTTTTTTATACATTGTTTTTTTTGTTTGTTTGTTTTGTTTTTCTTTTTGTTTTTGATTTAAAAAATAATTTATTAAGCTTTATTTTAATAAAGTTGGTATCATATCCTTTGTGACTGGAATTACAGATAGTTGTGAGCTGCCATGTGGGTGCTAGGAATTGAACCGAGGTCCCTTGGAAGAACAGATAGTGCTCTTAACCACTGAGCTATCTCTCCAGCCCCTGTTTTTGATTTTTTTGAGATCAGACTTTTTCTGTGTAGTCCTGGCTGTCCTGGAACTTGCTCTGTAGATCAGGCTGGCCTCAAACTCACAGATCTGCCTGCCTCTGCCTCCAGAATACTGGGATTAAAGGGGTGCACTACTGCTCCTGGCTTGTATACATTGCTTTGGTCATGGTGCTTTATTGTAGCAATAGAAAAGTAACTAAGACAGAGCAAGACACCCAGCATCAACCTCCAGTCTCCACATTCCCATGCACAAGTGAACACAGCTGCACACACTTGTGTAACACACACACACACACCAAACTTAAAAACAAGACCAAGACCACACGTCTAAACCAGTGCCACAAGACAAAACCACCTCAGGCTGGCTCCAGAGCTTCAGATCCATTGGTGGCCATGCTCCTGTCTCAGAATGGAGAGAAGCGGTGGGGGCACTGCTCCAGGCATACCTCAAGACTCCAACCCTTTACACAGGTTACTTCATGGACTCTTCAGAGGGAGGGTTAGAGCATTGTCACAATATACAGATAGGGAAATCAAGGCTCTAGCACTTTGATTGGCTCCTGCAAGAGCCATACCTACCATGCCTGGCTAGTTTTTTGTTTTTGTTTTTTTTTTTTTTAAACAGAGTCTCATGTAACCCAGGTTGTCCTCAAACTTTCTACGTAGCTAGAATGGTCTTGAACTCCTGATGCTCCACTTTCTGAGTGCTGGGATTACAGGCGTGCCTGTTCCCAGTTTATGCAGCAGTGGCGATCGAACCCAGGGCTCTATGCATTTGAGGCAAGCCCTCCACCAACTGTGTTTTGTCTCCAGCCCTGTTTACTTAGTTTAGGATGAGCCACCTCAAAACTTCAAGGTGTAAGAAAAATGATTTTCTTATGATGCTTTGCCCAAGGGACAGGCAGGGACAGCTTTCTTCTGTTCTCTACTATCTGCGGCCTCCATGGAGAGGATTTAAAGGCTGGAGACTCAGGAGCATTGTCACTTAAGTGTCCTACAGTTAATGCCAGCAGGGTGGGGACTCAGTTGTGTCTCTAACCAGTACACCTGCACAGGCCTTGCTCAGCTGTATGGCTTTCCTCTCACTATGGTGGCCAAGGGTGGTCGGGCCTTACATCTTCAGCTCCACCAGAGAGAGTTCCGAAGAACAGGGCAGGCCTCCCATGGCCTCCTGAAGCAAACAGTGTCTCTTCCGCTGCCTTCTGTGTGTTACAGTCTGTTTGGAGTCTGCCTGGCTGTAAACGTAGACTTCCCCTGTATGAGAGTCAAGATTGAACATGGTGTCAATTTCCTCAAGTCCCCTAAAGACAATGTGGATGACCCCACTGGAACTTCCGAAGCGGGCCCCGACAGGGTGGAAGGTCTTCCTGCTGCTGCTGTGTGTGCTCCTGGGCATCATCGTCTGTGCTGTGGTGGGTGCCATGGTGTTTCAGAAGCACCAGGAGCGGAACAAATGTTTCTATTGAGTGGCCAGTCTGCCTGGGAAAGGCCTGACCTTAGACCAAGGCTCTTACGTGAACTTTTTTTCTACTGGAACTGTAAAAAGAACCAATCAACCAGCCTTACTTCTTCTTTTTTTTTTTTTTTTCCAACCTTATTTCTTAACTGTTTCGAAGAAATAATTAAAGTATTTTCATACATTTAAAAAAAGAGAGAGAGAGAGAGAGTGAGTCGTGGGTGTGTGTAAACATTACAGGTGGGCGACATGTGAGACCCCAGGGGCAGCTCAAAGGTCTGACTCAGCCTTGCCTACCCTGAGGTTTTTCTGGTTTTTGTTTTCCGAGACAGGGTTTCTCTTGTAGTCCTGGCTGTCCTGGACTGGCTTTGTAGACCAGGCTGGCCTTGAACTCACAGAGATCCACCTGCTGGGATATTTTTCCTGTTCAATCATCTGTTTGCAGTCTCCAGCTTCCTACTTTTGAACCTGACACTGTGCTCCTGGTGACCAGCAGGGGGCAGCAGATACATTGGGGGAGGTAGCCTTTTGACATTGAGGGGCCCTACAGTGGCATCCAGCCAGGAGTTGGACCCCTTCCTCACAAACACACGACAAGCTAATGATGGCTCTTCCTGCTTTTCCACAGCTGTGCTGGGGAAGCCCACAGCTTGCTTTGCAAGTGGCCAGATTGTGTCTTGGATCCATCCTTTCCCTAGCCTGACCTTTGACCTTTGGATTTTCCAGAAACACAGTGAGGAGTGAAGGGTACAGTCTCTGGATATTCCTACCTCAGTTTCCACCTGGCTCAGACACGTCTCACTGTGAAGGTCACTAATCTGCTCTGGCCTTCAGTGTTTGTATCTGGCTGGCACACACTGGAGGGCTATGTTAGGGAGAGACTTTTTATCTTTATGTACATTTATTATTTGGCCTACATCTATGTCTGTATGAAGGCGTTGGATCCACCGGAACTTGAGTTAAAAACAGTTGTGAGCTGCCATGTGGGTGCTTGGAATTGAACCGTGGTCCTCTGGAAAAGCAGGCAGTCTCTTAACTGCTTAGCTATCTCTCCAACTCCAGGAACAGACTTTTTGTTGTTGGATTTTGTTTTCTTCTTTTCTTTCTTTCTTTTTTTTTAAGTCAGGACTCCTTTTCTTTCTTTCTTTTTCTTTTCTTTCTTTCTTCTTCTTTTTTTTTTTCAAGACAGGGTCTCTCTGTGTAGCCTTGGCTGCCCTGGACTTGCTTTGTAGACCAGGCTGGCCTTGAACTCACAGTGATCCACCTGCCTCTGTCTCCTGAGTGCTGGGATTAAAGGCATGTGCCACCACGTTTGGCAGGAATAGACTTTGTAAAGTGTCCAGGAGACACTGACAGGTGGTCAATGACAGATTCATGCTTGAAAGCTTGGCCGAAGCCCAGGGGAGCAGGCTCTCGGTACTCCCATGAGCCCATGGAGGCTTCCGTGATACTATGGAGGCAGGCTCAGGAGTCACTGGTCTCCTGGGGAACTGGGGAGCCAGTAAAGATGGCTGATCTCATTTCATCCTGCTCCCAGACACAGTTCCAGAGAGTCTCCTCCCTGCCCCCCCAGCCCCAACACCCTCACTGAGGCCGAGGCTGAGGGAAAGTCAAAAAGTCTGGTGCATGTCAGCATGGGATAGGCCCAGTTGGGGGTGCCCACCTCTCCGCTTTGCCCTAGGCCTCTCTGATGGTGCAGTGGAGTTCCATGCAGGCCTGCAGGAGGCCTTGGGGAGGCGCTGTGAGCCAGGAAAGAGGCTGAGGCCCCAGATCAGCAGCCTATCCTGGGAAGGGAGTGAGACACTCTACCCTGCTCCCTCTAGCCTGTGAGACTTGTCCGGTGACCCTTTCCCCCTTCCTTCCTTCCTTCCTTCCTTCCTTCCTTCCTTCCTTCCTTCCTTCCTTCCTTCCTTCCTTCACTGCTCAGCCCTTGTGAGCTCCAGGCTGGGCCCACAGTGCCTGCTCCTGTCCTTCCTTCCTGCCTCCCAGGGCTGAGCCCATGGCTGTCCCCTCGGGCTTACTCCCTGATATCCCTTCCTGGCCCGTCACGGGACATGCCAATTCTTAGGGAGCAACAGCTTCTGTGGACGCCCTTAGCTGGTGACATTTGTCTGCAGAGTTGAAAGTGGCCTGTTGGCTGTTTCAATAGCAATAGTTATCTAATTGTAGTGATGGGGTTGGAGAGGTGCCTCAGTGACTGAGAACACTGGCTGCTCTCCCAGAGGATCTGGGTTTGATTCTCAGCACCCACAAGATGGATCACAATTGTCTCCAGTTCTGGGGATCTGATTTCTTCCAGCCTCAACAGGCTGGTCCATGCGTGTTACATATGCATACATTCAACTGCATGCACACATACACATTGGGGGGAAAAAGAGGAAAATTGTGGTGGTGCAGATCTATGATCCCAGAACTCAGGACTCTGAGGCAGATGGATTGCCTGCCATGAATTTGAGTCTAGCCTGGGATACATAGTGAGACCTTGTCTCAAAGCACATAGAGGCCAGGCGTGGTGATGCTCCCCTCGAATCCCAGCACTTGGAGGCAGAGGCAGGAAGATCTTTATGAGTTCAAGGTCTACATAGCAAGACCCTGTCTCAAAAATGAAAACAAACAAGACCCAAATAAATAAATAGACAAATGGGTTGGACACATGGGTTGGTTATTACAATACTTGCCTATCTGGCATGAAGACCAAGGTTTGACACCCAACATCAAATACAACTGCATGTGGTGATGGAGGCTTGAGATCCTAGCACTCAAGAGCCGGATTTAGGAACATGAGACTTTTGAGATCAATCTCATCTATATAGAGACTTTGAGGGCTGGAGAGATGGCTCAGCGGCTAAGAGCACGGACTGCTCTTCCAGAGGTCCTGAGTTCAATTCCCGGCACCCACGTGGCAGCTCACAACTGTCTGTAACTACAAGATCTGACACCCACAGACATACATGCAGGCAAAACACCAATGCATATAAAATAAAAATAAATAAATTATAGAGACTCTGAGGGTAGCCTGGGCTACATGAGACCCTGTTTGAAACAACAGCAACGACACCCCAGAAGCTTCAGATCTAAGTGCCTTTTTTCTGTGGCAACATCCTTGGACAACATTCAACTCTCTGAACCTCATTTTTTTTCTTAGCCTGTAGAGTGGGGACAATAATGACGATAATAAACCCGTGGGGGATAAATCTCAGTGGTAAGTGATGGGGACAGAGCAGACACCGTAAAAATCCCTCTGTCCTCTGAGCACTAAGGAGTGAGGTTTTCCTCCTCCTGTCCCATTAGACCCTTACTTAGTGCCTTGCCGCCCGACCCAGGAAGGTTGTAGATGGGACATTTGGGGTTCCAGAGTTTCATTTTTCCTACAGTGTTTTATGTAGGATCTGTGTACATACCATTGAGCTTCATGCCCAGCCCAGGATCTCATATAGCCCAGGCTAGCCTAAAATTCCTGATCCTCCTGTTCCTAAGCCCCACCTCATAAGTTCTCGGGGCTTTTTTTTGTTTTGTGTGTGTGGTTTTTTTTTTTGTTTGTTTGTATGTTTTGTTTTGTTTTTCGAGACAGGGTTTCTCTGTGTATCCCTGCCTGTCCTGGACTCGCTTTGTAGACCAGGCTGGCCTGGAACTCATAGCAATCCCCCTGCCCCTGCCTCTCAAATGCTGGAATTAAAGGTGTGTGCCACCATGCCCAGCTCTTCACCTTTTTCTTTTTTTAAAGACATTATCTCTTTAGGCAGCCCAGGCTAGCCCTAAACTCACCATCTTCCTGCCTCAGCCCCCTGAGTGGGATTAGAGGTGTACCACCACCTCCTAAAGTCCAAGGTTTTTCTGGTTTGATAGAATATAAAAGAACCGGCCAGGAGCTGGTGGCATAGGACTTTAATTTCAGCACTCAGGAGGCAGAGGCAGGTGGATCTCTGTGAGTTCGAGGCCAGCCTGGTCTACAAAGAGATTCCAGGACAGCCAAGGCTACATAGAGAATCTCTGTCTTGAAAAACAAAAAAATAAAAAATAAAAAAAAGCTGGATGTGGTGGCACACACCTTTAATCCCAGGACTGGGAGACAGAGGCAGCCAGATCTCTGCGAGTTATAGGCCCAGCCAGGTCTACAAAGCAAGTCCAGGACAGCCAGGACTACACAAAGAGAAACCCTGTCAGAAAAAAAAAAAAAAAAAAAAAAAGAATCAGGCCACCCCCACTGCTGCCACTTGATGATCCTAGGACCTGCATGCTTTCTATGGCTGAGGTCATTCACTTTGCAAGATGGTCTTTACAGCTGAGCGTCGGTCCTCACCCCCTTTTTACAGCCTTGCATAGAGAGGTCAGCAGGTCAAGTGGCTTGTACAGGGTCATGTAGCTTGTCCAGGGTCATGTAGCGTGCAAAGAAGCTGGACTCCAACTTGGGTTCATTTGATCTCTCCAGCGATAATTACAGGCGTGTCCTGGGGCCCTGGCTGCAAAATATGGTTATGTCTCTATCCTGGCCGAGGGACACTGCAGGTTCAGTGTCCCGTCCGCTGGGCAAAGCTCCCATCTGAGCAGGGGGTGGGGGGTGGGAAGGGCTGGAGACCCTCTGGGCCATGCCAACAACTTGTTTTACAGCTAATGGTAGCTAGCACCTGGGTCTGTCTCCCAGACACCAGAGCAGGCTGCCCCAGACAGGGCCTTGGACCTCAGCCTCGTTTGCAAAAGCTGATGAGGATGGTGGGGAGGAGGTGGGAGCCCCACTCTGCGCTCACGTAGCATGGAGACTTCCACCCGGTGTGTCTCATGACTATGACTCTTTTCTTTTTTTCTTTTTTCTTTTTTTCTGAGACAGGGTTTCTCTGTAGCCTTGGCTGTCCTGGAGTCCCTCTGTAAACCAGGCTGGCCTGGAACTCACAGCAATCTGCCTGCCTCTGCCTCCTAAGTGCTGGAATTAAAGGTGTGTGCCACTATGCCTGCCTATGACCATGACTCTTTACCACTTCAAGAAGGCGGGCAGTTGGCTTAGGAGGTAGGGGACAGTAGGCAGACTGCTGGCTTCCCAAGCAGCCTGCCCTCAGGAGCCTCCGCCTCCCCATGAGGAATCAAGGACTTGGAGTCACCAGCTCTCCCTCTCAGTAGCCCTGTGACTTTTGACAATTAACGTGACTTCTCCGAGCCTTGATTTCCCCATCTTCCCAACCAATGAGAGACCAACAATTGGGCTGTTTAAGAACCCGACTGAGCAGGGTGGTGGTGGCACACGCCTTTAATCCCAGCACTGGGGAGGCAAAGATAGGTGGATCGATGTGAGTTCAAGGCCAGCCTGGTCTACAAAGCAAGTCCAGGACAGCCAAGGATACACAGAGAAACCCTGTCTTGGGAAAAAAAAAAAAAAGAACCCGACTGAGTTGCTTGACAAGGAGTATTCTTCCTGGTCCCTGCATGGGCACACATCTCAGACAGCCACGTTCCTCCAGGAACCTGGAGTGTGGGCAGGATCTCCCCTGTTGCCCTCTGGGCCCATAAGCCTTTTTTTTTGCTTTTGTCCTAACTGCCAAAGCTTATGCTGAAATGACATTCTTCAGGTGGGAACGATGACGCCTCTCTACCTTGAAACACCCTCTCCTGGCACCTTCCCGCTCCGAGGAGGCTGGATTCAGAATTAGTGAGGAGTCTTGGGGACCCCAGACTGTTGCCTTGGGTTTGATCAAGGTTGATGAGGAAAATGGAGATGAAATGCAGGGATGGGCTGGCGAAATGGCTCAGCCAATGAAGATGCTTGGTGCCATGGCTGAGTTCAATCCCTGGGACGCGCACTGTGGAAAGACAGACCCAACTCTTTCACTCAGAGGGCATTTACTACAACTCGGGGCAGCTGGGTTAACAAAGAGACGGTATTGGGCACATGTGGGGCCAGAGGCAGAGGCTTGGTTCTGATTCCTATGCAGCCCAGGATGATCCCATAGGGCAGAGCCATTTGTATTATGCGACGCTGCTGGGGACCAGCCATAGGCCCAGGTAGAGGAGTCCCTGATCCCCACAGCACCTGCCATACACAGCCTCGATCCTGTTCTCAGAGGACTGAGATTCCACCTGCCTACTTATTGTATCGTGGGGGCTGGGTGTGGGCATGTGGTGATGGCTGGAGGAGGAGAGGCCAAGTGCATGGTATACTCAGACACCATTTCTGCAGCCTTGGTTGGTAGAAAGCCAGCTTGCTTCTACCGTGTGAATGTTAGGTACTATGCATGGGCCGTGGTGCCCCTGCAGACCTGACCAGTCCAGAATGTGCTTGATAGGGTTTTTTTTTTTTTTTTTTTTTTTTTTTGTCAATTTGGTACAAACGAGGGTCATCTGGGAAGAGGGAACCTCAGCTGAGAAAATGCCCCTCCGTCAAACTGGCCTGTAGCTATGTCCATCAGGCATTTTCATGATTGATGATCGATGTGGAAGAGCCCAGCCCACTGGGCATGAAGGGCAGTGAACCTCCCAGGTGGGTGGTTCTGGGGTGCATAAAAAAAGCTAACCGAGCAAGCCATGGAGAGCAAGCCAGTAAGCAGCATCCCGCCATGGCTTCTGCTTCAGCTCCTGCCGTGATTCCCTCTGTGATGTAAGCTGAAATCAATCTTCTTCCCCAACTTGCTTTTGATTGATTATGGTCTCTGCTGCCCCCCACACAGGGTTTCTCTGTATAGCCTTGGCTGTCCTGGATTGATTTTGTAGACCTCAAACTCCGTCTGCCTCTGCCTTTCAAGTGCTGGGATTACAGGTGTGCACCACTGCGCCTGGTGAAAAGTGTATTTTTTAAAAAGATTTATTTATTACATATACAGTGTTCTGCCCGCATGTCTGCCTGCACACCAGAGGATGGCACCAAATCTCATTATAGATGGTTGTGAGCCACTGTGTGGTTGCTGGGAATTGACCTCAGGACCTTTGGAAGAGCAGCCAGTGCTCTTAACTGCTGAGCCATCGCTCCAGTCTGAAAAATGTGTGTGTGTGTGTGTGTGTGTGTGTGTGTGTGTATTTAAAATTAATTAGTTAGTTAGTTAATTAATTTTTTGGTTTTTTTGAGGCAGGGTTTCTCTGTGTAGCCGTGGCTGTCCTGGACTCGATTTGTAGACCAGGCTGGCCTTGAACTCACAGAGATCCACCTGCCTCTGCCTCCCAGAGGAAAAATGTATTTTTTAAAAGAAGCTCCATTTTACCCAGTATGCTTGCCACCTGGACTCAGGGCTGGGGTGAGGTAAGGAAGGGCAAGATAGGAGATTCTAGAAGCCCCTTCACTCATCCTGGGATGGGGGCTGGCTGGTCAGGCTTCGCTTAGGCCAACCCTGGCTCTCCCCATTTCTTTTGCATCTAGTGGGCAGAAGACCAGGTTAGCCCTTCCAGGCAGAGAGGCTCTTAGGGGTGGCTGTGGCTGTTGACAGAGTGCAGCTTCCCACAGGCCAACCTCCTCTCCCAGGCTGTGGAGGAGGCAGCTCTTCTGGAAGGGCCTGGACTAGGGACCGGGAGCCACCCTCCCACACTGGCCCCTGTAGGGAGAGCGAGTGACTGCTTCCTGTCTTGGGCACACTTCAGGCCCCAGTTACAAGGACCCTGGAGCTTTGATGGGAACTTTGATGCCAGCACGCCTGGCACGTGCTGGGCACTCTGTGAACACCATCTTACTCACTCCAAGGGCACTTCTCTTGTTTCCACTTCAGAGGTTAAATCCAGACAACATGACTCATCTGAGCTTCTCCGCCACCAGCCACTGGGAGGAGGCAATCAGGGAGGCAGGCCTGAGGTCGCTCTCCTCGGCAGGGAACTTCCAAGCCCAGCCAGGACTTGCCTGCTAGGGTAACTGGTGGAGCAGGAGGCTTTGGACTCACTCGGCCAAATCCAAGTTTTGTTGTTGTTTTTAGTTAAGGGCTCATGTAGCCCAGATTGACCTTAAACTTGCTATCGTAGCTAAAGATGGTCTAGAATTTCTGGTACTCCTGCCTCCTGAGTGCTGGGGTTATAGGAATGTGGCTCAAATGTACTTATTTGCTATCATTTAACATTAATTATTATTATTTATTATTAATTTTTTTGAGACAGGGTTTGCTATGTAACTCAAATTAGCCTTAACTTTATTTTGATATTCCTGCCTGTGCCTGTAGTGCTGGGATTAAGGTGTGCACCACCATACCCACTTCCAGATCAGTTTTGTTTTTCCCCCAAGACAGTGTTTCTCTGTGTAGCCTTGGCTGTCCTGGACTCGCTTTGTAGACCAGCCTGGCCTCAAACACACAGCGATCCACCTGCCTTTGCCTCCTGAGTGCTGGGATTAAAGGTGTGCGCCACCACACCCAGCTCAGAATCCTGGATTCAAAACATCCATCCATTGTGAGACTTTGAGTAAGGTACTTTCTCAGAAGCCTCAATTTCCCTGTCTGCATAAAAAGAAGAATCCATGTTGTAAGATATGAATGAAATTGTGCTTGGAGGGGTTATCTGTGTATAAAACATGTGGAGCCCTTAACCCAGATAATAACCATCACCAAGAACCACTACCACAATCATATCACCACCATCACCACGATCTTATCACCACCATCACCATGATTATATCACCATCATCACCACCACCATCATATCACCACCATCACCATGATCATATCACCATTATC
>OU015754.1:74071218-74094644 GCA_907169655.1 Acomys percivali | reverse complement strand
GGTGGCAGTTATTTCCAGGAGCATGGGATCTGGATTTCACTCGCAGACTCTGGCTATGTAGTCTCTCAGGCTGGCAGGGCTGCCTGGGTGGGGGTGGGTTGAGGCAGGGCGGGCTTGGGAGTGCGGAGTGGGGCGCTGGTGCCCAGTGAGCCTCTGTGAATGGGAGGGATCCAACGGAGCCTCACGCAAGGGCTGGGGGTGGGGGGTGGGGCGGGGGAGCACTGGATGTTAATGAGCTCTGGGGCTGGTCCAGAAAGCCAGTCTATAAAACCCCAGCCTGCAGCATCTTGGGCGCTGCTGACTGGAGTTTATGTGAAGGGCGCAGCAGGGCGCAGCCACATAAGGGCCCATTGTTCCGAGTGGGCACAGTTTTATGACTCTTAGAAAGCGTCTTTCATCTGGGGACCAGGGAGCTGGTAGAGAGTCCCAGCCCTGGGCAGCAGTGAAGCCAGGGACAATGGAGGTTTCTGGGGCTGGTGCCAGGCCATAGCTGTGGCCAGCGTCACTGCAGGCTGGCAGCTGCAGACCCTCCTCCCCAGCTGGAGGCTCTTCTCTTCTGGAGACCTTGTGTCTGGGCCCACTCTGTCCCTGGCTCCGTCGATGTTCCTTTTCTCATCAGTGTCCCCTCACCCTGTCTCTCCATTCCTATGGCAGCTTCTAGAACAGGCTCTGGGCACTGTCAGCTGACCAGCCACTCTGAGCTCTTAGTGGTAACTTGAAGCCAGGAGGAAAAGACCTTGCCTGCTGTCCTTTCTGGCTGTATGCCCAGGCCCCAAGCCAAGCCACCCAAACCCCTGCTCCCCAGAGGCCCCAGGCGCTCTGCTTGTTCCTCCAGAGAGACCATTGGTGAGGCAGGGTTCCCCGGGCACGCGGGTTGGCACACGGGCGTGTGGTGTTAGGCTGGTGGGCCTGTGGGATTGGATTCTGAGTATCTCTGCCCTGCCTCTGAGGTCCCTGGCTCATATTTATCCCATAGTGCTTTTCTGCTGTTGCCCCTTCGCCTTTTTGTGTTAGAAGACACAGGAAGGCCAAAGCAGGAGGCTGAGCTGCCTGTATCTTAACTGGTTCTCTTGTGCAACACTCAGGCGCTTCCCTCACTCTGCACGGCTGATAGCAGCTAGGGCACAGGGAATGCCACCTGCCTCCGGTCACAGGCTGCTTTGCTTTCACTGACTCTTGGGAGGGTCCAGTGAAAGGGGCTCTGGCGGGGGTGGGGGTCACAGCATCAGTGATGGAAGTCCGGACGAGGACAAATTTTGTGGTCTAACTTCAACATCTGTAAAGTGTGAATAAGATTCCTTATAGGGTATCTGTTGGCCTGGAACTCACAGCGATCTGCCTCCCTCCGCCTCCCTCTGTGCCACCACGCCTGGCTTGTCAGTTTGTTTTGAGGCAGGGGCTCAGGTAGCCCAGGCTGCCCTCGTACTCACCCTGCAACCAAAATGACCTGGAACAGCTGTTCCACCTGTCCCCACTTTCCCTGTGCTGGGATTACAGGCACGTGCCACATCTGGCTTATGTATTGCTGGGGATTGAATCCAGGGCTTTGTGCTCTCCAACCAAGCTACATCTCCAGCACTATTTGTTTTTCCTTTAATTTTTCCTTTTTTTTCTTTTTCTCAGTACTGAACAGAACTTGGTTGTGGTTTTTTTTTCACAACATGAATACTGACCGTGCTCTGAACAATCTTTGTGGTCACTTTTTTTTTTTTTTTCCAGCTCAGCCTTTTAGCTCTCTAATTCCACATTCCTGGGAGCAATGAGCCAATGGGCTCAGTGTGGTCAAATGTCCACCATCCCATCTGGCCTGCTATGCCAGAGAAGAGGTAGCTCCGGGGTCAGTCTTATTGGAGGTTCCATCACTGTGGGAGTTGAAAGATGAGGTCTGGTGCTTTCTCTGTTGACCCAAGGGTTTCATAGCTTTCAATGTGTTATGTGGAAATCAGGGGTGGGCAGTTGGGGTGGGGGTGGGGGGAAGGGAGGAGGATTTCTGTGACTTTGAGGCTAAGCCTGGTCTACACAGCGAGTTCCAGGCAAGCCAAGGTTACATAGTGAGATCCAACCTCAAGATAACTACAAAACAAAACACAGTGTGAAGATGATTGAGGAAGATACCAGATGTCAACCACTGGCTTCTGCACAGGGGAGTGCCCTCATGCACACTCATACACACATGTGCACACATATGCACACACCATATACACACAAGATAAATGAAAAAAAAAAACCCACATAGTTCTGCAAAATGTCAGAGTTTAAGCTGGGTTTAGGGGCACATACCTGTAATTCCAGTGCTTGTGAGGCTGAGAAAGGATTGCCTGGAGTTGGAAGGCAACCTAGACTACAGTGTAAGACCCTGGTTTGCAAAACAATCAGAAGAAGAAACAAACAAAAAAGCAACTACAGGAGAGGTGTGAACAAATGTCTGTTTATTTCAGACTCGGGCCAATGACAGAGCAAAGCAATGTTCCCACCAATTCCAGTTTAGGAGTGGGTGGCGACCTCCTGAAGGCTGAGTCCTGGAGCTCCCTCTTCAGTTAACGGTCCTCTGCCTGGGGAATAGCACCTCTGGAGACCTAATGTAGCTGTGGTGATATGATGTTCACTGGGAGGGTGGCGAAGATGCAGGGCAGAGGTCAGGAAGGAGGAAGGGCAAAGCTGGAAGGAGTCTCAGGTGAGGGTCTGCTGAGCTGCCTCCCCACTGTTTGGCCAGAGGATGTGTTTAATAGGCTGTATCCTGTCAGAGTCTTGTGCCATGACCACAGCCTCTCCATTTAAAATGATAAAGGACATGGTGGTGGACGCCTGTAATCCGAGCCCTCAGGGAGGCAGAGGCAGGCGTATCTCTGTGAGTTCGAGGCTAGCCTGGTCTACGAAGTGAGTCCAGGACAGCCAGGGCTAAAACAGAGAAATCCTGTCTCGAAAAAACAAAAAGAAAGAAAGGAAGAAAGAAAAAAAAAAAAAGACAGCAAAGGCCAGGTCACACCTCTAGGAAAGGTGCGTATTATATTATGTATAGATATTAGAACTGAGACCAAGAGAAGGAAGTAACTTGTTCTGGTTGAGAGTGAGTCATCTGACTTTTCCCCTAAATTTTACGTGTGTGTGTGTGTGTGTGTGTGTGTGTGTGTGTGTGTGTGTGTGTGTGTGTTGCACTTTTGGGAGTTGGTTTTCTCCTTCCACTGTGGGATTCAGGGATCAAACCTGGGTCATCAGGCTTTCATTATAAGCACATTCCCCCCCACCCCACCCCAGCCATCTTGCCAGGTCCCGTCTGACTCTGTAAATGATGCCAGCTCTTTAGGAAAGTTGCAAGTCTGATACATCCCCACTTCTCACTGGCTGCCCCTTGCTGGGACTGGAGAAGAAGCTGATATATTCGAGGTCTTTCACCCTGGGTACTGTGCTCTGCTTCTTGCCACAAGGACACTGTCCCTCCAAGCCATCATATAGCCAGAAGAATCAGGAAGTTCACACAATACCTTACCATGGTCTAATCCTCAAATCCTAATCAAGATTTTCCAGTTGTCTAACAATGGTCTTTGTAGGGAAAGGCTTGTGTTTGGAATCATGAGATGTGTTTAAGCTGCCAATTCTCTTCAGTGTCCTTTAGTTCTGGAGCTTTCTTCAGCCTGTCCTTCTTCATGTTGATGACTTTGGCACTTTAAAAGACAGTGGGGCCAAGTATGGTAGTACACATGTGTGAACCCAACACTTGGGAGCTCGAGGCACGAGGATCAATGGAAAGTCCAGACCCACATAGTACAGGACATGGTGGGGCATGCCTATAAACCCTTGCACTCTGGAGAACTTTGCCAAGTTTCAGGCCAGGCCAGGCAACATACCAAGGCTCTTTCCGAAAAAGAAAGAAAGCCAGGTGAGGTAGCACATACCTGTTGTCTCAGCACTGGAGAGGCAGAGGCAGGCAGATCTTGGTGAGTTCGAGGCCAGCCTGATCTACAAAGCAAGTCCAGGACAGCCAAGGCTACATAGAGAAACTCAGTCTCAAAAAACAAAACAAAACAAAAATAAAGAGAAAAAGAAGAAGAAAGAAAGAAGAGGGTTGGTTGTAGTGGCACATGCCTTTAATCTCAGCACTCAGGAGTCAGAGACAGGTGGATTGCTGTGAGTTCGAGACTAACCTGGTCTACAAAGTGAGTCCAGGACAGCCAAGGCTACACAGAGAGACCCTGTCTTGAAAAAACAAAAACAAAACAACAAAAAAAGCAAGCAAGCAAGCAAGCTAGGTATGTGGCTCAGTTGGAAGAGTGCTTGCCTAACATGCGGAAAGACCTAGGTTTGATACCCAGGACTCCATAAACTAGACATGGTGGCACATGGTTGGAAGGTGGAGGCAAGGGGATTAGAAGTTGAGAGTTGTCTTAGGCTACAGGGTGAGCTGAGGCCAGCCTGGGTTATATGAGACCTTGACTCAAAACAAAGAAAACCAAAATAAAAACACTCCGAAGAGAATGTCTCTTAGTGTGGGTTATTGGCTTTTGGCTCCAACTGCCTTTGTCAGGGATCCTGAGGAGTGATGCTGTGTTGGTCTCTGTAATCACTTGAGGTTCCTGCTGTCCAAACACTCCTTTTGTAGTCCTGTTAGCTCTCTCTGGACACCTGGGTCCATTTGCTGTCAAGCTGCTTTCTTCCCTCTTGGGGTTAACAAGTATTGGGTGGGGAAGTGTGTAAGAGACATAAACTTCAACATGCTCTTTTTATTTTTGTAAGGTTTACTTATTTATTATGTATATAGTGTTCCACTTGCACATATGCCTGCAGGCCAGAAGAGGGCACCAGATCTCATAGATGGTTGTGAGCCACCATGTGGTTGTTGGGAATTGAACTCCAGACCTCTGGAAGAGCAGCCAGTGCTCTTAACCTCTGAGCCATCTTTTTAGCCCTCAACATATTCCTTTATTTCTTTCCAGTATGTGGACCTGGCTGCCCACTGTGCAATGTAAGCTGTTGTAGCCCTGGTTTGTCTGTTTGTCTGTCTGTTCCCTTGCCTGTACCGCCAAACACGGGAGGGAGCTGACAGAGCTGTATCTTAGTAAGGTTGAAATGGGACCTGGGTTCTTTAGAAGATACCCATTTAGGATTGGGGCTCAGTCTCAGGAGCAGGACTTCCTGTGCATACTTGTTCACAGTGTGCTGCAGTGGGAGGGTGGCCGCTGGGCTGGGGAGTCCACTTCCTCAGCCATCTATTTTTTTTTTTTTTGAGACAAGGTCTCACTAAGTAGCCCCAGCTAGCTTGGGGACTCACTCTGTAGACCAGGCTGGCCTTCAACAAACTCCCAGATTTGCCTGCCTCTCCCTCCCAAGGGCTGGGACTAAAGGTGAGTGTCACCATGCCCAGCCCTTCTATTTATTAATTTGTATATGTATGAGCATGCCATGGCTCATGTATGGAAGTCAGAGGACAACGGGTGGGAGCAAATCCTCATGTTCCACCTGTGGGTCCTGGGGAATGCAACGTGAGGCGGTCAGCTTTAGAGGTAAGCAGCCATTGGTACTGAACCATGTTGCTGGTTCTTCTTGTTTCATGAGGAGGCTGGGGCTGGTCTTGGGAGTCAGAATAGGAGGCAGAGGCAGGACCTCTGTGTCTCCATCTTAGCTTTGCTACCAGCTTGTTGACCAAACATCATCAAATCACGCAGCCTTTTTAGTCAAAGAGGAATCCGGCCCCATCCTTGCTCCCCAGCTCTTGGGTGAAATTAAGGGAGGACCCACCCATTCTAGAATGTCTGAATACCCTGGCAGGCGCTGCATGACAGACACTTACACAATAAATCCCCCAGGAGGCATGCTCAGTGGATGACTCTGGTTAACTGAATGTTATGGGATATGGAAATGTTTCTGGGCTTTTAAAATGTTAATTTTTATTTCATGTGCATTGGTGTTTTGCTTGATATATGTCTGTGTAAGGGTGTTGAATCCCCTGGAACTAGAGTTACAGACACTTGTGAGCTGCCGTGTGGGTGCTGGGAATTGAACCTGGGTCATCTAGAAGAGTAGCCAGTGCTCTTAACCACTAAGCCATGTCTCCAGACCCGAGGCTTTGTTGTTCTTTTTGTGGTGATTGAAACCCAGGGGTTCTACTGTCCAGCAGACATTTGTTTCCACTACAGCAGCTTCTGTCCTAGGTGTTGGGAGGGTGATCTGCCTGACTCCAGAAACCATATTTACAGAAGATTAGGGGGCAGCTTCCCTGCTGTGCCTGGAGGGGACTGTAAGATGCTTGGGATCCCAGTAGTTCCCAAGAAGGAGGTACAGGAAAGAGTCACTTGAGAATTGCTAATGATATAGAGATGTCTAGATAACAGTCACCAAGCCTGCCTATGATTCTAGGGCCTGAGAGGGAGAACCTGTAGTGAGAATTCTAGAATTTTAGTTTCTTCGAAAAACATAGAAATGGGAGGCTGGAGAGATGGCTCAGAGGTTAAGGGCATTGTCTGCGCTTCCAGAGGTTCTGAGTTCAATTCCCAGCAATCACATGGTGGCTCACAACCATCTATAATGGGATCTGATGCCCTCTTCTGGCCTGCAGGTGTACATGCAGATAGAGCATTCACACACATAAAATAAATAAATGGTAAAAAACCCACAGAAGCTGTGCGTGGTGGTGCATACCTTTAATCCCAGCACTAGGGAGGCAGAGGCAGGTGGATCGCTGTGAGTTCGAGGTCAGCCTGGTCTGCAAAGCGAGAGTCTAGGACAGCCAAAGCTACACAGAGAAACCCTGTCTCAAAAAAAAAAAACCAAAAAAACAACCAACCAACCAAACCAAACCCACAGAAATGGTAAAAGAATGTGCTTTTTGCTTTAATCCCAGGTGTAGGGATGTGAGGTTGCTTCAGACCGTCCACAGCAGCTGACTATGATTTGTCTCATATTCTAGCAGAGGTGTGGCTTTGTCAGCTGCAGATAGTTTCTGTGATTGTGTGACATTTGGGATTCTGGGAACTTTTCAAAGGGTATATAAATGCTAGGGCTGCACTAGGTGGGGTGGGTAGTTGTTGGTTGCTGGGGGGGTGGTGGTGGAGGTGGTGATGGTGGTGATGGTGGTGGTGGTGATGGTGATGGTGATGGTGGTGATGATGGTGGTGGTGGTGGTGATGGTGGTGGTGGTGGTGGTGATGATGGTGGTGATGGTGGTGGTGGTGGTAATGGTGGTGGTGGTGGTGATGGTGGTGATGGTGGTGGTGGTGGTGGTGGTGGTGATGGTGGTGGTGGTGATGGTGGTGGTGGTGGTGATGGTGGTGGTGGTGATGGTGGTGGTGGTGGTGGTGGTGCAGGTGCAGTTTGTTAGTAGATGGAGTCAAAGGGGAAATGAGAAAGATAATAGATTTCAGGTCTCTCTCTCTCTCTCTTATCTAGTAATAGGGAGTGAAAGAGGGCGGGGCAAAGGGTGAGAAAAGAAGAATCCACAACGTAGCTAAGGCCAGCTACAGAGCCAAGTTCAATATCAGCTTGGGTGACACAAGAAGATTGTGTTTCAAAACACCAAAGCAGAGCAGGGTATCCTGGCACGTGCCTGCCACCCCGGGGTTTGAGGGACAGAGGCAGGAGGATCTTGAGCTCAAGGCTAGCCTGGACTATACGAGATCCCGACTCGAAGAAAACAAAACAACCTGAACAAAGAAGTCACATAATAAAAAAGCCATTAGTGTTGTGTTTGGCATGGAGTAACCAGTGCAGTCCAGGTCATGGAGACAGCAAGAACAAAGGGCCAGAGACATAGTCCCTGAACCACCCTCTGTGCCGTTGAGCTTTAGAATGGGAAGCTGCTACAGCTGGCCACAGGGTCTCAACTTGTAATCACAGCACCTGGGAGACCTCAAGGTAGTGATAGGATTGTGAGTTCAAGGCCATCCTGCGTTATATAGTGAGATCATCTCTCAAAAAAAAAAAAAAATATATATATATATATCCAAGCAAGTGAAAACCTCAAAATAGGGCATGGTGGTGTATGACTTTAGTCCCAGCACTTGGGAGGCCAATGTAAGCAGATTTTTTTAGTTTGAGGCCAGCCTAGTCTACATAGCAAGTTCTAGGTCAGCCTGGGCTACATAATGAGATCCTGTTTCATAAAAATAAAACACTGGGAGTGGTGGTGCACACCTTTAATCCCAATACTGAAGAGGCAGAGGAAGGTGGAACTCTGTGAGTTTGAGGCCAGCCTGGTCTACATAGGGAGTTCCAGGACAGCCAGGGCTATGTAGACAAACCTTGCTTCAAACAAACAAACCAAACAAAATATAAGGAAATAAAAATAAGCTGGGCGTGGTGGCGCACGCCTTTAATCCCAGCACTCGGGAGGCAGAGGCAAGCCAATCGCTGTGAAGAGGTATTTACATTTTCAGAGAATGAGGAGGCAGAAGGAAGAAGGCAGAAGGGCTGTGTTGGTCCAGCCTGTGAAGGCTGTAGGCTCCAGTCTTGTCAAGCACGTACTATTCCAGATATGACTCTTTATGGCAAAAGTAGAGAGCAGAGAAACAGTCAAGTTAAAATGCTAAGTCATGGGGGGAGGGGCCTCAGAGTCAAGGGTGCACAGGGCTGGAAGAGAGGGTTGGCCAGTGGAGAGCATATTTGTGCAGAAGGGGCCCGTCCCCAGCAGAATGTGGCCACAGGGAACATGAACCGGGCATCACCAACTCCTGGCTGTATTTGGAGTTCTGGCAACCTTGGCTCTTGTCTTTTTATGGCCAAGTACTCAGTGATCAGGTGTTGGCCACCAGTTACCAGCCATTGCGATGGTCTGTGGGGAGAGCAAGCGGAAGCTACTGGCTCCATTTGTTTTCTCAGTTGCTGGCTTGCAGCATGGAACCTTAAGGGTTCAATGGGCGAGGGTTTTGGGGGGGGTGTCCACTTGGAATCCATGGGCTCCCCAAGTGTTGAGTGTGCTTCCACCTGGTGCAGAGCTCTGGAAGCATAAAGGGGCCCTGGAAAATGACCTCTGCCTTGGAGCCTGGACCACAGTGCCCGCCAGCTGGAGATAGTTCAAATCAGCACCCTGTTTACAGCTGCATGTCAGGAGTGTGAGACAGGCTTTCCAGGGATTCTGGATCTTGGTATAGTTCTGGGAGGAGGAGGATGATGGCCGACTCAAGAGCCTCAAGGAGGAGGTTGGCACAGATCCTGAAAGGCTGAGAACAGAGACCCAGGGCACTTGCGTGGCTCTGGCTATGACAGATCCCTCACAGGTCACATTCTGGCCTAGCCCTTCCTGCTGTGAGGTCGGGGACATTCCATCTGAAGAAATTCTTCCTGCTCTGTTGGTCTTCTTTTGGAACATTCCCCTCCGTTCTTCTGGCCATGACGCATTAGCCACCGGCATGGAAGCTCCCCCAGGGCAGACACAGGGCCTGTTTGTTCATGAAGTCTCCCATCTACCTACAGTGGCATCAGCAGCATAGTGTTCAGCAAACGTTTGTCACCTACTGACCGGAGTGAGTACTCACAGATGGAGTCAGAGAGTTCGGCCCAATCACTTATCTCTGTATTGTGTGAGCCTGTTGATATAGGCCTCTCTTCCTAGTCTGTGAGAGCCAAGGAGGCAGGGTCTGGGCCTCTCTGGTTCATTTTCCCTTTGAAAATCCTTGAGGCTGGTGCACCATAAATAGAGAGCATTTAATTTTCTTTTGATTGATTGATTGATTTCATTTTATGTGTCTGGGTAGTTGGCCTGCATGTATGTAGGCTAACCATGCATGCCTGCTGCCTGAGGGAATTGGAAAAGGACTTTGGGTTCCTTGGAACCAGAGTTATGGATGGTTGTGAGCCACCACGTGGGGCCTGCGAACTGAACCCAGGTCTTCTGCAAGAGCAACACGTGCTCCTAACCTGCTCCAACAGAGGGGTAATTTTTTTTTTTTTTGGTTGTTGTTGTTGTTTGAATTAAGGGGCTGAAAAGATGCCTCAGTGAGTGAAGTGCCTTGGAAACAATGCGGGCCTGAGTTGGGATCCCCAGTGTGTAAAAAGCTGGCCAGAGTGGCAGGATCCCAGAAACCCAGCACTGGGAGGCTGAGACAGGAGGATCGCTAGGATTGCTGGCCAACCAGTCTAGTCAAACTGACAAGCTCCTAATTGAGAGAGAGAGAGAGAGAGAGAGAGAGAGAGAGAGAGAGAGACACACACACATGCTGCACGCACCCCATCACCGACACCACAACAAAATACCTTTCTGCTGGCTTGTGGCCACAAACACAGTTAGACAATGATTTCAGCCTACACTTTGCACTCGAACCCTTCAGTCATTACTGCTAACCTCCCTCCCCACCCCCGAGTAATTACTGATAAGCCCGAGAGTGTGAATTGCATCTCACGTAGAGAGGTAGCTGGGAGTGTTTAATAACAACGGATAATCTTAATTAGTGACCTGATAACTGTAATTAATTACATCATATCCGGAGGCCCTCTCTGGAATCTTGGGAGGGAGTAGCCAGCGCTTGGCAGCCTTGAGGCAGGCAGGGATGGAGAGCTAGGAGACTAGACTGACTGGCTTCACCTCCTTTTTGCTGGGGGACTGGGAGCGTTGGCGAACTTCTCCCATTTTTTTGAGCCCCACCGGGAAATGGGGCTGTATCAAAGGCTGAGTAGTGAGGATGTCAAAGCCCTTCTTTGAGCAAGCGGGCCCCCTTGGTACCTGGAGGTGCTGGGCTGCTACCAGAATCCAGGCTGCCGGACTGCAACCAACCCCTGTGGATGTAGGGCAGCCACAAGGGGCCTTGTGTCTTCATGGGCACACACCACGGGTCTCAATTTCCGTAAGGACAGGCCATGGCAGGGAACTCCAGGTCGTGCTGGGGTAATTTAAAGGAGCCTGGTGTCTTCAAAATCTTTCCCAGAGCTGCAGAGGAGAGGCGCGGTGGTGTGTAGGGGCGTCTGGTGCCAGATCAGGAAGGCGGAGGTGTGTGTGTGTGTGTGTCCTTTGTGTCGCCTGGGGTCCCTCCACCTCAAGCCTCAGTTTCCCCGAGAGGGAGGAGGATGGGTGGAAAGCCGAGCCCCGCCCCTCCGGGATCACGGTTAGGGGAGTTGGGAGGGGCGCTGCATGCAAGCCAGGCCACCAGGGGTTAAGCGGTGACCTCAGCCGCGCGCCCCGGGACCGGGCGGGCGGGGCGGACGGTGAAGCGGCTGCAGGCCGCCGGCCGGGGCTGCAGCGGGGCGCGGGGCTTGGCCCGGCCACCGGCGCCCGCGGCGGGAGCGGGAGGCGCGGTGGCGCGGAGCCTTTGTGAGCGGCGGGGACGGTGAGTGCGCGGCGCCCAAGCAGGGGGATCCCGGCCTCTGTGGCTCTTTGTGTGTCTGGGTCTCCCAGGTGCCTCCTCGGGACAGTCCCGAGCCCTGTGTACTCGGGTCCCTCTCGTGGTTTTATCCTTCTGTGCCCCTTGAGTGTCTCTCTGCCTGAGTCCTGACTGGCCTTTGTGCCTCACTCTGCGGCTCTCCCTTCTCTCTCTGTTCTGGACACCCCCCTCCCAGCACTGTGCCATACTTTCCTCATCCCTCCACTGTGGTTCATTGTGCCCCCTCCTCTCTGACCTTGAGGGTCGTTGGGTCCCCAGATTGCATGAAATCAGGTAACACGGGGTGGCTTCTGTTCTGGGTCAGCCTCTCTCATCTTGAGCCTTTGCCCAGAGGCGGGACAGCCAGGCCTCCCGCAGGAGTGGAGTGTGGGAGGAGTGGATGCTGGGTCAGCGGCAGGCCATGGGCACAGAGCCCTGAGGTGGCCTTGGATAGAGATATGAGTCCAGTGGGTTCTCTAGATGGTGGAGATCAGCTTTCTGGGGGTGGCTTGCGAGAGGGAGCAGGGTCTGGGGTGGGGGAGGGGCCGGCCTCTCTGTGTTCTTGAGGGTGGGAGAGCCTGAGGACCCCACCTCAGTCCAGAGTAGGGAGATGGTACTGTGTGGATCTCCTTTCTGAAGGGCTTCCAGTCTCAGTGTTTGCTTCAAAGGCCCTGGAGCCCCTGTGGGGAACCCCCTGCCCAGCCTGCCCGAGGTCCCATCTGTTCATCTTTGGATGTGGGGGAGAGGGCAGGTTGTGCAGGCTCATTAGCACATACGGCCCTGCTCCACAGCACTATGGGTTTGGCTATGAGCTGAGACATCCATCTAGCCACCTGTCCACACAGCGTGGGCTTCCACAGAGAAGAGAGGAGGGCACAGCCTGAAGGTCTAGGCAAAGCTCCGGCCAGATGCACTTGTCTTTTACCAGGCTGCACACGGCTCCTCCATCCCAGTTGTCTGTCCGAGGCTGGCAGCCTCCCTTCCACTGTGAGCCTTGGTTCCCATGCTTGCTTCATCTCCAAGTGGGTTTCATTCCTCACTTTTCCCGGTTCTCCTTTGGACGAACCTCCTGCCCAGCAAGCCAGGCAGGTTTGCCCATGCTCAGAGGATTTCTGTCCCGAGGAGGGAGGCTCCTTTACATCTGGAAGGCTTTGGATGCAGTTGGCTATGTCTGTTCTTGGCCATCAGCCTGCAATACTGCCTGGTGCATAGTGGGTGCTCAAATGACAATTGCTGAAACTGGTGGTTCCTACATCCCCTCCCCCCAAGACAGGTTTCTCTGTGTAGCCCTGGCTGTTCTCCAACTCACAGAGATCTGCCTGCCTCTGCCTCCCAGAGCGCTGGGATTACAGATGCGTGCCACTGGGTCCTGCTTGGCTCCTACATTTTGCTCTTTCAAGTTTTAACTTTAGGGGGTTGAGGACGTCAACCCACTGTGCCTGGCTTGTGCATACACTCGCCTGGCATGTATAAGACCCTGGGCTCCATCTCTTGTTCTGCAACAAACAGACAAACACAAACAAACAAACTGGGAAAAGCTGCTGGGCTCCTTGGGGACCCGGGTACCAGGTTATAGGAAGAAGGATTTTTGCACAGACATAGTAGTATCTGCCAGTTGGAGGGCTGGGCGAGGAGTTCCGAGCCCTGGAAGCTTCTACAGTAAGAAGGTACAGAGTGGCAAAAATATAATCTTCTTAGATAAAGTTGAATAGACAAAGAGGGTAGTTATCTGTACTGATAATAACAGCCTAGGTTT
Organism: Acomys percivali; assembly: GCA_907169655.1. Taxonomy (NCBI): domain Eukaryota; kingdom Metazoa; phylum Chordata; class Mammalia; order Rodentia; family Muridae; genus Acomys; species Acomys percivali. Next base: position 74,081,606 of record OU015754.1, on the reverse strand, counting down.
ATATGGGTACTTTCACAGCCACTATCTCTTTGTTTGACAACAACCCTGGTAATTAGGCAGGGGAGACAATCTGTTTTATAGATGAGGAAGCTGAGCCAAGCAGCGTGACTGCCTGAGGCTATGTTACTGGAGGGGCCAGGGCTCCTGGCTGGAGCTTTCCAAGCCCTCATCCTCCATGGTCTCTGTAAGCTGGTCTATAATGTCTGGTCTCACCCTGCCCTGCTCAGGCCAACAAGTCTCTGTCTGGTTCCCAATCTGTCCAGAGTCCACACAGATTCAAACCCACAAACTGGCGTTCTACCGTTCTCTTCCCAGCTTCTTGTCTGGTGTCCCCAGGGAACATCCCAGTCTCTGCCTTGGTGCAGGTCAGTGGGTCCACTTTGTTTTAGGGCCCTGGGTTGAGTGTGTTTCCGGGAGTGTTTGTCCTTACCGCTTTGTGCAGGGCTCTGCTATCTTGATGTGTGAGAGTGGCTGATTGTTAAACAGCCAAATCACGAGGGAGGTTGGGGCTTGGGGGATGGATGGCTCAGTAGGTAAAGTGCTGGCTGCCCAAATCTAAGGACTTGTGTTTCCCTAGAACCCAGGAGGAAGGTGGAGAGAGACAAGTGAGGTTTGACAGGCCTGGGAGCCAGTTAGCTTGGTAGATGCTGGCACAAACAATGAGACCTGGTTTCAAACAATGTGTGAGTCGCAACCACACTTGAGGTTGTCCTCTGACCTCTACATATGTGGTGGCATGTGCATGCCTGCTCTCACATATATGATCATCCACATATATAATACACACATGCAGAAACACACACATACAAAGATTAAAAAATTGTGAGTCAAGGTTAAGTGTGGTGATGCACACCTTTTTTAAAAAAATTTATTTATTTATTATTATTATACAGTGTTCTGCCTCCATGCACACCTGCACACTAGAAGAAGACATCAGATCTCATTATAGATGGTTGTGAGCCACCATGTGGTTGCTGGGAATTGAACCCAGGACCTTTTGGAAGAGCAGCCAGTGCCCTTAACCTCTGAGCCATCTCTCCAGCCCAGTGATGCACACCTTTAATCCCAATGCTTTCAGGACAGAGGCAGGTGGATCTCTGGGAGTAGGAGGCCAGCCTGGTCTATGCAGTGAGTTCCAGGCCAGCCAGACCCTGTCTCAAAAGAGAGGGGACAGGGATGGTGGGGGGGGAGACTTGATTTGTGGAGAGCAGCTTTGCTGTTGGTTGAGCAGCTATAGAGGGAATGATCCAGGCATTGAGAAGCAGAGCGAGATGTCAAAGTGACAGACAAATCAGGTTAGCTCACCATGACGTTCATGCCATCTGTGTGGCCGACGCTGCTTGAGGGTGGCTTAGGCGCTGCAGCCACATTCAACCTGAGGCAGATTCTGGGCCCATATGAGGAAGAGGAGTTGGCTCGTTTCAGATGGCTTGAGACCTCAGGGATGACAGCTTGCGGAGTCTAGGCTGGGTCCTGGACTCTGGCTGCCGGGGTCAGCCTGTACCAACGCACAGGATGCGTTCTGTTCAAGAGATGATCAGACTGGCCATTCGACACAGCCTCCGTTGGGACATGGGCACTGTATGGCTGCCCAGAGTAGGGGAAAGTACCGAGCACAGCACAGAGAACGAACAGCCACGGGACAGTGTCTGTGAGGCTTCCAAGTGGACTTCAGTGCGGCTCTGATCTCACAACTGGGGGCTACAGGTCTGTGGCAGAACAGGAACCTACCAGGCCTTCCTGAGGTCTGGGGTTATGGGGTCTCCTAGGAATCTGTGCATGATACCTTGTTGGACCTTCTGCTGGATCTGCCCCAGGGTGCGAGCAGGTTAGACATTGTTACTGGGCATGTAACTTAGAGGATTGGCTAGTCAGGCCCCATATCTTGTTTTCATCTGAGATGAGTTTTGCTGAGTGGCTCAGCCTGGCCTTGAACTCGTGGTCATCCTTGCTTAGTTTCCCAACTCTACTGTCCCCTGCTCCCGCTGTTGTTCTGGGTTTCTTTTTCCCTTTGCTGAGGAGATGGCGAGGAAAGACAGCTCTCTAGGTATCTGGAACCTAACCCCCACTTCCCTTCTCCTCAACCCCGACCCTTTGCCCCTTCTTACATTGAAGCCAAAGAGGTGGGACAGTTTATTTTAACCCCATGTTAGTGAGGTCCAGGCTGTGAGCCTCTGGGTTAAGACTAGGAATAGACTTTAGTGTCCATAGGGGCTGCCCTGGTGTCAGGAGAGAGCCGCAGAGGTGCACAGGGAGTTTGTGAGGTGAGAGCCGCAGAGGTGCACAGGGAGGTGGCAGGTACCACACCACCATGTGGGGAACACAGCCAGTCCTCGTGGGCTGAGAGGCGGGCACGTAGCTGTCTCTATTCTCTACCACGAGGTGGGGCCAGGACCGTGTGTCTGGCTACTAGAGGTAACCAGAGCCCTATTCTTGCCCATGGTTTTGCCTTTCCACCCTGTACCCTAGAACACGGCTGTACTCTGCTCTGAGGCCGTGCCTGCCTGCTGTTGACACCCCTGCTGGCAGTTCACACATAATGTGGGGATGAATTGATGGGTGGCCAGCTCATACAGATGGCCTCTTGGCTACACCCCGGCCCTAGCTCCTGCTTCTACCGTGGGAAGAGCTTGCAACTTCCCTCCAGCCTGTGGGTTGGCTGTGAGGTGCCCTCAGACTGTCCTTCCCCCTTATAGGTTCATCCCCAGCCCAGGACAGTGGGTGTGGGTTGTGGTAAGCCAGCCTATGATGGATGGGAGCTCGGAGAGCCCCTCTTCCCCAGCTCTTCTTAGGGAAACTCCATCCCAGAACCCCCCCACCCTCACCCCCCCACCCCCCCACCCCATGTGTTGTGCATCCTGGATCTGGGCCATTAGCACACAAGCCAGCCCGCTTCCTCCTTGCCCTGCTCCTTGTATGTCTCTCTCTCCAGTGTTTGAAGTGGGCGGAGGGAGGGAGCTGTCAGAAGCAGCCCTGATTCAATTTCCATAGGAAAACAATGGTTAAATCAAGTAGGAAAATAACAGTGTGTGGAAAGAAGAGCAAACATCTTCAACTGAGACCCCTCTCAGAGCCTCCAGGCAGCTCATTATATAAGAGTTTATTCTCCTTTTATTGTTTTTGTTTCTTGAGACAGGATCTCACTTTTTAGCTGGCCTGGAACTTGCTGTGTAGACCAGGTTGGCCCAGAACTCGCGGAGATCCACCCTGCCTCTGCTTCCTGAGTGCTGGGCTAAAAGGCATTTGCCACCATGCCTGGCTACTTTTATTTATTATTTATTTATTTTTTAAACATTCATTTTACTTTGGGTGTGTAAATGTTTGCCCGCATGTGTGAGTACCACCTGTGTGCCTGGGGTGTATTCAGAGGTAAAAGGAAGGTGTTTGGATCTCCCAGAACTGGAGTTACAGATGGTTGTGAGCTGCCATATGGGTGCTTGGAATCAAACTTGGGTCCTCTGTCCGGTGCTCTTAACCACTGAAGCATGTCTTTAGCCCTTTATTTTACTTTTAATGACACATATCTTTCATGGTCATTGAGGGAAGCTAGGAAGAAGCCCAAAATAGCCCTTTACCACACCAGCTCCAGCCACCCTCCAGACTGAGTGGCATGGCTCACCCCATCATGCAGCCACTCGCTTGCTCCTTTGGCCTAGGCTTTGTAGAACCCACAATGCACCAGGTCTGCCCTGGCTCTGGAGAGGAGGGGTCCACTGCTCATTTGAGCCCTTTATTTCCTCTTTTATAAAGTAGAGATCATGCTAGCACACTGAAGTCTCAGCGTGTGGGGACCTAACAAGAGACATGCAGGTGCCTGGGGCACTGCCTGAGCAGAGTCGGGGTTCACGATAATTGTTAGGTGGGCAAGCAAACAGCGCTCTGCACTTTTAGGGTCTGTCCTGAGGCCAGAGAATTAAACTGTCAAAAGGCAGATTAATGTTGGGTGGTGGTGGCTCACACCTTTAATCTCAGCATTTGGGAGGCAGAGGCAGGCGGAGCTCTGTGAGTTCGAGGCCGGCCTGGTCTACAAAGAGAGTCCAGGACAGTTAGGGCTCTGTTACACAGAGAAATCCTGTCTCAAAAAAACAAAACAAAACAAAACAAAAACCCCGACAGATTAATTAGAGAGAAGGCATGCATGTTTTATCTATGAACTTTTTACTTTTTATTACATCTATCTATCAATCATCTATCTATCTATCTATCTATCTTTCTATCTTATATGTATGTAAAGGTCAGGGGACAATTTGAAGGAGTCAATTGTCCCCTTCTACTTTGTGGGTCCTTGGATTGGATTCGAGTCATCAAGCTTGAAGCAGGCTCCTATACCCACTGAGCCATCTTGCTGGCCCCACATATTATTTGAAATTAAAAAAAATTTTTTTTTTGAGATGAGGTCTTACTCTATGGTCCAGGTTGATCTCGTTACATAGCCCAGGCTGGCTTTGAACTCGTAGGAATCTTCCTGCCGCAGCCTCCTAAATGCTAGGTGGAGCCTAGCCTTTTAATTTAACTTAATTTAGAATGTGGCGACAAGGTCTCCTGCTAGCCCATGTTGGTCTAGAACTCAACTCACTAGCCTAGGGTGACCTTGAACTTCTGATCCTTTAGCCTCTACCTCCCCAGTGCTGGGATGTCAAGTGTGTGTCACCATGCCTGCTTTATGCAGTGTTGTGGATGGGACCTGGGGCAGTGTGCAATCTAGACAGGCACTCTACCAACTGAACCACATCTCCAGCCCCATACAGCCGCCTTCTTCTTCTTCTTCTTCTTCTTCTTCTTCTTCTTCTTCTTCTTCTTCTTCTTCTTCTTCTTATTATTATTATTATTATTATTATTATTATTATTATTATATTTATTTTTTTTTGTTTTTTGAGACAGGGTTTCTCTGTGTAGCCTTGGCTGTCCTAGACTCACTTTGTAGACCAGACTGGCCTCCAACTCATAGGGATCTGCCTGCCTCTGACTCCTGAATGCTGGGATTAAAGGCATGCGCTTATTATTATTTTTAATATTAAGTTTTAAAAGCCTCACTCCACCACTGTCGTTTTCCCAGGACCAACTGCCTTCTCTCCCTGGTCTAGTCACTTCAAACTCATCACCCTTTGTTAACGTGGGAAGGCAGTTGGTACTGGAAAAATGACAGTGGTGGAGTGAGGCTGTGTTAGCCTCTCTGGAAACACCCTCATAGGTGGCCGAGAGATGTGACTCCTAGGGTTCTCAACATCCTGTTCACCTGACCGGCAAGATCGCCATCACAAATGTTCACCAGGCTCCTTACACAAGCAACACCCATGTTCCTGTTTAAGGGAGAGGAATTTATGTCCCCGTTACAAAGGGACATGTAGGCCCTGCTTTTAGACAGAAGGGAGCAGGCAGAAGCCATTCCTGTCCCTGCTGACTGCTCAGGGCCCTCAGCTCAAAAGAATTCTTACACCACAGTGACATATTTTGAGTTAGCATTCTTTTTATTTACGCTTTACATGTGTTTGTTTTGTGCATGTGTGTGTGCATGTGCAGGCGCATGAGTGTGTCTGTGTGCGTGTCAGTGATGCTCCTGTGGAGGTCAAGAGACCAACTTGGGATAATCAGTTCTTTTCTTCTATCACGGGGATCCTGGGGATTGAACTCAGGCTGTCAGGCTTGGTGACAAGTGCCTTTACACGCCAAGCCATCATGCTGGCCTTGGGATGACACACTCAGATACCCTTTAGTTACAACAAGGAGCAGACAGGCTGTCAACCTTCCTTGTGGCTCTTCCCCAATGACTGATGTACTTACTAGTAAATTTCCCGTTACTAAAACAAAGCTCCTGAGGCTAATGAAGAGGTTTATGACTCGTTGTTTTAGGTGTTCAAGGGGATCATGCCAACATCATCTTGGCTCTGATGATGGGCTCACAGCAAAAATTGTGGGAAGTGTGTTTGAGGGAGGGAGGTGGAAGAAACTGAGGCCTCATGGGTCCCTCCCCAGGGTAGGCTCTCAACAGCTTCAGGATGTTCACTGTGTCTCATCTCCCAACCTATGCGATCTGTTAGGAAATTGCCTGTCTACAGCTAGCTTATCTGAGAGGCTCTTTTACTGAGTGGCCACAGCGTGGAGGCAGTTGCCTGGGTATCCAGGCCTGAGGGTCAGACACAGGGTAAGGAGTCATAGTTTCCAAGCCAGTGGATGGATGGAGACAGCAAGGGGGTTCAGGAAGGCTTGAGCCATATGCCTAGCACACCCACGCTGCACTTCACCTACCTCAGGCCCCCTGAATTGCCACAGTCACTTGAGGAAGATCTTAGCCATCTGCTGGGTGAGGCGCTGAGCTCCTAAAGCCAGAGGGAACAGGATAGGTTCAGATTGTGCCCAGGATCTGGGATCAGCGTTATATGTCTGAGATAGAATCAGCTGGAACTGCAAACAAGGACTGTGTGAAGAGGGCGGAGGAGGGAGGAAGGAATCAGGTGATATATATATATATATATATATATATATATATATATATATATATATATAATGTGTGTGTATATATATATTGCTGTTGGCAGTGGCTATAAAGGAGTCAATTTGTGGGGTGTCGGGGATACTTTACAGGGGAAACTGAAGATTTAGTTTGGGAGGAAGTCACGTTCAGAGGTTGGCTGGAAGCCTCAGTGGTTTCAGCACCTGTGGAAAGTAAGACTTAAGCACAACTTCTGGACTGAACGGTGCAGGTGGAGGTGGTGAGGGTTGTGCAGGGGCCACACCAGAGCCTGGGAGCCTGGTTGGAAGGAACCCATCCTGCTCTTCTAGGGTGTGGCGCTGAGCTCAGCACTCTGGGAAGATCAGCCCTAAGTCAGAGGTATAAGCATGATTCCTGCTGCGTAGCTCGAAGAGAGACTCCCACAATGCCCAGCTGTGCGGCAGGGAGGGAGACTCTCTCAGCAGGCCAGCTACTGTGTCCACGACCTCGCTGACCTCCTTCGGTCTTGCCAAGAGGATGCCAGAAGTGTGCAGTAGTTCTTGTCTGACTCAGCGCTCCTCCCCGATGCCTGCTTCATGAGCCGGATCCAGGCACAGGTGCAGAGCTGAGATTCCAAGCTGAGTAGGATGCTGGCACCTTCAGTCTCTGGGGGAGGCGATGGGTCTCCACCCAACATAAGGGAAGGAGGACATTGCCTGGAGGAGGCTCTGGACGAAGCAGGCAAGAGGCAGAGTTATCCCAGATGAGGGAGGGATGCCACTGGAGGACCCTGAACCTCTCGTGGGAATCTTCTGATTTCCTTGGAAGGCCTGTTGAGCACTTCAAGTGTTTGGATCAGGGACTAACACAATTGGAATTTTCTGTCCCGGGGGACATCACGAATGGGAAGAAGCAGGGGACACAGGAAGCCCTTTGAGGCTGATACTAGCCCCTAATGTGGAGCCCAGTATCTGAACCTATTTTTTTCTGGAAGAGGCTTCAGCAACTCAAAGAGGTTAAGCAACCTACCCAAGGTCACACAGCATAACAGGGTAGATGAAACAGATGCCTTCTCAGGGGCAGAAGCAGGATGTTGAGTAAGCACAGGGAGGGACTCACAGGACAGATCTTCTCATGGCCTTGTACTTTGTCTTTGTAGTCTCAGGGGCCTCTGGAGATGAGGAATAGGGTGTGAGGCTTCCCGGAGCCATTTGGTCGGCTTGAAAGCTTTCTGAGCGTCTGTTTCTTCGGAGTATTGGGAAAACAATATGGGTCTGGTCCAGGATTCGATTAACACAGGTCACATGAGGCCATCGAGGGAGGTGGCCTCGCTGGGGAGCTGGCAGGTCCACACCTTGTGCTTGGGACAATAAGAGGGGTGTCAGGCAGGTTTCAGAGCCCTGCCCATTCTGAGTGCAGCCACTGTGGGCAAAGGCCTCCCCCTTTCTAGAGAAGCGATGACATGAACATGTCCTATAGGGTGCGAGTCTTAGCATGGGCACCATGGCTCATCTGGTTTTTTTTTTTTTTTTTTTTTTAAGATTTATTTATTTATTATTATGTATACAGTGCTCTGTCTGCATGTACATGCCAGAAGAAGGCCACTAGATCACATTACAGATGGTTGTGAGCCACCATGTGGTTGCTGGGAATTGAACTCATGACCTCTGGAAGAGCAGTCAGTGCTCTTAACCGCTGAGCCAATCTCTCCAGCCCTGGTTCTGTTGTTCTGTAAGGTAAGGTGCAGGCTTACTTATCGCCATTGTGCGGAGGAGGAGGAGGCGGCGGCAAAGGGTGAGCGCAAAGTCGCACAGTGAGCACATGGCAGGGTGTGAACACTGTCGCACGTGACTCTGGAGCCTGAGGGTCCCTGTCAGCCTCAGTTTGTCTGAGCATGTGGGTTTTTTTGTTTTTGTTTTTGTTTTTGTTTGTTTTTTTTCTGGCATGTCACCACGTCACCTGGGAGGATGTGGGGGTGGGCTTTGGTATTTGCTTATCCAGTTAGGGACACCAGGTCTCTTCCAGTCACTGTCGTATCCCAAGGCCTTGAGGCTACAGTCGCTCTACTCAAGTAGACCAGACTGAGGATCCTAGCAGCACAGTCTCCAGCCTTGGGCCTCAGGAAGCCTGGAGCTGGGCGCTTTGTTTCATACCCTATTTCCAACCAGCCAGGAGAGCGTGGTTTGTCTTGCCCTCCCCCTTAAATCTTTTTTAAGCTCCAGTTTTGTCTTCTATGAGTTGGATGGGTTGACCATCTAGGGTTTCTCAGTTTGTTTGTTTATTTATTTATTTATTGAAACAAGGTTTCTCTGTGTAGTCTTGGCTGCCCTAGACTCGCTTTGTAGACCAGGCTGGCCTCAAACTAACAGTGATCCACCTGCCTCTGTCTCCCGAGTGCTGGGATTAAAGGCGTGCACCTGGCTTCTCAGTCCATTTAAAAATAATTTCTTTTTTTGGGGGGGGGGTTGTTTTTAATTTATCTGTATGAAGGCCTGTCTGAATGTATGTGTATGCATTGTGTGTGGATGCCAGAAGTGGGTATCAGATCCCCTGGGACTAGAGTTAGAGACAGTTGTGAGCTGCCAGGTGGGTGCTAGGAATTAAACTTGGATCCTCTGCAAGAGCAGCCAGTGCTCTTAGCCACTGAGCCATCCTTCCACCCCTGGCGATAGTTCCTCCTGCTCCTCCTCCTCCTCCTCCTCCTCCTCCTCCTCCTCCTCCTCTTCTTCTTCTTCATCTTCCTCAAGACAAGGTCTCTCTACTGAGTCACGGCTATCCTAGAACTCACTATATAGACAAGGATGTCCTGGAACTCACAGAAACCATCAACTTCTGCCTCCCCAATGCTGGGATTAAAGGAGTTCACCGTCATGTCTGGCTCCGACTTTATTTTTTAAAAAAAGAGGAGACAGGGTCTCCTATAGCCCAGGCTGGCCTCCACCTCACTGTGTAGCAAAGGGTGGCTTTGAACACCTAACGCTCTGCCTCTTCTTATGCAATAGGGAGTGTGTCTTGGGACAAAGCTGCTCACCACATAGTGGCTAGGAAGCAGAGAGAGAGAGTGGGTGTGGGAGAGAGAGAGAGAGAGACAGACAGACAGACAGACAGACAGACAGACAGAGACAGACAGAGAGAGACACACAGAGAGAGAAAGACACAGACAGAGAAAGGGGCCAAGGTCCCAATATCTCTTTTAAGGGCATACCCTAATGACCTTACTTCTTCCCATTAGGCTCCACCTCTTAAAGAGGCGTCACCCCGGTAACACCACAGGGAGTGACCAGGCCTTTAGCTTTGGGGAACATTCTAGATCCACTCTATAACAAATACCTGAAACTCCGGTTGCCAAGGTGGACTTTGGAGGCAGGCTGAGCTCAGGCCCCACCTCTCCCACTCTCTAGCCCTGACCATGGTGGGTCTTGCCACCCTTCCTAGTCAACAAGTCTCTGTCAGGTTCTACCACTGCAGGACTTCTCAGAGCCTTTAACACATGCCTTATCCTGCTGTGCTTTTCCCCACTGCTCTTGACCTCTGAATGTCCTCATTGCCCATGTGAATAGCCTGTCACGTATTTCAGGACACAGATGTTGCCTTAAACCCACATATTGATGTTCATGACTCTTCAGGACTCTTGACACCTTTAGACTCAGACACTTAATGCTGGTGGAGTTTGGGGACATCCCTTATGAGCTGTGACAATTTGGTACCAACAGAAGTCTCATTCCCAGCCGTTTCTGTTCCTTGCTTGTCTGATACCACTTCCCTGAACATGGGTCACGTAACTACAACCACAGGACACCCAGTGATGCCACCTGGCTGGGATGGCTGGGGTAACCTGGCTGGGATGGCTGGGGTAACCTGGCTGGGATGGCTGGGGTAACCTGGCTGGGATGGCTGGGGTCAACCTGGCTGGGATGGCTGGGGTAACCTGGCTGGGATGGCCAGGGTCAACCTGGCT
>OU015754.1:74043934-74069695 GCA_907169655.1 Acomys percivali | reverse complement strand
CCATCCATCATCTACCCATCCATCCATCATCTACCCATCCATCCATCTACCCCATCCATCCATCTATTCACCTACCCATCTACTATCCATCTATGCATCCATCCATCCTTTAACCCATCTACCCATCTAAATGCCAATCTACCCACTCACCTATCTCTATCTTCTACCCAACATCTTGTCCATCCACTATTTACTCTTCCATCCGTCTACCCATACTTCCATCCATGTACTGATCTATCTACCTATCCACCATGCATTTTTCCTTCCATCCATCCATCCATCCATCCATCCATCCACCTATCCACCTTCCCATCCATCCACCAATCCATCCACACATTCACCATCAACTTACCTACCCACCCATCCACCCATCCTCCATCCTCCCATCTACCACCCACCACCCAGCTCCGTGGCCTCCCAGTGTGCGCTGAGGATCCTCTGGGATCTGGAGAGACAGAGTAGACACATAATCACTTGCAAATGGCTGCAGCCCTGAATTTCAGGTGGCCAGAAGGGCATGTGGCTGATTATCCTGTGGTCATCGTAGGAGGCTTTTAGCCTGGGCTGAGGCTTTTAGCCTGGGCTGAGGCTCAAGAGAGGTAGTGGAGGGTCCCCAGGGAGAGGAGGAAGGAGACAGCCTTGGGATGGGGTGGGGGGAGAATCCTGCCCTTAGGAGTTGGGGCAGCTGGCCACCTCTTTCATTCCTTCATCTTCCCACAAGGCTTGGTCCACAGGAGATGCCAATGAACAGCAAGGGCAGCAGGTGGGTCAGAATGGGGCCTCTGAGCCACACTGAGAAGCTAGTCTCTGCGGAGCTGTAGGCTGTGTGGAGGCGGGAGAATGACACTGTCACATGTAGTTTGAGCTGCGCAGGCAAAGCTCTCTCCCTTCCTCCTTGGCCCTTCCTTGGTGCTCTCACGTCTCAGGCACAGGTCATATGTGTGTGTGTGTGTGTGTGTGCGTGTGTGTGTGTGTGTAATGAGTGGCGTCCTGAAGAGGTGATGACTGAGACCCTAAACCTTCACTTCAGCCACTTGTGAGTTGTGGCTAGGCGCCTCAGCCCCTCTCTCTCTCTTCAGTTTCTCAGTTTGAGGGTAATGGCAGTTATTGCAAGGACTAAGAGAGTCATATCAGTCATATCATATTCACATGTTTGAATTCATGTTAACTTCACTTCTGGCAAAAAGCACACACCACATCACAACTCTTGAGCAACCCAGGGATAGTTTTTCAAAAAAGAAAACTGTACGTTTTCTTTTCACTATTGTGATCACTTAGAATGGTATAGAACATTAAAAACAAACAAACAAAAAAACAAGTATGGCATATGTAGATCTTAAAATGCTTAAGATCTTACACATGCTTAAGGTTAAAAGTGAAGTCTCTGGGGCCGGGCGTGGTGGCACACGCCTTTAATCCCAACACTCAGGAGGCAGAGGCAGGTGGATCGCTGTGAGTTTGAGGCCAGCCTGGTCTACAATGTGAGTCCAGGACAGCCAAGGCTACACAGAGAAACCCTGTCTCGAAAAACAACACCACCACCCACCCACCCACCCAAACAAGCAAACAAAACACCAAAAAACAAAAACAACAACAACAGCAAAAAACCAACCCCCCCCAAAAAAAAACCAAAAACAAAAACAACAACCCAACAAAAAAGAAAGTCATAGCAGTTCTCAGAGTACAGCTAGCATCCAGTGAGGGTTCAGGGAAATGAGGATCTTTGCAGGCAGGCTGGCCTCTGAGGCTGGTATTAATAATTAATTAAGAATTAATAATTCATTCTCAAAGATAGAGGCTAACTTCAAATCCTCCCTGTACCTCAGACAGACACCACAACCTCAACAAGCTGGCTCAGCACTCTGAGCTCAAGTTCCCCACCTGTCTGGGGTTAGACAACCCAAGAGGCCTCGGAGTCTGATGTATCTGCCTTGTGGCTTCTCCCTGAGGCTGGAAACCTCAGGTCCAAACAGGCCAAGTGAGCTTTGGCTTTGGGGAGGGTCACGGGATCATGCACTAGCCTTAGAGACTATGGTCAGCTGTGGGGTCTACAAGCCATGTGCTCATGGCCCCATGTCCTTTGGAAACGGGGCCCTTATGTCTAAGGTCTTGACAGCTAGGTGCTCTGGGAGGGGTGCTGGGTGAGGGTGGGGATGAGGGTCGGGGTGAGGGTTGGGGTGAGGGTGGGGGTGGGGGTGAGGGCTCGCCTGGGCATTTTGTCTTCATCAGGCTCACACTATTCGTCCTTCCCTCTCTCCCTCCCTCTCTCCCTTCCTGCTTGGCCCATATTCTTAGGTTGGGTGGGGCATGCCTGATGCTCTGCAAGATTTAGGTCTCTGTAGGTAATTATTAACCCATGTATCAAGCTTCCATTGCACACTTGTCTGGACTGGCTTTGGGGCACTTAGATTCTTAGCCTGATAGCTGAATTGCAGGCCTGCCAGGGAGGAAAGGGCAGACATTCTTTGCTAGGAATTGTGGTCTGGCCATAACCTTATCCAGGACTGCTGCAGGAGGCCAGCAGACTAGCTCAGGGTCACACAGCAGTGGGGGTGACCCTGTAGGCCCTGTGGCTGGCACCTAAGAGTGTTACCCTGCAAAGTGTCTGCTTTTCTCACCGGGACCTGGGAGCACCCTTGCTCTCTGTCTGGCTTATCCCAGGATGCCGTGGATGTGAGAGGTGCCTGAGGTTTGCTTTCTGCCGGACTTGTCTAGACTGCTGGCGTGAGGTGGTACCAGGCTTGTGCAGAACACCTTCATGGTGGAACACCATGGGCTTTCCTGAGTCTGAGTCTGAGTTGTGCCTGGGAATGACCCTTCCCCCTACCCCAACTCCCTGCCAGCCAGCCAGCGATCTCTGGAAGGCCACTCACTGGCACCTTGATGACCTAGGTGTTGAGTCACATTTGAGTATAGGCACACACAAAGGCCAGCATGTGGGTTGGGCCTCTGGTACCTGGGTTCTAATCTCTGAGCTTTTCTTGGGCTTTTGTCACATTCAGTGTGAGGGGATCCTCTGAAATGTGGGAACAGAGTCCCATGTCCAAGATGATATGAGGACCGAGTGACAGTGTTCTCAAGAGCAGGTGACGCACACCTTTAATCCCAGCACTCAAGAGCCAGAGGCAGGTGGATTTCTGTGAGTTTGAGGCCAGCCTAGTCTACAAAGCAAGTCCAGGACAGACAAGGCTACACAGAGAAACCCTATCTTGAACCCCACCACCCAAAAAAGAGCAGGTGTTTGATGGGAGTCTCAACTTTACCCAGGTTCTCAGTGGCCAGTCCCCATGGCTGAGAGCCACCCTGGGCTTAAGATACATGAGTCCAGTCCCCCATGCTACTGATTGCTGTAGACAGGACAGACAGGAGTCAGTCCACAGAAGGGTCTTGGAGGTGGGCTAACCTGGGCTCAGGAGGGAAGTGCTGGCTTTGCCTGGATTCTGCTTACGGTCTTGCAGTCAGAGGTGGCCCAGGAGCCCCCTACCCAGGAATGTCCTTGCTCCTATCTCAGAAGGGTTTTGTCAGAAGCCCCAAGAACACAAGTGACATGCCAGTGCTGCTGGGAGTTAGTGGCCAAGGCATGTGACTCAGCTTGAGGCCCAACTGGTCCCAAAGTGGCTTGGGATAGGTTGAGTTTTCTGGCTTTTTTTGGCATGATTTGGAGGCAGCTCTGCATGGAATATTCTCAGGCACATGAGTCACAAGGCTAACCTTCACTGCACCTTCTGCAGTTTTCCCCTAATATGGTCTCCTGTGGTTTCCACTTTCTCCTGCTGGGTGCCTTGTCCTGAAAGTCTGGTAGGAGGCGTCCCCTGGAAGATGCTGCCAGACTGACTACACATGGGCCTAGGCTGTGGGAAGGTCCCAGGGCAGCCAGGTGGATGGCATGGAGTCATGTGGTTCACGGCTGTGTGTTGAGGCTGAGTACCCCCGAGGACTGGTTTTCATAGGGAGGGTGCTTCAGGTTAGGTGTGTCTCATCCCAGGACCATGCTTCCCCTGGCATAGATGGCATCTGGCATCTGGGAGGACTCCGCTGAATTAACGGCAGGGTCAGGGACACCAGGGCAACACCCTCTGGGGTTGGGACAGGGATGGGAAGAGAGGCAGTCAAACACTGGGAGATGAGGGGGCTGAGCCTGGTTGGCCAAAGAGAGCGAAAGACAGCTGTGAGGAGGGAGTATCCTGCGCAGGAAACACTATCCTTATTCCTAGGAGCTCCAAAGGAGGAAGTAGGGCTGGAGGGGTGGGAGGCAGACACCCACCCTTCACCCAAGGATTGTGAGCTTTCTGCCTAAGGAGCAGTTTCAGTGTGTGTGGTGGTGTGGACAGCCACTTTGGGGAGCTTACAGGGCCTAACCCTGTGTCTGGCCTATGCTGAGCCATTTTGACAGCCTAAGCAAGTTATTTCTCAGGCCTGAGGAGGAAGCGCAGGCCTGAGGCCCCATGTCTGTGCCTCTCCCGGGGGATAGGTCTCTAGGCTTGTGGCTCTGCAGGTGATGATCCAGTGCCCAAGGACTGGAGGGTACCACCCCATGATTTTGTATAATGAGAGGAAGCCCACTTTGCTGTCTTGATTTCAATTTCAATTTCTGCCTTTCCTGTTTGAGCCTCCCCACCTGTGTCTGGAGTCACAGTTGTGAAGAGGACTAGAGGCCTGTGGGGACTTTCGGAGAACTAAGGGTTGCCTCACCATTGAGCCAAGCTAGTGGCTATCCCAGAATGCAACAGCTGTCTCTCATTCCCCACAGCGAGGGCTGCTGTGGGCCAGACACTGTAGGTGGGCCTGCCCAACACAGAAACTTGACTGTCGCAGCACAGGGCAATGATTGGGAGGTGGGGATGGGGAGAGCTCTCGCCTAGGATCTGGGCGATCATTTATTCATTCAACAAATGGTATTAAGTACCTACTGTGCTCAGACTTCCACCAAGGCACTTTATAGGAATGACTTTTTTTTTTTTTTTTTTTAATTTTATCAATTTGTCAATTTATTCGCAGTGCCCGCGCTTGAGTGCAGGGCCTCCTGTAGTTTATTTAACTCTTCCTGTGCCCTGTGTGATGAGGGCTCTTAGTGGCAGAGGAAGCCAGGGTCAGATAAAGGAACTAGTGTGCTCCAGGGTTCTGCCCCACTCATGGGGCCACGTGGAACATACAAATTTGATGGCAGAACACATTCATCTAAAAGATGGTAGGTAGAGTCTGATGGTGGCATACAGGGCACTCCAAGGATATGTGATAGGACAGAGGTGGCTTCAGAGTAGGAGTGGGTCCCAAGGGTAGTGACCTCCATTCTCCACTGTGAAACCAGGACTCAGGCAGGTGGGCTGCAGCTTAGGGCCCTGTGTGATTTTTCATCATAGCTGAGGGGGAGGGTTGGAGGGGGGGAGCAGGGAGCATCCACCAGGAAGTGGGCAACACTGTGGCCCCCAGGAATCTCAAGAAGCATATTTTGGGATGGTCATCTATAGTCCTCCTCCTCCTCGTCCTCCTCCTCATCCTCCTCCTCCTCCTCCTCCTCCTCAGTTGACCATGGGAAAGGGGAGGAGTTTGGGGAGGTTCCCTGCCTGGGCCAAGGCCCCAAGACAGCAGGATTCAGAGCTCATCCTTGCCAGGGTTAAAAGCATACTTTCTGTCCCTGACCCCTCCCACACCCTGGGTAGACAGGGTAGACGGCATCTTTTCTTGGAGTCAAGTGCAAGGGAGGCTGGTGAAAGTGCTGGCTGGGTCCTGGGGCATCTTGCCAGCTCCAGCGGACTTCAGACGTTGGAAACAGAGAGCCTTGGGTTTACTTGTGGGCTTTCCTCTAATGAACCTGATGACCCTTAGCCTAGTTTCCTCTGTGGAATAGTGGTCTCGGCAGAGTCTGGCTTGGGGTAGAGTTTATGAGCTTCCTTCACTTTCCTCTGGAGGTGCTGAAAACAGCCCAAACCCACTCAAAGCTCTCCAGGAAGGACGGCGCTCCACACAGGACACAGGTTTACATCTTTGAGAGTTCATCGGTGCTTTCCTGGCTTAGGTGGCCCCAGACCCTCTGAGCGCCTAGGGCTTGACCACATAGAGTCCTCTAAGCCTTGCCTTAGGTGGGTGAGCCAAACTGTTTTTAGCTGTTTTACAGAGGCGATTTCCTGCTGAGCGCTCCCTGGGATCAGAGTGGAAGACTTGCTCCCTGCTAGAGCTGGGGCCCGAAGCTGTAGGTTAGAGCCCTATAGAGTCCTGTGACCCTCAGAGGGGCCTTTTGCTCCCCAACTCCAGCCTTGCCTCTTCCTTGAAAAGCCAAGTGAGTGTCCCAGGCCCCGCCACCCCGCCTGTGCTTGCTGCCCACAGTGCTGATGGTGGCCACTGTGGCTGTTCCAGGGTCCTGGCCTCCTCACTGCGCCACATGCTTCTGATTCACCAATGAAAGAATGTGGTGTTTTGGGAGAAGATTTTAAAAATAGCTCAAGTCTGTCTCCACCCTGCCCCACCCTTCTCTCCTGATCACTCCCTAGAGAGGGCCTCAGATCTCTTTCCACACTGGTTTTGGGGTGCTGCCTCTTGTACAGCCCAGGGCATGATGAGGGTATCAGATGAAATGTGTGGGTACAGGCTGAGGCAAGAGGAAGAGGCCTATCCTGAGAGTGGGTGCTCAGTGCTTGCCTTTTCCTTCAGGAAACTGACCTAGGGCAAGGAAGCCCTTCCTTCCTTCCTTCCTTCTTTCCCTGATGCAAAAAGCCACAGCTCCCATCTTAAAAGGAACAAGAGACAGTTTATTCTGGAGCCATTTTGTGTGACCATAGCCTGGGAACAGATTTTTTTTTTTTTTTTTTTTGAGACAGGGTTTCTCTGTGTAGCCTTGGCTGTCCTGGACTCCCTTTGTAGACCAGGCTGGCTTTGAACTCACAGCGATCCGCCTGCCTCTGTGGGAACAGATTTTAAGTTATCCCACGTTCCATGTTTCTATACGGAAGGAGGCTTATGAAGTTTTTGTGGTTTTTACAGAACAACAAAAGTCATAAATAAAGGGAAGTTTAAAACACTTTGTCAGGGCCTGGAGAGATGACTCAGTGGTTAAGAGCACTACCTGCTTTTCCAAAGGTCCTGAGTTCAATTCCCAGCAACCACATGGTGGCTCACAACCATCTATAATGAGATCTGGTGCTCTCTTCTGGCCTGCAATTATACATGCAGGCAACACATTGTATACATGCTAAATAAATAAATCTCTTTAAAAAAAAAAAAAAAAGAAGTTTAAGATTAGGCTGGGCGTGGTGGCACACTCCTGTAATCCCAGCATTTGGGAGGCAGAGGCAGGTGGATCCCTGTGAGTTTGAAGCCAGCCTGGTCTACAAAGCTAGTCCAGAACAGCCAAGATAACACACAAAGAAACTCTGTCTTGAAAAACAGGAAAAAAAAAAAAAAAAGAAAAAAAGTTTAAGGTCATCCTTGGCTATGTAATAAGTTCAAGGCCAGCCTGGGCTGCATGGGACCATGTCTCAAAAAAGCAAATGAGGGGCTGGAGAGAAGGCTCAGCAGTTAAGAGCCCTTGCTATTCTTGCAGAGAACCCAGATTCAATCCCCAGCATGCACGTTGGGTTTCTTATAACCTACAACTCCAGTTCCAGGGGGTCCAGTGCCCTCTTCTGGCCTCTGTGAGGAGGAGGAGGAGGAGGAGGAGGAGGAGGAGGAGGAGGAGGAGGAGGAGCCAGGAAGTAATGCATACTGTGAAGGCAGGGGAAGCCTGGCTGGAGACACAGCAGGAGGGCCACATTGTGAGCCATTTGCAGGAGGCCGCTCTCACAGGATGAACCTGGAGCAAAGGCCTGGTAGTGAGGGAGACAGCCATGTGGATGTATGTAGGAAGAGCATTCCAGGCAGAAGGAATGGCAAGAGCCAAGGCCCTGAGGTAGATGGACACATGCTGTTTAGGGAACTGCAAGGTGGCCATGTCTTCAGAGGAGGGAGCTGTCGGGGAGAGGTAGGAACAGAGGCCGGGAGGTGGTGAGGGCCTCATGGGCCAAGATGAGGTAGGAACTTGTGAAAGTTCCAAGAGAAGCACTGAGCACAAAAGGGCAGGAAGGAGGGAGGAGGGAGGAGGGAGAGACTTATAAGGCTGTACTAATAGTCGAGGTTAGTGACACTCATGGCCACAAGTTTGTGTGTGGGTAGGACAGTAGTGGAAGGAGTGGGCAGGAATTGCCCCCAGGCGCTGGTGGGAGCAGGGCTGCTGTGGTGGGTGGTGGTCAAGGGAGCTGGCCCACCGGGAGGCGCAGGCTGGTACACAGTTTGGTGTGGACTCCGTGAGAGGGAGATGTCAGTGATAGTGGCGTAAGGGCGCTGAGCAGGCAGCAGCTAAGAGGCTGACGTGCAAGGGGAGGTCAGGCCAAGGCCATTGCTGTGAAGGTGGCAGCGGGTGGGTGGGGTGCGGAACCACAAAGCGGGGCGAGGTCGCTAGAGCAGGGAGCAGGTGGAGGCAGTTTGGTTTGAGGCAGAGCCTGGGATCTAGGTTTGAGGTGTGAAGCGGGGTGTGGGGGTGCGGGGGTGTGTGTGGGTGGAGGCAGGGAAGCTGGATGACAGCAGCTGAGGTGGAAGAGAGACAGACTGAGGACCGATGCTGCTGGTGTGTGGGCTGAGTGGGGGTCGGGGTCTGTCTAGTGGGTCTTGTATTGTAGGGCCTCTGGTGACCCCAGGAGCTGGCCTGTGGGAATTGAGCAGATACTTTCTTGCAGGAGAGAGCAGGAGAGCTGGAGATAGAACCCAGCCATGCTTCTTAGGAGCCTGTGGTAGAGGTGGGCAGGGCAGTGGGTGACAGGTGGAGGAGATCCTTTTCTCCCTCCCTTCTTTTCTCCCTCCCTTCTTTCCTCCCTCTTTTCTTCCCTCCCTCTCCCCCTCCCTCCCATGGCAGGGACTAATGTAGCCCAGGCTGGCCTTTAACTTGTTGTATAGCCAAGGATAACCTTGAACTTGAACTCCTGATCTTCTTTTCTTTTTTCCTGAGAGACAGGATCTCATTGTGTAGCCCTGGCTGTTTTTGAAACTTGCTTTGTAGTCCAGGCTGGCCTCAGACTCATAGAGATTTGCATGTCTCTGTCTCCCAAGTGCTAGGATTAAAGGCATGTGCTACCACCACCACCTGGTGAACTTCTGATCTTCTATCCTGCACCTTCCGGTGTGCTGGGCAGGTGTGTGTCATCACGTCAGGTTTTATATGGTGCGGAGAGTTGAACTCAGGGCTTTGCTCATATGTTCAGCAAAGTACTCGACTAACTAGTCGCTTATAGCTCCAGCCTTTTTAAAAGATAAGGTCCGAGCTGGGCTGTGGTGGCACACAGATTTGATCCCAGCACTTGGGAGGCAGAGGCAGGGGCATCTCTGTGAGTTTAAGGCCAGCCTGGTCTACACAGCTAGTTCCAGGACAGCCAAAGCTACACAGAGAAACCCTGTCTCAAAAATACAAAAAGCAAGCAAACAAACAAACAAAAAACCAAAGACAAACAAACAACAAATCCAAAAAGGCAGGGTCTGGTATGTAGTCCTGGCTGGTCTGCAACTTTCAAGGTAAAACAGGCTGGCTTCCAATTTGTGGCAACCCTGCCCCATCTCCTAAGTGCTGGGGTTACAGGCGTGAATCACCCTGTCTGGCTCGCCTCTGTGGTTTTAAGGTGGGCAGTACCGTAGCCTAGAGATGAGCTAATGAGGTATGTGCTGATGGCCTCGGCGTTAACCCCACACACATCTGTACTGTGGCGTACATCCTTCTTCCTTCCACACCTGGAAATTTCTCTCATCCTGGTGTCAGTGCAGAGGTCGGGTGAGGAGCAGGTGTCTCACACTGTTCATCAATGTACATGTGGAGTGAAAGCAGGGCCAGCGCAGGCAGATGCTCCTGCTCAGAGAGGCCCACAGGGTCACGTTCGTGTGTGTGTGTGTGTGTGTGTGTGTGTGTGTGTGTGTGGTACATGTGTATGTGAGTGTGGTACGTGTATGAGTGTGTTGTATTTGTGAGTGTGAGTATGAGTGTGTGGTGTGTGTGCATGTGTGAGTGTGTAAATGTATGTGTGGTATGTGTGTGGTGTGTGTATGAGAGTGTGTGGTATGTGCGCATGTGTGAGTGTATGTGAATGTGTGGTGTGTGTATGAGTGTGTGTGTGTGTGTATGAATGTGTGTGTTTCAATGTGTTTGAGGAGGTCGAGGACAACTTTTGGGGATCAATTCTCCCCTTCCATCTTGTTGAAGAGGGTCTTTTTTTTTGTCTGCTGTAGCTCTGCATGCTTCAGCATCGCAGGTCCATTAGCTTCTGTGGGATCCTCCTGTCTCAGCCTCTCGTCTTGCTGTGATTGCGGAGATGTGATACTCCATTGGGCTGTTTTTTTTTTTTTAAAGATTTATTTATTTATTTTATGTATATGAGTACACTGTCTTCATGCACACCAGAAGAGGGCATCAGATCTCATTATAGATGGTTGAGAGCCACCATGTGGTTGCTGGGAATTGAACTCAGGTCCTCTGGAAGAGCAGGCAGTGCTCTTGCCCGCTGATCCATCTCTCCAGCCCCCATTGGGCTGTTTTTAATGTGTGCCTTCCAGGGACTGAACTCAGGCTGTCAGGCCTGCAGGGCCAGCACTTTCACCCGATGAACCTTACTTACCACATACCCCGACCTGAATTCTAAGCCTGCGGAAGTCTCCTCTGTGCTGCGCATGCTCCACATGGTCTGGAGGCCTGAAGCCACAGGGAGGGGCCCCAGAATGCTTACCTTGTACTAGGTCCCTATTGAGGCCTTTGCTGCCCTGCTAGGCAGGGTGCCATTGGACCGTGGTGGGGAGCTCTGTGGCGGTGTGTGAAGGAAGATGATGATGTGCAGGTTAGAGCCCACCTGGGCATGTGCTGAGCCCCCAGCAGTGGCTGCACAGTCCTCTAAGTGTGAGGTCCCTTGGTGAGCTCTGGTCAGGAGCCAGGCTAAGTTTAATCCTCACCCCCACCCTGAGAGCCTTAGGTGCTCAGCACATATGCACCCATTTTCCTCACACAGTTGAGTTAGCCCAGCTTGGACACAGTGAGTTTTGTGGACGCTCTCTGCCCCAGAGCACGCCCTGTGGCATCTTCCTGGAGGTGGGTTGCAACACCCATCTGCCCTGCCCAGGGACCTGCCTGGCAGAAGTCAGGGCTAGGCCTGTACCTGCACCGGGTGCCTGCCACCTGAGGACAGGTGCCTTGGGGTCCTCTGGAGGCTAGGCTAGCAGGAAGTAGGTACCGTGTTCATGAAAATGGCTTATTGCATGGCAAAAAGGGTGAGAGACTTGGGTGCAAGGGAGGAGAGGAAAGATTAACCCCCTGGAAGTTCAGGTGAATCTGAGTCCTAGGGACACTCCATAGGACCTGGTCTCAATGGGGAGGCCACACATGGACTTGATGTTTCTGGCCATTGGGGCTGATGTAGTGGGGCAAGTGTCTGTGCCTCTCCTATGCCGTCCCCTGACCCCTTGGCTGTAGCCCACCACCCTTCACCTACCTATCTGGAGGCTACAGAGTGTCAAAAGGCTGTCATCCTCAGCTCGCGCCCCCCCCAACCCCCACCAGGACACTACCCCAGTCACTTCATTAATTTAATCCAAAATTAAATTCATCAAAAGGAGGGTGGCAGAATTCCCTCTTAGTCTGGCATCCGTTCCCTGAAAAGTGGCTTGCTCCTCCAGGTACGGAATCTGAGTTAGCCCAGGCTAGTGGAGTGACAGGGACAAACTCACCCATCTCTGCTCTCCAAGTCACAGCTCAGGATGTGGCTGGGAACGCAGGGTCCCCAGAGAAGAGGGTAGAACAGTGGAGCCGATGAACTGTTGTTGTTGTTGTTTTTTTCATATGCACTCCAGCCTGGCTGGACTCTGGGGACCGCGGGGTTAATGGAAGGAGGTGGGGGAGGGGAGGAGAGGGCTGAGTCTGAGTCTAGTAACAGCCAGGCACCCTTACTTGCTGGATCCAGCAGCTTCTCCAGGCGGCTCTGGTTTCCAGGGCAACAGACCCCAGGGTCTCCTCTGGCCAGGCTGTGGGGTGGCTTCTTCCTACAGAGGCCTGGGGGATGGTGCTCCATCACTGACCAGGGAGTAGCCTAGGAGATCTTTGGGGTGGGGCGGGCACCTATGGTGAGCTGCGGACAAGGCATCCTTTGTTCCCTGGCTGCCTCCATTGACCAGGCCTCGCCCACCCCAGAGTGGAGAGACTCCCTCCCTGTTCCCTGTAAAGAAAGGAAGTTAAGAGACAAGGGTTTGAATGACCCAATGTCTGGGGACTCCGTGGCCCACAGGGGAGGAGTCAAGCCCTGCTGTCTCTTTGGTCTTTTCGGCCGCTGGAGGACTTCCCTCCACCCGCAGCAGCTGAGGGACAGCTCTGCCCTCTCTCCCAGTGCCTCTAAGCTCAATGGCCTCTAGGCCTTGGGGACATCAGGCACGGGTTCTTCTGGGACAGGAAGGAATTCAGATAACCAACTGTGAGGGACACGAACTAACTTCGGTTCTGATTTCTGCTCTTTGGCTGGTCCTTAGATGAAAGAAGTTCCCTGCTAGGACATTCATGAAGAACTTGCAGTGTCACTCAGTACCATCCTTGCACCCTTAAGCCCGGAGTTAGTCCTCAGGAGTCCAGCTGAGGCCGGGGCCACATCCGTCTCACACAAGTGCCCCTTGATTCTTCTTTGCCCACTTTCTTGGCTGAGCCCGTGGTCTTTGGGAGTCCCCGAGTGGAGTCACCACTAGGTGGCCCTTGGTGCTGAGGAATTCCAAGGGCTGGGCTTTGCATAGTAGCCATGGTGCCCCCTCCTGGCTGGGACTCAGCCCCACTTTCCTGTTCAGAGCCATCTTCCTTTACAGCCAGCCTCTCTCCATCCAGGTTTCTGTGCAGGGCAGAGCAGAGTCCCCGCCCCCCCACCCCCAGGGGTTTGGTGCACAGCTTCCCCATCATCCATGCATCTGAAGCTCACCCCTAGAGCCGCCCCAGCTCCGTGCCCTTTGTTGCTAAGGGGGTGGGGGAGGGGGGAAGTGTTGTTCCTGTATTCAGCTGGGCAGTAAATGGGCACTTGCTGTAGGCCACGCCCACTTGCTGTAGGCCACGCCCAAGTGCGGCCCAGTGCATCCCAGAGCTTCTAGTCCAGTGAGCAAGACCCCTGTTATAGGGGCAGTGTTACCAACCTTGTGTGTGTCTCCATGTTCTTTGAGCTTTCGAAAATAACCTCTGGGCGTAGGACCAGCCACACCCCAAGTCAGAGCCTCTATGTGTCCTTTTTAGAAAGTTCCACAGCCACAGCCCAGGAGCCGCTGTGTGAGGCGAATCAAGGGAAGGTCTCAATGGAGAAAATGGAACTGGGCTTTGAGGGTTTAGTAGGAGTTTGCTGACTGAGGGAGGGTTCCATCTGGAGAGAACAGACAACCTGAACAAAGGCCCCCGTGATCTGAAGCAGGCCCCCCACCGTCACAGGCAGCAGAGTTCCAGGCCAGGCCAGGAGCTGCTGAGATCAGAGAGGGCAGGTGAGCGACTCACCTGGGAAGGCCTTGCTTAGGCTCTGGCTGACCAGAGTGGGCAAACTGTGGGATAGTCACTGGGGTCCCTGAGGTGGGGACCAGTTGGCCCTGTACCTATCTGATGAGAGCCAGAAGCTAGAGGGACACTGGAGGACAGTGGGCCCAGCCGAAGCTGTTTCCCCCTCCCCGCCCTCCCCCCAGCATCCAGGAGTCAGACATGCTGCCTCTGAGGCTGGAGTTCCTCAGTTGGGAGCCTGGGCCATAGCTTGTTCCCTGAGTCTCACTCAAGAGTAGCCAGAAGCTTTCTGACTAGTGCTTCTGGGACCCACCCCTTCCCGCTCTGAACCCCTCCCAAGGACTACCCTGTTGGGCACCACTTTCAGTCCTTCCTGAAGTCAGGGTTCCCCTGGGAGTGTTTCCTGGGGTTCATGAGGGTGAAGTGGGATGGGAGTTGCTTAGAGAGCTACTCACACACAGGCCAGTGCCTAGGAACCAAGTTCCGGGGGGGGGGCCCCCCCCCCCCCCCCCCCCCCCCCCCCGCCACCTCAGCGGTCCTGCAGAGCATCCTCTGGGCCACATCCTAGATCCTCACCTCATATATGCAGACAGACACCAGGGCTCTTGGTATTCTAGCCTAGCCCCAATTCCAAAACAAACTAGTTGTCAAAACCTGTGTCTTGTGTGTTAGTGAAAGGAGGCAGAGACCTGTGACGCTGAGTCCTCTTTGGAAGTTCTGCCTGTGTTCTCTGTATTTCTTGTGGCCTGTAGAGGTGGCGGAGGCAGCTTTGAGCCAGGCCCGTCACTTACCCACGTCCTTTGGTGACTAGTGGCTTCCTGAGGAGTGGCAGCCCACAGGCTTGTGAGTGTGAGCAGGCCTCACTAGCATATGTCCTTGCCCGGAGGAGTTTCCAGGGCTGTTGATTAGCCTGGATCATGTGCCTCCAGAGTCCAACCCTGAAGTCCAGGGACCAGTGTGGCCAGAGAGTTGAGCAGAGTTGCTGAGACCAGAGCCCTGTGTGTGTTGTTGCCTGTCGGCTGCTCCCCTTGGCTGTGTGACCCTGGGGCCAATCCTTAACCTCTCTGGCCTGTTTCTTTCTCTGTAAAGGATGGGGATTAGGTGGAAAACACAAGAGAAAGCTTCCTGTTCTGTAGGTGCTGCCGTGTGCCTTCCGGTCTGGGGAAATCTTCAGGCCCTGAAGGATGAGCAGGACACGGGGCTTCTTGGCCCAGAAGGGAAGGTCTCTGGATTTGGGCTCCAAGATGAAGTCTAAGCCTCCGTCATTGTTGTCATGCCATGCTTGTGAAGCTGGATGGCGACGCCTCCATTTTTCTTTCTGTGAAATGGGCATTTGTTTTCCTGCCTTCGGGTCCCAGTGCTCACAAGGAAGATCCGAGGGGCTGAGCCCGCCAGAAGGAGCCCTGCAGGACAGCTAGGTGGCCGTCCTTCCATCTTCAGTTTGCAAATGGGGTGACATCAGTCCCTCCCTGGGCAACCATCCTTGTAGACTTGTCTTTTTAGGGGTGAACCTCGAAGGCTTTGTGAACCCTAACCTCCACAAAGGCCCAGGTGCTGCCTCGTGCGTAACACCAAGAGACCAGGACAGCCTCTGCCTCTACAGCTAGGGCCGGTTATGACCTGTGGGTGATTGCGGTGCTGTTTAGGGCAAGTACAGCGTTGCTGTGTGCTGCGTGAGAAGGGAGGTTGGCCTAGGAAATGGCTCAGCGCATCAGAGTGCTTACTGTGTTAACCATGAGGACCTGAGTTCAAATTCCCACCATAAAAAGCCAGATGTGGCCACAAGCATACCTATAACTCTAGTACTGTGTGTGTGTGTGTGTGTGTGTGTGTGTGTGTGTGTGTGGTAGGGGGTAGTGACAAGAGGATTGCTGGGCACACAGCTATGTACACATCATATATACATAATTATGAATGATAATATATATGTTTAAGGTGAGGCTGAGCTGGAGTGCAGCTCAGTGGCAGAGTGCTTGTCTAGTAAACACAAGCCTCTGGCGTCTGACTCCCAGTGTCAGGAAGCAAACAAAAACCTATTTCTGCATGCACTGTTCTGAAATCAACAAGAACTAAGCCAAAACCAAAACTAAAACAGGGACAGTGCAGGGGTCTGTGTGAATGAGCTGAGCTGTCCAGTGGTCCCCCGTGTTAGCAGGGACTGTGATCCCCAGGGAGCATAAAGCATTAATGACAGCGAGCAGTTAGGAAGTTGAACATCTGTGGCAAACCCCTGGATAAAAGCTACGTTTAGGGGAAGGTAGACTCTGAGCCGCCAGGTTTCTTCATGGCATCCTGTGTCCTCTCAGGTAGCAAAGGGAGATATGCCCAGCGCCCCAGTGATGAGATGAAGTGAGGCAGGAGATGTGGGAGTGTGGCAGGGCGTTAGGCTCAGGGAACAATGGCAGACACATGGTGACATGCTTGACTTCAGGGTGGCTGAAATAGAAGATGACATCATGAAAAGGGGATAAGGCAACTGAACAAGCTTGTGACAGCTAGTGAATATGTTGGATTGTTCTAGAAACATTTTTGTTTGTGTTTTGAGACAGTGTTTCTCTCTGTGTAGCCCTAGCTGTCCTAGAACTAGCTCTGTAGACCAGGCTGGCCTCAGAGATCTGCCTGCCTCTGCCTCTGCCTCTTGGATTAAAGGAGTGTATGTCCACTGCCTGGCTTAGAAGGATTCATCTTTTTTTTTTAGATTGTATGCGGTTTATTAAATGAGCATGGGGAGAGAAGGAAAGGGGGAAGAGGTAGCACAGAGAGAGGGAGAGAGACAGAGACAGAGACAGAGACAGAGACAGAGACAGAGACAGAGGAAGAAAGAAACAATATAAGAGGTAAGAGAGCTTAGAAGGATTCTTTTTTTTTTTTTTTTCAGAGACAGGCTTTCTCTGTGTTAGTCTTGGCTGTCCTGGATTCACTTTGTAAGCCAGGTTGGCCTCAAACTCACAGTGATCTACCTGCCTCTGCCTCCCAAGTGCTGAGATTAAAGGCGTGGGATACCATGCGTGGCAGAAGGATTTTTTTCTTATTTTTTTCCAGACAGGGTCTCTCTGTGTAGCCTTGGCTGTCCTGGACTCGCTTTGTAGACCAGGCTGGCCTTGAACTCACAGCGATTCACCTGCCTCTGCCTCCCGAGTGCTGGGATTATAGGCATGCGCCACCACGCCCGGCTTTTTCTGCAAGAACTCTTAACCTGTGCTTTTAACCATAGAGCCATCTCTCCAGCTCCATATGGGTTCTTTAAGGAACACAGATAGTGTATGTCTTTGGTGCGAATCCTGCCTCTTCCTAGTTGTGTGATCTTGGGAAAAGTTTCAGACCCGCCCTGGACCTCATTTTTTTTCATTATGAAATGTCAGTCTACACAAGGGCTTCTTCTGGGCTCGGAGTGGCCTCCGAGTTGCAAGGAGCTCCATGAATGTCACTTGTCATCACTTTTTCCTGTCATCCTTGCGCATTCCATTTTTATTTGGTCAGTTAGTTAGTAAAAATAAAAGTTATTTTTAGTGAGTAAAAATAAAAGGGAAACAGATCGACGGGCCAGCTGGTGACAGAGCCAGGCCGGACGGAGCGCTCTCCTCTTTCTTTGGGCCTCATTCTGTCCCTGCAGGACAGCTACCAGATCAGAGGTGCAGGGTACCTCTCCTTGTCTGCAAAGGACATCTGACAGGGCTGCTCCATAGCCTGGGGAGCCCATCCCCCATGCCTTGGGAGTGGCCCTGTCCCACCTGGGCAGTAGGCTGCCCTAGCTTGGGGCATTTTGAATTCTGTCCCTGTCCTGTGCTATGGACCTCTCTGTGGCCCTTTGCTTTCTACAACTGTGTACCTTGTGTACTAACTGTGGCTGCGTGCCAGCTGGACAACCACATAGTGCAGGACAGTGAGGAACAAGAGAGGGTGGCTTTTATCAGGGTCCCAGGAGGGGCCCTGCGAGAACAGTTAGGGCCATAGGAACCTAAGGCGATGGCGACAGCATGAGGAGCAAGCATCCAGCTGCATTCGTGACAGCCCTATCCAGGGTGTTATGGTTTCTAGAACATGGGCACCTGGGTCTTCAAGTGTGACCCTAGGTCCTGGGCTAGAGGACATGGGGGAGACTGTCTTGGCTGGCCCACAGGCTCTTTTATGGGCCAGCCCCTTGGCAGTGGCCTGAGGCAGATTGTGGCCGTGGTGAATTCTGGGAAGATGGGGATTTCTGCCATGCAGCTGCCAGTTTCCCTATAAGTTAATGATTTATATGGGGTGGAGGCTGGGCCCTTTCTGGGGCTGCTGGGAAGAGTAGGAGTGTGGCCGGGCTGGAGCACGGCTTGAGGGCCAGGCTTCCTCCCTGTCTCTCCCTCAGGTAGTCAGACTGAGTCTCTGGCCTTCTTTTCACAGGCGGACAGTGAGGACGACTGTGCTAGACTGACCTGGACCCTGTCTGATGGCTTCTTCGAACCTTCCTCCTCAGCCTGCCATAGGTACTGTACCTCAGGGGCCCGGTGACAGGGGTGAGCTGAACTGGCTTTGAGTAGGTTGGGCTCTGCTGGCTGTGTGCCCTGTCTCATCTGCCTCGGGTTCCTTGTCCACAAGATGGAGTCATGCCTTTAGAGCAAGCGCCAGGCATTCTCTGATGCTTAACCTGACTCCTAAGATCACCTGCAGAGCTGGATAGTTTGGGGACTTGGATTGAGGGGAACTTGGGGACCAAGCTAGTCAGTTGAAAGTGCAAATTGGGATCAAGGCGGGAAGGGTCTCGCCATAAGGCTGGACCTTTGAGGCATCCCAGTTTTGACTGGTTTATGAAAGGAAGAAAATTGCATATTTACCTGACAAACCACTTGCTGATCTGGAATTCAATCAAGCTTCCTGTGTTTCACTTGACATCCTCTTCAGTGGGGCCCCAGCTACCTCAGGGTGGCATCTGGACCCTGTCCTGATGGACGGGGCCGTGGCTGGCTTACCCACAAGCCTAGCTTCCTGACCTCTTCTCTGCCTGCCCCCTTTCCCAACCCCTGCAAGGGGGAAGAGGGAAAATCTGCTCCTCGGGTCCCAGCCCAGTCCCCTAAGTTTGGATCCTGACCCTGCCCTTACACCGTGAGCTTAGTTATGTGATGTGGTGTCTCTACAGCCCATTGTCTTTATCTGTAAACACGGGGTCATAATGACACCCTCTTCTGTACTGTTGCAAGGTTTGTTTAAACGTACATAAAGAGCTGTGTGTGGCAACCAGTACTCAGTGAATAGGAGTGTGTGTCAGTGAAGGGCGTGGATAGCGGGTGTGGGTCATCTCTGAGTGTCTAAGCCCTTGTGGGGCCCAACGGATGAGTCTCCTTCCCTCCGGAATGTTCCTTTGTGGGCTATGAGGGATCCACTAATCTGTGGTCCTACCTTCGCCACGGTGGGAAGATCCTTCTAGCTTTCCAATGGCCATGGTGTCTTCTTAATACTTCTGCCTCATAGACTCATTTAGGTTGGCTCTCTTGAGGGCTGGGTGTGCCTTTCAAGGGCATGAGTGACTGGCATCTGTCACGCCAGCTGTCCAGATGGTGAGGAAGGGCTGGGCTTCCAATCACCCTGGGCTGGGTCACTGGGCCCTTCTCTGATAAAGAGCGATGTGGGGTGTTCTGGAGGTGGTGGTGGAGGGCAGCCAGCTGGGAGGGGATCTTTCGCTGTGCCAGGGGCCTCCTACCACTGGGGGGCGCCCCCCAGATCTCTTTCTTCTACCCTGCAAGGAGGCCATTTGGAAAGTTAACAATGAAAACAGAACAGAGCGGACCAGAGCCTCTCTTCTGAGCTTTTGACTGACAGCTGGCTTCCTGGCTCCCCTGTCACCTGTTGACCTGGTCCCTTGCCTGTGTCTAGTTTTCAGTCCCTGAGGAAGGGATAGCCTCAGACACCTGGCCCATGCTGACCCACCCCATGGTTCAGTCTGTGGTGTGCTGGGGTTGGAGTTGGGGCTCTCGCTTTTGGTTGTTGATTCCTGCCATCCTGGCGGCCTGCATCTATTTCCTATCTTCATTTGTCTGACTCCTTGAGGGTGGCCTCACCCCTGGTCCTTTCCCAGGCCTTGGTGAGTACTGGCTGGCTCCTCTTTGGGCATGGTCCTGTCTCTCCTAGTGCACTCTTCCCCACCAGGGTCCTCAGTGAGCTCTGACCTCTCAGGCCAATGTCTTAACTTCCTGGGAGTCACTGGCTCAGGGCTGCCTGGAGCTGCTAGTTTGACTGGTGATGACACAATGAGAATAACTGGAGCTGTTTATATACTCTTCAAGGAAGGAGGTGTAGAAGGGAACTGAGTCCTTGACAATCCCTGGGGGAGCCAGTGTGACCTGGGCTATGAGTTGGAAGGGACAGCTCATGTTAGCCACAGACATGGACATGACTCCGACTGAGCGGTAGTAATAGTACTAACTATGGCGGAGCCATGTGAAGTGACGAATGACAGTCATATACCTGGCATCGGTGTCATGCAAATGGCTGGTGGTGGCTGAGCTTAGCCCTTGCACCAGGGGCCTCAAGAAGTCCTGGGAGCCAGGTAGCCCTGTGACCTCAGGCCCTGTGAACCCCACCTTTTTTTTTTTAAAGAGAAGAAGCCAAGCTTGATGCTAGGTACCTCCATGCTCACCCTCCAGCTGATGCTCAGGGCTGAGAGGAGCCCTAAGACCTTAGTCACTGTGGACACAGTGAAGACAGAGGACACAGAGACGTTAGGCATCCATGAAGCAGGATGAATCTGTGTCATGCATCCCCCAAATAGCAGGCAGCAACTCTTGGTCATTTATTCCGGGACTGAAAATTTATTTTGAGAGCTGGATGTGGTGGTGCACATCCTCATACCAGCACTCCCTCCCACCACAGTGTGGAGGAGGCAGGAGGATCAAAAGTTCAAGGTCAGCCTAGGGTGCATAGTGAGTTCGAGACCAGCCTAGGCCACATGAGACCCTGTCTCTGAAACCCAAACCATAGGGAGTTGCAGGGTCTCCATGGCAACCCCACTGACCAGTGGCAGGCAGTGGACTGAGGAGGTGGGAGCAGAAGATACTTGAGGAAAGAGCATCTTGGACCCTAAAATGGCCAGTACAAAGGTCCTGAGGCAGGAGCTAGCTTGCCACATTCCTGTGCAGCAAGAAGACCAGTGTGGCCGGAGTAGACAGAAAAGGGAGAGGGCAGAGGGTTCTGTACACCCATGCATGTGGCATACATGTGCACACACCCATGTATGCATGCATCCATATGCACACGCTGTGTATATAATTGATACAAGTGTCAAAAACAGTATCAAAATTGTACTTGATGTGGGCTGGTGAGATGGCTCAGCAGGTATGGGTGATTGCTGCCAAGCCAAAGGACCTGAGTTCTATTCCTGGGACCCACATGGTGGACGGAGAAAAATAACTACCTAACGTTGTCCTCTGACTTCCACCACAGTACTCTGGCAGTTGGTTTATATACATACACATATAAACATAATAAATAATTTTAAAAAATTGTGCCTAATCTTAATTTGTTAATAGAAAGCTTTAAAGTATCTGAAATTATCAACCTGATACCAAGTGGATTGTATGTGGTATGGTGCCACCAAATGCAGTTTCATGAACATCATTGCATAATAATTACGTGTCTTTACATATCTGAAGCAAACGATTCATTTCCTTTTGTTTGTTTTTTGTTTTTAAGACAGGATTTCTCTGTGTAACTCTGGCTATCCTGGAACTCACGCTGTGGACCAGGCTGGCATGCTTCTGCCTCTGTTATTCATTTCTTTAAAAATATATTATTGTTACTATTATTGTGTGTGTGTGTGAGACAGTGTGCCTGTGGAGGTCAGAGGACAGCTTTGCATTGGGTGCCTGGAGCTAGAGTTACAGGTGGCTGTGAGCTGCCGGATGCAAGTACTGGGGATTGAACTCAGGCCCTCTGTCAGCTCTCCTAACTGCTGAGACATCATCTTTCTTGCTTGCTCTTTCTTTCTTTCTTTCTTTCTTTCTTTCTTTCTTTCTTTCTTTCTTTCTTTCTTTCTTTCTTTCTTTCTTTCTTTCTTTCTTTCGTCAGGCTCTCACTCTGTAGCCCAGGCTGACATCAAATCTGTAGTCCTCCTGCCTCAACTTCCCAAGTGCCGTGATGACAGGCGTGAGTCACTGCATCTGGCTTGAGAACTGGTCCCCATCTGCATGTATGCCTGTCACATTTGAGAACCTGCTGGCCACCATGGGGAGGAATTAAGTCTTCTAGGTGGGAGAGACTATTGGAGTTGGGGGTGGCCACCCATTTGCTCAGCCTGTGGCCCCTCCACTGTGCTCTCTGCTCTGTTCTTCCTCCCCCTGCCCCCACTCATGTCCTTGGGGTTGTGGTGGGAGGGGGGTCTCAAGCAAGCTCTACCATCTGTCCTTCAAGTTGGAAGCTTAGATAGTCGATGCTGTTCTGGGAGAAACACCTGGCCCCCAAATTCCCAACTAGTAGGGATTTGCTCTCTAGGGGGAACATACAACAATGTTTAGAGACACTTTGGGGGTGTCATATCGGTAGGGAGCTACTGTCCCACAGTGGGATGCTCTGAACTCCCACAATATGTGGGAAGGATGCCCTGGCAGCATCATCCCTCTCTGCGTCAGTTACGCCGAGTCTCAGAAATGTTCGGGGCCCTGCAGCCAGCCTTAGGGAGTACTGCTTTTCTCTTCCATTGTACGGAGGAGGGAATCAAGGGCAGATTGTTGAGAGACACAACTTGCAGGGGTGAGATTCCGCTTTCATCTGTGTAGCCCTGCAGCAGGAGGACCCTCAGAGTCAGGAGCGCTCGTGCTGCTCCAGTAGACGGAAACCCCAGCCCTTCAGGATTTAGACAAAAGCTCCAGAGCCCCACTCTGGGCCAGTCATGCCCTCACAGTAAAGGGCACAGTTTGCCAAGGTACTTGGGGGTCCACAATTGGAGGGGATTACATGCCATACGGAGTTAGCCAATGCTGGCCATGCAAGGCCAAGGCGAGGAAAGCTAGAGGTTGGAGCGGAGGGAGGCATCCTGTCAGTGAGCTCCGGGAGACCTCTGAGCTGAGTTGTGACGGGACAGAGCACAAACCTGGAGGGGAGGAGCAGGAAGCCAGGCCCTGCTGGAGACCTCTGTACTGGGAACCCAGGCCTCATACCTTGCTCCAGCCAGTCCTGTCCTGCACCTGGGGGGTCATCTGCCACAGTCTTCCTAAGAGGCCATTCATATTGGACAAAGAGCCTGCTTTGCTCTCAGCTGCCCCTACACAGAAGGAACCAGCAGGCGGACATACAGAACTGGGTGTCTTCCCTGACTAGGAAATCAGCCAGTGCGATGGCTTTAATTCCAGCATTCGGGAGCCACAGGCAGGTGGCCTGGGCCACGTAGTGAGACTGAAAGGAAACTGCCCTCTACTCCGAGACCTGACCCCGTGCCCAGCATGCTTTAGGAACACAGTAGGACCCTCTGGCAGCGTGGGCCCTAGTCTCCAGAACTGCTACTCAGCCTACAGACCCTGTCCCACAGCCCACAAACCCCTCCTCTCTTCCAGGAGATCCACTGGCTCCCAGAGCCCCAGGCCCCTCCCCCGAGGTGGAGGAGGATTCTGGAGAAGCCTTTGAGTTTGATGACAGTGATGATGAAGAGGACACCAACGCAGGCCTGCTTGTCCCTGGCCTTCCCCCTGAGGGAGACTCAGAGCCCTCGCTGATCCGCTTTGACACTGTCCCCGGCCCAGGTGAGGTGTCTCTGGGGGTCTTGCAGGCAAATCCCAGAGAGCTGGTGGGGAATCTCAGGCTCTCAGGGTCCCCAGGAAGCAGGAGAGGGAGCCACAGGGAAGAGGCTGTATCCTTGTTTCTCTTGGGAAAGGAATTCCTAGCATTCCGGCAACATCTGGCTTGCACTCTGGCGGGGCCTAAATGGAGTCTTGGCTTGAGTTTCCGCTGGGGGGCACAAGCCCTTGAGCTCTTGTAGCCTTCCAGCGATGGCTCCAAAGAACCTATCTGTCTGCTTGGGGAGCTAGCACCCCAGGGGTGGGAAGGCCCAGTCATGTTATAAATGCTAGCTGCTGGGTTCTCAGCTCTGTCATCTGGGTGACACTGGGGACTGGATCAGCCGGAAGTTCCTGCAGATAGTGACTCTTCCCAAGAGAGCTGGGGTTGGTGGAAGCCTGGCAGGCAGGGTGCTGGTTCCAACTGAGGTTGGGCAGTGGGGGTGGTACGGGGCAGGCAGGACAGGTAGGGAGATTACTCAATCGAACAGAGCCTAGGTAAAGGCAGGGGAATCCAAGAGGCACCCTGGTTCCTTGGAGGGGCGGGGAACAGGGGGTGGGAATAGGTTTAATTCCTGGGGCCAGCCTCTGCCTGACAGGCCGACTTCCTTTGCTCTTCCCACAGACCCGGACCCAGCGGCTGCACCACCTCAGACAGAGTAAGTGAGCTTGCTCTCCCCACTGGGAACAGTGTAGGACAGGAGCTTGGGACAGGGTGGAGCAGGGTCTTCTGGATGAGGTCTCAGCTGAGATTTCGCTGGTGGCCTCTTTCTTTTCCCTGGGAGCCTGTTGCACAGGAGGAGGCCAGCCTGTCCTAAGTCCCACACCAAGGCCTCTCACTTACCCAAGTGGCCTAGGTGGACTCGCAGACTATCCCAGCATCCTTGTGTTCCTGCTTGAAATGGAAATGAGAGGAGACTCACTCCCCAGAGCTGTCCATGGAACTAAGTTGTTGATGACTTCTGCGAATACCAATCTGTTTCTTTTTTTAAAAATTAAAAATCTTGCATTTATTTAGTGTGTGTGTGTGTGTGTGTGTGTATGTGTGTGTGTGTTTGTGTGTTAATGGCATCTGGAATCCTGAGTTGAAATCCTGTCTGTCCTGATGTGAGGTGGGGAGAGGGCCCCTTGTCTCCCTGGGTGAGTTGAGTTGAAAGCTAATTCTCAGGCAGATGGCCCCAGGTCTTGGGCGATAGATGCCCTTGCTGGGGAGGGAGGGACTCATCCAAAGGCATTGCTCATGCTGAGTGGGTGGACCCTTAGGGTTTCTGCCTGGCTTGGGGTGGGTGAGCAAGCTCAGTGTGTGGACATCTCTTCTCTCCTCTGTGATTAGCTGGCTTCTCTGCATTGCCTGGGGCAATCGGCTCTGTTTGGGATTCCCATGGGAATACCAGGAGACTACCGTATTTTCCGGACTCTAAGATGCACCTGACCATAAGACGCACCCAGTTTTCAGAGCAGTAAAACAAGAAAGACAGTAAAAACAGCAATTGGTCCAATTGGTCCAAGGCGCACCCTAATTCCTTCCCCCTCCCGCTGCCACTTTTGGTGGGGGGGGAAGTGTGTGTTATGGTCTGAAAAATATGGTAAGTGGCAGAGAACGTGTCGGGGGTGTTAGAGACATGATGAATTAGAGGATGGATGGATGTCCAGGGGTCTGAGGCATGATGGGAAGGGCTGTATCAGGAGGTCTTGCAGTGTAAATTCATACAGGGCTGGGCAGGGTGGAGAAAATGTCTAGATTGAGAAGCCCCTGGACAGATAGACAGGGCTCTCCTGGAGCAGTTTGAGCTACAAGAAAGGACACCCCTCTTGGGGTCTGTCTGTTTGCTCCATTTCCTTCCCAGGGCCTGAGCTCAGGGCTGGGACTGTGGTAGCTGCATTCTTCTAGATTGTTCTGGCGTGCCTTCTCTGTACCCGTTGCACCTGCTGTGTCCTTAGCTCTGCCTCAATGAGCCTAGCTAGAACATATGTCAGGTCAGCGCTGGCCCTCATGCTGAGGCCGAATGGTCCAGTGACCCCATCAGCTGGCTGGGTACTGTAGTATTTCTAGTTCTTGGTTGGCCTGGTTAGGATGGCTCAGAGTGGGACATAGTTTAGACATGAGGGGCCAGACTCCTGTTTCTCTCTCTCAACCTTCATCCTGTCCTGCTTCTCTGCCACCTGTTCGAAGCTAGCCTAAAGGACGGTTGCCTTGTTGCCCTGAACATCTTCTCTTAGTGGCACTGGGCCCAGTTCTATTTTTTTAAAAAAAGATTTTATTTATTTATTTTATGTCTGAGTGCGCTATCTGCATGTATGCCTGCATGCTGGAAGAGGACATTAGAGGGTATAGATGGTTGTGAGGCACCATGTGGTTGCTGGGAATTAAACTCATGACCTCTGGAAGAGCAGACAGTGCTCTTAACCGCTGAGCCATCTCTCCAGCCCCAGTTGTGTTGTTTTTATAGTGCAGGGGATATAGAACATTGTACATACTAGGCAAGTGCTCTGTTACTGAGCAAAACACCCAGCACTATG
>OU015754.1:74005146-74043534 GCA_907169655.1 Acomys percivali | reverse complement strand
TATATATATATATATGTGTGTGTGTGTGTATATATATATATATATATATATATATATATATATACACACACACACACACACACATATACACACACTGGTGTTTTGCCTGCATGTATGTCTGGGTGAGAGTGTCAGATCTTGGAGTTATAGACTGTTGTGAGCTGCCATGTGGGTGCTGGGAATTGAACCCAGGTCCTCTGGAAAAGCAGTCAGTGCTAAGTGCTGAGCCATCATCTCTCCCACCCCTGGGCCCAGTTCTGAAGCTCAGTCTAGCTGTGTGAGCTTGGGTTGTCTGGCAACCCCTCTGAGGCAAAGTTTCCCCATCAGCTCAATGGAATGATGGTAAATACCTCGCAGGGTCATTAGGTGTAAACAAGGCTGAAGAGGGAACTTACCCCTCCTA
This sequence comes from Acomys percivali, assembly GCA_907169655.1. Lineage (NCBI taxonomy): Eukaryota > Metazoa > Chordata > Mammalia > Rodentia > Muridae > Acomys > Acomys percivali. The sequence continues at coordinate 74,043,131 of OU015754.1, read as the reverse complement.
AGTGTGCCTGGAATGTGGCTTTGGCCCTGGCTTGTGCAGCCCATAGGCTTCCAGTGTGAGGGCAGGTCACATCTGCCACCAGGAGGCAGACGACAGAGAATGCAGCTCCTCAGAGGTTTCTTCCTTATTCAAGACCAGCAATTTACAGGAGGGAAGATTCATTCTGACCCATGAGTTTCGTTCTAACCCATGGTTTTGTTTCTAGGCCTTGTGCTGAGGCAGGGGGATGATGACAAGAAGGCAGTGAAGTAGGAAAGCGGGTCATATTTAGGCAGCCAGGAGCAAGAAGGAGGGAGAGGGAGAGAATGAGTGAGTGAGCGAACAAGTGAGATAGACACAGAGTGAGACAGAGAGAGTGCGCACATGCACGTGCACATATACACACATGCACACAGAGCGAGAGAGAGCGCATGTGCGCACACACACACACACACACACACACACACACACACACACACAGTGCGCACACACACAGAAAGAGAGAGACAGAGAGAGGCGAGGAGAGGGAGAGGGGGGGAGAACCTTTATCCAGGTCTCATTTTTTTAAAAGTCCTTTTTAAAAAAATATTTTATTTAATTTTAATTAATGTGCATTGGTGTGAGAGTGTCAGATCTTGGAGTTACAGACACTTGTAAGCTGCCATGTGGGTGCTGGAAATCGAACCTGGGGACTTTAGGAAGAACAAGCAGTGCTCTTAACCTCTGAGCCATCTCTCCAGCCCTCAGGTCCCGTTTTTTAAAAGTTCATTCAGTCTGAACTCATCAAGATTAAGCTGGGTCTAGGATCTAGCTCAATTGGTAGAGTGCTTGCCCAGCATCCAAGAAGTCCTGGCTTTAATTTCCAGCATTTCAATAAGTGACATGGTGGCACACACCTGTTGCTCAGATCTTTGACTGCAAAGAAGTTTGAGGCCAGCTTGGGCAAGAGACCCTGTCTCAAATCTAAACCAAATGCAAAGGATTGAACCAGTGGTGGAATGAGCACCCCCAAAAACCCATCAGCTAGTGACCCTCCTTTTGGGAGAACATTTCATATCCACACCATAATATATTATGGCTAGTAGCCACAGTAGCGAGTGAGCAGGTGCCCTGTTGCCTCTGGCTTGGGAGGGCTGCAGGCTTCTCTGTCTCTTCATGTCCTCGCCCAGCTCACTGTGTGGAAGCAGCAGGTAGTGGTGCTGGGAGGCACAAGGGTAAAAAACTACAGGGCTTGGGCGTCTGCTTGGCAGGAGCAGGCTGGCAACGCATTAGGTATTCCCTTTCTATTAGCAGGCACTAATGACATTAATGTAGTTTCAAATGGCAGTGGTCCTGTTGACCACTTACCAGGCTTGCAACTGAAGGTCCAGGTATCTTTCCATCTCTGGAATATAAACTCCGTCATGCTCCCCCCTTCCCCCGGAGGCAAGGCTATAGATATGTGGTATGGACACACACACGCACATGCTCACACACACACACATGTACACACACTCCTCTGAAAAGAGGCTAGAACTGAGGCCTCTTTGGTTAGCAGCCCAGGAGCTCCAGGGGCTGTGACTGGGTCCTGGTGGGAGGGCCTACCCTGGCCCCAGTCTCTGTTTTACAAATGTTAACCTTCTGAGAGGTGAGCTCTGAGCTCCTGGGAGAGCAGTTTCCCAGATGTCCTGTGGACCCTGCCTGAGGAGCCTCTGTAGTGCCTGGTACTAAAGTCTGGTGGTGTGTGGCCCTAGGTGACATCCTTTCCCTTGAAGTGGGAACTGAATGAAAGACCTGGTCTCTCTTCCCCCTAACTCTTGTGAAGGTGATAGGTTGTGTCTCCTACCTGCTGGCCAGCTCTCAGGTGACAGGGACTCATTCTTGGGGGCGGGGTGTTAAGTTTTGTTTCTTGCCCAGGCCTTACCTCAGCCCCAACACAGGGGACAGTGGAAGGCAATCCTTGAAGAGGTGACAGTTGGAAGGACCAGGAAAGCTGGGAAGGAGGCCTTCAGTGTTTCTATGGAAACGAAGAGGCCTGTGATGGGGCCCAGGCCAGAAGCCAGTGGGAAGAGGAAAGTAGACTTGAGTGGTTTGAGAGGCCACCCAGCTGGAGCTCCCCAGCACTGTCAGTGAAGTCGCTGTGGCCATACTTACTGAGCTACCACATGAGTGTGTCACTCACACTTCAGGCACCAGCCATCATACCTACTCTGCAGATAGGCAGCTGAGGTGACGGAAGGAAGGAAGTCATCTCCTTGAGGCAGCTGATGGCGGGGCTGTCCCCTTGGAGTCTGAGGGCTTGGACGGTTCTGGTGAACTTTGGAGCCTGTTCACTCCCAATCTCTTCACTGTAAGTGCTAACTAAGGGAATCAGGGCTAGTGGTCATGGTAGAGGCAGGGTCAGTGAGCCGAGGACAGCTGTTGTCCACTGTTTCTCCAGGACAGGAGCCCACACCTCTGCCTGCTGAGCATAGCGCCTGGACTCTAACCCCCTCTGGCATTGCTTGGTTTTCCTGCCTGCTTTGCCTCTGCCACAAACACTCCCAGCTACCCCAGCCTTTTCCTGACTATCACTGCCTTCTCTGTCTTCCCCTTCCTGGGCTCACTTGGACCAGGCGTGCTATAATGCTCATTGTCTGGGGTCCGTTACCTGGGCCTGCAGCCTGAGAGAAGTCAGGGTTGGGGTGGGGCACTAGTGGGCCTGGGAAACCCATCCTCCCCACTGGACCAGGATTGTGCTTCTGAGCTTCCAGGTGTGGGGAGCATGGGAGCTTTTGAGTCAGTCCAGGAAGGCCAGCCATGTCCTTCAGTCTACAGAAGGCATGCTCAAGGTTTTACATATGGCCTCAGACCTTCCCCAGAGCTATAGGCAGTGCTGGGGTCCTCTTGTATTTGAGAGTTTCCGACCCCTTTCTGGGTTCTGTACAGTAGGGCAGGGCCTGAGGCCCGGTAGAGTCCTGTGAGAGGGTTTTGGGGCAGGGGGGTGTCAGACTTCTCTTCCCATTGAAGCCTCTCTGTGTCCCTTGCCAGTTGCTAAATCAGAACTGATTTTTTCCCCCCTTCTCTTCCTCCTTTTTGAGACAGTCTCTTACTGGTAGCCCTCACCACCCTGGAACGCTCCATGTAGACCATTGAATTTATACAGAACGGCCTGCTTCTGCCTCTAGACAGCGTGTGCCATCATGCCAGGCCCACTGTCTCTTTTGATGCCCTTGCTTTCAAGGCCTCTCTCTCACTGTCTACACCATAGCCCTCCAGATCCCAGGCCCTTTGAGGGTCCAGGGCAAAAGCGACTCAGCTTCCTTGTCTCGACAGGAGGCATGTGTGAGACCCGGACTATCTATGCAATGCCGAGTAGAGTATGAGGGTGTCCCTGGGTCCCCACAGCCATGACACTCAGCCCTGTTAGCCTTCCCCACCTCCAGCCCCGACATGGAGGAGTAGGGTGGGGGCTATGTCCTACCCTGGCACGGGCCTTATGCTCACAGTGCCTACTGCACACATCTCAGTCTGTTTCACAGAACTATAGAGGCCGAGTAACAGCTGTCCTCCAGCGTTGTCCACATCCTGGTCTCAGAGACCACGGGCACGCGCCGTGGGTGGCCAAGGGACTCTGATCTGGGATCTGGAGATGGGGAGGTGATCCTGGGTCCTCTGGGTGGCCTGATGTCATCACAGGGTCCTCATAAGAGGGAGGCCAGAAGTCAGGGAAGGGAAGGTGTCAGAACTAACTTATACCAGTGGTTCTCAACCTTTCTGATGTCAGAACCCTTTAATGCAGCTCCTTGTGGGGACCACCAGCATAAAACTATTTCGTTGCTACTTCCTGACTGTATTTTTTGTTACCGTTATGGATCATAATGTAAATAAACATCCTGTGTTTTCTGTTGGTCTTAGGCGACCCCTGTGAAAGAGTTGTCTGGTCCCTAAAGGGGTCTCAACCCATAGGATGAGAATCACTGCTCTAGAGCCTATAGGATCTAGCCTGCCACCTTGTCACCTCAAGGAAACTCATTTCAGACTGTCTCAACCTCCACAATTCTTTTTGTTTTTGTTTTTGTTTTGTTGTTTGTTTTTTGAGACAGGGTTTCTCTGAGTAACACTGGCTGTCCTGGACACACTTTGTAGACCAGGCTGGCCTCGAACTCACAGAGATCTTGTCTGCCTCTGACTTCCGAGTGCTGGGATTGAAGGCATGCGCCACCATGCTCAGCAAGCTCCACAATTCTAAGATAACAAGTTTGTTTTTTAATTTTTAGATAAAAAAATTTTTTTTGTAACGTCTTGGGTTTATGGTGATTAGCCTTGCTAACTGAAGGAGACTAAGACTTAGCTCTAGATGAGGGAGTGACAATTGGCCTCATTTTGCAGAGAGGTGGAACACCTGATTGGAGGAGGCAGGCTGGCTGACATGCATGGGCTCCAGGCTCCTCTAGTGTTCTGTGTGTGTCTGGGGCAGAGCTCTGTTGACTGGCTGGGCTTTCTAGCTCTTCACTTCCTTCGTCCCACCCTTCCATCACTCTTTACTGGGTGCCCAGGCTGAGGTTCCGAAATACTGGGTGAGCCGGTGGCATGTGTAACAAATCCATAGCCAGATAACAACGCCCAGCATGTATCTGGACTTACTACAGGCCGGGCCCAGTGCTAGGAATGTCACCTTGCTTATCTCATCAGTCCTTATGACACACATGTTCACCGACAGGCCCTGCCACAACCACATATTACAGATGTGGCAACAGGTACGGGAAGGGTGGAACAGCAGCCTGCTGTCACAGAGCAAGGTGGGCAGAGCTCGAGTCAAACCCAGGCAGCTTCCGGACCCTGTGTTCTGGGCCAGCTCTGGAGGTGGAGGCAGGGATGGCATGGCTGCTCTGAGGCACGCTGGGCTACATAGCGACTTCCAGGCTAGCTTGGCCACTTAGACCTGTTTCAAATGTAAAAAAGACCCCTCTCTACTTCATTGGTTTGTTTATTTTGAATGGGTAGGGGATGGTGGTGTCATAGCACATGTGCAGAGTTCGTTAGAGGATAGCATGTATGGCAGGAAATGGGTCTTGCCTTCTCCCATGTGAATACCAGGAGTTAAAACTTAACTCTTCAGGCTTGGCAGCAAGCACCTTTACTGAGTTCACAGTGGCTCCTGGGAATTGACTTCCTTCCTTCCTTCCTTCCTTCCTTCCTTCCTTCCTTCCTTCCTTCCTTCCTTCCCTCTCTCCCCTCTCCCTCCTGCCTTCCCCCCTTCCTTTCTCTTTCTCTCTGGAGACAGGTTCCAGTAGCCCAGACTAGCGTCAAGCTTACTCTATACCCAAGGATAGCCTTGGACTTCTGATCCTGCAGCCTTTCCCTCCCCAGGGCTGGGATTACAGATGTAAGCCACACCCAGTTGACGTGGTACCCAAGGCTTTCTTGCTGGGCAAATGCTCTACCTGCTGAACCACATCTCCCTGCCCCAGGAATCAGTTCTTAACATCCTGGCATCGTTCTCCTTCTCTGCATCCCCTTCATTAAGTCATACATGTTTATTGTAGAAAAACATTGAAGTCAGAAGATGACAGGCTGGGGCCAGCCTTTCATGTGTGCCGGCTGCTGCCTCACGTCTCTGCTGGCCACACACCATAGCATGCAGTTTGGTTTTTGTAGAATGGTGGTTTTATTGTGCCTGCCCTTTCATTGCTCACTAATTTTTTTTAAAACCTAATTACACACAGGGAACGTTTTCCCATGGGAACCTGTGTTTTTCAACAACACCCCCACGTGGTTCTTGTTACACTGTTGGTGAGGGTGTGATGCCTGTCTGTTTTCTGGCTGGTGACCCCAGACCCTTCAGATGATAGGGAGCCTCTCAAGCAGGCCAGTAACTGGATTTGGGGTGGTACCTGTGTTTGTGGAGTCAGGCCATGAGAAATGGATCTCTGGTGTCCCTAGCATTCAGTTCCTGTTGAGGACTGTTGTGGAGGTCAGTATGAAGCACCCCCTGCTCCCCTGACTGTCCCCTGTGTGGCTCCTCACCATGCCATTCACTGAGTATCCACACTTGTGTCCAGGTGTAGAAAGCACAGGACAGACTGTGCCCTGGAGGCCATCTCTATGTGAGGGACCCTGGCCACAGCATGGAGAGGTGAGCAGATAGTTAGAGGCCGAGTGAAGGCCTGACGATGTACCACAGGCCAGGGTCTAGCAGGCCTGGTCACCTGCCTATCTCTTTATCTGCTTTGCAGCAGAACCCTCAGAGGGAGGAATCGTGGCCCATTCCACAGATGTGGAAACTGAGGCTCAAGGCATGCTGAATGCTTTACTATCTTCCTAAATCCTTACGGGAGGAAATGGAAGTGATGGTTCACTTGGTTTAAGTTTCGTGACTGTCCCCTGTGCTCTGGACCAAATGGCAGAGGTGGGATTTGTCTTCCGGCTGTTGGAACTGGTGAGTGCTGCTCACCTCTGACCTGCACATCTTGGGGCTCTACTCTGTTGCTCATCAGAATTAGTAGAATCCCCTGCCCAAGCTGGGGAGTCCCCAGGGTGAGGCTCTGGAGCTGGTCTCTTGTAGGATCTCCTGAGTGACTCGAGTGACTCCCGTCACCCAAAGCCTGGCTTGGGCTCTTTGGACCTGACACTGAGTTTCATTATGTGGTTCAGTCTGGCCTTGAACTCACAATCCTCTGGCTCCAGCCTCTCAGGTGCCAGAACTGCAGGCCTGAGCCTGTACGCCCTGTTTTACTTGGTGCTGGGATGGAATCCAGGGCTTCATGAATGCCGGGTAAGCATTCTCCCAACTGAGCTGCACCCCAGCAGCTTTTCCTGGGCAGGGTGGCCAAGGGAGCTCCTGCAATCTTAGCACTCACAGGGCAGAGCAGAAGAGCTTTCAGTTGCATTTGTTTATGTGTATGTATAGACATGCATGGGATGCAGAGGTCAGAGGGCAACTTGAAGGAGTCAGTTCTCTCTTTCCACCATGGAGGTTCATTCAGTCTTGGTAGCAGCATCTTTACCTGCTGAGCCGTCTCACATGCCCTGAGGCAGAAGCCTTGAGGTTGAACCTGGCCTGGGCTCCATAGTGAGTTCCAGGCAGTGAGACACAGTCTTAAAAAAAAAAAAAAAGAAAAAAGAGAGCCTTGTTGTGGTGGCACATGCCTTTAATCTCACCCAGCATTCAGGAGGCAGAGGCAGGTGAATCTGTGAGTTCAAGGCTAGCCTGGTCTAAAGAGTGAGTTCCAATACAGCCAAAGCTACACAGAGAAACTCTGTTTCAAGAAAGCAAAACAAAAAACCAACCAAACTGAGTTAACCCAGATGCAGAAAGACTCACATGGTATATACTCACTTATAATTGGACACTAGCCCAAAAGGGATGTCCAATGAAAGTCTTCACCTTCCAGGAGATTGGGATAGATGCAGGGACTTCCTATTGGGATTCGAGGTGAGAGAAGTGTGGGAAAATGGAGAAATAGAAGGATCCAGAGGATCCTAGAAATCTACAAGAAGAACATCATGATGGGCAGATATGGACCCAGGGTCGTCTGCTCAAACTACTGCACCAACCAAGGACAATACTTACAGTGAACATTGAACCCCTACTCAGATCTAGCCAATGGACAGGACATTCTCCACAGTTGTGTGGAGAGCAGGGACTGACTGACCCTGACATGAACTATGGCGCCCCAAATTTGGCCACTTCCTCTTGGTGGGGAGGCCTGGTGGCCCTCAGAGAAAGGATAAGCAGGCTACCAAGATGAGACCTGATAGTCTATGACCATATGGTGAGGGAACAGTTCCTCTTCTGTCACAGACCTAGGGGAAGGGAATAGAGTGAAGGAGGGAGGGAGGGAGGGAGGAATGGGAGGATACAAGTGAGGGGAAAACAATTGAGAGGTAATCTGAATAAATTAAGTAATTAAAAAAAAAAAAAAAAACAAACCAACCAACCAAACAGAAGATCCTTTCAACAAGTGTTACTCTGTGAGTTCGAGGCCAGCCTGGACTGTGAGAAAGAAGGAGAGACACATAGGGTCTTGGGGCTTTGTGGGCCTGGAGGCATGCTGGGAGATTTTTGGCATCCTAGGAAGCCAGTGTGAACTCCTCTTTCTGATTGCTACCCACTCCCCCATTTTTATCCTCAGCATAAATGGCCTTGCCTGGCAAGTGCAGGCCAGGTGGTGTAACTGTAGTCAGGCCTTATCTCCAGTGCAAGGCGTGAGGCCTCAGGAGCGCGGAAGTACACACGAAGCCTTGGTAATGAGCCTTTCATGGGCGTTTATGGTGGTCATTATCTGGAGCATTGGAGGAAGCTCAGGAGTGTTTGCTCACAGGGAGAACAGTCCATTCCAGCTGGGCAGTGTCAGTGCCCCAGGTGCCTTTTCCTGGCAGCAGCTGGGAGGGGCTGTCCCCTGAGGGCACAGGCCGGGCAGGAGGGAGGAGATGCCATGTTTTCCGTGTACACCAGCCCTGAGTCTGAACCTCTGCTAGGTGTGTAACCTCGTGTAGGGAGTCTTTTCCTCTTACCTGCCTGGGACTCCTGCCTTTCATCTGTGGGCCTCTGGAGCATGGCTTTGTGGGAATGGCTGGGGATATAGCTCAGCTGTGGAATGCTTGCTTGACGTGTGCAAGGGCCTGGGTCCCATTTCCAGCACACCGAATAAACCAAGCATGGTGCACACTTACAAGCTCAGTGCTTAGGAAGTGGAGGCAGGGGGATCAGGAATATAAAGTTGTCTTCACTACATAATGAATGAGTTGAGGCCAGCCTGGGCTACCATACTCTTTCTTACCATCCCCAGCTCCTAACAAAACAAAACAAACAAACAAACAATGTTGTGGGACTATCAGCTTTGTGTAGATCTCAGTTGTGTTCTTTCTTACTGGCCTGGAGGCTTGGGCCGCGGAAGCTGGCAGGAAAGTGACCCGGTGTATAGATGACACCTTCCCCCTGGCCCGTAGCTTTAGGACCTGTGTGTGCTGTTGCCTGTGCTCTTGTAACACACCTGGGAGGCTCATTCTTCAGGTCCCACTAAAGCTACTTGACCTCACCCAGTAATGCCCGGCCCCACCTTGAGGTCAACTTGAAAGTTTACACAGGATTTGCTGTTAGCAAAGTCATAATACCCTTTGAACTGGCTGCCAGGCTTTCTCCTGGGCACCGTTCATCCGGCTTGCTATGAGGCAATACCTGGGTGTTCAGTGCAGTAGTGGCATGAATGCCTGGCACGTGTAAGACCTGGGACTACACTTCCTGCAGAAAGAAGAAAGTCAGGGAGAGAGAGGAGGGAGGGAGAAGGAAGGGTGGGTGAGGGGGCGTCTTATACACAGCAGATGTTCTCTATCATAGCTTTGGTCCCTGGGCATCGTGCTCCTACTGTGCCTGGGGCTGAAGGTGTGGGGCAGGTGGGGCAGAGCAGGCCATCACTGTCTGTGAGAGAGGAGGAAGGGCACACGAGGCCTTCCGGCTCTGTGGGATGGAGGCATGCTGGGTGGCCTTCTGCTCTCCTGAAGCTGTCTGCCCCGTGTGAATGCCTCTTTCAGATTAAACGCTCTGGTTTTCTCCCCAATCCTTTCTCCTCTGCACTGGTGGAGTGGCCAAGCTTGTCATATGCAGGCCAGGTGGTGTTACTGTGTACTGGAGTCCCCAGAGAGAAACGGAGTCCGATGTCGATGCAATACCCACAGGAATTTTATTGAGCTGATGAGTCGGGGGTCTGTCCAGCTCTTTTAAGCTGCTTAGTACATTTCAGGGGCAGTGGAATATTTTTTAGACACAGCTGGTTGTCCTTGGACCCTGGGCACAGACTGAGACCTTGACTCAAGTTGGACCCTGGGCACAGACTGAGACCTTGAGTCAAGTTGGACTTTTTATTATCTTTACACATAAGCTAGCTGTCCTTGGGACAAGCTGGACTCCATAAGGGGGCCCAAGTAGCTTTCCCTCGTGTCCCAGACACACAGTGCATGATCAGTGATTTGATATTGGTACCTTGGTTCAATATTGATATTGCTTCCTGGACCCTCCAACTATAGCCTGGCTTTGTCTCCAGTACAAGGTGTGAAGCCTCAGGGTGCAGAAGCAAAGATTAAGCTAAGATCAAGGCGGTAGGAGGCTGAGAGTCGGCTGGGGGCCACTTTCTTACCTAAAGATGGTTGTCACCTTCCTGTGAACTCTCGTGGTAGGAGGGGGAAGGGGCTGCTGGTGGCATCTTTCCTAAGGGGATTGATCCCTCACATGGGTCTCTCTCTCATTACCTAATCTCCTCCCAAAAGACCTCATCTCCTCTCACTGTCCCCTGGTGGGTGAGCATTTTAACCTGTGGGCTTTGGTGGAACCACAAAGCGAGACTCAGTGGTGGAGACCGAGCCGGTGCCTACAATTCTATGCTGAGTGTTGTTTCTCACCTTCCCTATAAAAAATGATGGTTAGACTGGTGTCCAAGTCAGGGTGACTCTTGCTGTGATGGAACACCATGACCAAAAGCATCATGGGGAGGAAAGGGTTTATTTGACTTACACTTCCACATCATAATCAGTGAAGGAGGTCAGGACAGGAACTTAAGCAAGGCAGGAACCTGGAGACAGGAGCTGATGCAGAGGCCATGGAGGGGTGCTGCTCACTGGCTTGTTCTTTTCCTTATAGATCTGCATAGCACGGCTCACTGATAACCGCACAACACAATCAGTACCGGGCTGTCTTGAAATCTCCTCTGCCAACACCACCAACCCAAAACTCTTCAATTTAGGCTCTGGCAGACTTTTTTTTGGACAAGGGCAAAAAGCAGCCATATTCTTTGCCAAAATATCACAAGAATGGTCACTGGGCCACTGACTAATATTCTTTTCCTCTATAGCTTTTTTTTTTTTTTTTTTGGTGCAGTTCCCCTGACGCCCCACTGTCCACATCACCTTCAGCACCACCATTTATGCTCCTACTAGGGTGCCTGGTAAACTCCGCTTAAAATGTTCAACTGCATTTCCAGTCCAAAGCCACAAGGTCCACATTCTGCCAACGAGCGGCATGGGCAGGCCTGTCACAGCAATGCTCCAGTTCCTGTTACCAACTCATCTTCTTTAGTCACTGTTTTTTTGCTACAAAGAGACACCATAACCAAGGCGACCCTTATAAAAGAAAACATTTGGCTGGGGGCTTGCTTACAGCCTGCTGTCCTGCGTTGCTGCAGCTGAGTCCTACATCCTGATCCATAGGCAACAGCAGAGAAAGAATCTTGGCCTGGCGTGGACTTTTGAAATCTCAAAGCACCCCCCACCCCAGTGCCATGCCTCCTCCAACAAGGCCACGCCTCCTCTAACAAGGCCACACCTCCTAACTCTTCCCTTTCAGCTCAGTTGAGGACTAAGCATAAATATATGAACCTATCAAGGCCATTCTCATTCAAACCACCCCAGACAGATAGGGTAGGGCCTTGGGTAGGACACAGTGGGGGCTGGAGTGTGGGTGAAGATTTAATTGCAAGCCTCAGCTTTAAAAATGTTTTGTTTTATTTATTTGTTTATGTATTTGTGGTGTGTGTGTGTGTGTGTGTGTGTGTGTGTATGTGTGTGTGTGTGTGTGTGTGTATCTGAGGACAATGTAAGGAGGTTGGATCTTTCCTGGGTATCAAACTCAGGCCCTAAGACTTGGCAGCAAGCCATCTCACCTGCCCTCAACCTCAGCTTTCAAATAGTGGGAGAATACAGTCCTCACACAGACAGACCAGTGTTTATTCGTCCTTTAATTATCCCAGTGACCTGAGTGAGAGACTGAGGGAGCCTGTTTCCCAGCCTGGAGACTGGGATAAAACTCCTTAGGCGCTTCCCAAATCGTGATCCCTTTTCACCTGAGAAACTTGTATCCAGCCTCAGACACACAGTTGTACAAAGTAGGTAGGTATACGTGCCACGTATTTAGCAATAATAGGTCATTAAGACATTTATTTTAAACAATTCTTTGGCAAATGTATATTTTTACCGTTTGTTAAAGACAAAAACAAATTTGCATCCTAAATGAGGTGGGCGTGCTTGTCTAATTGTTCAGGGAGGTTTAGATGTCTGGCAGATGTTGGATGCGGCAACCCACGGGGTGAGTGTTTCCCACAGTTGGCCAGCCGTTTTGGTTTTATAACATCAGTGCTGAGATGGCTCCTCTGTTTTACAAAGGTACTCAGTACAAAACAGCAGAAGAATGTTTAAAGCCATTCCAGAGCCTGTTAAAGATGATCTCGGGTCGACATTCACGTTGTGATTTTATTTCAGTGAGATTCAACTAAGCAGTTTTTAGAACCAAACATTCAAACATGAGCCATTCCCCAAAACCAGAATGGTTTGATGCTTCCGTGCTGAGGAACAAGGGTAGGAGTTAACGGAGTCTTTGCTTTCCATAAGGAGACAGTATATTTCTATAAGAGCAGAGAACTCTATGCCCAGTAAAAATATTGCAAGTGCATTACATTAGCAGTCTTGAACCGGAGCCAAGGCTTATTTCTTTTTTGAAGGCCAGCCAGCTTAGATGACCTGAGGGCCTAGCCACTAAGCTATCCTCCACAGCCACCATCCTTTCAGTATGGTAAGGAGGCGGAAGTTTCACTGGGCCGTCTCTCTGCAGGACACCTGCTGTGGTCAGCAATGGGGATGCCGTGGGCGCAGCTTTCTCTGGGGTCCGGCGCTCCAGCTGGAAGCGGAAGAGCTCACGTCGCAGTAAGTTGCTTCCGACCCGCCACCCACCCCAGGTAGAACCAAGGTAGTCTCTTAGTCTCCAGGCCAACAGCTGGCCTGGGTGCTAGAGAGCCAAGTGGACACATATTTAGAGGGTTGCCACAGATTTGGTGGCTGTCTGTAGTGGACTGCCCACTCTCTGCTCACCAGAACCCTTGATCCGTAATCCAGCTGCTCCACCTGCTCTCCGTCTCCAGCAAAAGGCTGGTCATGGTCAGAGTTAGTTCCCTGGTGACTGAGACAGGTGCGCTGGGAGGAGACTCACAGGTGGTTCCCACACAATTGAGAGGAGCAGCTTCTGTAAGAGCCAGGGTCCAGGCTGGGTAGGGTGGTGCATGCCTTTAATCCCAGCTCTCAGGGAGGCAGAGGCAGGCGGATCTCTGTGAGTTCGAGGCCAGCCTGGTCTACAAACAGTCCAGGACAGCCAAAGCTACACAGAGAAACCCTGTCTTGGGAAAAAAAAACCCACAAACAAAACAAAACAAAAAACACTAAATAAAACAAAAACAGAAACAAAACAAAACAAACAAACAAACAAAAAACCCAAAAAACAAGGGCCAGGGTCCCCAAGTGGCCCAAGTTAGAGCGATGCATTTAGGGGTGAAGCAGGCCGCCAGGTCCCTAGTTCCCCTGAGTGATATGATCACATTTGTAGCTCATTCCCTTCAGAGAGTGGGTGGGGCAATCAGACAAAGGAGAATGGGCGTGACCATCCAGGAAAGGCTGGTCAGGATTGCAATGCTAAAGATGGGTGATCAGTCTGGACCCAGTGGAGAATGGGATGGATGGATGGCCAGCCTCTGGATGCTCAGGAAGGCACCACTTAGATGTTAGGGCCTCTCTAGGAGGCCCAGTACTTAGATTCCCCAGCCCCCACTCTGGGGTTTGGCGTCGGTCTTTGGCTTCTCTGCAGGGGCCGTGGCCAGGGTGGAGGTCTGTGGGGAGCAGGGAGGCAAGGTGGGGTCTGTGGCGGGCACAGAGAAGGCCAGTGGGCCAGAGGAAAACAGTGACTTGTATCCGAGATGATGAAAGTCAGGATGCGTGGATGGCTGCCAGCTGGTTGGTCTTCCATGGCTGCTACTACCATGTGCCACTTGGGTGACCTTTCTGCCCTCTGTTACCAGTCGACCGATTCACTTTCCCCGCCCTGGAGGAAGATGTGATTTATGACGACGTCCCCTGTGAGAGCCCAGACGCCCATCAGCCCGGTATGGCCTCTCTGGCTCTCTCCCTGGCCTTTCTCTGGGACAGGGAGGGAGAGCCATGCTTAAGATGGTCTCTTCCTTTCCTTCTGTCCCCAGTGCTCTCTGTCCCCACCTTTCACACCCTGTAGAGATACACAAGCAGAGACGAGGCACAACCTCAGGTCTGCGCAAATGGCAGGGCAGGGTCTGGGGTCTTGGGTAGGATGACATGAAGCTGTGAGTCTCTGAAGATCATCTCACCTCCCCAAGCCTTGATTAATGCCAGGGAAAATGAATTAGCTGTATAGGCTTCCTAGGGCAGCGGTGGAAGCCTCTGAAAGGTCGTTAGCCCTGCAGGGTGACACAGACAGGCTCTGAGTTGAAGATGAAAGAGGAACAGGTGGTGGGGGAGGATTGAGCCACATTAAGCCAGGCTACTCTCTCTCTATATATGCAGTTATGTGTACATGTGTGTACACACACACTTTGTACACATGCACACACACATTCTGTACACATGCGTGAGCATGTACTCATACACACACACACACACACACACACACACACACACACACACACACACACGCACACACAGTGTGTGCTGTGCTGAGGATCCAAACCCAAGAGTTTGAGCACTCTACCCCAGAGCTATATCTCTGACCCTTGGTGCTTGGGGACAGAGTCTTGCCATGTAGCTGAGACTGGCCTTGAACTTACCTTCTGTCATCAGCCCCTGAGGTTGGCTGGGATTGCAGGCTCACAGCAGTGCTCCAGCTCCGCTTCTTCACTGGTTGCCACGTAATCTGTGGTTGGGGATATTATGGCTTCATTTTGTGGATGAGGAGTCTGTAGAGGCCTGGATCCTGGGGGAGGTAGTTGATGTGGTGTGTCCCAGAGCTGGGCAGTCTGAGTGGCTGACCTAGGAGAGCCCCCTCACATTGATTTCTCACCTGAATAAACCAAGCAGCTGATGGCCTGGCCCTGGTCTTCTCTGAACGTGGGTGTTACTGTGGGTCTTCCTCTGGGCAACCCCAGGATCTGGGGTCTGTCTCCTCGGGCAATAGCTGTTGGGGGTATCCAGTGTAGAAATAGTACACCCGTCCTTCCTTCAAGGTCACAGCCGGTGTGGCCTGCTGCTCTGTCCTCAGAGACGTTTGTCACTAGCATCTTGGCGTAAAAATATTCTCCCCATGACTGGAGGTAAAGTGCTTGTCGCCAAGCAGGAGGATTTAAGTTTGGTCCCAAGAACCCACATAAAAATGCTGGGCATGATAGAATCAACAGCTAGGGAGTCAGAGGTAGGTCCCTCAGGCTCACTGGCCAGCTAGCCTGGTCGAATAGGCAAACCTCAGGTCCCCATGAGAGATCCACACTCAAAAACACCAAGCTAGACAGCTCCTGAGGTATGACTCTCCTACCCTCCACAAGTGCCCAGCTGGGTTCTGCCCCTCTAGAGCAAGGACACTCATCTCATTGGTCCCATTACTCAATCTAAAGCTTTTCCTGTCCTTAAAAGCCAGGGTTCCTCCTGGACTCTGGGCCAGGTGCGCCCCCTCCTGGACCCTTGTAGACCGCATGGACCCTGTGGACCACATGGGAGAGACGCAGCACTGAGGAAGTTCAGCTCCTTCCTGTGTCTTCTCATTGAAGTGTTAGAAATCTCTAGTAGCCCAGGGGCATGTTAGGGCTCCCGTTGGACTTGGCTGTGAGGTGGTTTCTCTCTCTAGCAAAAAAATGCCAGAGAGGCTGAGAGTGAGCACCCTGCTTGTTCAAAGGTGTGTGTTAAGGAGCCTTCCTTAAGGAAGGAGTTGGGCACATTTCCTGTGCATTCCTGTGTTCCCAGGCCTTTCTCTTGTAGAGAGGTTGGGGGACATGCTGACACTGTCTCTGATGAAGTGGAACTGAATCTGGGGCCAGACCAGTACACCTGCTCCATCTTCCCTCCCTTTCTTCGGCCTTAACCACTGGGGTTCCAGATCTGGGTGGTGGTGGTGGGGCCTCTGGCTCACCAGATTGTCCCTGGCTGGCAGGGGCAGAGCGGGGCCCACTTAACGAGGATGTGCATCGTGCTGGAGCACCACGTGAGACTGAGGACCTAGGCTGGAGCTCCAGCGAGTTTGAGAGCTACAGCGAGGACTCTGGGGAGGAGACCAAACCAGAGGCAGAGCCCACCAAGCACCGAGGGTCCTTCCAGCCCAAGGTGAGGAGCCTGGGGGAGTATTACAGAGGGTCTGGGCACCCAGACTCCTTCAGGAAGGGATGTGGGTGGTGAGGGCCAGGCCCTAGACACCCCTGTCTGGGGACCGTCAGTTTCCAGTAATATATGGCGAGTGATCACTGGATCATCTTGAGTCGGGAAGGTAACCTGGGATTCACTGCTTGGCCATGGAGGACCTGGGGCAAGCGCTCCCCCAGTCTTCTGCAATTCTGTGCAGACTGGGTCAATTGCTCATGATGTTCATGGGCTCAGATTGGTTTTCAGAATTCTTCTCAACACAGTGGTCCACGAAGCTCAGCCAAATGATTAGAGCTGAACCTTGGCTCAGGCGGTTTGGTTTTCCTGCCCTACCAGGTACATACATCCTCAGACCCACACAGTTCCATTTGCCCTGGGGAGTAGACAGGTGATGGTGGCGCGTGAGCAGGGGACTGCACCAGAGTTGCTCTGGCCCAGGCATTTGCTTTATGAGGAGCCACAGGGTGGACATCTGGTTCCTCTCCTGCGCTGTCCCTGCTCCTCTCATGTTCCATGCAGAGGCTGAGATTCAGTGAAGGGTCTTGCCCATGCAAGTTCCCTTTAGACATGGTGGGGGGTGGGCACAGTATGCCTGGGATTAGGGGCTAGATCCAGCTGCATCCGCAGGCTTCCTGGGAAGGCTTACAGGATCTCCATCTGTTCCTGGGTTTCAGGAGCCCCCCCGGGAGAGGCATGCTGGCTAGAATAGTTCAGAAAGCTTTTACTCAGCCTTGTGGTGGGAAAGTTCAACTGTCTGGATCCCAGACATCTCAGGATAGGTCATGCCATAGGAAGGGTCTTAATGCTTGCTGACTATAAAACAGAATTCTTTTTTTTTTCTTTTCTTCAAGACAGGGTTTCTCTGTGTAGTCTTGGCTATCCTGGACGCACTTTGTAGACCAGGCTGGCCTCGAACTCACGGCGATCCACCTGTCTCTGCTTCCCGAGTTCTGGGATTAAAGGCGTATGCCACCATGCCCGGCCAAAACATAATTTTTAAGACCCTACTGAGCATCCTCTTAGGTCATGGGTGAAATATTGTGGGATCAGGAAGACCTGACCCAGGCTTAGCAGACCTTTATAGTCTAAAAGGAGATGCTGGTTATGACAGAGTTTATTAAGGCTATGGCGAGGACTAGGGGTATCGCACAGTTGGTAGAGTGCTTACCTAGCATGCAGGAGGCTCTGGTCCCAGGCACCTCATAAACTGAGTGTGGTGGGGGATACCTGTAATGTCATCACCTGAGAGGGAGCCCCAGGATCCCCTGAGTGAGGGAATTGTGGAGATGGCCTTAACCTTAGGGAGCTGGTTGTTGTCATAGATGCCAGGAGTCTGCTTCCTGGGACCCCGACTCACAGTTTGCCTTTAAACTCTCTGACTTCAGGGGCCACAAGTGGCCAACTACCTTTAAGGAGTGCTGGAGTGGGCCTCTCCTATTGGATCTGTGGCCCATGGGGACCTTTTGCTCCTTAGTGAACTCATTCAGTGATAGAGGCTGGCTGGGGGCTTTGCACTCTTTCTCAGCAATGTCCCATAGTGCAGTTGGAGGGATTTTTAGCAGGAGAATCTTTTCTCTATCCATATGCTAAGGCCTGTGTGCTCCCTAATGGCTGGTTCCCAGAGAGATGGAAGGGTATGTATGGCTTTTCCTCTGCCTAGGGATGCTGCTAAGCACTGCCTATGGGGCTTTACTCTCCTGAGCTTCTGGGTCCCCTGCTCACTGCCTGGCATTGCAGCCACTGCATGTTTCAGGGCCACAAATGCTTGTACATGTGCTGTGTGTACCACATGTGCTGCAGGGCTCTGGGTGGCAGGCATCTGGGGAAATATTTTATCCTGTCTTTGGAGTCTGACTGGAACCCTAGTACCAAGCTAGCTAGGGGAGTCCCCACTTCCAGATGCCCAGGCCAATCAACCCTAGCCCAAAAAAATTGATCAAAGGGTCTCTAAAGGGACCGCCTGAGAAGCCACTGACTCAGATGTGAGCAGCTATCTTGAGCTTTCATCATTCCCAAGTGACTGTCTCATTAGCTACCATGCTCAACGGGCGTTTGCTGGGTATGAGGTGGGCTGCAGTGAGATCATCCCCGTGACCTCTTTATAACCAGTCACTGTGACCCAGCTAGGGCCGCCTGAGAAAGGTGGGTCTGTCCTGAAGCACCCACACCGGCCTCAGTCTCATTCTGCTCAGCTCAGCTAGTGACCTTGGCCCCTAATGCTTCCCTAGCTTTTGACCCTTACAGAGGTAAGGAGCCAGAAGGCCAAGGGCTTCATGGTCTCACTCTATAACAGAGTAGGTCTCAGGATAGAGCCCAGCCTGTGCAATGTACTGGCAGCTCAGTGGTCAGTGCTGCTCACAGTAAGAGTTTCATTTATATGAGTAAAGCTCAGAGACGTTAGGTGGCATGGTGAAGGTCACATAGCGCAGCCAGGGAATGGCAAGGCCAGGACTCAGCTTCATATATGGGTAAGAAGACGCTATCCTCTTATCTGTCTGCCATCCATTCATCTCTCTTCCATCCATCCATTCTTCTAGCCATTTAATAAGTACAGAGGACACATTAAAGGGTGGGATGCTATGGCTCCCAGCTTTGAATAGTAACTAAGCTCTGGGCTGTACGTGGGGTGTCCAGATAGTGTTGTCAGCCAAACATGAAGCTGGAGGTCTAGAACCTCTCACAGATACTTTACCAGTGAGGAAACTGCAACTTCAGAGAGGTCCAGAGACTCCCCTGGCTCGTAAGTGGGGAGCCAAGACTTGTATGTTGCCTGCAGAATCCCTGCTCCATCTTTGTGCTAGTCTGTCTGTCCAGACCGCGTCTCTCTTGTCTGTGTGTGCGTCATCAGGATGCCCCGTGGCTCACACAGGCCATGCATTTAAACATCTGCTTCTTCTGTCTAGCCATTCTCCAGATAGCATATAAACCAGTCACCTGCCATCTGTGCTTCCGTGTGGTGGCCCATCCCTCCTTCCTTCCCTCCGTCTCTCCCTTCCTCCCTTTTCTTCCTCCTTCCCCCCTCCCTCTTTTTCCTCCCTTTCCTTCTCCCTCTTCTCCCTCCCTTTCACTCACTTGCATTTTCCTCCAGGGGAATGTGGGGGTCAACTTGGACTAGCCTGTCTGCATTACAAATCCATGTTCAATGGTGTTACTTTGGTAGTGCCTGGCTGGCCAGGGTGAGACACAAGAAACAGGGCTTGTATCCCCAAGAGCCAGTTGGTAAGTATTTATTAGCTCAGCACTGCCTCTGGACATCCAGCCGTCTATCCATCATGCATATAGCCAATTACCCATTTGTTTGCCCATCCATCCATCCATCCATCCATCCATCCATCCATCCAACCATCCATCCACTTATCTGTCTGTCCATCCAGCCATCCATCTACCTATCCATCCTTCCATCCATCCATCCATCCATCCATCCATCCATCCATCCATCATCCATCTACCCACCATCCACTACTGCATCCATCCATCCACTCTTTCCCACATTCCTTCGATCCATCTATCTCTATGTTGTCCACTCACCAGTCCATCAATCCTCTGGCCACTTCACCCTTTCTCTAGGCATTTGTCCACATATCTGTTCATTGTCCCCACCCTGTCCTTCAGACCATCCATCCCTTGCCAGTCATCCACCTCACAAGCTCTAATGTTATATGCTCCATTGTGAGAAGGTGAGAAGACACAGTCAGCATCGTCCAAGTGTGATTCCCCTGGGGTGAGAAGACACAGCCAACACCGTCCAAGTGTGATTCCCCTCTTGCCGTGAGAGGGAAGCATGGGCTCCTCACTCTGCTGCCTAGCAGCTGGGATTCCCTGCAGCTGAGTCCCAGCCTCGGCTGCCTGGCATGCTGGGATGAATGGCATAGGTGCAGATTCCAGCTGGATGTACCCAGACCCGCTCTCCCACCCGCCTGCCCTGAGTGTCCGCCCGCCGCCACGTGACCTGAGTCTCCTTCTCCTCTGTTGTCTGTGTTTTGTCTCCTCGCTGTCCCCGCCTGCTCTTCTCGCCTGCTCTCCTTCTGCCTGGCCGCTTGGGGCCCCAGCTTTCTCCAGACCTGACTAGGCTAAAGGAGAGATACGTCAGGACTAAGAGAGACATCTTGGCTTTGAGAGTTGGGGGTAGAGACATGCAGGAGCTGAAGTTCAAGTGCGATTGTAAGGTACTGTCTGTCCCTTCTCTCCTGGCCCCAGGGGAGGCCACAGAGGAGGGTGGGTGTGAGCCTCGGGGAGCCTGCCCTTCATACTTGTGACCTGGTTGCACCTCACATCTGCACTGCAGCAGGCTGACGCCATGGGCCAGCTGTTCCTTCCACTTCCTGGGTTTTGCCTAGAAGCTCCCCCCGCCCCCTGCCCCCCACCCCACCTGACACCTGCCAGAGAGATGCCAATGAACCCCAAGATGGCCAGTGGCATTTCAAACCTGAGTCCCCCGAATGACCTGGGGGTCTCTCTCTCTCTTTTTTAAACATGCAGGTTCCTAGCCAGAACCTGACAGCCATCCACCTGTAATCCCCAGTACTTAGGAAGCCGAGGCAGGAGGATTGGGAATACAAGACCAGCTTGAGCTACATAGCAAGACTCAGGCTTTTGGGCAATGCTGTTGGCAGCAGTAGATGGCCTTAATTGAACAGTACAGCTGTGTTGCCCTGTGGACCTGGGTTCAATCCCAGCCTTACTACTTCTTCACTGAATGACCCTGGGCAGACAGACCCGTTGGCTTCTCTGGGTCTGCTTTTCTCTGCCCTCAGCAGTAGCACCTTAGGGTGGATGTCGGGGCCTGGATGATGACACCTGTAAGGTACTTGGTGATATCTGGCTCTCTGAGCTTAGTGATGGTGGCCACTATTACTTTCTCGTACCTGAATGTCATGACACCCAGGGATGGCTGTCTTTCCACCGTCATTCAGAGCAAGGATAGAAGGCAGTGGCTGGTGGTCACCCTGCCAGTCAACAGCAGAGCCGGCCTCTGGTCTGGCTACGCCAGAGTCTGAGTGCTGTTAAACCCTATGCAGTTCTGCCCGCTGCATTAGAACCAGGGCCAGCAGCAGGAGGGGGAGGGACCCCAGCAGACACCCCTGGAGGTTGTGACCCAAGAAGGGAGCAAAGAGAGGAAGCTGGGAGCCCATCAAGGCTTGTACACATGCCAGGCCAGCTCAGGGAACATTCTGGGGCCTTCACCTCCTGTTCATCTTTGCTCAGAAAAATACCAAGTGAAAGGGCTCTCTGGTGATCCCCCGAAGGCCACTTGAGGAATTCTGAGGATAGGCCCATTGATAGCTCCAGCCAGGCATACAGCCGCCAGAGTCAAATGTACCTCAGAGGAGAGGCTTACCCACGTGCAGTTTTGGGAGTTGACGCCTGTTCCCCCATTAGATTTCCAAAGGTGCTTATGCCCCTTCCTCTCAAGAGACCAAAAATCATGACTATGGAAATAGGGAGGGGTGGGGACCCACTTCCCCTTTCCCTTGTTTCCTGAAAGCCTGTCTTGTTCCTAAAAAGCCACCAGTCCACTGTTGGTTCTTCAGCCTCAACCTCCACCCTTCAGGCTCTCAGGAGTCTGTCCTCAGACCCCAGAAGAGAGGTGCGTATGTAGCCTTTCAGCTGGAGGCAAAGAGCTGCCTGAGGTAGAAGTGAGTCCCAGGGGAACTCTCCCAGACTTGCATCCTCATCTTCACCAGAGTCTTGAAGGAAGGAAGGGGTTTCCTGGAACATCCACACCACAGCTGTGTAGCTCTTCCCATTAACAGTAAAATGAAATGAAATTGCGATTTCAATTCTTAGTCACACAGCACGTCCAGAGTGCCCATTAGTCACATGTGGGCCCCATAATGAGACTGGGCAGATACGCTTTCCACCCTTGAGGAACATTCTGGTAACTCATGCTGGCAGTGTTGAAAGTGTTGGGGCAGGAACAGGGCAAAAGGGCAGCAGTTTCCTTTCAGGTCTGGGTCCTAGTGGTGGGGTGTCTGTTTCCCACTCTGAGCGTGCCACCCTCCTTTCACCTCAAGGCCTGCTTTGCTGGCTTTATTGGCAGCACGTGGGTGTGGCTTCTGCTTTTTTGTGGCCTTAGCATTCCCTCCCTGTGGCCAGAGGCTCAGAAAGGAAGAGGGGAGAAGGGGCGGGGCTTCTCACCTGCCTCAGCTTGGGGAGCAGATCAGCCCTTAGTGACCTCTGCAGACACGTCCTGTTCAGTCTTTGCTCACCTGTAGCTTGTGCTCCTTTGTCTGAGGTTCAGAGAGAAGTGACCTATCCACTTCCTGAGGAGTATGTGAGCCGGGATCTGAACCCAGACCTGGCCCTTTCCCCATCCCACCACCTCCTTAAGTAGAGGGAAGAGGTTATGTCCCCTCCTGCTCACAGAGGGACCCTGGGGCACGAACGCAGTCTCTCCCTGCCGCTCCTGGCCTCTGCTGCTCACCCACTGGGTGGGGAATGGAACAGGGCTGGCTGGCTCTGACATCTGGACTGAGGTCCCTTGGAGGCAGGGGTCCAGGCTCCCCTCAGCCTCCAGCGAGCCCCTCTGCCTTTACACAGATGACTCAGCTCATGAAGGCCGCCAAGAGCGGGACCAGGGATGGGCTGGAGAAGACCCGGATGGCAGTCATGCGAAAAGTCTCCTTTCTGCATAGGAAAGATGTCCTAGGTGAGCCTGGGTGGCCCTCAGCGGTGTGCTGGGGGTGGGGCATGCTGGGGGAGATGCCACTGGTGCCTGGCCTCTTCTGAATTGAACCCCAAGTGTGTGGGTCGGTCCCAGCTTGCTTCCCACACCTTTGACTGATGTGGCCGGTTTTCTTCTGTGAGCCACGGAGCTTCCCTTCAGTTGTGCGGCCCTGGTTGCTGACTTTCCTGCCTCCTGGTTCACCTGGCCACATCTAGAATGTTCTTTGTCCACCTTTATCTCGCCAGTACTAAACACTGTCCTCTGTGAATCTAACAGCATTTCTTCCAGGGGCTCCAGGTGCTGTGGGGACACAATATATACAGGTGGGGAAGTGATGTCTCAGAGTGTCATTAGTCCTTTCGGTTCCTGGGGGAGTATGGAGATGAGCATGGGGTGGAGGTGAAAGGTGAGGCAGGAGACTGGAACTCTAGGACAAAGGCCGAGCATGTGCCACAGCTTTAGGGGGTGTGAGATGTTGGGAGAGCTGATGTCAACATTTGCGAAGTGTCTGGTGGGGACTCGCTTAATCTTCACAGGCCACAAAAGAGGTGCAGGAGCAGCAACCATGTTCTGATTTTTCAGATGAGGGGACAGGTACATAGAGGTCATAGACTTTCCTGAACACACACAGGTATGGGGGTGGTGGAAGAGGCTGGGATGAAGAAGTCAGGGCCAGGTCAGCGTGGCTCTATGGGCCAGGCTAAATGCTTGCCCTTGCCCTTAAAAGACATCACTGAGTATCACCTGGGTTTTAGACCGAAGTGCCCCGTGGTTGAGTTTGATCTATTGACCATTTATTCATTCAACAAACTGTCTCTCATGGGTTACTGTGGGTTGGAGCCCACCCCGTCCTGGGGCAGAGCTGTGAGCAGAGTGGCTAGGAATTCTGCCCTGGAGGGTGATGGGAGGTGAAAGTGTCAGTAAATAGGTAATATAATGTCCAGACACAGTAAGGGCGCTGGGGAGTCTGGGAGGGAGCTGAGGAAGGGCTTCATGGGGTGTGCTGAGAGCCTACAGCCCTCTGATGAGGTGGCATTTCAGCATCTGGCATGAGTCATGTGGCTAGTGGGGGTGGGGAGGGTTGCTTGGGGAAGTGACGCAGGTGGGGAGGGTCCTGTGGTATCTATTTTGCTGCCCTGTCTCAACTGCCTGGGCCTTTCTGGCTCGCGCAGGCCTCTGCAGGCATCAGGGAGGCAGGCAGCTCCATCACCTGCCAGCCCCCAGGCTTTACCTGGGACCTGGCAGGAGGTGAGGGGGGGAGGTCTCCTGCCCACAAGCTCACCGTGCCCAGCCATTGGCTTGGTTCTTCTCCCTTCCCTGCCACTCTTCCCAGATACTCCAGTTTCCCTGAGGCCCCACTCAGGTGTCCATCTCCTGGTTTTGATCCCCACTGGGGTACCACCAATTCCCTCTTCCAGGTGATGTTCAAACTTGGGCCCTCAAAAGGTTCCCAGCAAGACTCGGCACCTGTGATGTGTTTTATTTTGGGGGGCAACAGGCAAAAGGTCGGGGGGCTACAGATGTAGGACAGTAGGTTAATGGCCAGTGATTCCCCGGGTGGAATTCTGAGGGTGCCAGTCGTTGGGTGGGAAGAGGCCTTGTCCGGGGAGTTCCTGCCTCTGGCCTCACACAGAGACTGGTGCTTAGAAGGAACATGGCTCCAAGCCAAGGAGAACCGGCAGAGCCTCCAGGCTCTTGGCGAGTGTGCCTCAGTTTCCTCTTTCACTCAATGGGGCTAATAACGGTCCCTGCCTTCTGGGGCCCTGGGGATGATGACCGTGTTGCACACTGAGTCCTGCACAACAGGCATTGTTCTTGAGGTCTGTCAGCCTAGTGGCTTTGGTGCCAGGATCATGCTGACTTGGGTCCCATCCAGTGTCTGGGCCCTCACAGCTGGGACCTCCCCTAGTTCTCACAGAGGTACCACATAACACTGGGTGTACTGATGGCCCCACATACTCAGTGAGGTGCTAAGTGGGTTGGGCACAGGCTGGGTATTTTTACCTTTTGGGGGAGCACTGGCTACTATAAGGGAGTAGTAGACAGGCCTGGTGGCTGGGAACTCTTTCTGGGACACCCTCCCCACTCCGCCCACTAGCCCTGGGCCTAAAATGACCCTCCCCCAGAGGCGTTATTAATAGCTGGGCGGCTCGGATCACAGGCCAAGAATGTTCCCCAGCAGCTCATGGGGGAAGAGGAAGCCAAGGAGGAGCAGGCGGCTGGGGTGGGTGCGCTGTGATGCCCGAGGCAATATGTGGGCCAGGCAGGAGGGTCTTCGCCACTCCTACCCTCACCCCCATGCTCTCATCCGCTGTCCGTCCTCCTCCTCCTCCTCTGTGTCCTGCTCAGGTAAGGGCCTAAGAAGCTGGGTGTCCCGCTTCTCCAGCAGCTGGACTGGCTAGCACTTCTCTTTTTCTCTGTTCTCCTACTTCCTGCTCTCCGTGGCTGCCATGGCCTTTAGAACCTCTGGATAGCAAGGGCTCATCACCCTCAGCCTCTAATGGGGGCACTCAGATCCTAGGAGAATGGCCCTTCTGTATCCTACCAGGCCTTCTTTTTCTCTTAGGGGTTTGGACTGCTGTTTGGACTCTATATGCCATAGGTTGAGCCAAGCCCTAGTGGACTGGGGTTCCTGTCACACCCAGCTTAGACTACTCTCTTTTGGGCATCTTTGTTTTTTTTTGTTTTTGTTGTTTGGTTGGTTGGTTTTTTTTTTTTTTTTTTTGGTTTTTCGAGACAAGGTCTCTCTGTGTAGCCTTGGTTGTCCCGGACTCGCTTTGTGGACCAGGCTGGCATTTGTTTTTTAAATGAAAGTGCAAAGCTGATGGGCCGTCTAGGCCTGTATTTTCTCCCCCCCCCCATTTTTGGCATCCAGATGAAAACTATTTTTAGTGCCCAGTGATGGGGACACGAGTGGTTGGCCCATGCCAGGCTGGAGCAGGCAGAGTGGGCGGGTCTGAGCAGGGACAATGGTACCTGTTGTGGGGTGCTGTTTTCTCATCCTCCACCTCTCCCTCCTACTCCTCCCACCAAAGGCTCTGGGGGAGCAGCCATGGACCATAGGGGTTCTGAGAACTGGAGTTGGAACTGACCCACTTGGCTCAGGGACAGCTGTTTCCAGTCATGATTCGGGGCTGTTTGAGTGGGTCCCATCTCTAGGGCTCTAGTGGGACTTTCGCCACCCCCCTCCCCCCTCCCCCCGCCTTAGCTGTGCCATCTTCCTGCTTGTCTTTCCAGGTGACTCGGAAGAAGAAGATATGGGACTCCTGGAGGTTGGTGTGACAGACATCAAACCTCCCGCCCCAGAACTGGGCCCCATGCCAGATGGCCTGAGTCCTCAGCAGGTCTGTGGGGAGGTGGGATGGTCTGCAGAGGAGAGCTGGTGGCTTCCCATCCTGGTCCCTTGGGCTATGCTAGTTAGGATCTGAGGGGATGTGACTATGGGGTTGGTGGGCTTTAATAGGGAACTGGACACTGTATGCCCCATACTGTGGGTCTGGGGATGGTGAGGTGCATTTGGGATGCTTAAGACCCACTGGCTCCATGAGTACGAGAGCAGGGGGTATCCGTTTGTCCATCCCAGGCGGTTCTGGGGCTCCTGGGTCCTGTAGCTGTCAGCTTCCCTTCTTGCCTTTGAGACCGCTTCTACTCCTCGGGTCCCACACCCTGACTGTGCTTTTGGCCTGAGCAGGTGGTCCGGAGACACATCCTGGGCTCCATCGTGCAGAGTGAAGGCAGCTACGTGGAATCGCTGAAGCGGATACTCCAGGTGCCATTTCAGAGGACTCTTGAGGTTCTCTGGGTTGAGGGAGGGAGGAAAGGACCTGGAGGACATTTTATAAAGAACATTTGGGGATTGTGGTAGGTTTAAGGAGAAGGGGCTGTTCCTGCTCTTTGAGGAATAGCAAGTGGGACAGCAGGGGTTTGCAAGGCCTGTGCTTACAGGGAGAGCTGCATTCTGAAGTGGGACTGAGAGTCTTACAAATGAGAGCATCAGCCGGGCGGTGGTGGTGCACGCCTTTAATCCCAGAACTCAGGAGGCAGAGGCAGGCGGATCGCTGTGAGTTTGAGGCCAGCCCTGTCTACAAAGCGAGTCCAGGACAGCCAAGGCTACACAGAGAAACCCTGTCTCGAAAAACCAACAAAACAAAACAAAACAAACAAACAAAAACAAAAAACAAAAAAACAAATGAGAGCATCAAGGCATGCGTTCCCTTTGTGCCTGAAAGGGGTCTGTGTCTTCTTGGCCATTCAGATAGTCCTCAAAGCAAGGGCACAGGGGTACACCCCTCTTTCTTACACTGGGGGTGCCCAGGCCACGCTAAGTAGATGTTGAGTGACATGTATAAGATACCGTGTCTGGTTTGGGCCTCCAAGAACCTGAACTCCTCAGAGATGTCAGAGGGACCGCTGGTGTGGGATCTGTTTTTACACCCATACTGAGGCGCACAGGCATCAGAAGAGGTGACCGGAGAGAGTCCTTAGCTTTGAGAGCTCAGGGAACTGTAGTGGCCTGGCACCCCACCGCTCAGCCACACAGATGGCTCTGAGCTTCTCCACCAGCCAGCCTTGGCACTGAACCTCCCACCCAGAGCCCTCACACCCAGATGGTGTGTAGAAGTGATCATGTCTCTTCCAAACTAGCTTAACACAGAAGTTCTGGGGAGGTTGTGGGATGACAGAGGCAAGGCAGGAATGTCATATTCATGTAGAACAGTCTGAAAATGTCCGCGAGGAATGCAGGATGCGCCTGCTTGTCTCAGTAAGGCCCCACTGAGGTGTGCGGGAGGGGGCAGCCCAGTTCTCCATCTGCCCTGTCTGCCTTGACGATTGCTAGTCTCATTCCCCACCCCGACCCATCCTGGCAGGACTACCGTAACCCCCTCATGGAGATGGAGCCCAAGGCCCTGAGTGCCCGCAAGTGTCAGGTGGTGTTCTTCCGCGTCAAGGAGATTCTACACTGTCACTCCATGTTCCAGATCGCCCTGTCCTCCCGAGTGGCCGAATGGGACTCCACTGAGAAGATTGGGGACCTCTTTGTGGCCTCAGTAGGTGTTTCTCCTTTGGCTCGCTGGCCCAGCCTCCACCCCCCATCCTGGTTGCCTCAGAGCCCCTCAGTCATTGTATCCTGTGCTGCAGGCTGGGCACGACACCTTGATGTCCCAGAAGAGGTGTGCCAGGCCAAGATGATGTTGAAGCCAGGGTATAGTCCGGAGACCAGCCTCAGGGTGGTCTGACAGGGTGCAGGTTCTTTTCCAAGCATGACGTGTGTGATCAGTGAGCGTTTGCACATGCTGGCTGGGGCTGCATTCAAAACTCCAGGATGAGGCCTCAGGATCCACAGAGCCCCTGATCGTGGTCCAGGAGACCTGGTTCCACCTCAGGGAGATCTGAGGGTGTCTCTGGGCTCAGATTCTACACCTGTGGATTCCTGCTTGTCAAACTGAAAATCCTCAGACTCCAGAGAGGGAGCTAGGGAGATAAATGGCCAAACCAGCTTTTCTCGGCTGTAAGCCTCTTGGTTCTGCCATTGGGAAGGGCAGAGTTTTGAGAATGACAGTGTTTGGGAGAGCAGGCGTGACGTCCTAGGTGAGTGTGTCCAGGGGGCCGTGGTGAGAGGTTGCGTGACTTCCCACTTCTGTAGCTTAGCTGTGGGTGCATCTCCCCGGCGAGGGCTCAGGGCCATTTCATTTCCTGGGCATGGTAAGAAACTAGATGGAGTGCAGGCAGTGTCCCTGCCCTAGAGTACCCACTCTCTCCTGTGGATTCCGAGTTGCTGTAGAAAGCCTCTCTGGTTCCTTAGACCTTAACAGTCTCCCCAACCCTGAGCTCCCTTCTTCCCTGAGCAGGGTGTCAGAAGAGTGTTAAGATGGGCACCGTGCTTCCCTTCCCCATGTTGCTACAATTCCCACTCCTGTTTCTTATAGTTCTCCAAGTCCATGGTCTTAGACGTGTACAGCGACTACGTGAACAACTTTACCAACGCCATGTCCATCATCAAAAAGGCCTGTCTCACCAAGCCGGCATTCCTCGAGTTCCTCAAGGTAGCCTGGAGCCATGCAGTCCTCCCTCTGGAGGGATGGACTTGGGGGAGGTGGGACAGGAGAGAAGAGCCATTGTCTTACCAACTTCAGTGTCACGGCTATAGGCTAGATTATCTGGGAACCCCAGTCTTTAGAGAGATAGCCCTTCTCTGCCCTGGGAGGAAGGTGGGAGGGTTAAAGGGTCTGCAGTCAGCTCAAGATCCTGGAACCTCCACAGGGCGCAGGGCAGACCTGGTGCAGACGGATCTGTGTGGTGGTAGGTACCACAGTGTTGCCTGTGTTCCCATGAGCTGTAGCTTCCTTGGCTGTGAAGTGGTCTAGGCATCTCTAGGTTTTGTACTTCATCTGGGGGCACAAGGTTCAAGGCTTTGGAAAGCTGCAGAAGCCCTGAGTAGCCGTGGATAGGCTCCAAGGTCCCCTGTGGTGGGGTGCGGTGGGCAAGGGACCTGCGTCCGAAAGAGGACACAAGTGAAGAGCTATGTACCCCAGTGAAGAGGAAGGACACGCACCAGGAAGGCTTTCTTGAGTGGGACCGTCTGGCACGGGTTTAGGGAAGACAGAGGGCTGTTTCCAGTGCAAATACTGATAGGAGTTGGAGGCGGGAATGTGGGACCAAGCAAGGCTGGAAGGATTCTGGGAGCGTGGGATACCCCTTAAAGGATGTTCCCTCATGTAGTGTAATTTGGACTCTTCTGGATCTTCAGGCCTTGGGTGAGGTAAAAGTATTTAAGGAGAGCTTTGAGCTGGGGTAGGAAATGTGGAGACTGGCAAGGAAGCCATGAGGTTGCCAGGGATACAGGCCAGGCCCCACAGGACACATGTGGGTGGGGCAAGCAAGCAGACAGGAGGCAGGACAGGGAGACCCCGTGCCTGCTCATACCCTGGCTCAGGCCTCTGCTCTTAGGGAACAGATGGTAGTAAGTAAACTGTTAGGTTTTCCGGTCTTGCTTTTGGTTGCAAAGCCTTCACTGGCTGTTCGGGTCCCCTGAGGGTGTGGCTTATATAGGGTATGCCCTGACAGGAGGCATACATCCCTGATTGTGGATCCGAGCTGGAACAGGATCCTAGAGCCCAGAAAGAGGTTCCTAGGATAGGTATTTGGTCTGGACCCTGGTGCTAGACCCTTACTGTTGGAGACTGACAAGTGACACAGCCTTGTCCCCGCAGCGGCGGCAGGTGTGCAGTACAGACCGAGTCACCCTCTATGGACTAATGGTGAAACCTGTTCAGAGATTTCCACAGTTCATCCTCCTGCTCCAGGTACTGCCAGGGGCTCCCCAAGGGCCAGGGGATGGCTGCGGACATGGAGGGAGGGTGGATCTCATCCGTGGTCCACTCCTGTGGCAGCCTGTTGTGTGCAACAGCATTAAACAAAAGCTTTCTTTAATTTTAAATTATGTGCATTGATGAGTGTCTCTGTATGGGCTTGTGTATGTAAGTGCTGGTATCTTTGGAGGCCAGGGCCATTGGATCCAATAATGCTAGAATTACAGGCAGTTTTGAACCACGTGATATGGGTGTTGGAAAATTGAAATAGGGTCTTGTGTGTGTGTGTGTGTGTGTGTGTGTGTGTGTGTGTGTGTGTGTATGTTCATAGTGAACATGTGGAGGTCAGAGGACAGCTTGCAGGAATTGGTTATATTTTTCCATGTGGCTCCCAAGACTTGAATTAAGATCCCAGACTTGGTGGCAAGTGCGTTTACCTGCTCAGGCAGGAGGGGAATGAGGCATAGTGTTCCAGAATCCTCAGGCTGCCCTCTGACCTTCTTTGACCAGGATGCCTGAAGGGGCATCTGCCCCATGCAAGATGAGGGTGGGGGCTGGAGAGATGGCTCAGAGGTTAAGAGCACTGGCTGCTCTTCCCAGAGGTTCTGAGTTCAATTCCCAGAAACCACATGATGGCTCACAACCATCTGTAATGAGATCTGGTGCCTTTTTTCTGGCCTGAAGATGTACATGCAGGCAGAACACTGCATAAATAATAAACAAACAAATCTTTAAAAAAAACAAAAAAAGTCCTCAGACAGTGTCATCTGGCTCCCGAGAGGCTGTTGCCAGGCTGAGGACCTACCTGGTAGTACCCTTGTGTCTACCTGCAGTGATGTTTTACAGTGGGCATGGGCTCTGAGCTGAGCACACCTTTTTCCAAGGCAGTACACACTCTCCACTGAGGTTTTGTTTGGCCCACCGCCTCTCAGTGTGCAGGGCTGTGGCATCAAGCATGGTCCGTCTGTGGAAATTCCTCATCTTCCTTCACTGAAACTCTGGACCCAAACTCTTCTGTCTCCTCGGCCCCTGGTAGCCACTCCTCCCAGCCGCAATGTTCTGTGTCTGAAAACTGATCATGCTAGAAGCTGCCTCTGAGTAGAATTGCATATGTTTGTCTCTGATGATGCTGAGCCCTCAATATTCGGCCATGTTGTAGCCTGGGCCAGAGTTGCCTTCCTCCCACAGCCCAGGGGCGACAGTTAGCTTCTCATGCTGTCCCCACCCTCATAGATACTGGTTGCCTCCTCATCTGGCTATTGTGATTGACCCTGATATGAACATGGGTAGACAAATGTTTCTTGGAGACCCTGCTGATGGAGTTCTTCTATGTATGTGCCCAGAAGAAGTCACGTGACCATCTTGTCTTTATTCACTAAGCCTTAGGGTTTGCCTTCTGTGTCTAGTTCCTCGGTCCCATTGCAAGCTGCACCCTCCAGGCCTGGTCTGTGTAGACTGCAAGAGGACAAGGCTTTGACTCCAGACTAGGGAGGGGACGTGTGTGTTTGTGTGTGTGCTCGTGTGTGCACGTGTGAGCACGCGCGCGCGCGTGAATGTACATGCTATTGCATGTCTTATGCATGCTCTCTCTGGCCCTGGCAGGACATGCTGAAGAACACTCCCAGGGGCCACCCTGACAGGCTGTCACTACAGCTTGCCCTCACGGAGCTGGAGACACTGGCTGAGAAGCTGAATGAGCAGAAACGGCTGGCCGACCAGGTGGCTGAGATCCAACAGCTGACCAAGAGCGTCAGTGACCGCAGCAGCCTCAGCAAGGTGGGTGTGTGCCTAGCCCTTGGTCCCCTGTGCAGCTGTGCCTCACCTGCCTCACCTGCGGCTCCTGACGCTCGCCTTGGCTTGCTCACTAGGTGGCAGTGTTCTCTGAGGGAGGGGAGCTTGATCCACAGGATAGCACATTCGTTGTAATTCATGTTACTTTAAGGATAATAGATGGTTTTGTTTATCAGTCTAATTACCAAGACAGAAACCAGAAACCACAGACTAGAATTACAGTTAATTGAGTGGATTCTGAAATCTCCAGCTAAATCATATATATGTGTGTGTGTGTGTGTGTGTGTGTGTGTGTGTGTGTGTGTGTGTGTGTATATATATATATATTTTTTTTTTTTTTTTTTTTTAAATTTAAATACAGGGTCTCTTGTATCCCAGGCTGGCCTCAAGCTCACTCTGTAGCTGAGGAGGATTTTAAAATTCTAATCCTGCCTCTACCTCCCCATGACGGGATTACATGCACACCTTGCCATGCCCAGTTTATGCAATGCTGGGGATTTGAACCTAGGATTTTATGCATGTTAGGCAAGTGCTTTCCCCACCGAACTACCCTCCCAGTCAGTGTGCTGGTGAACACCTGTGATTCTAGTACTTGGGCGACAGAGGGAGGAAGAGCCAGAGTTTCAGGCCTGGGCTACATAGGGAGTTCTAGGACAGCCAGGGTTACATACAAGAAAAAAGGAAAAGTCAAGATCAACTACTGTAGGCGGCAGTATTTCTGCTTCCTGGCACTATGTGGGGCTTGGTGTGAGCCCCTCACAGCTCCACCCAGGCCTGGAGATCCTACATGTGACCTCGTGCTTACTGGCTGGAGGGTGCAGTGGGCAGGGATGGCCTGCAGGTGAGGTGACCTCCCCAGGGCCTCCAAGATGGCTGTTTCCAGAGGGGACATGGCGTGATGTCACAGGAAGTGTTTGATGTTCTGAGGCGTCCCAACGGCAGAGCTGAGGTTGTCCCTGGGAGGGGATTTCAGTGGTGTGCAAAGAGTGTCTGCTGTCCAGGAGGGCGGCCTGGGAGACAACAGTACCTTTGGTCGCCATGCTCACCAGCATGGAGAGCTTTCTGTCTCTGACTTTTGTTTTTGTTTTTATTTTGTTTTGCTTCGAGACAGGGTTTTGGTTTTTTTTTTTCCAAGACAGGGTTTCTCGGTGTAGCCTTGGCTATCTTGGAATTTATTCTGTAGACCTGGCTGGCCTCGAACTCACAGAGATCCACCTGCCTCTGCCTCTGCCTCTGCCTCCTGAGTGCTGGGATTAGAGACGTTTTTGACTTTAACTGCAGATCATGGGATCTGACTGGGCTGGGTCACCTGAGGTCCTGAAGTCCTGAGCTTCAGGCCCTCCCATGCACTGCCCTGTCCTGGGTCACATTTCAGGCTGTAGGTATGCTTGGGTCCACATGGAAGGCATGGGCAGCGTTTAAAAAGTGGGACATGCCACAAACTTCAGACTCGAGAAACCTTACCCAAGGGCCGGAAGAGCAGACACAGCACCTGTTCTCTTGCGTTGTCCCCTTCACCTGAGGGTGGTCGCCCACTTCCATTTGGTCTTACTGTGGCTTCTCACAAAGGGAACATGTTGGCTTGAAGGCATTTGGTTTGCTTCACCGACTCTAGAAGGCCAGAGTTTGGAGTGTGTTGCAAGGAGAAAAGGAGACAGTGCTTTCCTCTTGGGGAGCTTCCCACTTAGGATTCCTCAGGATGGCTTCCCTAGGGATCATTGTCCACAACTCTGGACAGTACTGACTCCCCCCATGCCTACCCCAAGCCTGCTGTTCTGGAATTTCTCTGAAGGGAAGGAAGGCATCAGTCCCCGAAGCCCCCTGTGCTGGCCTGTGTGTTGGAGAGGCTTCTTTCAGCAGCAGCAGACAGTGCCTGCAGGAGGAGGGAGCTGTGTTGGTAACTGCCCTGGGAAGAACTGTCTGTTCTCTTCTGCTGCACGCCCCCACCCCTACCCCTACCCCCACCCCACCTCACCCCACCCCTCAACACCCAGATGTAGCAGGAGGTGGTCAGCGAGACCGACTCGATATCAGGCTAGGGGGGCAAATGATCTGAGCTCTAGATCCCGCCTCCACTGAGTAAAGGTTGAGCTGCTCAGGTCCAGATGCAGAGGGTATCAGCTGTACACTGTGTGACACCCCATACCCCCACCCCCCACCCCCCCACCCTCATCCCGGGGCCTATTTGGACAATCTAGGTCCGTCTGAGGATCTGATCAGTGGTGGTCCTCTGGCCATTACCCAGAGAGAAGTGGAAATGAATCTGGGAGGGGCAGAAATGGACCCATGAGCTGTTGTTTCTAAACAGCTGACTCAGGAGCCTTCAGAGGGGGTGCTGGTGCAATAGCTGGACTTTCTTTTTCTTTCTTAATCTGCATAAGGGACAGGGACAGCGTCCTGAAGCCCAAGGGACTTTCCTCTTCCCAGTGTGGTCCTGCCATCGTGGCTGCTCTCGTAGAGGGGGAGCTTCTGCCTGAGTTGTGTTTTCATGAGCAGTGTGTGCTTTGCTTGCTTATGGACACTGTGGGGGGAGAAGCAGGGCCATGGCAGTGATAGGGACTCCAGGGACAGTGTGGGGACAGTGTGGGGACAGTGTGGCCATTCCAGCTCCTGTTTAGCCGGGCACTGCCACACAACGGAGGGAGACAAAGCAGCGGGCCTCCATCTTGTATTGGGACTGTGGGGGGGGGGCGTTGTGGGCACTGCACATGTTTAGAATCTGGGGCTTCTGAGCTGACGAAGTACTTGTGGAGTGTCACTGAGTCCTGCAGTACTCATCAGACAGCAATGTTGGTGCCGCTAGGACCTTAGCTTGTGTATTTCCTTGAGGGGTGCTCTGGGAAGCGGGGGTCCTCTCCAAAGGAGACCAGCAAGGAGAGGTTGGGACCAAGACAGTCAGGTATCTGTTCTGCGTCTCCCGGAAAGTCCAGACACGAAACAGGGCTTGCATGTCACAAGATCTCCAGTTCAGCCAGGGGTGCGGAGAAAAAGGATTTTCTCTGCAACAAATAAATATTAATAGCTATTTTAAAATGGCTGAGGACGGTTACAGCTCTTTTAGCTAAGCTGCCAGCCCCAGGCCAGGCCAGGCAGCAGGGAGCTTGAAGCTGCAACGGAGCCAAGCCAAGAGGCCCCAGGAGCCTTTGCAGCAGTGGGCGCTGCGATGCGGGAGAGCTTGGTCCTCAGCAAGTCTGGCGAAGTCGAAGGTTCAATGATGAAGCAGTGAATCTCAGTCATGGTGGAGGGATGGAGGGTATTTATTTCATGAATCAGGGACATTATAAAGCTTGGGAAGTGGGAGGGGCTTTCGACAATGAATGTGTTTGATTCGCTGGGGCTAGGAGTGCCAGGGATACTTCATTTACATGCAGCAGCACAGTCCTATGATAAGAAGGGGAGCACAGGACTTAATTATCCTATGGGCAGCTGGTGTGGGGGATGGGCTGGAGGAAGAACTCCAGGTATGGCTAGAGGTATGGATAAAGGTCATTGTCTGGGGGTGTTGGAGAGATGACTCAGTGGTTAAGAGCACTGCCTGCTCTTCCAAAAGACCCAGGTTCAATTCCCAACACCCACATGGCAGCTCACAACTGTCTGTAACTCCAAGATATGACACCCTCACACCAATGCACATAAATTAAAACTAAATAAAAATATTTAAAAAAAAAAAAAAAGGTCATTGTCTGGAAGCTAAGGTACCAAGACATCTCGTTAGCATGGAGGGAAAGGGTTGGGCCTGAGGGCTATGTGATACTCCGTAGAGCATCTGGGGTTTCCCCAGCTCAGGTGGAGAGGGGGAAACCCAGCTAAGGAAGGGAGTCTGTCATTTAGCACCGAGCTCGGGCTATCTGGTGTTGCCAGACTTCTACCTTCACAACAGGGTCCAACAGTCAGAGTCACACTGTTCAGTAACACATTTCACTGGACCCTCTATCCACCCACTTAATAAAACCCTGCAAGGAAAAAGATACTTCTCAGAGGGATTTTGGATGGTTTAGGGGTACCTGTCAGGCGGAGTGCTCTAGTTCAGGTGCCTGGGGTCTGAGAGTCTTTGGTCTCCTGAGAACAGACATTGTTGATTGGAAGATCCATTTCTACCTCCTTGCAAGGCCCCGCAAGGGATGATGTGGGCTGAGGAGGTTCAACAGGTCATGATGAAGCCACGGGCCCCTTCCAGGTCAGGTGTGCCTGGAAAACCACGTCTCTCCGTGACAGAGACAGTCTCCTTGGACAGCAGTGTTGAAACGGTCCTTTGTGGAGTGCCCATTGCATGCCCTAAGGCTGGGTATCCTGTGCCCTCCCAGGGCTACACTCAGTAGTAGTACCCTGGTCCTGTTTAATGTGTTCTGCTGTGGCCTTGAAAGTCATGCTAGCCTTTGAACCGTGGTCTGTGTTTGCCTGGCGTAGTGGTAGAGGTACCTGCTGAGGAAACTGAGGCTCCGACTGAGGTGTCCTGGTGACTGACTGCCCAGCTGGGGAGCATAGGAGTTCCTCAGAGTCGGTGTCTGTCACTTGTGAGCCTGTACATTTGGTGAAAGTGGCTACAGGATCATAATACATTGGGAGAATGACAGAAGCCAGCTCACCCGGGAAAGGGGCTGCTGGGTTCTGCTCTGGCAAGGGTGGCTGGGCAGGCTCCCTGGGGTCTCCCTGGAGCAGAGAACCCAATGTGTGTGTCCTGGTATCTAGTGATGGTGTTGGCTCTATATCCTCCTCTACCTCTTTCAGTTACTCTCTTTTGTTTTTCTTTGAATATATAATCCCTAGCGCAGGTTATCCTCAAATACCCTAGGTAGCTGAGGATGCCCTTGCTTCCACCTCCCAGGTACTGGCATTGTAGGTGTGTGCCACCTCACTTGATTTATGTGGCACAGGGATTGGAACCCAGGACTCAGTGTACTAAAGGCGAGCACTCCACCATCTGACCCACAGAAGCCCAGACCTTCTGCTGTTTTGGGGACAGGTCTCACTGTACACAGTTCAGGGTAGCCTGAGCCTCACGGTCCTGCTCCCCTTCCCCCAAGCGCTGGGGAATACATTGGCACCCACGATCTAGATCTTCTCATCTGAAAGGTGGGAGAGGTTCCGAACCTCTGGCCTGGCAGTGTGTGCAGCATCCTGCATCACGACACTGGTGTTGATCTTCTCTGTCCCTTTTCCTTCTCCAGCTGTTGACATCTGGCCAGCGGCAGTTGCTTCTGTGTGAGACTCTGACGGAGACGGTGTACGGAGACCGTGGGCAGCTGATCAAGTCCAAGGAGCGCAGGGTCTTCCTGCTCAGTGACATGCTGGTCTGCGCCAACATCAACTTCAAGTAAGAGCCTGGTGAGGGGTGGGATGTCCCCTTTCCAGTGACCTTTACTGTCCATTCCTTTCTCCCCAGTCTCTGTGCCATGGTGTCACTATAACCCTGTTTAGGACTCAGATGCTTTGTCCTCTTCTTACCTCCCTCATGCCTAGCTTTGTCCTTGGCCCCCAGTGCTTAGATTTGGACTAGCCAGGGACACCCCTGACCCCGAGCTTATTGTCATTCGCAGCCCAGGGCTTTGTGCTACAAACTGGGCACTTAGTAGCCAGCCGAGGATTTTCCCCATCTCTGCTGCTTTAGCTCACACGGTGTTGCCGCATCTCAGAGCTGCTGGTACCCACCCAGAGCCCAGAGCAGTTTCTGGGCCTAGGCTGTTTTCCAGCGTATGGCAGACTATGGAAACACTCAGAACTGACCTTTGGCTTCATTTGACTATTTGGGTGATGAAACATTATGCTGGGGCCACATTGCCCCAGGCCATGAGAGCTGGGACCCATGCTCTGCAAGCCTCCTGACCTCACTCAGCTGGGCAACTCGAGGGTGTCAAGCCCCCCCTCCTCCCCCCCGCAGCCTTTGTGGCCTTGTGGGCATTAGGGATAGAAACCCTTCTGTAGAGCACTTTTAGAACTCAGGAGTGACCTTTCCAGCAGGATCCCAGGAGAATCTCTGTTCTCAAAACTTGACACTTTAAGAACCTGGGACACAGCCTGGTTGCAGCTGTTAAAGTCAAGTCAGCCAGAAAGTGGTCAGTGACTATCAAGCCAGGTCAGCTTTCCACCTCTCAGCTTGGGGTACTCACTGTGTGTGTGTGTGTATGTGTGTGTGTGTGTGTGTGTGTGTG
>OU015754.1:73937543-73990011 GCA_907169655.1 Acomys percivali | reverse complement strand
CTCCTCCTCCTCCTTCCCTCCCCCCAGCCCATGGCTAGACTGGATGGCCATTGAGCCCCTAAGATCTGTCTGTCTCTACCCACTATCACCGGGGTTACAGGTACTCACTGTCACACCCAGCTCCAACATGGGCACCGAGGATCTGAACTCGGATCCTAACACTTGCACACCAGCTACTTTATCCATCAATCCTCCCTGTAGCCCAGCCACCCTTTTATTAGCAAAGGGATTGAGGCTGGGGGGGGGGCAGGCGGGGAGCTGTTGGTGTGTCTGCACAGGTAGCTCCATGGTAGGGTCAGGCTGGGATTCTGTCCTCAGCCTTCCGAGATCCCTGCCTATCATCCATAGCCTGGTGCTCGGCTCCATCTCAGACAACAGGCATGCAGGGTAGGGGAGTGATCAAAGCAATGAGGTCACCATGGGACCTGGCCTGCTGGGGTCTGTGGTGACTCTCAGGGATGAGGGCCAGTCACTATCTGCTGGGGCTCACACTCTGACTAGCTTCGCCCACCTCCTTCCTCTTGCTGCAGGGGAGGAGAACCAGCCAGGATGGCTGTGTCCTGATGAGGACAAGAAAAGCAAAGCCCCGTTCTGGTGCCCCATCCTGGCCTGCTGCGTCCCTGCCTTCTCCTCCCGGGCCCTCAGTCTGCAGGTGAGTGGACCCGGCACATGGTAGTAGCTGTGATGGCCCTGCCTAGCCTGGAAGAGCCAGTGTCCAGGTAGTGTCTACTGCAGCTGGGAAGGCCCAGGGTCTCGGTCCAGCTTACGGACCCAGGGGGCCAAGCCCTTTTGTTCTTGTTCTGTGATTGAGCTTTCCCACCAAAAGAAAGGGGGTATGTGAATGACCAGCATGGCTCACGGGGTGGAAAACTCCATTATTTTGTGATAGAGAATACCAGCAATCTCATCCTTTGAAGGCCCGACTCTGGACTGTGGCCAAGATGATGCTGCCAGGCCAGTGCTGACATTGCTGGGGACAGCCCTTATCCTGGGGTGTTCCGTGGCCCTCATGTCCTCTTACCTGCCCACTGGACTCTTCTCGTGTTTAGCTGCACTTCTTGCGATAGTGGTTAGAAGAGAATTTCACAGGAGATGAAAGCCCAGACAGGCCTTCCAAAATGACAACCAATAAGGGTTTGGTTTAACCCGCTTACAGTCTCCACGGTATTAACCACCAGAAAGCTCGCCTCCCTGCCCCGCCCGCCCCCCCTCCACCCATCACTTGTCCCTTATGTCCTGGCAGAGGCCACCCGTCCGTCCATCTGGAGCAACTGTTGTCTATCCTCTCCCAAGCAGATGAGGACCCTGAGCTCTGGGACGGGCGAGCGAGCGTGGGACCCAGCACAGATAAATAGTCGCAGGAGCCGTGCGGGCTGGGCTGTAGACTGGGGCTGTAAGAGATGAAAGAGCACCCTTGCGATGTAAGTTCATCGTTCAATCCTTTATTCATCTGTCCATTCGCGGGTCATCCCCGAGCACCTGCTGGTTGCTAGAGCTGGGAGTGCAGTGGGGACCAGGGTGTACGAGGTTCCCACCTCGTGCAGCCTTCAGGCTAGTGGACAAAGCCAGGCCGGACCTCAGCACACGAGAGGGAATGGAAGGGACTCTCTTTAAAGAGTCTGAAGTAGGCTTGGGAATGGGGACAACATGGTTAGTAGGTTCAGGTAGGGCCCCTTGGAGGAGGTGGAATTAAACGGAGCTCCATATAACAAGAAAGATGCAGACCCCAGAGGGCCCCGGGGGGGGATGCACATTTTAAGTTGTCAGGAAATAGGGCTGAGCTTGGCTTAATTGCCTCTTAAAGGAGCCCTCTTCTGGTCCTGTTACAGTGGCTATTTCAATGTGAGCTCTGGAGGGGATGTTGAGGCTCGCTGTGGGCGATGAGGCCCATCACTGGATTAGAGAGACCGCAACAGCCTGGTAGTGTTTAATTCTTGGAGCGCTGACGGACACAAGCCAGACAGTGGTGTCATCCAGATCTTGATTTGGATACTTGGAGGGGGCTATGTGGACAGAAGAAGAGGCCAGGAGAGCTGAATAAGGCTTGGAGCTCAGTGCAGGGGCCTGCCAGAGGTCAGGTCAGGCTGGGACCAGGAAAAAGTTAGAAAGCCTCTCACTTCTGCTGCCGAGCGAGCCTCACCCAGGGTCTCTGATTAGGATAAAGAATAAAGCCATGTGACACTACAGCTCGTTTAATTCTTTTTTGAGATTTACTCATTTTTATGTGCATAGGCATTATGTGCAGCACATGCATGCAGTACCCACATAGACCAGAAGAGGGCAGCAGATTCCCCCTGCAACTGGAGTTACAGATTGGCTGTGAGCTGTCATGTGGGTGCTGGGAACTGAACCGAGGTCCTTCGCAAGAGCAGTCAGTGTTCTTAACTGTTGAGCCATCTCTCCAGTCTCCCATGTAATATTTTAAAAATAAAACTATCCTGCAGACTATGGTCTGTATGTGCCTTCTGAAAAGGGAAATAATGAAAGACTGAGGGTTACGCGGACCTTGGCATGGAAGCCAGAGCTCATGGAGAGGAAAGTGTTTAGGTCTATCCTGTGTTAGTTATACAAGGCTGGCCCTTGCGTGTGGCCTCTGCAGTGAGGCAAAGGTACACAGGTCACACCTGACTGAGCCCTGTAGGTCACCCTCATATGCTTCTGTCTCCTGAAGGAGCTGCCACTTAATGGGACCCATCTGGGAGGAAAAGTGAGGGCCTGTGGATCTCCTCACTTGGAGCTGTTGGGGCCCCAGAACATGTGTGCTGGCAGAGTGCTCAGCCCCTGCTCAGTTGTTCCCAAGGAGCAGCCCCCCTCGTCCCCAGTCAGCTGAGAGAGCCATGCATGAATATCTGTGGGTAATAGGCCTGGAGGAAAGGGGTTCCTGGGGGACCTGCCAGAGGCTGTCTTGCCGTATTTCCTGGGCTGTTCTAGCACTGCCCTGCCCGCCTCCTACCTAGCCCAGACAGCTGTGCCCCATCAGCTCCGTGCTGGCAGCCGGCTGAATTAGAGCGGAGACTGCTAGCCTTGCCCAATTACTGCAGGAACAGATGTGCATGTGGGCGGCTGCCCAGGCTTCTCTCCCACGCACGTGGGCTCTCAGGTGGCCACGTGAGCTGGCAGCCTGCCCATTTCTTTCCTGGAAAGGCTGGGGCTGGGCAAGGAAGTTGCTGACACCGGCTCCCCCCCCCCCCCCCCCCCCTCCCCCCCCCACTAGGCAGACAAGACCCTGACCTGTTAGCTGCTAGGGGAAGTGTGTGTTGGATTCTGTCCTTGCTGGGGTTTGCAAAGCAATGCCCTTGTTGCAACTGACAACTGAGCCCATGCTGGCCGTGCCAGACCTCTGCCTCTCAGGACACTGGTCACTGGGGAGTGTGAAAAGACGCTGAATGGAGCCTCCCTGTCCTAGTTGCTCTCCAGCCTGGAATGCCCCAGGCCTGCGACTCCAGAAAGCTGTTGTAGCTCATAGTGTAAAGTCACGTCTTTAGCATCACTGGGGAGACCATCAAGCCCCCTGACTGGGTCACAGTGAGAATTACATGATGTGGTTAAGGGTCTAGTGGTAAATGCTAACTCCCAAACGAGAATTTAGTCTCTGCATTTTTGTAGAAAAAAAAAAAAGAAAGAAAGAAAGAAAGAAAGAAAGAAAGAAAAAGAAAAAGAAAGAAAGAAAGAAAAGACAGGTGTGTAGTGTGGGCCTGTACTAACCTCAGTGTGGGAGGTAAAGACAGGTGGGGGCTACATGCACATATGTATATGGGCACAAGCTGCAGTTGTGCCCGATGCACTCGGGGTTCAAGGAACAGAAGTGAACATCTGAATCTCTTGGGAGTTCCCAAAGGCTTCACCACTGGGAATTCTGAGGATTCTTCTTGGGCTCTTGGCTCCATTCCGAAGTAGGGAGCCTGTCCCTGGAAGGGCAGCAGGAGGTCAGGGGAGGTCATGCCACACACTGGGTTGGGCTCAAGACCTGTCTCAGCACCGGGCTCACCAGGGTGGAGTGTGTCATTTTTAAGGTGCTTTGATTTTTGAATGATTACATGTGTATATGTATTTGCTATTTATTTGTGGGACATGGTGCACATGTGGAGGTCAGAGGACAGCTTGTAGGCATCGGTTTTAGCTTTCCAACATGTGGGTTGAGGGCATTGAACTCGGGTTGTTGGGCTTGGTGGCAAGCCCCTTTACCTGCGGAGTCATCTCCCGCACTCTCTGAGATGCTTGAGACTTGAATGCTTTGTGGTACCTGGGGTTGTAGCTGGGCCCCACAAGGGAGTTTATAGCCAGACAACTTAGCCCTCAGCTTCCCAGCCTGGCAGCCTCTGTTCTAATGGCCACCAGCCTCCATTAACCAGAACTGCTAAAAGTCTGCTTTCTATGGCTATAACAAAATACTTGAGGCTGGATACTGTGAGAAGGAAAGAGGGTTATCTGACTCACGGTTTTGGAAGCTGCATGTCTGAAGTTCGGACAGCCCCAAATCTGTTCACTGGTAAGGTGTCAGGGCAACGGTGTTAGGACGGGGGTGATCACATGTGAAGAGCACCATTTGGTGGAGACTGGAAGCCTGGGAGGTTCAAGGTCAGGCTGGTTCATTTGCTAACAGCCCACACTCTCAAGGGAATTACCTGGGATCCCATGAGAACCACATAAATCTCTTCCTAGGATGATGTATCCTTAACCTAATTGCCTCCCTCTATACCCCACCTCTTAGAGGTCTCACCCCCCTTTACACTGTCATCCTGGGGGGTGGGGGGCGGGTATCCGCTGCCTTGCTGGCTGTATAGTTGCTCGGCTGTGGACCATGCAAAGTACTGGAGAATTCTACACCGGCCTTGAGAGCCTCAGGGCTGCAGGGTGCTGTTTAGCTGTCCTCTTCAGGGCCCAAGACCTTCCCAGTAGATAGATGTCAGGTTCCCACTTATGTATGGGAGCTGATGTCTAAGTAGTGTTGGAGCTCAGGCTAGCTGCCTGCAAAGCCCGAATCCTTTCACCAGCTAGTACCCTGCCGGTCTTGTGCACCCGGCTTTCCAGAATTCGCCAGCAAGACTGAGGTCCAGACACTTTTCCTTCAGGGAAGTATGTAGTTGTCATCACCATCTCAGACCCATTTCTGCCAATTAGCTGCCATCTAGGGCCCGTGGGAATTGCCCTAGAGATACCTGGGTCTGGGGCTGTGATGGCACCTTCCTCCTCTGGGAGGACAGGAATGGTGGCCTGATGAAAAGGCTGGGTACCTTCAGCCAGCACGGCTGTGAAGGCAGAGGTTCTGGAGGCTTCTCATTCAGTGTGTGGGCCCTGGCTCCCCAACTGGGAAAAAGTAGAACCCCGTAGCGCTGAGGTCTCTGGCCTGGTGCTTCAGGCGGAGAGAACACCAGCCAGGAATGGAAAGTCTGGGTTCTGGCCCTGCCTCTGCCCCTAATGTGCTGTCTGACCTCAAGCCAAGCCATGCCATGCCTGTGAGCTTTAACCTGCCTAGATGCCTCACAAGGAGGCTGACTTCTGACCCTCTTACCCATAACCATTAGGAATTTTGGTAGGATGTTCCAGCCGAGCCAGACAGCAGACTATTCACCAGCAGGGGGCAGCACTTGCCTGGGAAAAGGCCCAGTGTCTGTCTCTGTGTCCCTAGACACAGCACTTTCCAGATGCCTTCTGGACAGTACTGTACTGTCCAGAGAGATGGGCTGTCCGGGTCAGCACAGGAAACAACGCCCTGAGAGGTCACCCAGCCAGGGGCAGGAGGGGAGTAGAAGCAACCGGCAGCTCTCAGTGACAGCTGGCTGCTAACCAAGTTCCAGTTTGCATGTTTCTACCCAGTTCCGCCTCAATGGGTCCTTCTGTACTTATCTCACTTTCCAGCTCCCAAAAACTCCCTGGAGGGATGCGGGAGGCCACTGGGGGTGCAGGAGCAAGTGGGGGAGGAGCTGTCACTCACCTGCTGTGTGACCTAGTGTTGTCCCTGGCCCCCCTATGGACTTTTGTCTTCTCTACCGACAAAGTGAAGGGCATGGCTGAGGGTGGGGTAGGAAAGGGGGTGCTTAGTGGTCATCATCAAGCCTTATTTAGAAACTTCCTGCTTCCAGAGACTATGAGCGGATCCACAGCATCATCAGTAAGGCCCTTTCTGGCAGAACGTTCTAGAAGAGTGATGATTCAATAAGAAGCTAGGGGACTGTGTGGCATGTGCGTCTTCCTTTGCCCCCATCCTCAGGGTTTCTCATCTGGGGGGGCAGGGACAATAGGCTCAGGATCCTGTCAAATGTTAGCCTTTTGCCACCTCACTGATTAACCCACCTGTACTGTCTCTGTCTCTACAGCTTGGGGGTCTCGTCCACAGTCCTGTCAACTGTCCCCTGCTGGGCTTCTCGGCTGTCAGTACTTCCCTTCCACAGGGCTACCTCTGGGTAAGCAGTCCCTTTTGCCCAGCCTAGGGTGGTGGTGGTGGTGGTGGTGGTGTCTTTCCTCAGGACTGGGACAGAGAAGGTGACAGACACTTAGAAAGGGTTCTGAGAAAGTCTTCTGCTTGGCTAGCAGCCC
The DNA here is from genome assembly GCA_907169655.1 of Acomys percivali. Classification (NCBI taxonomy): domain Eukaryota; kingdom Metazoa; phylum Chordata; class Mammalia; order Rodentia; family Muridae; genus Acomys; species Acomys percivali. Next base: position 73,983,474 of record OU015754.1, on the reverse strand, counting down.
TATCTATCAAGGGCATCCTCGGAACCTTGGAGCTTGGAGATGGCAGGTAGAGCATCTTCCAGCATAATTGAACCCAGGTAGAGTAAGGCTTTTTAAAAGTGACCAGACCTTGAGGGAAAAGATGAGTGGAAGTTGTGCAGGAGGCTTGAGTTGCAGAGGCCTGGGCTGCAGAAAGCTCAGGTCACAGGAGGCCCGGGTCACAGGAGGCCCCAGTCACAGGAGGCCTGGCTCTTTAGCCTCATCCAGGGCTCAGGTATCAACACTGACTGTTAGTCATTTCACAGGTGGCTTCCATCCACATTCTCTTCTTCTGAGGTTCTCGGCAAAGCCGTGTTGTTTGGCCCCCTGCCCCTTGGGTTGCTGTGTGTGTCCTCCTGTCCAGGGTTCTGGCTTTACAGTCCCTGGCCATCCTCTACCTCATGCTCCTTCCTGGCTCTGGGCATTTGTGCAGCACAGCTTTGCCTTACCCTTCAGACTGCAGAACCAATGTTGATTTTTCCCCCCATCACTGTTTCCCAATGATCATTTTTAGCACCTGGTGTGTCTATTCATCTACGCATGCATGCATCCACTCACCCTAGCCATCCTTCATCTGTACATTCATCTGTCCACCTATGCATTCATCTGCCTGTCCGTCCGTCCGTCCGTCCGTCCGTCCATCCATCCATCCATCCATCCATCCACGCTTCCACACACCCACTGACCCAACCACCACTTACCCACTAATGCATGCGTGCACGAGCCTATCCATTCACTTGACAGTTGTACATTGGGTGCATACCATGAGCTAGACACAAAAGTAAAACAGTGAACAAGACAGAGGCTCACTTCAAAGAGGCAGAGGGGGCTCATGGGCTGTTGTTTGGGAGGCCTCTGCCGTGGGAAACTGGAAAGTGGCTGGGTATTGCACCTACTTCAGCAATAGTACCTGCTGCTTGATTTCCTTTGGACCCTGAAACTAATTTGTTTCCTTGTGGCTGGGTGCAAGTGACTTTTGTGAGTGCAGGAGTGTGTGAGCAGGAAAGATAGCTTGTGCCTGATAGCTCTGTGTGTGTTTGTGTGTATCTTGTGTGTGTGTCTTTAATCTGTGTATGTGTTTCTTTGTGTGTATGTGCATTTCTGTGAATGCAGATGTGTGTGTATATCTGTGTGTCTCTCTGTGTGTATATGTGCATTTCTCTATGTATGCCCATGTGTGTATCTGTGTGTGCCTCTGTGTGTGTGTATATGTGTGTGTCTATGTGTGCCTCTCTCTGTGTATGTGTATATCTGTTTTTATTTGTGTAGGTGTATCTCCGTGTGTCTCTGCATGTAGCTGTGTATGTGTCTGTATCTGTGTGTGTTTCTCTGTGTGTATTTCTGTATATGTGCACATCTGTGTGTGTCTCTATGTATGTGTGTATCTGTTTTTATTTGTGTAGGTGTATCTGTGTGTGTCTCTCTCTGTGATTCCGTGTGTGTGTGTCTGTGTATTTTATCTGTGTATTTTTCTGTGTGTGTGTCTATTTTTATCTCTGTCTCTATCTGTGTGTGTATCTATATATGTCTGTTTTTAATCTCTCTGTGTAGGTGTCTGTGTATATTGTGTTATCTGTGTCTGTGTGTGTGTGTCTGTCTATGTATCTGTGTCAGGGTGTGATCCCTGGGAAGGAATGCTCTGTTTGCCAGCCTCATAGCCTCTCTGGACTTCTGCTCCTAGGTTGGTGGTGGGCAGGAGGGCGCTGGTGGCCAGGTGGAGATCTTCTCCCTGAACCGGCCTTCGCCACGCACCGTCAAGTCCTTCCCACTGGCAGCCCCCGTGCTCTGCATAGAGTACATTCCAGATCCAGAGGAGGAGGCTGAGGGGGCAGGGGAAAGCCAAGCGGCTGCTGACCCCTCAGCCACAGTGCACCCCACCGTCTGCCTCGGACTACAGGATGGCAGGTGAGGGGCAGGAGGATGGGCAGGGATGGCTTGTGCTGCCAGGCCGGTGGCTGCAGGTAGTTCCTCCTTCTCTCTGGGTCACTAACCAAAGCACTCTTCCCCAGATGGGTGTCACCAGGGAGATGGGGGCCGGAGACAGCTAATGTGGTAGTCTAAGTGTCAGGAGCAGCTTATGTCCCCCCAAACCTCTAGCATCCTTAGACACATACTGAGTCAGGGTCTCATCTGGGGTGAAGCTCAGGATCCCAGCAGTCTCAACCATGTCGGTTTTTGAGTCTCCTGTGGCCAGTGAAGCTCAGTTTCATGCCCCACCCCCACCCCACCCCCCATGCAGGGCTGTGTGAGCACAGGAGGGCTGAGCCCATCTAACTGGGAGAAATCTGTCCAAAGAAGAATCCCCCTGCATCTCTGCTCCCCAGCATATCCTGTAGAAGGAATTTGTGTGTCTCCTGAGTACCTACTGTGTGCCTCAGGTGTGCTGACTGGGATCTCTCATTGTGACCTCACGGCCTGGGGGCTATCCCCATTCCTGCTTTAGGGGGCTGGAAGTGTGCTTCAGTGCTTCAGTAGGACATGTGCATAGGCTGCACAAGTCTGGGTTCCATGCCTAGAACCCCAAACTGGACATAGTGATTTCTGCCTGTGACCCCAGCAGTTGGGAGTTGGTAGCAAGAGGATCAGGAGTTTTAGGTCATCCTTGGCTATGTGGCAATTTTGAGGCTAGTCTGGATCACACCGAGACCCTGAATCAAAAAACAAAACAAAACAAAACAAAACAAAACAAAACAAAACCAAACAAACCCAGAATGAGACAAATCACCATTTTAGCCATTTGAAGGTACACAACTTGGTGTTTTCTGGCAATTACGACCTCACTCCAGAACATTCTCATTACTCCCCAAAGAAGTATACACCCATCTCATCCTTTCCTTGGAAACTGCTGCTCAGCCTTGGCCTCTGAGAGTTTCTCCTCAGGAGTACCCTGCAAATGACATCCAGTGCCTCATGGCCTCTGTTTCTGGCTTCTTGTTATGCTGTGTGTGCTCACAAGGCAGGCCCAGGTGCGTTGTTCTACTTTGTTCCCAGTGGGAATCGTGGTTGCATTTGAACTCAGGTCCAAGTGTCACTGGAACCCAGCACCTTTCTCATTGTGTTCTGGAGCCAGAACCCTGACTTGTCCTGTGACAGAAGTCAGGGTTCCTGTAGGAGTTATAAGGATGGGCAAGTGAGGCCCCACGCAGGTAGGTGGCCATGAGTCACAGTGACATCCTCTTTCCCCTCAGCATCCTGCTGTATGGCAGTGTGGACACTGGTACACAGTGCCTGGCCGCCTGCAAAAGCCCAGGCCCGCAGCCCGTGCTCTGCCTGCGTCACAGCCCCTTCTACCTGCTTGCCGGCCTGCAGGACGGGACCCTCGCTGCCTATCCTCGGACCAGTGGTGAGTACTGGTAGGTGGGTAGGTTTGGGGCGGCATCTGGACACCAAGTTGGGCCTGGATCCTCTGCTGAGAGGTTGAATGAGGCAGGCCAAGGAGGCAGTACTGGGACAGGCCAGCCTCAGAGTAGAGGGGTGATTGAGACCTGACCTTCACTGGAGGCTAGTGCCTGGTTCCCACATGGGAATCCCTGTAGAATTAAGAGAGTAGAGTGCACCGGGCGTAGAGGCGCACACCTTTAATCCCAGCAGAGGCAGAGGCAGGCAGATCTTTGTGTGTTCGAGGCCAGCCTGGTCTACACAGCAAGTCCAGGACAACCAAGGCTACATAGAGAAACCCTGTCTCAAAAAACCCAAAGAGACAGAGAGAAGGGGAGATGGGATGAAGCGGGGAGAAAAAAAAAGAATGCTTTCTTTTCTGCCTGTAAACAAATCCTGGGTGACAGTGCTCCATGGGCTGAGAGACTGGGGATGCTCCTGGGAAGTCCAGGCTTTTTGCTGAGGCTCCTTCCTGTTACAGCTGTGTCTCCAGTGAGTGGCCCCTTCTTTGTGCCTTGGGCTCTTCTTTCATAAAGTGATTCATAAAGAGAATCACCTCTTGATTCTGGTGAATTAAGACAACTCAGTGTAGGCCAGGCCAGGCACAGACCAGGATGGGTGCTGAGAAGGGGAGCCGCCTTTGGGCTGCTACTGTCAGAGTGGTCGCTGGCCAAGTCACCGAGCCTGAAGTAGGAGGCCAGCTGTGACATATGGCAGCAGTATACATCGCACTCCAGCACTCGAGGAACAGTACGTGTGATATTTCCTCCCTACACTATCGCTACCACCCTGGAGAGTCACCTCTATTCCAGGCAGGTGCTGGTGCTCTGAGTCTGGGGGGCGGGAGGAACACAGCTTGTTCGCAGCCATGTGAGTGCAGTGCCAGGTCCCTGAGCCCCAAGGCTTGCTCAGACCTACCCGCCCCCCCCCCCACCCGTTTACTAGTGAGGACCCAGTGGCCCCTGAGCCCCAAGGCTTGCTCAGCCCCCACTTTGACAGTAAGGACCCAGTGGCAAGTGTGGCGGTCCCAAGACTCCACAGCAGCACCTCCCCGCTTCTCCCCCAGCTCAGCTCTGATCTGATGGCTGCGTCATTCTTGCAGCCTGTTGCAGGGCTATAAACGGATATTTGCAATGAGGGTTTTTTTTCTCTCTCCCTACTTGGCACTATGTTGGTATTTTTAATTAGCTTTTGATAAGGCATTTATAGTTTTTAATTAAAGGGGGAAGAAGGGAAAAAAATCCCTCTTACCATCAGACGGAACAGAGCGTGTGTGTGAATGTAAATCCCGGCTCACATGTGCTAAGGTTTAGACAAGAGGGTCTGAAGAGACCCCCTCCCCCTCCTGTGCTCCCTAGACACCGTGACTCCGGCTTCATCCAGCCCTGGCTACTCCTATGGGTGCTTGGGGGTGGGGTGGGAGTCGGGGTGGGGGTTGGGATGCTGTAGCTAAGTACCACAGCCGTGGCTCAAAGAGCAGAAGTTCAGGATCAAGACCCTTGAGAAGGACCCATCCCCGGCTTCTCTGGCTCCCAGAGGCATCTTGACTTTTTGGAGCATTGCTCGGGTCCTCATGAGACCCTGTGTCTCCGTCTCCCATTTTATAAGGACACCTGTCTCTCTGGGTTAGGTCCCCACCAACCCAGGTCCACTGATTACATCTGTAGGCATGCTCTCTCCAAGGAAGACTTCATTCTGAGACTTTGGTGCAGGGTCAGGGCTTCAGCTGAATGGGTTTTGGGGAGACACAGTTCAGTCCTTGGTGGAGTTTCAGGTTTAGCTATTGTCCTGAGGATGGAACCTGCTACTTTGTCAGAACAGAAAGCCCTACGGGGGAGGGGGTATTCCACCTCATCCCCTCACTTCTGGGGAGTCTGCTCCTGCAAACGTTTGTTCCCCCATATGTATGAACACCTACTGTGTTCCATGGATACACCGGCCAACAAAACAGACGAGCCTCCTGCTCTTGTGAACTTTAAAGTCTACAAGAGGGAACTCAGAATAGCCATGCCAAAAAGCAGAGAACTAAGGGTTCCTGAGGTAAGACTGGGGTCCCTGCTAGAGCATGACTACCTAGTGGGTGCCCATCCAAAGAGGCAGGTCCTGAAGCTGAGAACTGAGAGAGGTAGCCAAGCAAAAGGTGAGTTGAAGGAACAACGTTTGGAGCAGAAGGGCCAGCGTGTGTGAGGGCCAGAGTCAGGAGCATGGTTGGCATCATAGTGACCCCCAAGAGAAGGCTGCAGAGCCGATAAGAGCCACATGTAAGTGGTACTGGGCGTGGTCTGGGGACGGGCAGTTGCTCATGACCTTGAATTTGTCTCAGCCCACAGGCACTGGCACCTTTGACAGGAGGGCAGACGCGCCTGGTATCGCGCCCTGTCTAGGTTCCTGATCTCCTGGGGTCTGGTTTGGCTGTCATGGCCTCTGAGAGGTCTTTCATTCCCTGGGCCCCCAGCTACCCTGTGGTGTCCCCAGAGAGGTGATCCCAGCTCTTAGAACCCGCAGCATCACGTGATTTAACAGAGGCCTCAGAGTGCACTTAGCTCAGGGGCAGAGGTCTTTCTCTGTGCTGCCCCTGGGCCAGCCTCAAGGTACTCTGGGGTGCCCCTGGTGGCCAGGAGTGTCTGCAATGACAACTGTCTAGGCTGCAGAGCTTTATCCCGGAACTGCTGTTGGGTGAGATGTTTATACTGAAGCAATAATCTCCTTACCTGTGAAATGGGGGTGCAGACAGCCCCTCCTCAGGTGCTTCTTGTGAAGGTTACACACGAAAGTTTCCCCAGGTGCCTATGATAGAAACCCCCCTACCCTCCCACCCTCTGCCTCTTGCCACTAGCCAGATTGGGACCAGACCTGGACCCCCTGTGAGAGACCACTAGGCTGTGTCCCCTGAGGCTGGGGGAGGAGGGATGCTGGCACCCTGAAGGTGCCTTTGCTGAGACAGGCCTTCGTCTCTGCTGACCGGCTGTGCAGTCAGTGCCAGCTGAGATGAATGGGCTGTCACACAGGGGCGGGCGTGGGCCTGCGAGCACAGGCTCTGGACCGTGTGTGCTTACTTACAGTCACTCAAGGGTTGGGAAGGGAGGGTGAGTGGAGGGGACAGCCCCTCGGGCCCTGCCCAGGCTCAGTGATTACCTTTATAGTCTGTGAAGCTGGAAACTGGGGGCCGGAAGGACCTTAGAGGACAAAGTCTGTCAAGAAAACCAAGTGCTAACAAGGTCAGCAAGTTCAGGGAGCCCCTATGGGCTCTGGTGGGGTCCCTGTCCACTCTGATATAAGTTTATATTAAATTTTATCACAGTTCCCTGCTTTGGAGGGCTTAGGGGACGCCAGGCCACAAAGGAGGGGTCATCAGTGTACTTATGACCCTGAGGGTTTCAGCCACTGTGATGCACTGTCCTTGGGTGGCAGGTGCAAGAGTTTCTTAGCTGATACTGCTGTGCCCTCAGGTGAACTATGATTCTCAGGCTCTGAGATGCGACCCCAGCATCTTTCCCACCCCCACTTAGCCACAGTGGCAGAAGCTCCGGCATTTGACCAGAAACGTTGCTCACCTCTGGCCACTAGGGGGTGCTCAAAAGCCTTGCATTTCCCTGCATCTGGCTCACTAGTCCAGGATCCCATAACTGAGGAGGCCTGGCCACCTGCTGCTGGTCACCTACACCTCCCAGACACCAGTCCCGGTGCAGAACTGGTAGTAAGGCTTGGTGGCAGCCAGGTCAGACCCAGCTCTGGGTTTAAATTGCTGTTTGTCTCCACACCCCTTGAGGGACTTGCTCAGGTTCTCTACTCTGGGCCTCTGTTGTCACCTTTAATTAAATGGCACCAGCAGCGGTAGACTATTGGGAGCCAGTGAGCAAGGACAACTGTGCAGCTGGATGACTTGGGTAATTGAACTTGCGATATGTTAGTTATAAGTCAGGGCCAATAACAGTATCTGCCGCGCAGGCTTGTGGGAGCTAAATAGTTCATTCATGAGCAGAGCCGACCAGCGCAAGACTCGGAGGGGCCTCGCTGTCAGCTGTGGGCACTTCTTGCTGGTGCCCTATGCTGTGTTGGGTCAGCATACACAGTTCCTTGACTCCTTGCAGCGTTCTGAGGGATGGTGGCGTGTGGTCCTCACAGCCGTTTTAGAGAGGAGGAAACGGAGCCTCAAAGAGGTAGAGTCCGCGTCCATTTGGAGCCACAGGCTGCTCTGGCCTGGCTAGCTTGCTATGTACGCGGTCGTGCTCTGAGCTGGAAAGATTGGTAGTGTGTATGGGAGGGGGTTCCCCAGTTCTTAATTTATTAGCTAGGCTGGGAGTATGAAGCAAGGTTCAGGGGATGCCTAAAGCTGGCGGTGTGTGTGTGTGTGTGTATGTGTGTGTGTGTGTGTGTGTGTGACATGCTGATACGTGGCCAGGGGACAAGGTGTGGAGTTTGGGGGCTTCCCCATATAACTTGGGGTCATCTGTCTCTGAGGACAGTTGTGCTCAGTTTTGCCACACAGCAGCTGCCTCAGAAGAGGGTAAATCTGCAGTGAGTGGCTTTGTATTCCTTCTAGGGACCTAGAGGACAGATGGGGGCTGGGTACAGGGTACCCAGCAGCTGACTCTGTCCTCCCTCCCTGGCCCCAGTCACTGTGTCTACTGCTCTAAGGCAGTGGTTTTCAACCTGTGGGTCACGACCCCTTGGGAGAATTAAATGACTCTTTTACAGGGGTCACACATATCAGATAGTCTGTGTATCAAATAATTGTAGCAAAACTCCAGTTATGAAGTAACAGCAGAAACAATTTTATGGCTGGGGGTCAAACTGTATTAAAGGGTCGCAGCATTAGGAAGGTTGAGTTCTAGGGTGTGCTACCCCTGACAGGCCTCAGTTTCCCTCAAACCTCCTTCCTGCCTGGCATCCTGACAGCCTAGAGCAGCCACCGGGGCTTGAGATGTGATTTCAGAGAAGGCCATCTCCAGCAACTGTGCTTAGATGCCAGGGAGGAGTTCTCAGTGAGCTGGACATGGTTGGGGGTGGGGCGGGGGAGAGGCTCCGCCTAGGCCAGTCTGATGCGTTTGGTCTTTAGGGACAGCAGTGGGGGCTGTCTCCCATCAGAGCCTCTTCCTGCCCACATCTGGTAGCATCTCTGAAGGGAAAAAGGTCTCAGTAAAGTGACAGAAACATCATCAGGTGACAGAGCCCGAGGGAGGTCCTCAAGTTGTTCAGATGAGCTGTGGTCTCAGCAACATCCCTTCCCCATTCAGATGGGGGAACTGAGACTCTGAGAAGCCAAGAGGGGTGTGGCCAAGGCCCTTAGCAGTGTCAGGACCACGCCGGTCACAAGTCCCTGGACTCTGAGGTTCTGCTACCTCCTGGCAGGTACTAGTGTGAAGGTTGCCTCTCCCAGAAGCCCTTGTGTATCTGTCCTCTGAGTTATCTGTTCCTTGGTGCTTGCTACTTCAGCTTGCAACTGGATTGGCTCATAATCGGAGACAGGTTGCAGTCTCCACACAGACTGGTTTCTCAGAGGGCAGGACCTACGCTTAACCTCTGATTGTTCTCAGTACCTACCTCATGGCCCGGCTGGTAGTAGGTGTTTTCTGAGTGTGTGTGCGTGTAATGAATGAAAGGGGGTCGGGGAGGAATCCAGAGTGGTCCCCAGGCCAATGGAGTATGGTAAGAGAAGGTGTATCAAGCCAGCCGCTGACCTGCGCCCTTCTCTCCCATAGGTGGAATTCCCTGGGACCTGGAGAGCCCTCCCATGTGCTTGACTGTAGGCCCAGGGCCCATCCGCACACTGCTGAGCCTTGAGGATGCTGTGTGGGCCAGCTGCGGGCCTCGGGTCACTGTCCTGGATGCTACAACTCTGCAGACTCAGGTACCAATACCTAGCACTTGTCTCTACTGGGCAGAGAAACATCTTGTGGCCTGTGCTCTTTAAGCAGGAGTATAGATCGAGGCCACCTGGGTCCTGTCATGCCCAGCTGTAGACAGAGCTGCGTGTCTCTGCTGGGATGAGGGCCCGGCCTCACAGGCTGTTCCAGGCTTGCCTGCCTCACCTTGCTGTATCCCGTGTTCCATCCTTAGTGGCTGGTATGAGCTTCGGGGTGGCTTCCCAAATGGTATTTTGGTGACATTTGCCATTGTTGACTCGTTTGAACTATTGATTTATCAGCTATGGCGCCAGACCCAGAGGGGAGCCTGGCAAAGGTCCCCAGACAGGCAGGCTCCTCAGGCATGCATCTGCATGTGGGGCTGTTTTCTTGTCTCCATTGGGGGTCTCTGCCTTCGACACCTCTAATTTGACACTTGATAGCTCAGACACTAGGCAAAACTTGGTGCTGTTAGCTTGTAGGTGGCCAGGGCTGGGTCTGGGAAGACTCAGTTCTCACTGTGTGGAGACATTGAAGTGTGGGGTGCTGTGGGTGATCTTTAGGTGTGTGTGTGTATGTGTGTGAAGTCCTGAAAGATGTGACCTGCCACTCTCCTTATCCTATGCCTCTACTTTTGCTGAAGGCTAGAGGTGAGTGAGTGTCTGGCCTGTGCACATGAATCACTGGCCCCATGGGAACTCTGGCTTCCGGTCTATGAAGGAAGCCTACGTATCTCTTCCCTGGGTCCTGTGGCTTCCCTGTAGGAGGCAGAACCAAGAGGTCTGTGGGTGACCTAGGTGAGGAAGCTCATGTAGGGGTGGAGGCTGAGGCAGCCTCAGGAGCTGGAGGCCATGGAGAGCCAGTGTATGCTTTAGTCTGACACAAAAGCCTGAGAACCAGGGAGTCACTAGAGCAAACAGCAGCTTGAAGCTGACAGTCCCAGGATGCCAGAGCACTGAGGTTTCTGCCTGGTCCTGAAGGTGGGAAGACTTTCCATCTTCGTTACAGAGGCAGAGAGCAATGGCTCTCCTGCCTCAGCTTTATGTGCTGTGGTTGGTCACTGGGCCAGGTGAGGCCCACACACCTGGAGAGGCCGTCTGTGTCACTCTGCCTACAGGTCAGATCATCCCCTCATACCCAAACACCCTCACAGGCACAGCCAGAGTCATTGTTTGACCAAATACTTGGGCACTGGATGGCTCAGTCAAGTGTTGCCCGAAGTAACACTGAGTGGGCCGTGTTGAGGGAGCCGCAGTGCTGGCCCACACTGGCAGGGGGGCTGTGGTGAGCATGGAAGGAAGTGGATGACTGGCCATATGCCAGCTCCTTAGCAGAAGAGGCTGTGAGTTGTGAGTTACATGGCAAGTTGTGAGACATCTGTCTATATGTGTGTGTGTCTCCGTACATGTGTTTGTGTGTCTGTGTATGTGTGCCTGTATGTGTGTGTGTGTGTGTGTGTGTGTGTGTGTGAGACTGTGTGTGTGTGAGACGGTGTGTGTGTGTGTGTATGTTGTCTGTGTGTCCCTTTCTGTGCGTGCGCCATCTTGGGTGTCATTCCTCAGGTACCGCCCACCTTTATTTTCAAGACAGCATCACTAGTATGGGCCTGGTCAGCCTCCGTTGGCAGTGCAGGCCTGATGACCCCTCTCACTACATGGGAAGAGACTCTATCCCCTCCTGTCCCAGAAGTGTGAGCTGGGCACAGAGGAGGTTTGTAGAGCCTGCCCTCACAGTGTTGTTTGGCTCTGGCCAGCTGTCCCAGGGCTCCAGGGACCTCCTGGCTCCTGCGTGGCTGTGATGATTTAAGATTAGTGCTGGCACAGCTGTTCTTAAGACAGGATCAGTATGGCCCTTCACCTGTCACCTGTTCTACACACCTGGCGGGGGGGGAGGTTCAAGGACCACTGGTCTGGGAGGCCCAGCAGCAGGGGCTAGAGAGCCAGAGGGACAGTGTTCCCGGACAGCTGGGAAGCTTCCGTGAAGGTGGGTGGCAGCTCACCACTGCATACACCACGGCAGTAGCTCAGCTACAAGACTGTCCCATGTATATTTAATAGAGCCAGCCTCCTGCCTGGATGGAGGGGAGCCGCCCACCTTGGCATTGCGCACTGGAGCTGGCTCCATCTGGCTGCTGCTAATGACCGCAGACTCAGTCCTGGGCTAGCCGGCGCCAGGCTTGCTTCTGGGCCCCTGGCAAGACTAGCAGTCCTGGGGGAGGTTCCAGAGTGTTTAACACATTCTATATAGAGTTGTGCTGAGCCTGAGTTGAGCCTCTGCAGGCTCTTCGATGTCCCCACACAGTGCTGGCTTCCAGGAGAGCCTCTGTGACACCTGCCTCCCCCAGGGTTGAGGAGGACCATGGAGAGGGAGCGTTCTGGAAACTTGCAGCCAGCTAGTGAGTCCCAAGCTAGGAGACCTCGCTGTATGGTTCTGATTCTCCATGGCTAGGGCACAAGGCGAAGACACCCGGTATCTCCATCCCCAGAAAGTGACAATGGATTTTTGTTGGACCTGGCCTGAACTTATGCATTTTACATGTATAAACCCATTTAATCTTTAAGCCGCCCTCCGATAAGGGTGGTGTTCCCACTAAAAGATAAGGAAACATTGGCACGGAGAGGTTAAGTGACTCAGCTGAGGCTACACAGCTAGAAAGAGGCAAAATCAGAGGGTAAGCCCAGGCCTCATGAGTCTTGACTCCCAGATTGTCTGTCTCTTCTGGAAGACACCCAGATGTCACTCCTAGGGACCCCACTATGACTCTGCATCTTTCAGCAATGCATCTGCCAGGTCAAGATTAAACCTTGCTCATCCTTGTGTCTGGTTCATTGGTGGTGACAGCAGGTGCCAGTTAGCGGATGGTGCTGTCCTAGTGGGCAGGTGTTGGGGTTAGAGTAGGTCACCCATCTCCAAGTCCTCCATGTAAGGCACTCAGGGACCAAGATGCTCTTCAGGAGGAGCCTAGTGTCTGCTGTGAAGAGAGACCAGAGCTATGGTGTTATGTGGCATGGTGAGGTACTGAGGTACTGAGGTAGCCGGAACCCAGGGAGTCTAGCTAGAGGGGTCACGGGAGCTGGGAGGATGGATCAGGGCTGGGCTGTGTGTGGGAGGTAGTGTGTGACATATGGCGGAAGAATTAGGCCCAGGTCTGGGAAGCCAGAGGCACGCATGACACCAGGTGGCAGGGAGGTGGGGGACGTTCTGGGGAAGCATCCTGTGAATTGAGGACCGTTTCTCTCAGCCCACTTGGCCAGGCCCCGCCTCTGCCCTGACCTTGTTCAGCCCTGGCCCTGTGGAGCTGGGTCCCCATTGCCTCTGGGTTTTGTGCTTACCACCGATTGCTTGTTCGGCTCCTTGATCCCAGCAGAGGCAGAAGCGAGGCCTGTTAAATAATAATGTGGCTCACCAGGGCCTGTGTCAACACCGCGTCCTCCGTGTTCATTATCTGCATCGCCACCTTCAAAGTCTAATCCAGTCGTCTGGAGTTCATTCTGAGCCATCGCTGGAGGGGGAGCTGGCTGTGGGGGGATTGTTGCATCTTAATTAAAAAAAGAAAAAAAGATTGGGGACAGCAGGCCTGAGGCAGGCAGGGTGTGCTCTGCTGGGATGGGATGGTGGGGTATCGGGCAAGGCTGCTCCCGTATGAGTGCCCTGGGGTCTCTGCCTCCTGCTTATGGGACAGGGAGGGGTGGTGGAGACAGAGCTGGGCTATGGATGTTCGTGAGTTGTTAGATGTGTGTAATGTTGCTGAGAGATGAACCAGCTTGGTGTGCAAATGGGTACCAGTTGGGAGCAAGCTCTTTTTTTTTTTTTTTTTTTTTTTTTTTACTGTAATTTAAAGATTTAATTTAAATTTTTTTCAATTATATGTGCACATGTGTATCTTTGTATTATGGGTATATGATGTGTACACATGTGCACCTTTGTATGGATATATAGCATGTATATGTGCATATCTTTGTGTGGGTGTATAATGTGTACACATGCGCATCTTTGTATGGGTACATGATGTGTACACGTGCGTATCTTTGTATGGTATATAGTGTGTGCATGTGCACATCTTTGCATGGGTATGTAACGTGTACATGTGTGTGTCTTTGTATGGGTATATAATGTGGTGTGGGTCCCCGTAGCAGCTAGAAGATCCCCTGGAGCTGGAGTTAAGGCAGCTGTAGAATGTTTGACATGAGTGCTGGGAATCAAACTTGGGTCCCCTGCAAGAGCAGCAAGTGCTTATAACCAACTGCTGGTTTCTTCTTCTTCTTCTTCTTCTTCTTCTTCTTCTTCTTCTTCTTCTTCTTCTTCTTCTTCTTCTTCTTCTTCTTCTTCTTCCTCTTCCTCTTCCTCTTCTTCTCCCTCTTCATCATCATCACCTTTTTCTTCCTCCCCGTCTTGCCTATTCTTTTAAAGTTTTATTATTATTACTGGGGAGGGGGCCATGTGTTGCGGTGTGCATGTGGAGGCCAGAGGGCAGTTTTGTGTAGTAATTTCTCTACCCACTTCCTACCAGAGTTTGATTTTTTTTTCCCAGACAGGGTTTCTCTGTGTAGCCTTGACTGTCCTGGACTTGCTTTGTAGACCAGGCTGGCCTCGAACTCACAGAGACCCACCTGCCTCTGCCTCCCAAGTGCTGGGGTTGAAGGCGTGTGCCACCACTTCCTGGCAAGACTCAAGAGTTTGAACTCAGGTCATCAGGCACACATGGCAAGGGCTTTATTCTATGAATCATCTTGCTGGCCCTTCCCACAGCCAGCCTTTGTCCTCTGTGGTCCTCTCCCTTAGGAACAAGTTCCCGTGCTCTTCCATCTTTGTCACCCAGTTCTGGACTTTGCTATTACCTCCCCAGGAGGCCCCAGCCAAGTTGCTTCTAGCCCAGTCACAGCTTAACATGTAGGCTGGCTGTGTGGTCACATGAACCTTATTCTCTTTCTGAAAATATCTCCTTGATGGCTGTCCCTGGGGCCACTAGAACACAGGCGCCTGTAATTGCAGGTAGAGCAGGCTCAGGGGCTCGAGGCTTCGTGGAGGTGTTCCTTCCTTGCAGGTCTGTGTGATGTGGCAGTGGCCACTTTTTTCTTCATAGGAAGTTGACAGTCTGAACTGGGTGAGGCTTAGACACCAGGGACCAGCCCAAGCATCCTGGGAGAAAGTGTGAGTGAGACCAAAGGGGGAAGGACAGAAAGGCCACACCAGGAGAAGGGTGGAATTGGAATGAAGGGCCGCTTGAGGATGTCTCCTGGCCAACAGAGGTAGACTCCACCCATATGGCAGCTGCTGCTGAAGGCAAGATGGACATTGTGTCCTTTATCCAGATTTGCAAGGCCATTGGACATATGGACTCACAGCTGTGTTACTTGAGGGCCCGGGAGCCCCTGAACCTGCCTCAATGCCATCCCTGAGGGTTTTCTACCATAGCCCTGCTACCCAGAGCTCAACCAGTGTCTCTGGCTCACTGTTTTTTATCTTGCTGGGGATGAAACCCAAGGCCCCACACAGGCTTAGCCAAGTGCCCTACCACGGAGCTATACCCCCAGCCCCTGGATGCCCTGCAGAAGCCTGGCCCTGGGGGTCTTGTACCCATAGGGCTGTCATAAGGATTCACGGGGTGCCTCTCTCCCATTATACCTCTGCTCCCTGACCTCAGGAACAGGCCATGTTGATCACTCCTCCGCATCCCCACAGAGGCCATCACTGTAGCTCGCACTGCCGCTTTCTATGGACACTTGGGACAGAGTTAGATTAGGCAGAATGAAGCCATGCAAGGCAGGGCTGTTTGACTCCTCTTGTCCCTAGTGCCAAGATGTGCAGTAGAGGTTCAGGCCAGCAGGGGGCAGACAACTCCAGCTGACCCAGGACCTAAGTACCCAGCTTGAGAGCATGAAGGTCCTTCTGGAAGCCAAGTGCACACTGGCAGTCTACAATCCAACCTGCTCTGGCACCTGCCCTGCATTCCCGCTTGAGACTAGTATGAACCCCTTTTGCCACTCAGCCTGACAGAGGAGAGACACCTCCAGGTTCCTGGATACCCCATGGCCCCTCAATCCTCCCTGTGCACCCATGCCTCCCCCCACCCTTAATTTTCATGTTAGTGCCCAAACTTCGTTTGCATGCATTAGCTGTTGTAAATCCGTCACAGCTCCCGACACGGCATGAATAATGCATCACTGGGCTGTATTAGTTTTCTGTCTCCCATCTTATTTATGACACAAAACGGGTGGGAATTCGAAGAAACGAAATCCAGGCGTGTGGCTCCTCGGGTAATGCTATGCAAATAGGCACGAGAGCCAAATGAATCCCCAGGTTCTTGTAGCACCTGGGGGACCCCCCACCCCCACCCCCTCCCACCCTCAGCGGAGTGCCCGGTGCTTGGGTCCCTGGAGTATGTGGAGTCTGGAGTCACATGGCTCCAGTGGATTCAGTTCTGTCTGGTTTTGTCTTAATATTTTTTTAATGCGTGTTTCATTGTTCCTGTGTCTCATAAACAAGGAGCCAGTGAGCAGAATGTGAGAGATTGATTTGCTAGAGATGGCGGGAAAGTCCCAGGAGTTCAAAAGGAGGGTTTCCAGGCAGCAGCTAGGGTTAGCTTAGATGTGCAGAAGACCTGGCTTTCAGGAGGCTTGTAGGGAGGGGAAGGAAGGTGGTTTTTGGGATCCTGCTGTTCCTTTCCCAGAGGGCATGGTACAGCCAAAAAGTCAGCCGTGTGAGGGAATGGCTGGGGCAAGCTGAGCCTGCCTGGGCCTGGTGGTTCTTGGGAGTTATGACAAGGGGACTATCTTCTGGCCTCTGGGGCAGGCACTACTTGAAGGAACAAGGCTTTCATCCTGTCTTCTCACCTAGAAGGGCTCAACTCTCTAGGCTCAATATTTAATCTCCCGCGGGAAGGTCTGGGCCGATATAAAGACTTCCATAGTTTTTGCAGGAGTTTAGAGTTGTTGGCTTTGGACTCTGGCGGAGAAGTTGGCTCAGGCTGGGATGGGAACTAGAGGTAAAAGGGAGTGGCTGGTGGGAGGGAAGACAGATGAGGGGGCACAGGAGAGGGGGCAGATGGAGGCGAGGAAGGGACAGATAGCACAAGGGTAGTTCACCAAGCCCTGAACCCACCTTCCCACCACTACAGGGTCCTGTCTTTCTCTCCTTGGCCTCTTCCCTGTCCCCTAGGCCCCTGAGCCTGTGGCAAGGAGAGAGAGGTGGCAGGGACCCGAGGGACAGCTGTCCAGCCATCTAGAAGCTGTCAGGGACACAAAGAGCCACAGGCACTGAGTGGCTAGCCTAGCTAGGGGGTGAGACCACATTTCCAGCCAGGCCCTGGGTGTGCCACCAGCCTTGCTCATTGGATGGCCTGGAGGGATGGATCTCTTGTGTAGGGGGTTAGGCCAGTGCCTGCTGCTTGGCCCCTTAGCATCAGGTCTGGATAAGGCTACAGTTGTCTGTAAGCCTGCCAGCTGCGCTAGAGGAAGCCCTGTCGGGGACCTCCAGAAGAGATGTCGCACTGGCCTCTAGTCCTTGTAGGAATGTGCTTGGATTGCAGATATTGTGGCTCAGAGCTGAGCTGGTTGGCTCTTTACTCTCTGCTGTTAAGTGCCTCAGTTTCCCTCTTAGAAGTAGAGGGATGGTTGTAGAACTCACTGGGACTTTGCTCCTTTCATATTCAGCTCCCAGAGCTGGCTGAGGGAAAAAAATGAAGAAGGATTCTCTTCAGTTTTGGGACTCCCAGCACAGGGTGCAGCATGAAGTGGCATGCCACTGTGAAAAGGGACAGTGGCCAGCTTCCTCTTGGGTCCTCAGGTGGGTGGCAGGGGTCTGGGCACACATGCACAGGGACTACCCACATGCCAGCTGTCAGTTTCTGCAAAGGGTGGGCTTCTCATCCAGGGTGTCTATTGTACGCCCTGCCGGACCCGAACTGGCCACTGGTTTCGTCTGAGCAGCCTCTCCCTGGGTCTTCAGAGGCTGTCAGCAACCTTGTCTTTGCTTCTCTTTCACAGCTCCGCCATGGCCCCATGGCTATATGGATGCCATGGACGAGTGGCCCAGGATAATCTGGAGCCATGGTAGGATCAGAGCCAGACAAAGGGAGGAGGTGGGGTGAGAAGAAAGGGGGGCCGCAGATAGGGGGAAAGGGGAAGGAGGGAGAAGGCACATCCACATGCGCCCTCACAACCCAGGGTTGGGCCCTGGGCCCTGCAGAGGCTCCGTAACTCAGGGACCTGCCCCTCCCACGAGTAGTCATAAACCCTGCTCCCCATCGCCGAGTTACGGTGATGGTGCCTGAGGCTGGTCAGAGCCTTACGCAGGCAGGACCATGGGACATCATTGTAACAGGCCTGGGCAATCCTTGTCATTACCGATTAAAGTTGAAATAGCTGAGGCAAGAAGTGGCTGGGCTGACCGGATCAAGTCTTTAGATCTTCTTGGCTTTTGCCTTAGTAAGCAGGTACAAGCTGTTCTCAAACTCAGGCGGACCCACAAGCGAGGGAGGCACGCAGCCCAGCCCAGCGCAGCCCACCATTTCCCGTACCAGCCATCATGTCCTGCTGGGTCTCTGCATGGTCCTCTGCATGGTCCTCTGGCCGAGGTTACAAGATCCTCCCTTCCTCTGGCATTTACAAGGGGATCTGAAGGGTGAATTGACTGGCAGGAGCCAAGTCCTTGTGCATGGAGCAGCAAGGGTCAAGCCGCGTACCCTGCGGTCTCTGCAGTCCTGGGCTGAGGCAGGCTCCAGCTTGGCCTCTCTGTACCTGCGTGTACAGGGCAAGGCTGGCACAGGGATAGAGGGCAAGACCCATCAGAATGGTGCATGGTGGCCCCAGGTGGCCACTGCCCAAACCGTCTCCTCAGGTAACCATGCTGGAGAGGAAATGCTAGGGTGGTTCTTTGTAATGGCAGAAAACAAAAGGACGTTAAAGAAGACTAAGAAGGGGACAACAGCGTTCCCTGCCTCGAGATGCCTTTCCCAGTCTGTATCTCTAGAAGAGCCATGTGCACCAGCAGACTTCAGTTGAGTTAGGATTGTAAGATGGAACACTGGCCAGCCATGACATACAGTGGGTGCCTTCTGAAGGCCTCTGTCTAGGCTGTCATTGAGGTCAGTCACCTTCAGCATCTGCACCCAGTCTTGAGTGCTTAGCAACAAACAAGCCTTAGTGCAAATTTTTATTTTTATTTTATTTTATTTTTCTGTACTGGGAGTAAACCTAGGGCCTCACACAAGCAAAGCAAGCACTCTGCCACTGAGCCCCAGCCCTGGCATAGGGTTGATTTTCTCAAAAATATTTGTAATCTAAAAAATTATATGTATGAACATTTTGCATGCACATATATGTACTATGTGTGTTCAGGATGGCCACAGACACCTCTGATTCTTAGAAGCTGGAGTTACAGACAGTTATGAGCTGCCCAACATGGGTGCCAGTAATGAACCTGGGTCCTCTGTAAGAGCAGTATAGATTTGGCCATTGAATCATCTCTCCAGCCCAGAGTTGTATTAAATTTTATTTATTTTTATTAAAATATCCTTTTATTCTTTGAGAATTTAATATGTGCATACAATGTATTTTGATCATATTCATCCCTACCTTCCCCACTAACTCCTCCCACAACCACTCTGCCAACTTTATGCCCTTGTTTTGTTTTGTTTTGTTTTTGTTTGTTTTTTAACAGAGCTTGCCTCAGGTTTATTTGTAAAAACAGCATAGGACACTGGTCATCTGTAAATAGTGTGTAGGTAGGTGTGTCACACCAGTCCATCTGTCTTAACATAGGCAGAAGCCTTTTCTATGGGGCCTTCACAGGGGCCTGGGCAGCTTTGGGAGCCTGAGCTAGGGCTGCAGCCTGGGCCTTAGCTGCTGCTTTCGCCTTGGTTTGAACCTTGGGTTGTGGTTGGTACAGCCTACTACCCTTGGCTCATGTAACTTCGAATCTTTTTCCCAAGCTTGGGACGAGCGATGAAAGCAAGCCGGCTGAGTTTGCGGCTGGGGCCCTTTGGCATCTTGGGCTTAACGGCTTTAGGCTTCACAAGGGCCTTGATGGCCTCTGCACGGGCACTCACTGCCTTTGCGTTGTTTGCCTGCATCTTCTTCAGGCCTTTCTTGTTGTGCTTCTTGGCAAAGCGCATGTTCCTCAGGAACTTGGGGTCAACCCCCTTAAGAGACTCGTATCTTTGTGACCGGGTTTCTTGATGCCATTTCTGTGCCATTTGCGAGACTGATTGTGTGTGGTATGGTTCTTGGACTTGGCCATGTCTGCACGGTAACCGCGGCTCCTACCCATGCCCTAGTTTTTAACAATTATTATGTTATATTTAAGTAACTTACCAAGTCCATATACTCATGGGTGTGGAGCTGTTCTCTGGAGCATGATCGACCTACAAGGGATCATATCTTGAAAGAACAGTGTAGGAAGCACAAACATTTTTTAGGGTAGGAGATAGACAGACTCTTGAGATAATACTCTGGGCCACTTTTGTTTTCCTAGAAGGCATTTCCAGACCACCAAGTTTTGTGCCTTTCCTTTTAAAATGAACTGTACCTGGCTATCATTATTGTTGCTGGTGTGGTCGTTGGCCAGTCCGCACAGGCATGTGTGGACCCCCGTACCCCCCTGATCTGGGTGTGTCAGCCATTCAATGGAGAAGGGTGGTGTGTCCCTCCCACTCAGCCAAGCATGACCTGACTTGCTGGGGAGAGGTGGGGATGGCGACATCTCAAGCCTTCCTGACAGGTTATTTTTTTCCTGGCTGAGTCCTTGACCTGAACCAGGTCAGGCAAAGCAGGAGCATCACACCAGTCAGAGTGTGGGCACTGTGTCTCGTCTGAATGACCAGCCACCCTGGTTTTCCCAGGATAGGAACCTCCTGAGGTTCCAGACCTCAAGTGTCACAGTTAGATATGTGGACCGACGTGAACTGGCTATTGGGTTAGGGCCTTCGCTTCCCACCCTTTCCCGGTTATGCAACTCTGCGAACATCACTTAAGTCTTTCTTTCTGTTGCACTGGCTGTGAAGGGCTGATAAGAACGGAGCCAATTACGGCAGATGAAGGACTTTTTGTTTTTGTTTTTTTCTAGACAGGGTTTCTCTGTGTAGCCCTGGCTGTCCTGGACTAGCTTTGTGGACCAGGCTGGCCTCAAACTCACAGTGATCCGCCTGCCTCTGCCTCCCACGTGCTGGGGACGAAGGACTTTTATGATGTACAAGATGCCCTCTCTGCATTCTCTGCTTGGCCATCCCAAGTCTCAACTCTTAGTCTGTCTGCTGGCCAGCTGAGCCATGACACCTGTCTTTCCTTTAAGTTCCTGCACTTTGCCTTGAACCATGATGGAAAGATTGGAGCGAGGCAGTGTCGGTGGGGTGTGGGCCAGTGCTTGGTGGGTGATCCATCCCTGGGCCCATAGGCTTCTCAGGACTGGCTGGTCCATTGTGACTGGGTAAGGATGGGTGGCAAGGACCCCTTTAAGCCCGACCTTGATTCAATGCTGAGGCTGAGCTTCTCTGAGCCTCTGGGAGTGGACTGAAGAGGTGGGGTTCACTCGTGCCTCACTCAGTCCATCTGGGGACCTTAGTCTCCTCTCTGGATTTGTTTGCAATATGTATTTTTTTAAATGTGCCAGTGAAGTACTGTCTCACTCTGGAGAGGTCTGGTGCCCTGTTGGTGCCCAGGAAGTCTCCCACTTCCTGGGTGGCTCGCCTCACCCTGCCATCCTCCTAGCCCCATGTGACGTCTGGGGCTCTAATGATTTTGAGTGCTGAGCACATCACCCTGGGGATTTATGGCAACGGCGCAGAAGTGTCACCTGGGAGCACATAAAGATTACGGAACTGGCTGCGTCAGCAAACCTCTGAGAAGATCACTCACCTGGACCTAGCAGTGTGGGTGGCCGTGGCAGGGTGCCACCGAGGCACCATGAGTGGGGGCAGACCTTGCATCACACTGGCCCCACACAGCAGTATGCAGGGGCCCTTGGGGTGTGCCACATGCCTTCTCCATTGAGTCCTTAGCACCCCTATGAGGTGGATTGTGGATTCTTTCTGTCCCAGTATACAAAGAGAAGTGCGCACTAAGTCACTCACAGAGAAGCTGAGACCCTGTCCTCCTGGGGCCAGCTCTCTTTGTTTATTTAATAATCTGCCCCCACTTTGTATCGTAAAGATTAATTTTTAAGTGCGTGTGTGTGCATGAGCACGTGGGTATGTGCACATGTGAGTGCAGGTATCCTCAGAGGCCAGAAGAGGGAGTCAGATTTCTTGGTGCTGGAATTATAGGTAGCTGTGAGCTGCCTGCTGTGGATGCTGGGAACTGAATTCAGATCCTGTGCAAGAACAGTGCATGCTCTTAACTGCTGACCTGTCATTCCAGTGTCTCACTGTGTAGCCCACACTGGTTTTGAACTCCTGCTTATCCTCCTGACTCAGCTTATTGAGTACCAGGATTACAGGTATGAGCCTCCATACCCATCTCTCTAGATTGTTTTGTTTTGGTTTTTTCCAAGACAGGGTTTCTCTGTGTAGCCTTGGCTATCTTGGACTAGTTTTTGTAGACTAGGTTGGCCTCGAACTCACAGTGATCCACGAGCCTCTGCTTCCCAAGTACTGGGATTACAGGCATTTGCCACCATACCTGGCCTCTCTAGATTCCTTAAAAAACTCAGCACACTAGAATCCAGTCCCCTCACAACTAGTTTGATACTTGACGTTGTTTTGACTAGCCCTGGGCCTCTTTGATCTGGGTCCTGGGTGCTATGGACACATTCCCACTAGTCTCTCACTAATTCTCCATAGCTGTGAGAGGCTCTGGGCTGTACCTCTGCCTTCCCTGTAATCCACTATCACCTTGGTGCCCTACCTGGTGCCCCCAAAGGGAGCAGGAGACAAAATCAGGATGAAGCACAGTGCTCATAGCTGCCTGCTGGGTAGTGCCACCTCTGGCCCCTTTACAGGGGTGGGACTTGGGAGAACCCTCAAGTTCCCACCTATTCGGTCTCTTTTAGTAACGTGTCATCTTTTTGGACTAGTGGTACCTCTTCCACGGTCTCCAAACCTGAAGAGGATAGGTTGGTATTTTCTGGCAGATCTTTTTGTCCTTAAGCAGGCCCAGTGCCTATGGTCAGAGGGTTGTGTGCCAGGCGCCCTGACTGAGTTTTTTTCTTATGTGGTCGGGACTGGCTTCCAGGAAAGCTTGGTTTGCCGACTCAGCACTTATGTGGCTCACTGGCACTGAGCTCAGGAGTCTCTGAGGCCTGAGCCCCGCTGCTGCCTTCTCTCACCATAGGGTGCTGGGTTTGGCTCCCCCTGTGACCCAGGATGATGGCATGTTCTCTCCCACCTAGTATCTCCCCATAGGCCCAGGAGGCTCAGCTAGGAGTTCAAGAGTCAGTCTCCTGGTATAAGCAGAAATCTCCCAGAAAGCCTGGCTGGCCTGGTGCCCTAGGGGACCCCCTTCCCACATGTCTTGTCCCTATGCATTGGCATGGGCCTGCATGACTCACTGGGCCCAGTATTAACTAGTTGCATCTCTGGAGAACCAAGGCTGGGTTTGCACTGTGGACTTCTTCAGTCAGACCTGGCAACAAGGAGCCAGCCATGGATTTCCTGGAAGAAACAAAGCTCCAGCCAAGGGCTGGGCTGGGTTAGCAGAGACAGGCTGCAGGCCTCTAGTGACAGGGCTGCTGTGTCCTTGCTGTCCTGCATGGCCCAGGCCTGCCTCCATATCAGCTTAGTGTCCCTCAGAAGTCAGAGTCTCCAGGCCTTCTGCATCTGAAGTGGAGACTGCACCTGAGAAGAGGTGCATAGACCCTCCTGTGTGCCTCAGGAATGCTTAGACAGAGCCCCAAATCTGAGGGAGGAGACAGTTCTGGATCATCACCCTAGGGATGCCCCTAGGAGACCCTGTGGGGGCTGTGCACCCTGCCTTAGGGAGGGTCAGACACTTGCGTGTGTGTGTGTGTGTGTGTGTGTGTGTGTGTGTGTGTGTCTGGATGTGTCTATGCGTGTGCATGCATTTCTATACACATTTGTGTGTGTGTGTGTGTGTGTGTGTGTGTGTGTGTGTGTGTGTGTGTACACGAGTGCATTCATGTGTATACAGTGTATAGATTTGTTTGTGTGGAGGCCAGAGGACACCTTTGAATGCTATACCCTTCTTTCCTTTGAGACAGTGGCTCTCACTGGTTTTGAAATTGCCAAGTAGCCAGTGAGTTCCGGGTCTCCACCTCTGCAGTGGTGAGATTGTAATGTGCGATACCGCAATAGCTTAGTGGACGGGGGTGGGGGGGTGGGGGGGCCGGAACCTACAGAAAACAGAACAACAGAAAGCATAGATTCTGGGGCTCAAACGTGACTCCTCATCCTTGCAAAGCACACACCTCACTGACAGAGCCCCCCGGCCCAGCCTGTAATCCGAGAGTTTTGGTTGTCGTATTGTTTGCTGAAGATCAATTAGACTCATGCCTGTAAGAGGGAAATGAAGTGGTGTGGAGAAGCGAGCGCCCTTCTTCCCGGTTCTGCTTCTCAGAAGAAAAGGCTCCCCGCTCTGCCTTTAATCCACATACCTTCCTCGTTTACTCCAGAGCGCTTGGTCTCTCGGTTTTGAGTATTATTTCTTGACTTTCCCTGCCCTCACTGCGCTGTGAGAGATGATGAGGATTTCGTTCACATCCCCATCTCCTTCTCTGCTACTTCTGCAGGTTGCCATGGTTACTTTAAATAATGCACCTAGTTGGCCATGGTCTGTGATCCCAGCACTTAGGAGTCAGAGGTAGGAGAATCATAAACTGGAGGCCAGCCTGGGCTACATGGCGAGGCTCAGTCTAGCCAGCGCCATATAGCAAGATCCTGTCTCAAAGACAGATGCCTCTAGCATCAGCCTGCGCCAGCTGGTGGCTTCATTTTTCCCTTCTGGAAGCCAAGGACCTGAAAGGAGCCCTCGTGTGTGTTGGAGTTGGGTCTCCACTCAGGAGGCAAGCGGGCATCTTTGCCTTTTCCTCTTGGCTGCTACATTGGTTGACTATAGTCTACAGGAGCATTTACACCATGGCGAGCAGTCAGCACTGCACACCTGATCCCTGTTGGTTGCTGATCGGTGCAGCACCCTGGGCTTCTAAGGCCTGCCGCAGACAGGGCTTCAGGCAGAGCCTTGCTTAGCTTATGCTCTTGAAGAATCTGAGAACAGTTGACCCTGGAGATGGCAGCCTCGGCCTGATACCCCCATCCCCCATGTGTGCAGCAAAGCTTCGAGGCGCACCAGGATGAGGCCGTGAGCGTGACGCACATGGTGAAAGCGGGCAGCGGCGTCTGGATGGCCTTCTCCTCTGGCTCCTCCATCCGCCTCTTCCACACCGAGACTCTGGAACATCTTCAGGAGATCAACATTGCCACCAGGACCACCTTCCTCCTGCCAGGTGAGGCTACATGGCTTCTGGGGCCTGGGGTGAGGAGGACTCTTTTCCTCCTGTCAGATGAGGCTGAACAGCTATCTGGGGCTAGGATGAAGGGACTGACATTCATGGGTTCATAGTGGGCGTCACAGCTTATTAACTGCCAGGGCAGCTTTGAAAACTGGTTCATGGGGAAGTGACAGAGCTGGGATTATTATTTTTCAAGACAAGGTTTCTCTGTGTAGCCTTGGCTGTCCTGGAGTCACTTTGTAGACCAGGCTGGCCTCGAACTCACAGTGATCCACCTGCCTCTGCCTCCCAAGTGCTGGGATTAAAGGCGTGCGCCACCACTGCCCGGCAGAGCTGGGATTTATACCCAGGCCCATCCTATCAAAGCCTGGATCTCTGACCCTCTTGTGCTCCCTGTACCATATCCTAATAGACTTGAGTGCTCAGGAGGTAGGCTCCAAGCCAGGTAGCTGTGCCAGGAGCTGGTACCAAAGCCACATGCTGGGCAGGCGATCCAGGCTATCTACCTGGTCCTAGTGCTCAGGTTGACCAAAGCCTGATTCTGACTCAGAGCTTGTAGGCAGGAGAGGAGGCCCCGCTCTGTCTAGTTCCACAGAACTTTCTTGAAGAAAGGCACACCTCTGTACATTTGCCTTTCAGCGGGTTTGGGGGCACCGTGAGGGTGAAGGCTTTAGATGGCTACCTCTACTCTTCGGTGGGACCGTGTTTCTGTTTCTCTTACAGAGCTAGCTGTGCGTGAGATGACGGGGTGAGATGGGAGGGATTACCATTGGGGCTCATATGCCCCGCCCATCTCACCCCCTCTCTCCTGAAATCTCTACGGAGTTGGCTCCCATCCCTACCCATGATGGCTGCCCGTATGAGGGAGCTGCTTTGGAGACCCTGGGGCGCTGGCCTGTTCCCCATTCCACCCAGCTTCCCCTGCTACTTCCATAGTTGTCCCAGCTTTTACCAGTTCACTTGCCCCAGGGCTAGTCGAGGAAGATGACCATTCTGTCTAGCCCAAGCACCTTAGGCAGGACTCGGGGTATCAGTTAAAAAAACTGGAAGGCCCTGGGGACAGGGAACCAGCAACACTGTCGCCAGATGAGCTGTGGCAGGGCTGGGAACAGGCTTGAGCTGAGCTGAGAACCAGCCTTTGCAGACTTGGGAAAGGCTCGCTGGTCAGCACCTTGCGGGTCTGAGGGTTTCTGCCCTCCTTTGAGATCTGACCCCTGTTTCCATCCATGACTCTGACATCGTCCCGGTCTCTGCTTCCTCCTGGTCAGTCAGGGTGTCACCTTGGGTGGCCATTAACAAGTTAGGCAGCAGCGATGACTGTCTACTGAGATCTGCCAGTCTTCCAGAGCCCTGTGCTGAACAAGGCTTTGCTGATGGCATCAGACTGTACTCTAAGCCTGCAAGCTGCAGATGGTCCCCAAGTTATAGATGCAGACGCATGTTTCCTCAGCAGGGTCATATACCTTGTCATGCAGTGGCTCAGAGTCCTGCTGTATGATGGTGAGTGGGGGAGGAGAACACACACACACACACTCACACATGTGCTCACACACACCCATGCACGCACACACACGTGTACTCTCACACCCTCACACATGTGTACACACACTCACACATGTGTTCACACACACATATTCACACACTCACACATGTGCTCTCACACACTCACACACATGTGCTCACACACTCACACCCATGCGTGCACACACATGTGCTCTCACACATTCACACACGTGTGCACACACTCACACATGTGCTCACACACTCATACTCACACATGTGCTCTCACACACATGCTCACACATATGCACGCATGCTCACAAATTTTTAGAGTTGGTTGAGTTCTGGCTTAGCCACTGAATGTTCTGGTCCCTCTGTGTGTTGGGGTGCAGTCCTGAGGGTAAAAACTCCGAATCTAGGGAGGTGTTTCACATGGCCGAGGTGGGGACATCCCTTCTGCACCATTCCCCTGCATCAGAAGCTCTGGGTTGTTCTCGGTCCTTTCCTTTCCTGCCTTCTCCTTTCCCTTCCTCCAGTTTGACTATTTCCTGAAGGGCTGGGGTGGGGGTGGGGACGGCGGACCAGTTTCATCCATTATACAACACAATAAAAAATTCTCTGTATCATATCTGTATGCATTTATCTTGATAGCTAAATTATTTCAAGATAATGGAACAACGGGAAAAAACGGTTAATCTTATGGGCTTTTGAAAATCCTCGGAGTCTTGTCTTGTCGAGGCAGAGGAAAGTGAGAGGTGGCAGCGACTTCAGCTGTCAGAGGCCGGTTTGTGGGTGGATCCGCTGGGGGGTGGGGGTGGAGAAGGCAGCTCTGGTTGGTCCCTGGCCGACATCCCTGAGGACCCCACACACCGAGTGGGAAGGCACCAGGGGTGAGTGTGATTCTTTCCAAGCCATGTGAGCAAAACCCCAGAGACTGTGTGACTGACCTGTCCGTTGTCACTGTGCTGGTCAGGTGGTGGGCACAGGCTCTCCCTAGCCTCAGTTTCTCCCTGGATGCAAAGGGTTGAGTCAGAGCTTGGCTGATTTGTAGCTTAGAGTCAGAGGGCTAGATTCCTGCTCTGTCTGGAGACAGTGGTCAAGTGCTTCATCCCCACCCGTTACCCTTGCCGTGACAAGTCTCCGTCCTGACAGGGACACTTAACTACCATCATTCTTGCTTCCTCATTGCTATCTCTATGCCCCAGCATGCTGGCCTATTGCCACGTGTCCCTGCAGAGCCTCTTTACTGGCCCTGAACCTTTCCCCCCAAGCCACCGGCCATATGTGAGCAGACAGGGTGTGCTTTCCTAGGTCCGAGCTATACACAGGCCTAGGTCTCTTTTGGGCCTGGGCACCCATGGTTGGCCAAGCAGGGTGTCTAGCTGCACCGGGCTGGAGAGAGCCCCCTGACCCCCCAAGCTGAGCTGGAGTTAGCCACAGTGGCAGGCTTCCTGTCCACCCCACATTGTGCCCTGGAGGAAGAAAAGCTGAACAGGATTTTTTAAATTCTTTATTAGACATATTTAAAACAGGCTTTTAAGTATTTTTTTTCTCCCCCACACCACCAAATGAAATAATTGCATAATTAGTAATAAATTTGTTCTTCCTCTAAGTGTGGATTTTTTTTAGGGTGTGTTAAAAATTTATCACGCTTCCTTACCCCTACCCTTCCTCCTCTCGGGTACCCGACTGGTATTAATGCATTTTTTTTTAAAGCCTAAACTCCCTCCTCCTTTTAACTAGACAGGTCATTAATAAAATGCTCTCCGACAGCCTGAGCTTTTAAAAGTTGTATATCTCCAGATAGACTGCCAGGGTGAGCCGAGCCTTGTAGTAAGTCTCTATGATCAAATATTTATCCACCATTAGGATTTTTTTTTCTTTTGGGCTGTTTGTGAAGTGTCTTGCTCTTTTCCTTGAGGCAGAAGGAGGAGAAGAGCCCCAGAATGAGGCCTCAGATGAAGCCATTTCTCACCTCTGCCATCCTTCGGGCTTCTGTTTCACCCTCTTACCATTTGTCCAGCTTCTCCATGGTTGGCACGAGGACACAAAGGCCTTTGGTGCCATCTCCTGTTGGACATGGGATCTCAGGAGCTTAGGGAAAGGCGGGCGAGGCATATGAAGTGCAGCATAGCCACAACGCCCTCTCTTGGCCTTTGTGTTTTGGGGATTGTAGCTGGGATGGAGATGATCATAGCACATTAGTTTAGAGCCTTTAAGTAACTACATATTACTCTATGCATCTCCAGTGACTACTACTACTATGGTCTCTGAGCTGTGCTCATCTCTCTCTCTCTCTCTCTCTCTCTCTCTCTCTCTCTCTCTCTCTCTCTGTGTGTGTGTGTATGTGTGTGTGTCCAGCCGTCTACTCACATACCAACTTTTCTTCTCATCTGTCTACCCATCTGTTCATCTAGTTATCCATCAATCAACCTATCCACCTACCCACTTGCCAATCTGTCCGTCCATCCATCCATCCATCCATCATCCTTCCTGCCATCTACTCACTGATCAATTGGTCAATCCATTCATCTGTCTATTTATCTACACACTTGCCAACCTGTCTATCCATCTGCCTGCCCATCCATCCAATATCCATCCATCATCCATCCATCATCCATCCATCCATCCATCCATCCATCCATCCATCCACCCACCCACCCACCGACCGATGTACCCTTCCATCCACTCACCTATGGATCTATCTTCTCATCTATTCATCTGTCCATCCATCTATCCATCCACCCATCTGCCCGGAGTAACCTGGCAGCAGGCCTGTCCACCGGATCTGCCCTGGCCCCCTCTTGGTGCATGCCACTGATGCCAGTTTGTACTTTACCCTTGCCTATTGCAGGCAGCCCCATCTGCTTTTCACTGGCTTGCAGGCACCTGGCTTGCTGAGCATGGCCTTTGCATAGAACCCAACTGCCCCTCTGTGCCAAGCAACTGCGTCCCTACACACGGAGCCTACTTGGGCCAGGCACCATGTCCTGTGGCATTACCCAACAGTGTCCTCACAACAGTTCATTTTACACATGGAGAACTGAGGTCTGACTGGCTGCCCACATTCTAACCACTGCACCATCCAGCCTGTCTTGGGCCGGAGGAATCTGGGCTATGCATCTCCCTCATCCAGATGCACTGAGCTCATGTTGCCTCTCTCTGCAGGCCAGAAGCACTTGTGTATTACCAGCCTCCTCATCTGCCAGGGTCTGCTCTGGGTAGGCACTGACCAGGGTGTCATTGTCCTCTTGCCTGTGCCCAGACTGGAGGGTATTCCTAAGATCACAGGTGAGGTTCTGGGGCTGTCTTGGTGAGTTTGGAGCTTGGCTTCAAGGATGGGGTGGGGGTGAGGGAGCGGGGGATTGGGGTCAGATATCTACACTTCCCCCAGATTTGTGGTATTGTTCAGCCTACCTTAGCCAGAGCATAGTAATGATATCCCAGGCTGCTCCTACCTTCAGAATCTTAGTTTCCTGATCTGGGTGGAATAGCTCCCACTGGCCAAAGAATCTGAGGGAAGGCTGAAATACCTGACTAATGTCAGAGGCTCCGCTGGGCCCTGCTGCCCCACTCTGTAGCAGGGCATCAGAGGTAGAAGTAAGTGTGAGCTCTGGGCATGGGCCTGTGGCAGATGTGGCAGCCAGTCAGCCCTGAGCTGTGATCCTAGGCCTAATAAAACAGAAGCAGGGTGAGGGAAAATCCCTGGTGTTTAGACAGTGCATCTCTGGCCCCTTTTGCCGCTGCCCTGAAAGGGAAGACGGTAGTCTCCTGTACCGGTTGATTAGCACAGGGGTGGGTGGGAGGAGCCAGCCCTGGGCTTACCATGTCAGACCTTTGTCCTTTTCTAGAGTCCCATATTTCCAGGTGTCCTGTCTTCATAATGCACTTACTAAGCAAGGAGGGTGCCCAGGCTGGGGTGGTACACAGGGATGCATGGGGCAGCTAATGTACAGGACAGCCATGGTCCAGGCAAAGGGTGCCATGGTGGAGAGAGACCAAGGAGTAGCTAGGTGCCAGTTTCCCTGGGAGGATGCAGTCAGGATGCACTGTAGATGCTGAAGCTTGGCCGGAAGGAAGAGCTGTAGAGCCTGTTACAAGACTTGGCTTCCTGGGTAGTGCTAAGAGGAAGTTATCAGTGATGCCATTTTACCTAGGAGAGGGGGGATGCCCCTGCTCTATAAAGTCATGCCTCTGGGGAGGTGCCAACATAGATGGCAGAAGAAAATGTCCAACCCACTTGGAAGTTCCTCCAGAAGTACTTGGGTATCTCCATTAATGCCCAGTCTCTTGGGCCTTCTCTTCTGTTTTGCACAGGGAAAGGCATGGTGTCTCTCAATGGTCACTGTGGACCTGTGGCCTTCCTGGCTGTGGCCATGAGCATCCTGGCCCCTGACATCCTGCGGAGTGACCAGGAGGAGGCTGAGGGACCGCAGGCCGAGGAGGACAAGTCAGACGGGCAGGCTCACGAACCAGTGCCTGCACCTGACAGCCACACAGCCCGAGAGTTGACCCGCAAGAAAGGCATCTTGCTTCAGTACCGCCTGCGCTCCACGGCCCACCTCCCTGGGGCCCTGCTATCGGTGCGGGAGCCAGCACCCACTGATGGCTCAGCTCTGGAGCATAGCGAAGAGGACGGCTCCATCTACGAGATGGCCGATGACCCTGAT
This sequence comes from Acomys percivali, assembly GCA_907169655.1. NCBI lineage: Eukaryota > Metazoa > Chordata > Mammalia > Rodentia > Muridae > Acomys > Acomys percivali. The sequence continues at coordinate 73,952,663 of OU015754.1, read as the reverse complement.
GTCTGGGTACGGAGCCGGCCCTGTGCCCGTGATGCCCACCGCAAGGAGATCTGTTCTATGGCCATCATCTCTGGCGGGCAAGGCTACCGCCACTTTGGCAGTGCCTCAGGTGGCCTGAGTGGGCGGCCGGCGCCATGCAGTGAGACAGACAGCACACTTCTTATCTGGCAGGTGCCTTTGGCCCTATAGCTAGCCACCTTGACCTTGTGGAGGTCACAGGACAGCTGGACCACTGCAGACATGCTGGGACCCTTTTTGGCATACCTGGGTTTCCACCCGGGACCTGCACAGGCCACAAGACAGGCCTGGACTCTCCACTGAGGCCTTGGAAGAGCAGGGGGAAACCTCTGAAAACAAAAATTCAGGATGTTTTAGGGAGGGGTTTTAGGGTCTTGGGGGAATGGAAGGACACACTTGGAGAATATGGCCTTTTTGTTTTGTTTTGTTTTTGAAGCAAAAAACATAAAACCTCACCACTGCCTGCTGAACCTAGAACCTTTTTTGGGGCTAAGTGGAGCTCCGAGGTGGCCGTACCCCTCCAGGAAGGGTGTATGTGAGTGTCCGAGCGTGTGAATATATATATATGAATACGTATATATGATGTATATTATATGTGTATAAATGCAATCTGTACATAATGGGTCTTTGGGAGATGCTGGAATAAAAGGCAAGAGATATGTGGGCCCTGTGGGGTTTATGGGCTATCATGGGGGATGGGACACAATGAACAACTGTTGCCAGGTAGGGGATGTTGCGGACCAGGGGCCGACCTGCTCCAACATGAAGAATTGAAGCCAGGAACAGGTTGGAGGCCACTAGGGGACACATTCCAGATGTCATTGTCCAAGGCGGTTATCAGTCGTTATTCCAAGCCAGTTAATTTGCATATTAATGATTTGGACATTTCAGGTGTGGCTGAAAGGGCCCTGCAGGGTGGATGAGTATTGAACAGGTAGAACAACATACATACCCATCATCTTCCAGGAGGGGCTCCTGGGAGCTTTCTGGAGTGTCTTGGGAAAAGGCTGGTCACCTCCCACTGGAGAGGTCCTGGCGTCTGGTGTATGAGGCAGTGAGAAGAGGGCAGCCCATGGCCTCCTCAGCAGCTGGGGCTCAAGGCCTCGGGCAGGGAGAGGCTGCTCTTGTTCTAGAGTCTGGAGACATTGATGAATACCAGGTGTGCCTGTGGCAGGGTGCTGGAAAGGACCAGTGCTGGGGCTTCTTACCTCTCCTGGCTCCATCCATCTTGAGAGTCCAAGCATCTGCTGCAGAGAGAGACAGAAAAAAAAAAAAAAAAAAAAAAAAGGAAAAAACGTAGAAAGCCACTGCCAGCAAGGGCAGCATCCTATCCACCTTTCCACCCCTCTTCCTCTCATCATCTGCCTATGCATCGTCCACTGTCTGTGGATTTCCCCTCCATACATAAGAATGGCAGGACCAGGTACATGAGGCAGAGGTACATCTGTGGATGTAGGAGGTGAACTCCTAACCAGACCTGCTCACCAAGTGACTGAGAACTGTCCTCTGAAGGGCTGAGGACCCAGTGGAAAAGCCACAAGGGTTCCACAAGCCCTGAAGAATCTAGCCTTCTATAGATCCATCCATCCATCCATCCATCCATCCATCCATTCATTCATTCTTTTTGCATGTCTGTTGGTCAGTGTAGGTGATGGGCTGTAATGGGCAAGGAGAAGATGGGTTAAGGAACAAGCCTGGCCTCTAGGTGAGCTCTGCCAGGCACCTGCTGTGTGGCTCCCAGAATGTCCCTTGGTTTCCTCATCTATGAAATCGGGACAGGTACTGCTGGTTTTTGTTTTTGTTTTTGTTTTTTTTTAAGATTTATTCATTATGTATAGTGTTTTGCCTGCATGTAACCTGCATGCCAGAAGAGGGAACCAGATCACATTATAGATGGTTGTGAACCACCATGTGGTTGCTGGGAATTGAACTCAGGACCTTTAGAAGAGCAGCCACTGCTCTTAACCTCTGAGCCATCTCTCCAATCCCCAGGACAGGTACTGCTTTGTGGAGAGGGTCCCCAGTGCTGAGTCTGTGGAAGGTACTGTCATAGCCTCCAACAGCAGCTGTGTGACTGTCCCTGTATCCCGGGCCCAAGTGTTTATGGCAGAAGCCTCCCTTTTTGTGAAGGAGCTGGTGACCAACAGCCCTGTTCTATCTTCTTACAGCTGGCTCATGTAGGGGACCCAGGGACTGAATAGGCCTGTGAATCACTGTCACTCAACAATGTCACTCCAATGAACCAACTGAGTTGCTCAGCAGCTCCTCTGCCCTTCTGACTACAGATGAGGGGAGTTGTGGTACCCAAGAGAGGAGGCCTCTATGTTCTGGGTCCTCACCATGTTTAACAGATGCTCTACTCAGCCTCATTTTACACATGAAGAATCTGAGGCTCATGGAGTATACTTAACTTGTCTAGCAAGCTCATCCAAAGTCGAACAGGACTGATGTTCATCAGCAAGGATGCTCAGCCGCCATACAGCTCTTCCAACAGGGACAATTTGCAGTCAGACCACACTACCGAGCTCTGCTTTCCCCCTTACTGTGTGATGTCCAGTCAGCTTCTTAGCCTCTGTGTCTCAGCACAGGGGTCTCCAGGCCTTGGATACTGTCATACAGATCAGCTTCACTAAGCACACGCTAAGACCTCTGGATAGAGTGTGGTGAACAAGATAAATGCTGTCCCCACCTCAGTCACCCCCATTCTGCTGAATAAGGAAGTGTTGGTTAGTGTTGGAGCACCAGAGATGTGGTGCTGAGAGACAAGGACCGAGTCTGTGGGGAGGGGGCTCATGATGTTGAATAGGGTTGGCAGTGGTGGGTGGGGGGACTTGAGCAAAGACCTAGAAGGAAGCAGGGAGCAGGAGAATATTCTGGGTCTAGAGCATTCCAGGCAAGAGCTGAAGACAAAGTAGGGTGAGCCTACTGTGGAGGGAGTAAGGGGCATAGGAGACAGATGACCGACAGAGCTTGATGACACAGAAGTCACTGGAGGGTTTTAGTGGAGACTGATCCACTGAGCTGGAGAAGCAAGCTAGGCTCACCACCAAGAATATGAGAGTGACCCATCTGTCTTAAGTTGGCTTTGCTTTCTTTCACTCATCTACTTATTTGTTTGTTTGTTTATTAAGACTGGTCCATGAAGCTCAGGCTGGCCTCAAACTTGCAACCCTCCCACCTCAGCCTCCAAAGCACTAGGATTCTGAGCAAGCAACACTGTGCCTTGCCATCGTTGGTTTTCAAGCCATCCTTGTTGGGGAGTCCCGGGGGATGTGTGAGACCAGCAACCTTGGGGAGGGTTGTGCTGCCAACATCTGGGTCCAGAGTTCAGGCTGGGGACACGTGAGTATCCTCAGTGGCCACCCTGGCTGAGTTCTCTCAGTGAGCAGCCGCCAGGAAGGAGGGTCAAGAAGTTTTCTAGAACCGAGAGGACCTGGGCATTTTGTAAAGAAAAGAGGTTTGCTTTACTCTCAGCCTAGCTCCACTGAGAATGTGGTGGCTGATGACATTGCAAGGTGGTTGTGTATGCAGAATAAGGGCACAGGGGGTGCCTGTCTCAGCGATAATTCATTCTTACAGGAATGGATGTAGGCCCATGAGACCTGACCCACTCAGTGAGACTAGCATTAATGCATTCCTGATGGTAACGCTGCCATGACCCAACTACATCTTACTGGGCCCTTCCTTTTAAGTGTCCCATCACCTCACCTCCACCGGACATGTCAACCTTTAAGGAACCACACATAACCCATAGTGCAATGGGACGAACTGGGAAGCTTGGAGCCATGGGCGATGTTTGAGTTAGACTGTCCAGTGGGTAAGAGTCAGGTGAATCCAAAGGTCTGACCTTTGAGTATTGTCACACAGGGCCATAGCTTTCACCTGTGGACCCAGGGGACATGAAATCAAACTGTGGCTTCTTGTAGGTTGTTGGCCAACACACACAGTCACCTACCCACTGACTTGCACAGGCACAATGCTCATTCACTTACACTGATGCACACATACATTTTCTTACACACTCACATATCATTCATATACAACCTCATACTCTCACACACACCACACACACAAGGACATTGCTTTAGGAGGCGGGGGGGGGGGGGGGGGGGGGCTTGGGGTGACATCAATTTATTGATATTTATAGAGGCTAAAAATAACCACTGGATATGTCCATACATGTCCACACACACCTTCACATGCAAGTGTTCCTGTACACACACACACACACACACACACACACACACACACACACACACACAGCGTGTATTGTGTGTACAGTAGTTTCCCCTGAAGTTAAAGCCTTCCATTATGAAGGGAAACTTTGCAAAGCACAGGATGTTTACAGGGAAATGAAACAGCAGGATTTTCTAAGGGAAGGTGAAACATACCCTGCAGAGAAGCTCCTTAAGACAGGAAGTAAACAACGCAAAAACATCTCCAGGAAGTCCCTGAAGCTGAGCAGATTCACTAGGCCCCTCCCTCCCTAAGACTATATAAGTAATGACTGCTGGGAGACACTCTAATGTAAGTAAGCCCAGCTGCTTTAGAAGGTTCTCAGACCAGCTGAGCTGCCTGGACAGGTTTTTCCAACTTGTTGAGCTACCTGCAGGCTGTGCAGTGTGCTCTAGGTTCGAAGCTTTGTGAGTTGTCACCATGCTGTCCTGGCTTGGGCTTTGGCGATGCAGCTGTCTTTGAGTCATTTCTTCTCTTGAAAGTGACCCGTCACCCATATTCCTGTAAGTAACCCTAATAAGACTCATTGGTCCACTAAGCTGGACTTTGGAGATTCCTGTACTTTTTGGTCTGTTGTGGGTAGTAGACATTTGTTTCTGTCATCCCAGGAATAGTGTCACCCAACAGCATGCTCACACAGGCACACACATTGCACATGGAAATGTTCCTTCACGCATATGAAAACACACACAGACACACACACACACACACACACACACACACACACACACACACACCCTGGAATTTAGAGTTTGGACAAATGGCCCCCACTACACTAAGCACTTTTCTGGTCTTCATTCTTGTTGTCATGGGACAGTCTCTGCTAGGCAGGATGTGATGCGAAGGAACAATAGGGAGCTTCTTGGAGGCAGCCAGGCGGGCTCATGTGGGCAGGGCTTTGAGTTGCTCAGATTAGGGGCTGAATCTTGTGCACTGAATGGGGCCTTTGACAAGGGACTGCCTCTAGCGTGTCTGGTTGTCCTCAGCTGAACAGGCAGGCAAGGAGTCTCTGAGCCTTGCTTTCTCAGCGCATCTTTAAGCACTAAAAGGGAGGCAGGAGAGCAGGAGGCCACAGGCCAGATGCCATCCTAGATGCACATAGACTCTACCACTCCATGGTAGCTGACTCGATGTCTGGTCCTGGCAGGGACTGTACTGAGGCTGTGTTTCCTCACACACTGGCCTGGTTCCAAACCCTGGGCTCAGGCAAGAGGTCAGCTGATCCTCCTGGGGCCAGCACCATGTCAGCCCCTCTGAGTGGGAAGGACTCTGCTGCCACCAACACGTAGCCTTTGCCTTGTCCCTAGCCTAATGCATGTATATTCCAGCGAAGACGTGACTCCCATGTCCTGAGTCGGATAGCGGAGTCTTCATAGCCTGCCTTCTGTGGCCCGACGGTGGTTTTCTTTTAAAGATCTGTTTTTATTACATTTTTAAAAATTTTGGGTGTATATGTGTGTATGTGGGACTTTGGGGGTGTGGTGTCACAGCACATGTAGAGGTCAAACTTAAACTTAAGATCAGGTCCCTCCTTGCATCATCGTCTAGTCAGGCTTGGTGACACATGTGCTTTCCCCACTGAGTCATCTCAGTGGATTGCTTTCTTTACATTCTGAAATGATGTGTTCTGGTTGGTGACACTAGGAATGTGGGTGGGCTGTAAAGGTCACAGTTGGCAGTTGATGGACCAGCGGGGACCACAGACCTGGAGTCTTCCCAGTGTGCTGAGGGGATGGGGGAGGGCTCTTTTGTTCTTTGGAGGCCCCAGTCTGATGGTGGCCACAGCCTTGTCACCTAGCTCTATGAGGAAGCTGGTAGCCTGATGGGGGAAGGTAGGGGTTCTGCCCAGGAGGAGATGCTAGTGTGATGGAGGAGATATGTCTCTGTTGCACCCTTGGAGGATTCTCCAGTTCTAATGGGAAAACCTCCAGGCTGAGGGGAGACAAATCCCTGTCTAGTCTGGTGAACTCCAGTCTGGGGTAGGGGGAGACAAGCCCCTCAACTGTGGAAGTTACAAGATAATAAGACACGCAACAGAAACTTCCCAGCGGCGTGAACCTAATCAGTGGCCGCTGCTCGAGCGCCTCATTTACACTTCCCCGGGAAATGGCAAAGTAGCCGGAATGTGCAAATTGAGGAGATTAATATAATTACCCGAGCTAGCTCCTGTCAGCTTTCCCCATCAACAGAAGCCCTGGGCTTCTCCCAGAGAGTGGCTGCGAGGGGCTGGCTGGTCCTTCTGTCCTTAGCCGGCAGCAGGGCAGACAGTTAGCTCTTCCCCTGAAGGGCTGGAACCCCACAGGCTCCTGTGGGTGTTCGCAAGAGCGGAGGATGACCTTGGTATGGAGTGGGCACTCCGCTTCACATCCGGTGATCTGGGCTTTAGTTTTGATTCTGCCCCTCCCCCACCCTTGGCCATATGATTCATAAGCCTCTGAAACTAGGTAAATGTGAGTTAGTCCAATAAGAGACCATCCAGTCCCCAGTGGGAGGGACCGGATGGCCCCTACTTCCCAGAGGAAACCCAGGTCAGAGAGCGACTCTCTTGGCACAGAGGAGGGCTCCAGAACTGCAGGCGCAATGCATCTTTCCTTATTACGGATGCCTTGTTCTCAGCCCCACCATTTCTGTTTGCATCAAGAGGATCCTTGTGAGGACAGACGGCCACAGGGGGCTGTGCAAACCCTTAGCTGGTCTTTTAGTTCCAGGACACCGGGGCTATCAGCAGTGCTGACGTCACTGGCTGTCTCATGATGAAGGAAGTTAATCGTGATGAGGGAGAGCCTGGAGGACATCCATGTTCTTATATGCTTCCCTTAATATCATCTGAAAAAGGGAATGCGGGGAAAGTGCTTGCCTTGCAAGCCCGAGGACCTGAGTTCAATTCCTAGAACCCACGTGGAAAAAGCCAAGTTTGGTGGTATGTTCTTATAATCCCAGTGCTGGGGAGGGGAGGCAGACACTTGCTTTCTTGCAGCTGAGCCTGAGAGAAGGTTCCAGGAGCCTTGCCTTCCCAGGGTTGAGGCTTCTGTCCTGTTGCTCTGTCCCAGTTGGCCCCAGTTTCACCGTCTGTGAGAGAGTGGTTGACGGTGCTTTCTTGGAGACAGTGCTGCTGGGGGTTCACTTTTGAAAGCAGTGGTAATTGTGGGGGGTGAGGTGGGAGGTCACGTGTGGATGGGGCCAGCAACATGGGTGGAGTCTGGGGCCCCGAAGCCTTCTCTTTAAGGACCCTGTCTGGGAGGCCGGACAGATGTCTCAGTGATTAAGAGCACTGGCTGTTCTTCCAAAGGACCTGGGTTTGATTCCCAGCACCCACATGGTACCTCCTAGAACTCTAGTTCTAGGAGATCTGACGTCCTCTTCTGGCCTCTGTGGGTACCTGGCATGCACATGGTGCACAGACATACATGGCAGTAAAACATTCAAACACATAAAAACAAAATACAAACAAATAATTAAAGAGCCCTGTCTGCTGGGACCACCACTGTGAGGCTGGGCTCTCTTGACCAGGGTAAGGCTGTGGGGCTCTGAGTTCAGGGCCATCACCCCCAGGGGTCCCTCAGCTCCACCCCAGAAGGCCTTCGAATTCTTCTTGGCCTGACCCCCATATGGAGATAGTCTTCTACCCCTGTTATTTCTGCTAAATTAGGTGACAAGGCTTTTTTCCTTTGGCAAATCCAGGGACATGCATTTATAGGCTGTTTTGCATAAATCAGGGTCTCATTTGCATCTATTTGCATGTTTCCCTGCCTATGTGGTTCAAAAAGACCCAAAGGGAGTCTTTGTAAAACTAAGTGGGTATGCCCTGTCCATCCTCTAAAGCTGTCCCAAGTCCCTTGGGCTGGGGTGCAGGGGCTCAGGGGTTCGGTTCAGCCTGGAAAGAACTCTGGGCCAACTCTCCCTCTGACTTCCTCTGGCTTTCCCAATTTCCTGAGCCAGACACATTTCTGTGTCCCCTGGTTGGTTGGAGTTGGCTTTTGTCATCTGCCCTGCTGGGGTCAGCTTTGTGTCAGCTCACTTTTAGCTGCCTAGATGTCAAACAGACCCAAGATTCTGTCTCCAAGGCTTAGTCCCCAGGGAAGAAAGGGAGAGCATAGGCCTTGCTCTACTCAAGGTGAGCTTGTCCTTCCTCCTGTCAGCCTCTCCTGTTGGCCTTCCAGAGCACAGCAGGACCCTCAAGTGTCTTGCAGTCTGGAGCAGGTCAGAGGCCATGAGGAGGGATTCAGGACTCAAAGGCCACTGGTACCCTCTCCTTGCAGCCAATCTGTGAGGCACAGATGGGGCGGGGGAGGAGGAGTAGGGGTGGGAATCCCATTAACTTTTTGTGTCCTAAATCAATTTAATGGCAGCTTCCGACGACTCCGATTTGATTTCTCCTTCTCAGCATTACAATTATCAGCACGATGCGAACAGCAACTCAAGCTTGAAATGGGACGCGGTGGCAGGGGCTGTCAGAAAGGGAACAGCACCAGATTACACCAATTATCGAATATTTTACTAATTAGACACTCGGTGCCTCTCTCTGGTTTATAGCAAGGGGACAGGGTGCTCAGCCTCACATTGTCATTTGGTTGAGCAGTGGTTGCCACATGCTAATTCCAGTCTAGGGGGGAGCATGGCCTTTATAGACAGACAGACAGACAGACAGACAGACAGATACACACTGTCCCACTAACTGATGTTTATCCTTAGTTCAGCCCGCTGTCCCTGGAAAACCTAAGAGCAAGTGACTCTGAGGAGGAAGTGTGGGAAAGAATCAAGCTGGGACAGTGTTGAGAGTAGGAACTGTCCCTTTTTACAGATGGGGACACAGAGGTTCAGCGAGGAGTGTGACTCAGCTGAGATACAGCTGTGGCAAGCTGTGTATACGTGTACATGTCCTTACACCCCCCCACCCCACCACTTGCTAATTCTGTAAGCGATGGAAGTCAGACTCCCAGTGGTCTGCCCATCTTTTGTGGATGCCCAGTATGAGCCAGAGCTACTTAACTCTGCCCAGCTGCTGAAGGTCTTGGCAAACACAGGCTGGCCCAGAAGGAAGGCTTAAAGGCACAGGCTGGGCTCTCTACCTGGCCCCAGGCTCCCATCTGCATAGAACAGATTTCAGTGTTCTACCTACACTCTAGCTGCTGGGTGATCTCCACCAAGTTCTTCAGCCCGAAGGCCCAGGACGAAAATCATGTGCTAATTGGTTGTTTAGGGAAATTGATACCCAAGGTTGGGAGCACAAGGTGGGCGTGTGGGATGGGAACTTACTTTCCTCTAGTTAGAAGTGAAAAGGGCCTGCGATCTTAGTTATTCAGGAGGCTGAGGCAGGAGAGTTTCAAGTCCAAACTGGACACCGTGGTGAGACCTGGTCTCAAAACAAACAAACAAACACAAAACAAAAAACAAAACAAAATACTGACAACAAAATGAAACAAACAAAAGCATAAAAGGAAAAAAAAAAAAAAGACAAGAGATCTGGGATGTAGCGCAGTGACAGAGTACTTGCCTAGCACACGGGAGGCTGTAAATCTAATCCCCAGCATCCTGTTGCCCCAAAGTCTGCTGCTTCTTACTGGGAGGTGGGGTTCCTCACACTCCAGACATTTTAACCTGTGCCAGGAAGCAGGATGTCCGTTGACAACCCATTTTACAGCTTTTGAAACTGAGCATCTTAGGAACCTGCTGACCTGACTTCCTTGACCAAAGCTTATACAGAGTTCTGCAGGACCACAGAGGTCCTAGTTCCTTCTGTCATGAAATGCACCTGGCAGGGAGCTTGGTGGATCCAGAGGCACAGCTTGCAATCCCCCAAGCTCCTCCAGATCTAGGTGCCGGAGCTCTAGTCTCAGGGCAGCTGCTCCTGTACACACAGGCCTCTCTGCTCGACGGGTTTTGTTATCTTTATCAAAGTAGTTTACCCTAGCTACTATGGGCACCTAATTAAGGCATCTCCCAGAGCCCTGTGGTGACTGCTTAATGAGGCGAGCTGCTGGACGCAGGTTCCGTGTGTCCTGGGATGAGAGGGAGAATAAAGGTGTCAGAGCGTGACGAAGGGGTAATCTCCTGCACACTCTCCACTGAGCCCGCTGCAGACTGCAAAGGAAGCAGGTGTGGACAAGGATGGGCCATGGGCACTGTGGCCTGGGCTGTCAGATGGAGCCTATGTTCTGGGGTTCCTTTTCTTGCTAATTTTGTAAGGCATGGAGATCAGAGTCTCAGCACCTGAACATGATCCCATCCCAGGTGCAGAATGCCCTCAATTTGGATGGTGAACTTGCTTTGTTTCTTTGAGTTAGATTTTTTTTTTTTAAGTCAGGGAAAGAGGGCTAGAAGCTGGAAGGTCAGTTAGGGGCCAGGGCAGCTCTGTGAGCCAGTGAAGGTGGCCTCCAAGAGGGAGGGAGCGGGGCTCTAGTTCGGACAGTGTAGGGGACAGTGAGGCAAGTCAGGGACGACCTCCTTGTCTCTGGTTCGGGAACCAGACAGAGAATGGTTAGCTTTGCCCATCCTCCATCCACCACTTCCCACCTACCCATCCTTCTGTCTGCCCACCCACCTATCCAACCACACATCCATCCACCCACCCACCCATTCATACATCCATAAATCCATCCATCAATCCATCATCTATTCCTCCTTCCACTCAACCCATCCATCCACCCACCTACTCACCCATCCATTGGTTATTTACCCATGGATCCATTGATCAATTGGTAGATTGATCCACCCACCCATCCATTCACTCACCCACCCACATATCCACTGATTGATTAATTGATGCATTGATCCATGTATCCCACCATCAGCTTATCTGTCCATCTGCCTATCTACCCACTCATTGATCTAACCATCCATTCATGTTCCCAAGCATCCACATATGCATTTATGTATCTGCCTATGTACTCATTGATCCACTCACTCACCCATCCTTCCATCCATCCATCCACACTGCCCAGTACATGGAATAAAAGCTGGATAAGCAAACCACATCTTTGCTCCCACTGGACCAGCATCCCATCTCCTCGGGATTGAGTTCATTCTTGTTTGCATCCAGAGCCTTCAAACCTGAAGTCTCAGGCTCACGGAGTTGGCCGCTCTTTCCTCGCCTGGATTCAGTGAGTGCTGATCTCATGAATGAGCCCATTCAGTTTGGTGACTCCTTGCTTGTCTCTACTCTGATGCTATTGAGCCCTATCCCCCTACCCCACCCCCAGCCTTGGGAGGGAGGGAGGGGAGACAGCCAGTTCCTTTGACCAAATTCACACAGCCTCTAAGTGATAAGGACTGGTCCTAACCCAGACCCAGCAGACACCTCTCTCTTCCTCTGCTGCCCTGTCATCTTACAAAGTGGGGTCCTCTTCAAGAGGTCTTAGCCTCTGGTGTTGGATGAGACCCTCCTTCCCATGTTGCAGGGTCTTTGGCCACCTCTCGATTGATCGAGGTCACCTGACTCTGACCACCCTGTTCTCTTAAGTTCTTAAGTCCTCAAGGCCTTGCCTCCGCTGTGTCCCATTGTGACCAGCGCGGCAGCTTCTGCCTCAATCTCACTAGCTGCTTCTCCTGTCATAGTCGAATGTCGGTGCATGTGTCCCTGGAGTCCCAGCCCATGTCTCCACCGCTGCTCTGGACCTGCCTCTGTGGGTCTCCTTTACCTGTGGAAAGGGAGTAATAATTGTAGATACAATGATAAAGGTGAGAACTTGTGGAGGGTTCAGGACTGCCACACCTTTCCCAGCAATGCTAGCTGGGCAGGCACTGTCATGTCGCTGTGTCTGTTTTAAAGAGCCAGAGCTGAAGCTCAGCAAACAGGCATGTCTTACCCAGGAGCAGCTGGTAAAACTGGAGGTAGTGCTTGACCTTGCTGTGGCTGTGGCTGCAGAGCCTGCCCCTCCTCCCATTCTTGACTCCACAGGGTATTGAGGCTGTGCTGAGTGTGCCTGAGATGTCCTTAGAGAGTGAAGGGGTGGTAGAGAGCTGCAAATAGCTGCCTGGCCTGCAGGGAAGGAAGGCAGGATGGACAGGGACAGACGGGGGAGGTAGGTGGAGCATTTGCTGACGGAGCTGGGACCCTCAGTCAGCAGTGAACGCCTCCCACCCTAGGGCTCCAGAGGTCTGGGTTCCATTGGATATTATTAAGGTGTCATTATGCTTGGCTCCTGATGTGAGGCACTACTCTGCTGATGGTGTCTTCATAGTGCCAAATGATCGTCCTCTACGGAGGAAGGGCTTCCCCGTGCAGGTTCTCCTGTGCCCCACCCCCACCTCTGCCACCTCATCACAGAGGGAGGCTGATTTCTTTTGTGGGATTCTTGTTTATTTTTGTTTGGTGAAGAGCTGGGGTTTGAACCCAGGGATTTTCATGTGTGCTGAGCAAGTGCCACCCCATGAACCTGCTGCCTAGCCTGATTTGCTTTGATGATGAAGAGGCAGGACTCCCCGTCCCATTCTCTCCTGCTGTGATCTGGACGCCTCCTGTCTTTTCTGGATGTTTGAAATGAAATTATCACAAATCAGGTTTGGGAGATTGAGGGGTGGAGGCGGGAGTGGGGTGGGGTGGGGGTGGGGGCGTGTCTTGCTTCCGTCCCAGCTTTAAGGTCTATGGTCCCTGCCCACTAACCTCTACATCACAGCGCTTGCTTCTCTCTCACCTCCCCAGCCAGCTTTTCTCCTCCTGGAGGCTTTACCCAGGGGGTTCCCAGATGGAAAGCTGGGTGAGGGAGGCTGAGGGATGGGGCCTGAACAGGCAGGTCTGTGCTCCAGCTTGGTCCTGACCTCTCATCTGTAGCTAGAAACCTTTAGTCTTGTCTCCCCTGCCCCCACCCTACCCATAGCTCCCAGAAGACACCCCCATCCTCTGGTATAGACTCTTTAAAAGCAGTCAGAGTCTGTTCTGTCGGGATGCCATCTGACACAGGCTCTGGGGATATCAGTCAGATCAAAGCAGGGCCAGTCTTGGCAGCAGCTGGAGCCTGAGAGCCACTTCCTATTCCTTCCCCTCCAAGGTGCCTCTGGGGTGATGGTAAGAAACCTCAGCATCCCAATCATCACACATTAAACACCTCTGGTCATGTCCATGTTCTTTCTAGGTGGACAGAACTTGGTGACAGTTGTTTCTACTGATGTTTCTGGGGGCTGACTGGGGAGTCTCCCTGCATTGAAGAAGAACCTGTGCAGAAGCTGAGCCTCAAGACCTTGGACAGGAGGCCAAGCCTGCAAAGCCAAGGCCAGCTTACCACCGGGTCCCTCTGCAGGAATAAAGCATCAGGCAGGCCATAAGTTCCAAGAGTAGCTGGTAGACTCTCTCCATCAGTGCCACAGTCTGCTGCATCTTTTTGAAGTCATAGCTCAGAATCCCCAGTCCCCATAACCTATCTGTCTCAGGGGACATGAGCTCCTGTCCGACCCCTGCCTCTCCAAGGTTCCACCCCCCCTCTGTGAAATCCCTAGTAGCCTCTGCTTGGCACTAGATGCCATCAACCTGTCAGAGAAGCCTGGTGCTCTATGCTGTAACCCTCCTGCGGCCCTGGACCTGCTCCTGCAGATGACCTTGTGGGTTCCCAGCCCTGGCTGCAGGCTCGGGGTTGGGGCTTCCCTTTGCATCTTAATCCACTCTCCTCTGGGATGACTGACTCCAAAGGAACCGTGTCCTTTGTCAGCAGAGCTGCCTCTTGCAGCAAAGGGGCTTTTATCTGTATGAGTGAGCCTTCCTGCAACATCAGCAGAAACTTCTACATAGGAACAAAACAGGTTCTCAGAGTCTGTGGAACCTCCAGAGGCCTGGAATGTCAGGGCAGGAATCAGACTCAGCCACTGAGGTGGCTCAGTGGCTAAAGACAAACGCTTTGCAGTAAAACAGCCCTGGCCTTGAACTCTGCCTCCATTCCCTGTTTACCTTGGGTTGGTCAGTTAAGCTACCTGGGTCTCAGTTTCCCCAACTGGGCTGCAGAGAGGATAGTAGTACATCATTAAAGGTAAGGCCGGTCTGAGAAATAACTGTCAACATGTGTGGAGGTCCCAGAAGACTGTTGAGATAAACTGATCACATGACCTCCCCACCCAATCACCCCACCTCTGCAGTGAGATGCAGCAGCTGACATTACTCAACAGGCAGTAGCCATTCTCCATCCTTTGCAAGTGGTCTGGCCACCCATCTAGAACCACGCATTGATCCATGGCCACCAGCACTAACTTGATTCTTTAAGATGCTCAGTTGGTGCTGGGGAGATGGCTGTCAGCAAAGCATTTGCAACAGTTTGCATTCCAGAACAACGTTAAAAAGAAAAAATATGAAATAGATAGATAGATAGATAGATAGATAGATAGATAGATAAAGTTGGATGTATTGGTGCATATTTGTAATCCCAGCTAGGGGGAGGTGATAGGTAGATTCTTAGGGTTCACTGGCCAGACTGTCTAGAGCTCCAGGCCAAGAAGAGACTGCACCTCAAAAAGATATGTTGATGGCACCTGAGGAAGGATGTGGAAGGTCCTCTGGCATGTATATATGTGGACACATGTGAACTTGCATACACATGAATAAATACACATGGACAGGCGCGCACACACACACACATACACACACACACATAAAGGACACTCATTTGGGGGGGTGTTTGTCACACAGAGGACACTCAGTCACTGATGCAGACACCTCAGAAGAGTCAGTTCACAGCTAGTGAGGGGATGGAGCCCAGGTCATGCAACACGCTAAGCTTGAGTTCTCCCACCACACATGCCAGCCCTCCTCCCCGTCTCGTTCCATGCCTGAGTCCAGCAGCAAGCACTTGCCCTTTCTAGCGTCATTTTCTTCCCTTGATGGGAAATAAAACTCCTTTACAGGACAGTTGGGTGGATTCAAAATTCTTCCATAAAGGATGAATC
>OU015754.1:73922459-73937443 GCA_907169655.1 Acomys percivali | reverse complement strand
CCCCCCCCCCCGTGCAGTTTTGGTGGTTCTGGAGATCAATCCAAGGGCTTCATGCATGCCAGGCAAGTACTCAGCCACTGAGCTGTACATCCCCCAGCCTGTGGGTTGACTTTGTATGTATGTGTTGGTTGAAGTAGTCTCATTATGTAGCCTAGGCTGCACTTGGACTCTTGATACTTCTGCCTCCAGTCTCCCAAGTGCTGGAATTGCAGACATGCACCACCATGCTTATCTTTATGGGTTGACTTTCCTCCTCCCTCTGTACTGAGTGGGTATCAGAGCATACCACACCTTCAAGCTGAGACTTTCCACAGTGCAAACCCAAAGCATCCCACGTGTGCTGAGTTGGCCATCTTGGCTGTTGTCTGGTTGCTTTGCACAGGTGGCAGTGGCTAGGTGGGCTCCTCTGGTCCCCCCATTTCTGGCAGTTGGTACAGACCATGGTTGGGGGGTTCAACTAGGTCTCTCTCTCAAGGGCTTTATAGCTTTTCCTAGTTGGCTTTCTTGCAAACCCCGTTAAAGGTTCTGTCCGAGAGGGATTGTTTGAAAGAAGTTGCCCCCAAAGCAAGCACTGGTTTCCCCTGGCTTTAGCTGGCTAACACCCTGCTGGCCAGAGTCTGTGACCTGCCCAATTAGAGGTCAAGTGGGAAGGAATCTTAGCTCACTGGGATGACTGGTTCAGAGGGTCTGCAGAGGAGTGTGGGTCTGTTTTGAGGTGTGGAGGGTCTGCTGTGGGGTTTGAGTCTGCTTGCCATGTGGTACTGAGGATCTGCTGTCGGGTATGGATCTGCTGTGGGGTAAGGGTCTGCCATGAGGTGTAGGTCTGCTGTGAGGTGCAGGCCTATCGTGGGGTATGGAGAGTCTGCAAGGAGTGTGGGTCTGCCATGGGCTGCAGAGGGCCTGCTTTGGGTCTGTTGTGGGTTAAGGGTCTGCCATGGGGTCTGGGTCTGTTGTGGGGTACAGAGAGTCTGCTATGGGGCATGGGGTCTGCTGTGGGGTGTGGAGAGTCTTGCTGTGGGGTATGGGGGTCTGCTGTGGGGTTTGGAGAGTCTGCTGTGGGGTACAGGGGTCTGCTGTGGGGTGTGGAGTCTGCTGTGAGGTATGGGATCTGCTTTGGGGTGCAGAGAGCCTGCTTTGGGGTGCAGAGGGTCTGTTGTAAGGTGCTGGTCTGCCCTGGACTGCCCTAGCTGTTACTGAGATTCTTCCACTGTCGATATCTGAACAATTGGGATGGATGTGTGCTTTGAGTCCCCTTCCCCCCATCTTCTGGGCCCTGTGAGGATGAATGGCCTGCCCGGGGCCACCCAGGGATGTGGGGGCAGAGCAAGATAAATCACGGATCTCCCACAGAGTAACACTATTGATAAAACAATTAGTAACTGAGAAACGATGGAAAGAAAGCATCGTGCAGTGGCTGGGCTGTCCGGGTTGGCAGGCTACTGTGGGTGTGGGGCAGGATCAAGTCCTTCTGGTTAATGCACACAGTGAAGAATTGGGAGCATTGCACACTCAGGGTGTGGTGGGGGGCACACAGGACACCTGTCACTCTTCTCATGACATCATGAAGCTCTGTGTTCTGGAGGGGGCTTGCTTTCAGAGCAACAGTGAAGAATGTTTCCAAACCAAGGCTCGGAGAGGTCGAGTTGCTTGCCTAAGGAGGCAGAGCTAGCAAGCAGCAGAGCTGACATTAGAACCAGGCAGCCTGGTCACAAACTCCGTGGTATATATTTAGGTCAAACTGCCACAGGGCTGCGTAAAGCCTGGGAGGGTGGCTTGGAGTGGATGTTGCTCAGACCAGTAGGTCTATGGGTCAGAAACCCCCACCCCTGCACTTTATCTAATGGCAGGCAGTCAAGTGCAAGTTGGGGTCACCATCTGGTATAGGTGGCCGGCTAGATCCTTTTCACACCATCGCTCTCAGGCTCAGTAACCTCCTGCCTCTAAAACCCAACCCCTCCCCAGCAACTGTGGATGGTCTAGGAAGAAATTCAAGTAAAACGAATCGTTAGCCAGAGGCACAGGCTGTTGATTTATTTCTGGGAAAGGCCCATGTCCCCTGCGACGGTGACCTCCATTAATGTTGACGTGTTCAAAGCCGAGTATTTGGGATGCAGCGGTGCCTCTGCAGTCCCTTTAAAGAACACGCTGTTAAGTTTCAAAGACTCTCGCTGGCTCGAAGAGCGTCTGGAGTGCCATTCCTCCAGGAAGAACATTCCATCAAACACGCCTGATAAATGGGGCCTTTGTGGCTGTGGACGCTCCACTCGGACCCGGAGGCCAGCGCAGGACTGGAAACATGAAAGGAGCCACAGACCAGACGGATGCCTGAGCAAACAAGGCACGTGTGAGGCCGTGAGCTGCTGGCTACACAGTTGGCTCCCTGGGGCCTGGACCCAGCTGGGGCTCCAGGAGGTGCCATAAACCTCCTATTACACCTCCACAGGAGGGTGTGAGGCCCAGAGGGTTTGGGATGGATGCTCTACTTAAGAGCCCACAGTCTGGTAAACTCAACCCATGAACTTGACTCCTAAACAGCTCTCTCTGTGCTATTAGCACTGATTGAGCTCTTAGGCAAGCAGGCTGGACCCTGCCAGATAGTAGGCGTGGTTTGAGTAAGAATGGCCCCCATAAGCTCATATATTTCTATGCTTAAACATCCGGGAGTGGCACTATTTGAGAAGGATTAGGGGTTGTGGCCTTGTTGTTGTGGCCTTGGAGGAAGTGTGCCATTGGGGTGGGCTTTGAGGTTTCAAAAACTCATGCCAGGCCCACCCAGTTCCTGCCCCCCTCTTCTGTGTGTGTGTGTGTGTGTGTGTGTGTGTGTGTGTGTGTGTCTGTGTCTCTGTCTGTCTGTCTGTCTGTCTGTCTGTCTGTCTCTCTCTCTCTCTCTCTCTCTCTCTCTCTTTCTCTCTCCCCTCTCTTTCCCCCTCTCTTTCCCTCTGCCTATGGACCATGGTGTAGAACTCTCAGCCACTGCTCCAGCACCTGTTCCCATGCCACCATGCTCCTCACCATGATGGTAATGGACTGAACCTCTGAAGCTGAAATTAAGCCCCAATTGAAAGCTTTTTCTTAGCGGGCGTGATGGTGCACGCCTATAATCCCAGCACTCAGGAGGCAGAGGCAGGTGGATCACTGTGAGTTCGAGGCCAACCTGGTCTATAAAGTGAGTCTAGGACAGCCAAGGCTACACAGAGAAACTCTGTCTCGGAAAAAAAAAAAAAAAAAGCCTTTTCTTGTAAGAATTGCCATGGCCATGGCAATAGAATAAGGACTAAAACAGTAGGGAAACTGAGGCCCAGAGAGGTGGTGCAACTTGCCCTAAGTGACTCAGCAACTTTAGTCAAGAGGAATGCTCTAGTGATGGCCTTGGTGGTCTGTACTTACTGGGATAAGTTCCCTCCTTCCCTGCAACTGTGCCTCTCACCTTTGACTGCCTCACTGTGGTGGGTGAACAACAGAGGGTCAACTCTGGTCTTTCCTGTAGGGCCATGAAACTTCTATAAGGTCAAGGCGGGTGAGAATCCAGGAGTCTCGGCACCATTCTCTACCTTGTCATTCCATTGCTGCCTGGATAGACAGCCTCGTAGCTTATAGGACAGTGTGGGTCCTCCTCTTTCTGGGCCCAATCCCCTATACCTTTGCCCTTGGTCCTGTGCCAAACCAAACTCTCCTTCCTCTTATTCACCTTATGACTCTTAAAGGCACAGGCCTCCCTTGGCTGCCCTCAGCGGTGCACTGCAGAGGAAAATTCCCCAAACCTCTCCATTTTGCACTTTGCTCTTGGCCCTCCATTGCGGTCCTCTTACTTGCTATGGTCAGCGGGGCTCAAGATATGGCTTCAACCCCCTCAGTGACCTAGTAACTGTTGGACACAAGGACTCCTTTCTGGTGGAGCCATGGAACTCAGCTTAGGGGTGGTAGTCTGTCCAAAGATGCGCAGCACTGAGGGACAGAGCTGGGCCTGCCATCCTGTTTAGCTGACACTCAGATCCAATCGCATAACGAGGAGCTACCCAGCTTGGGAGACACCATCCAAGCTGCAGGTCTAGAATGTTCCTCCAGCCCCAGGCTTCTGCTATTGGCTACGCTGGCTCTATGCTGGGACTGGGTCTGTCTGCCTCTCCTGCAGCTCCTTGTCTATGCGATCTCACTTGAGGAGGGGAGCCACTGACAAGGGCTCTTTGGGCAGCCTCCTCTCACCCCCAGGGGCTTCTGGCACCAACTCAGGCTGCCTCTGCAAAGGTGACAGTGATATGGCCTGCAGTTCTGTCCTTCCTCACCCTGCACCTGGCATTGCTGTTACCTCGTATTTGCTTCCCAGGTATTTTAGGCACGAGGTAGAGAGAAAGGGACCGCAGGCCACCCAATGGAGTCAAACAGGCAGTGTTTAAGGCACTCTTTCATCCTTTCATCCATCCATTGGTCACTTTATGTCTTCAGAATACTTCCTATGTCCGTCCATGCAGCAGCACAGAGTCTGGCCTGGGGGACATGGTGATTAACTAGAAACCAGTTCTGCTTCAAGAATCACCTAATCAAGAAGGAGACAGACCAGCAATGGGAAAACAAGGCCAGGCCTTCCTTCTGAGATGGCCTGGTGTATCACTGGGGCCAGGAGCATCAGTTGATGCTATGGGTGGCTTGGCCTTCCTGGGAAGGAGGCCATGGTGCTGTCCTGTGGCTCCGTCTTTCCGGGGCAGGATTGTGGCTGCCATGGAGCTTCCTCCTCAGTGCCCACAGGTGTCGCTCAGGACCACCAGCATCTGCCAGGGCCAGGGAGGAAATCCATTTTCCAGCTAGAAAATTATTGAATATTTAGGAGACGGAGAAGATCGTTTGGAGGGAAATGAATTCCTCCCGCTCCCTCAGGCTGAGATAAATCAAGCCAGCAACTCCGTATTTTCATTTACCCTGTGGAATGGTCTGCATGATCGCTTATGCAGCGCGGAAGTTGCCATTCCTTCCAGAAGTGGTGCCAATTGCCTCTAGAGCCATTGGCTCCCTCTTAATGCTGGCATGGTGACTCTGAGGGCCAAGCTGCTGCAGTGTGCACGTCCCCAGGGCCTGCAGCCAGGGAACGGGACACAAGGGCTTGGGTGTCCACTGCTCATCTGTAGTGGCATCTACCCTCCAGATGGTTGAGGTCCTGTAGGCTTGATCAGGGCACTGAGCAGACTCCTGACACAGTAGCTGGTTGGAGCCAAGAGTCTTGAGTCATAAAGCAGAAGATTTAGAGGGTGCTAGGTTTCAGTTAGATTTTATGAAGGACTTTCTCTATCAGATGCCAGCTATCACATTGTTCTTCCTGGTGTGTGTGTGTGTGTGTGTGTGTGTGTGTGTGTGTGTGTTTCTCATCTACTGTAAGTAGAGGCAGGGGATGGACTGAATGGCTGTTGAGTTCTTCATAATCCAGCTTCCTACTCTGTTCACATACTGGAAGATTCTGTGCTGGCCTGGGCTGCTAACAGTTCATTTATAGCATTATGGATCCCTTTCATAGCATTATGACTAGGGCCCAGAAGGAAATGCGGTCTACAATTTACCCTCGGATTCTGTCCCAAAGGCCCAACTCTGTAGAAGATGCCATGAGAGTGGGTGGATGTGGCTACATAGCCTCCTACAGAGCTGGATGCGGAGGGAACTTGGCTGCCGGGCAGGGTTTTATAGAGGAGACCATATTCTTAGTTTGGCTCTCATCTGTTTTTAAACTAACTCTATTTCCTTCCCCTGATTAGAAAAGTCATGTTTGCTTGTAGCTCAGAAATTAGAATACCACATCAGGGCGGAAAGGGACAGTCGCGGGTGGCCATCTCCTGTCTCCCAGTTCACAGCTTAACGGTTTCGTACACTTCAGTGCTGACGTGGGGTTCCTTTTAAAGGCCATCGTGTGCGGACCGTGTTTACTGAGGCTCTTAGGTTTTGAGTGGTAAATTGACTCTGGCTTGAAGGAAATCTGGAGGCAGCTGCTGTGGAAATGAGGCTCAAGGTGTGTGAGTGAGGTGGCGCTGAAGGCCAGAGGGCTGGAGATGGACGAAGGAGACCTTTCTCCTAGGTGGTTTTTCAGAGAGGTGGGGGCACCGGGCAGAGGTGGGCATATGGATGTCCAGAAAGAGGGGAGGAGCTAGGGGAGAGAAGTGCTTAGCTGGATGTGTCCATGGCCAGAGGGATGCAGGCATTGCATTGAACCCAGCTGGGGTTAGGGGACGGGGGTGCAGGCTCTTGGGGATCACTTTGCCTGGGCCTCAGGACACTGGCAGAACTGCCATTCACAGGAACTGCCTCAGAAGCTCTGGGGGAGGGGACAGGGGTGTAGGCTCTTGGGGATCACTTTGCCTGGGCCTCAGGACACTGGCCAGACCTGCCATTCACAGGAACTGCCTCAGAAGCTCTGGGGGAGGGGAGTTGGCCCTTCCTCTGCCCCTTGAATCTAGTGACTCAGGAACACCAGGAGCTTGAGATGATGGTGGTTTCCCCAAAGCGACAGCTTTTTCTTCAGCCCTAGTTCCTGGGAGGCGGATCCGTCTGCTTCCAATAGTGATGTGGTCCGTGGGAAAGAAGGGGGAAGAGGCGGAAGAGCAGGTCTCTGCAGAGGGAGATGGGAAGGAGGCATGGGCCCCAGAGTGGGAACATCAGCCACCAAAATCCGTGTCACATTTCATCACTCTTCCTCCTCACAGTCGGTATCTGGACCTTCTAAGCCGCGGCACGTGTAAAATGGCCAAATATTACCAGAGATAATTTGCTAAGCGCTGAACCCAGTGAGAGCGATGGGTCATTCCTGAATTTTCCTACATGCTTTTAGAGTGTGTATGTGCGTGTGCATGTGTGTACACGCTCATGTGGGTGTACATGCACATATGTATGTACATGCAGGAAAAGCCAGAGGTCAACCTTGGGCCACTGAGCCCACTTGACTGCTTCCCAGCACTGGGATTATATATAGCCTTGGCTTTTATTTTTTGGGCGGGAGGTAGAGGCGGATCTGGAGTTTGAACTCAGGTCCTCAGGCTTGCACAGCCAGTTCTTTACTGACTGAGCCATGGCGGAGCCCCGTTCCTGCTCTTTCATAACAAGGATTCCAAGGCTTTGCACCTTGGATTACAGTGAAGCAGGACTGCAACCGCCTCAGCAAGGCACCTTCGCTGGTTTGTATGCTGTCCGTGTTCATGCTGCCCAGCCCGGGCTGTACCCCGTTGATGCTCAGAAGCTATAGCGGGAAGAGCCAATGTATAGAAGGCCTTTTAATGAAGAGCTGCTCCTGTGCACACGCACAGGTAGACTGATGAGCCCACGGAGGAGCCCCACCCGTCCTCCTCTGGTTTCTGTTCCTCACCTCTCCTCGGCAGCGACGGCCCATTTCACTACACCACCGTGCCCTGCCCCAGATTAATTTCAGGTTGGTTGGATCCAATTTTGTTCTCAAGTTAAAAAGAAAAAAAAAACCAGCCAGAAAGTGTAATTAAAAAACAATAACAACACTGGGCCAGAAGTTCCTATCACAGCCGATTTGTCACAGGGGCATGTAAGGGGACCACACGCAGCCTTGAGTGCTTCTGAAGGTGTGCCAGGCACATTTACAATCTCAGGAGAAACACCAAGGCCAGAAGGGGGCCCCAGATCTCCCATCTCAGGCAGCTCCTGCTTCTTTTACTGTTCCTGGTTCGTCTGCCTTCTGCGTTGTCTCTTCACCAGTGGGCTTCTGCAGCTGCAGTCTTTGTCTGGGACCCACTGAGTCCCTCCCCCACCCCTTTCTCTCACAGAGACCTCTCTGCGTGTGCGGTGGATCCTTCAAGAGAGCATAGAGCTGGCAATGTGGGGCTAGAAGGGCAGCCCTCAGGACAGCCATAGTGAGCACCTACTTTGGGCACACAGCTAACGGTTACGGCTAGAGAGACGGAACCTACTGTCTGCAGGCAGCTTCTCCTCCCATCAACCTCCTGGAGTGGAGATTGCTTGTGCCTCGTCCCTTTGCAGATGAAGAAACTGAGGCTTGGCCAGGGGAGCATTGTGTCCAAGATTTCAGCCAGGAAGTGTTTCATGTGGGTTCAGCTGTGAAGGCTGCCACACTGTACAAGAACACAGAAGCCCCGCACCTGCAGCAGCAGGGTAAACCTTGAACCTGGCTGGTTGGAGGCATAGGGCAAACAGGCTCACAGAGAAGCCTTCACTATGACGGATGGGCAGTGGGCTGGTCCAGCGGACTCTGACAACAGCTTGCTGTGTGACCTTGGTGCTACACTAAGCCTCTCTGTGGAGAGAGTGCCAGCACGCCAGTCTCTAAATCCCCACTGCTGGGCTCCCAAGTTCTCTGCCTTCTGACCACATCTCTGAAGACTGAGGTTTTGACGGGAGCCAGGGCTGCTGGGCTGGCAGAGTGGCCCGGGAGAGAAACTTGTGAATCTGGACCTGTGGCAGCTCTCCAAGAGCTAGCAGCTCCAGGCTGGGAGCTAGACAGGAGCCTGCGGTGCATGCCCATAAATATTATTTTTGTCTTAATTAGCAGCCAGTATTTGAAAACAGGTGATTTTTCAATTTCCCTGAAAAATGGAAAGGCGGTTGAAGGCAGGATCCCGCGGCCAACGTGGCAGTTTTGCCTCTAGCCTCACAATCCGAGGCCAAGGGCTGTCTTCGTTTTCTTTTAGACAGAGCCTTACGTCATCCAGGTTGGCTTCAAACTCCCTATGTAGCCGAGGATGACCTTTTGGCCTCCACCCCCTCAGTGGAATCCCAGGTGTGTACTATCACATCTGGTTTCTATGCTACTGGGCATTGAACCTAGGGCTTCCTGTGTGCTCATCAAACATTGTACCAACTGAGTCAAATCACCAGCTCAAAGCATTATCCTCCGTCCGCCCCTCCCCCCAGGTTTATTGAAACTCCTGTTTGGACCCAGGCCCTTACCTATGTCAGGCAAGTGTTCTACCACCAAGCTACCACCTAGCCCTAATGCCAGGCTTCATGCCTTGGCCATGGAAAGAGTTCTTGGGATGTGGGAAGTGCAGTGTTTATTGTCTGTCTGTCTGTCTGTCTGTCTGTCTGTCTGTCTGTCTGTCTATCTATCTATCTATCTATCTATCTCTGATCTATCAATCAATCAATCTATCTATTATCTATCTATTTATTTTTATTTAGTATAATGCTTAGTACATAGCCCAGGCTAGCCTCAAATTCCCTATCCTGTGGCCTCAGCCTTTCAAGCACTGGGATACATGTATGTGCCACCACACCCAATGACTTTTGGGTTTGAAAGGGGCAAAGAGGAACAGTAACTCTCACCCTGACTGCGTTCTTGTTTGATTTCCCTCCCCCCTCCCCCAATTTGGCTTCCATGATTTCCCTGCCTCAGAATGATCCAGGATGGAGTAAGTTTGATGAGAGAGAAGACATATTGAAAGGTACCAGCCTGGGATGGAGGGAGGGCAGGTCATACTGGGGACTTCTCAAGAGCCTGGGCTATGGAGGGTTAAGCCCACAATGAGGCAATGTAGCTGGCTAGGCAGAGGAGCGAACCAGCCCTGAGTTAGCATGATCAATGTTATTTCAAAGACTTAATTTTCCTCTCTTTCAGGAATGTTTGCATGCTGTGGTGCAGAGTGCTGTTTCTTGATTTGGAGTGTCCTTTTCCTGGAGTAATTTGGAACAAGGTCATTGTTCTCCAGGCGGCCTCCATGACTCTGATCTACCCACAGCAGCCCTGGCAGCAGGATGATATGGCCTGTTGTGGGAGGCCACAGGATCTGGGCAACAGCCAACCTTACCTGGGATAGACAGAGGTGGGGTCCAGGGTGAGCACATTTGCTCTCTCTGCTGCAATACATCTCTACGCCTCAGTTTCTCTAGCCCAGAGGGTGCTTTCTTTTCCAGATGGTGGTGAGCAGCCACTGGCATTCCAGGCACCCAGGGATAGGCAGGAGGCAGAGCTGACTGTATTCTCAGCAGGGTCTCAGTTGATAGCATGGACAGCATGTTGGAGGGCAAAAGTGATGAAGAAAGAGTGCTCTGTCAGCTCTTGTCATCATGAGAAGGCCTCAGTGTGTATGTGTGTGTGTGTGTGTGTGTGTGTGTGTGTGTGTGTGATTTCCATCTATATCACCATCACCACTACCATCATCAATACCATAATCACCATCATCACCACATCAGCATCGTCATTAATATTATTGCCACAATCACCACTGTCACTATCATCATCACCAACACTAATACCACTATCACCATCACCAATACCATAATCACCACCACCATCACCATTATCACCACCACCATCATCATTACTATTACCACCATCACCACAACCACTATCATCACCACCACCACCATTATCACCATCATCACCACTACTACCATTATCACTGTTATCACCATCATCACCACCACCATCACCCCCATCATTTCAAAAACATGACCAGCACTCTATTATCCCTACCATCACTGCCACCACCACCATCACCATCATCACCACCACAACCATCATCACCGTCATCACCACCATCACCTTCATCACTATCCTTTACTACCACCACCACCACCACCGTCACCACCATCATCATTTCAAAAACATCACTATCACTCTATTATCACTACCATCACTGCTACCACTATCAGCACCACCATCTCTGCCATCATGATCAATGTCATCACCATCATCAAAAACATCATCACCACCATTATCAGTCACCATCACTACCGTTATTGTGGTCATCTTTGCCATCACCACCACCGTCACCACTCTCACCAATCATTTCATCTTCATCATTTGGCATCAACATCATCTTTACATCTTCTCCATCTTGGTCAGACCTGGTCTATCCCTCCATTCCTGCCACTCTCAGAAGTTACAGAGACTAGTCTCACACCAGCTGCTTTACACAGAAAGGGAGTGGCCAGACAGAAGCTCCTGTGTGGTTGTGGACAGAGCCTGGTGGCTGATGGTCAGGAGACAGAGACCCTATCCAAGAGCTGTACCAAGACATGTCACATCTTAGAACATTCTAAAGAAAAGAAAAGTAAAGATTATGCCATTTGGGCTGAGTATGATAGCACACCGCCATCCTAGTACTGGAGAGCCTGCAACAGGAAAAGCCTGAGTCCCAGGCTAGCCTGGGCTACACAAAACCCCATCTCAAAATGCTGAAAAACCAACAAAACAACAAAAGGATTTTTTCATTTAATTCCTTCTTCTAACATGTGGGGAGACTGAGGCTAGCCCTGCCTAGGGCATATGTACTGGAGTAGGACAGCCTTGAATTCAAATCTGCCTCATCATCTGTGTGATCTTTCATGAACCACATAGCCTCTCAGAGTCTGTTTCAGCATTTGTAGAATGGGAGATGGCAGCGTTCAGATGCCCCCCCCCCCGCGACCCCCCGCCTCAGGGAGCCTTTTATTCCGGCATCCAGCCCCTTGCCTGTTTCTCCCAGCTGTCCCAGCACTGTTGTGTGACCAACGGTGGTGGGACCGATGTCTCTCACTGAGGCTTGAAGGCCACTGCCTCTCTTCCTTCTCCCCTTCCTCTTCCTCCAACCCTCTCTCTTCCTCCTTCCGTTCTTAATTCCCTTCCTCTTCCCCATCTGCCCATATCTGTGCCATTCTCTCTCATCGCTCACCCCGGGGAGAGGCCAACTGCCGCGTTTTGAGTCCTACAGGCCGTTGAGACAGGCCTGCAGAGAAGCCCCGCAGCAATAGACCACATGGATGACCAGTTGCACTCTAGCCCTGTCCACTGAGATCACCTCGCCGGCAGGGGCTGCTGATTTTAAGTGTCTGATATTTAAAGCGGCTGGGTCTGGGGGCTAAGCCACTCCATGGGAGGGATGAGGGATGAACAGGTCTGAGTGAGGATTAAATTCATGTTACCTATCTGTGGTCCACAATGCATGTTGAAGGATTCATGAAATGGAACAAACACATGGCAGCATAAAATCATGATCATACACACCCCCATCAACAACCCCAGGGATGCTGAGCCTCTCCTCAATGGGGTTGGTGAGCTAGTCACTCCCAGCTGCCTGAAATCTATCCATTCATCTGTCTGTCTGTCTATCTATCTATCTATCTATCTATCTATCTATCTATCTATCTATGTATCTGTATATATATCTATGTATACATGTTTGCATGTATGTATCTATGTATGTATTATATATGTATCTCTCAATCTATCATTATTTCTTTCTATCTGTGTATGTATGTATGTATGTATCTGTGTATCTATCTATATATGTATACATGTATGTATGTATGTATTATGCATGCATGCATGTATCTCTTTGTCTGTCTGTCTGTCTATCTATTACGTGTGCTATGGTGCTCTGTGAAGGCCAGAGGACAGTTTGCAGGAGTCCCTCTTTCTGTCTACTACAAGGATCTCTGGGATAAAATTCAGGTTGTCAGGTTTGGTGGCAAGTGCCTTTGCCCACAGAGGCATCTCGCTGGCCCAGTTGCCCAGTTTTATGCCTTCCTGTCCCCCAAGCCTTTCTGGCTTTGGTGACTAGCGAAAGCCTTATTGGAAATGGAGAAACAGAAACAGAGGGCAGAGGAGGGTGTGATGGTGACAGGAGCTAGTGACAGTTTTATGAGGTCCAAGGTTTAGGTGCATGTAATCAGGGGTCTGTTACCTCTGAAGACCCTTCTAGCTCCAATTGCTGTCTATTTCTGGCTCATGAGAGGCTCAGGGAAACCATAGGAACAAAGAAATGCATGCATGCATGTATCTATCTTACCTATCTATATCTGTCTGTCTGTCTATTATGTGTGTTATGGTTAATGAGTGGGATGGAGGAACCAGACACTTGTGTCCCTGAGGCCTCATAGAGAGATGACTGGGGGAGGGTCCTTTGGAATCTTTCTCTCTCTGGCCACATTCAGCTCCATTAGGGATATCAGAAAAGATCCAAGGGTGGGTGAGGCCAAGTTTTGGACCTTTAGCTCCAATGCTGCAGGACCTACAGGCTTTCAGTGTCCAGCAGATGGCATCCATTCATATAAGCTTGTCCATAGTTTTCTCAGCTTCTCAGTAGGTCTATGAGATGGTCCATAAGATGCTCATCATAGAAACCTGGAAATGGAGGCACAGAGAGCTTCTAGGACCAAGTAAAGCCACACAACACACTGTGGCAGAGGCAGGGATGGAACCTAAGTGTCTTTGCTGCACACTCAGGAGCCCAGAATGTTCTTGGGTAAGTGGGATCCTCTGGCTAGAGGACCATCCTCCAACACAGCTGGGTCAATGTGATGGTCACCTTGGTTGTCAACTTGGCTGTCTTGAGAATCTCCATGGAAACACATCTCTGGGCATATCTGTGAGGGTGTTTCCAGAGAGGTCTACATGAGGTGGGGAGACCCACCCCTGAATATGTGTGGCAGCTAGGGTCCATCTGAATAAAAAAGGAAAAAGTGGGGCTAGGATGTAGCTCAATTGGTGGAGAGTTTGCTTAGCATGCACAAAGCCGTGGGTTCAATCCTTAGGACCCTGTAAACTCAATGTATAATCCCAACACTGAGGAGATGGAGGCAGGAGGATCAGACGTTCAAAGTCATCCTTGGCTGCATCAAGAGTTCAAGGCCAACCTGGGATGCATGAAGCTCTCAAAGCAAAACAAGCAAGTAAACAAGTGACCAAGCATCTACCTGCAAAAAGAAGGGAGGGGGGAGAGAGCCAGTTGAGCCCCAACATCCATCTCTCTCTGCTTCCCTGACTGCAGATGTGATGGTGACCAGCTGCCTCAGCTCCTGCCGTCCATCATTGCCCACCTCAGTGTACTGCACCCTCAAACTGTGAGCCAAATGAACCTTCCCCCCTTAAGCAGCCTTTGTCAGGCATTTTGTCTCAG
The DNA here is from genome assembly GCA_907169655.1 of Acomys percivali. NCBI lineage: Eukaryota > Metazoa > Chordata > Mammalia > Rodentia > Muridae > Acomys > Acomys percivali. The sequence goes on along the minus strand of OU015754.1, from coordinate 73,923,608 downwards.
CAATGAGAAAAGGAAGGCATGGTGGCAGGGGTGTGAGACATCTGGTCTCATTGCATCCACAGTCAGGAAGCAGAGACAGATGGAAGCTGGGGTCCAGCTGGCTTTCTCCTTTTGGCTAGTCCAGAGCTCTGGTCCATGGGACAATGCTGCCCACAATTGTAGTGAATCTTCTCATTACAGATGGTTGTGAGCTACCATGAGGCTGCTGGGAATTGAATTCAGGACCTTTGGAAGAACAGCCAGTGCTCTTAACCTCTGACCCTCTCTCCAGCCCCCCCTCCTCCGTGTAGTGAAATCTTCTCACCTCAGTTAAGTTAATCTGGAAACTGCCTCATTGACTTGTCTCCAAGGTGATTCTAGATCCTATCAAATTGATGGTATTAACCACCATGAGGTGTGACTTTGAACTGATACGATCTGTTCCGTACTCATGATGAGCGCTTTGATTTCTGTGGAAGGAGATCAAAGAGCATATGGATTGCATCTCATGTTATTTAATTATGTTTCATTTATTTTATTTTATTTTTGAAGTAGGATGTCTCTGTGTAGTTCTTGCAACAAAATAGAACACTTTCACCCAAATACTGTTAATGCCCTTTTACTAAACACACCCTTCACCCTGGTATGTGGCTTTGATTGTGGTCAGTACATGTCATTTTTTGTTCTTAAGCCTTCCTAAGCGTCACTTGAGGTGGGGGTCACTTATTTCCGGTTTCTTTCCCTCAGCATGATGCCTTTAAGGGCTTATCCATTTGTGGGCTGGTGAGGTGATTCAGGGGTGCAGGTGCTGTCACACAAGCCTGATGACCTGAGCTCAAGGCCAGTCCAGATTGTAAGACTCTCTCTTAACATCCCCCAAACCAGAGTGGCCTCACTGTGTGGTCTCCTTATCTGTGTGGTAGCTGACACAGAACCCGTATCACAATCATGATGGATTCAGGACTGCAAAGGTGACCTCTGGGGACCCTGGGGACTAGTTTTCTGGTGAGTTTGGATTTAGCGTGGTGTTGAAGTTTCTTACCAATGGGAAGTGGGTCTCTAGTGACCAGAAGCCTGTGGTGGCATCATAACCGGTCAGGCCCTGCACTGATAATCTAATCTATTCTTTCTTTCTTTCTTTCTTTCTTTCTTTCTTTCTTTCTTTCTTTC
>OU015754.1:73895084-73922449 GCA_907169655.1 Acomys percivali | reverse complement strand
TTCTTTCTTTCTTTCTTTCTTTCTTTCTTTCTTTCTTTCTTTCTTTCTTTCTGTGTCTATCTGTCTATCTGTCAACTTGAGAAGAGGAACCTTCCATTGAGGAGTTGCTCCCATCAGACTGGCCTGTGGACAAGTCTGGGAGAGCATTTTCAGTCATTGAGTAGTGATTGCTGTGGGAGGGCCCAGCTCACTGTGGGTGGTGCCACCCTGGGGCAGGTGGTCCTGCGTTCTGTGAGAAAGCAGGCTGAGCAAGCCAGGCAGCAGCGCTCCTCCGCGGCCTCTGCTTCAGTTGCTCCCTGTAAGTTCCCTGCTCTGAATTGCCTAGACAGTGGACAATATAATCTACAGGCCAAATAAACCCTTCCTCCTCCCCCAGGTTGCTTATGATTTTGGCATTTTTACCACAGCAACAGAAAGCAAACAAGATATGCTCCCACTTGCCATTTGCAAGGGGAGGATGTGCTGAGCCACACCCTGTGGAGACTGGGATATGATGTTGCAGTTGACCCTGACAGTGACACTGAGGCCCTTGAAGCCCAGAACTAGGTGAGGGGTGGATTGAGGCCTCTCCAGACGTATGAAGAGCAAACGACAATCTCAGGTCGCTGAGCGCTCACTTTCAGGTCAGTGGGTCAGCTTGTATCTGTCTGCTACAGGCTTGCAAAGGCTGCAGATCACACTCAAGTATAATGATTCCGGGGCTGGGGATGGAGGAACGGCCTCCTCTTCCTCCTCCTCTTCCCAGTCAGGCCTGGACCCCGTCCCTCACACTGCAAAAACAGTTTCAAAAATGGCGCTATTTGCTGAATTCTGATGAAAATTCAATTTATACCTTGACAAAGTTTATTGTCATATAAAAAAAGGGGTGCGGGATAAATGGCAATGAATGGGGTCCTGGAACAAGGAGTGGGGATACCTGCTGGACATAAGTGAAGTGCCGCCTGAGACTCAAGTGGCCTGAGTGTGGCTGTTCCAGAAGGAAGTTCCTTCCTGAAGCCTCCCTTCCTCAGCTAAGAAGGTCACCACTGTCCCTGTGGCACATGCGCTGTCAAGCAGGCAGGGCCTTGAGCTCCCTACAACCTCCTGCTTTCATGTTGCTCTCTCTAGGCTCCACTCATGTTGCATGGTACCGGTTACACGGAGGACCCAGGAGGAAACAGGCAGACTCTGTGTGACACCAGGACACGTGGGGGAGCACTATGTATGTGGAGCAGGCTTAGAGAGTTGAGATCTGACCATTAGTGGCCCGGCTGGAGTGGCTTCACCACTTACTCAGCTGGTCACTTGAATATTGGACTTTGGCGGTGGCTCCCAAGTTAATGAGGCTGTTGGTGTCATCATGGGATCGAAGAAAGTAAAGGCTCGGAGACAGAAGCATTGGGCTATACAGTGTGCTAGCTGTTCCCCTATACCTAGCCCAAAGGGCACAGACATGTAGGAGTCATGAATGCAGGAACTCTGTCATACCTGAAAAGCTCTGTGGCCAAGGAGGAGGCTCCTTGAATTCAGTGGGGACAAGACCTTCCCTGCCAAGGTCAAAAGTGCATAGGGCAGGAGATGGCAGTGGGAATGCACAGGCAGAAAGGATACCATTGGCCACAGAGGACTCCCAGGGCTTGGTGAGCACTGTGTGCCTGGGAGAGAAGTTAGCAGTAGACTCCTAGAGAGTTGCACCGTGCCAGGTCACTCCTACTAGTCTTTGGGGTGGGGGTCTCCTGGACCCCTCGAGGGTTTCAGAATCCCTAGACACTCAAGCCCCTGCTGGAAAACAACCCGGCATTTGCATAAAACCCACCCAAAGGCTACATCAACTCTAGACAGCTTACAATAGCTAAATGCAGTCCAAAGTGACAGGCACAGGGGGTGTGTCACTCATTCTACAGCTCAGGATGAGATTTTTTTTTTCAAGACAGGGTTTCTCTGTGTAGCTCTGGCTGTGCTGGATTCACTTTGTAGACCAGGTTGGCCTCGAACTCATAGAGATTGCCCCTGCCTCTGCCTCTTGAGTCCTGGGATTAAAGGCGTGAGCCACCACGCCCGACTGAGATTTATTTATTTATTTTTGGTTTTTCGAGACAGGGTCTCTCTGTGTAGCCTTGGCTGTCCTGGACTTGCTTTGTAGTACAGGCTGACCTCGAACTCACAGTGATCCTCCTGCCTCTGCCTCCTGAGCGCTGGGATTAAAGGCGTGCGCCACCATGCCCGGCTGAGGTTTATTTGTTTTAATTCCTTGGGTTATTTTTTTGTTTTTTTGTTTTGGTGTATGTGTGCTTTTGAGACAAGGTCTCTTGTAGCCTAGGCAGATCACCAATTCACTATGAAGCTGAAGAAGACCTTGAATTCTTGCTCCTCCTGTCTCACTCTACCTTCCAAGTGCTGGGATTATAGACCTGTACCAGTGCACCTACTGTGTGCCATTCTGGGAATTGAACTCAGGACTCCCTGCACACTAGGTGAGCATTCTGCCAACAGAGCCACATTCCCGGAAGTGATCTCTGTGCTTTGATGCATGGATATAAATCTGTTGGGTAGAGAGGGCTCCCTCTGACATGGGAAGCCAAGAGCTGGTCCCAAACCTGACTTGAGTCACCACTGTGGGCTTTCAGTCTGACAGCTGGTTCCAGACCTGTAGAAGTTAGGGCCCTTCGGTGATGAAGCCTGCTTCATGCCTGTGGGAACTTCCTGTAAACCTTCCTCTCAGCTCTTCCCAAAGGGACCTGCTGTCACTTGCCAGAATGATAGGGTATAGAGGCTAAATCAGTGAGGCCCAGGTTCAGTGTCAGACATGACTCAAAAAATAAGGTAGAAAGCAGTCAAAGAAGACAGCCAACATTGGCCTTTGGTGTACACACACACACACACACACACACACATATACACACACACACACATATACACACACACACAAATGGGTAACACACACACATGTTGTATTGTTTTTAGCTGTTTTATTGGGTTCTTATACCTCTACCTCTTTTCCAGCCCCTATCCATCCCAATCCCTTCCAACATGCTAACTAACACCCAGCATCCTAATAGTAGAGACAGAAGGTTACAGAGGAAAGGGCACGTAGACCTCTATAGACTACTTCCTGCTGACTAGGGACATTGGGTTCTTTGGGCCAGGTCCAGTCTTCTTCAGCTATCCAGCAAACCCTGCAGCAGGATGAACCAGCAGCAGCAGGGTGGGGGTGGGGTGAGGGGAGGGGCAGCATCAAGGAGAGCAGCAGCCACCACAGGCCCTCTTGGGGCTCTCCCATTTATACCCTATCAGGAGGCCCCAGAATTCAACTGTCTACAGCTGGCAAAAATCATGCCTGTGCCAGAGCATGAGGCACATTATAGTTGGCTGTTGTGGACAATCTGAAGCAGCCCCATATCTCAAACCTGCGATTAAAACAGAAACATATTCACATAACATAACTGAGTTTTTAAGGAAACCAAAATTCCCCCTCTCTCCCTCTCCTTCTCCCCACCCGCCTCACACACACACACACACACACCAAAAGCAAAATAGATTTAGCCACTGTTTTTTCTGTCTCCTTCCCATTTTAATTTTACATGGAAGATTTTAGAAGTCAATTTTATGCTTTTTTTCCCCTGTTTGTTTGTGGTGCTGGGGATGGAAGCAGGTCCTTGCACAGGCTGGGCGCTGGGCAACTCTTTACACTAAGCTCCACATCAAGCTCTCACTACAGCATGGAAGCTAAAGAACACTCCATGGCACTGAAGGCTGGTGGTTTCAGCTGGTGGTGACTTCTAGACTTCCTTGAGTCCCTATTTCAAGAGAAGTTTCTTTTTAAGAAACATGGATCCCTGGGAAGTCATGTTATATAGATAATGAAGTGGAGTGGTCAAAGGAAGGGAATTCGAAGCTTATCTATAATTGCCACTCTAGGGTTCTGCCAGAAGAGAGCGCTGTGCGTTCTGCAGCAGCATGGTTGCAAGAGTCTGGGCAGTTCGGGCCCCTATGGCTTCTTTAGCTCCCTCCCATACCCAGGGTTCCCCCGTGGGAGGGCACTAGCTCCCCCAGCACCCCCCAGCCCATCCTTGCAGCCCCTGGAGAGACAGCTGGGTGTCACTTACAGGGAAGATTCTGGTAACCTTCACAGATGGAATTTATCGTTTCCTGTGCCATAGGCACCTTTCCCTGCTGCCAGACTGTGCAATTTTAGTAGGCACTTATTTGTGGGAGATACTCTTTCTCGAGGCTCTCCCAGTGAGAGCGTTGAGGTAGGGTGGGCTGAAGGGGACTCTTCCTGGGTACCTGCAAAAGGGTGTCTTCCTTGGGGCTGTTTGTCACCTCTGGGCATTGTGTCTATGCATTCTATAGTCCTGAGAAGGAGTCTTGGTGGCTTACATTCTGCTGGGAGTTTCTCTTAGTACTGGTGGCCAGTGGCTGTGCTCCTATCTGCAAACACACATCCCAGCTCGGCGTGGCATGTGTGGGTAATCTTAGCACTGTGTGTGGAGACATTGAGAGTTCATAGTCATCCTCACATACATAATGGGTTTGAGCAGCATTCAGGAGGCATAGGCAGACGGATTGATGTGAGTTCGAGGCCAGCCAGCCTGGTCTACAGAGTGAGTCCAGGACAGCCCAGGCTACACAGAGAAACCCTGTCTCAAAAAAAAAAAAAAAAAAAAAAAAGAAAGAAAGAAAGAAAGAAAGAACCCCCCAGTCCTGCTGTGTTCTCAGCAATCTTTTTTTTTTTTTTTTTTTTTTTTAATCCCCTATGAGGCTTCTTTCTGCTCATTGATTCTGCAGTTAGTTCAGAATCCCCCATAAGGAACTTTCCAGATGGTTGCACGCCTCTCCCTCCCAGAAGGATGGATGGTGTTTAGGTATGGCAGCCACGGTTGCCTGTGGTGTTCATGTTGATCTTCCTAATCTGTGCTGTCAGGGGTCCCCTGGCCTGCCTAGCCCTGAATGACAACTCCATGGTGAGTTGCATTTCTGTCCCTCTTGGTCGCATCCCTTCCAGGCCTTCAAGTCCCTTAAATGGGGAGGGGGCTGAAGAGAGTATGGGCACTGGGAGGGGAGGGTCTGTGTCTTCATGGCAGATAGGATTCAGTGTGAGATGCAGGCTGTGGGAGGGAGAGGACAGGCACCCACTTAGTGTTCTCCAGAAAGGGGGGGGCGATCAATCTAGTGGCCCCAGGAATGCAACTGAGGCTCTATTCTGACACTCTCATGTGACTTCCCCCTGAGGAGTGCAGTCTTAGGGTGGTGGTGGGCTCTGGGCTCTTTGCCTGGTCCCTTTGATAATCACCTCTGCTGGGCCTCTGCCAATCCAGGGCCGCAGCCGTGACACCACAGCGAGCCAAATTGCCATGATTAGCAGATAAAAATCCCATCTGTGGGGAATTTACGAGCGCTTATTACTGCCTATAAAACCGACCTGAGGAGGAGGATGGATCTGAGGGGTAAGAACCCTCATGCTTAGCTGAGCAGCAGCGACTTCTACATCAGGTCATAGGGTCCCTGCGTGTGTCTAGGCCCAGGAAGTGGCTGCAGGGTGAAGGCGGGGGCTGGGGCCTGGGCACAGGGGCAGCTCTTGGAACCTTGCATGCTGCAGGTGCTTAAAGAGTGCACGTTTCTGTTTCTGGTTTCTCTCTCTTCTCCTGGGGACTAAGCGGGGTGGCTGTGTGGAGGTGAGGTAGCAGTCTTAGCTGCAGGCTTTTGTCCTTGTGGCCTTTGTGTGTGGTATGACTGTCAGTTACAGCTTTCTGTAGGAAGTGTCCATCTCCGGAGGACCATGAAGGAGGGTCAAGGCAGGAGGCCAGGCCTTGCTCTGCTCGGAGTCTCTGATTTTGTTTCTCAGTGCTCAGCTGGCTGAATCTGCTGCTGTCGCACCTGGGGACATCCCAGAGAGGTTTGACTATTTGACCACTGTGAGGGCTTCTTATGGGACCATCTGACTACTGTTCTCTGAGGTCAGGGATGTTACAAGAGCTGGGCAGACTTCCAATCCATGGGCCCTGGTAGAGGTGGAGTGCCTGGAGGTTCAGTGGCCCCTAGGACCCTTCTCCAGGGCACCATCTTGAGATCTAGTGCCCCCACCCCCCACCCCCACCCCCAGTTCCTCCGCTCTTGACTCCCATCTGCTGTCCACCATCTTCCGGCCTGACTTTGCTTTTTTATTTGATTGCTATTACTCATCTGTGCTATATTGATGTCCATCCCATGCGGGATCTGGGAGAACCCAGGCCTTACCACGCCATGCAAATGCTCTACCACTGAGCCCACCGCTTGCCTTCTTGGTGGTTGCTTTTATCTTCTGAGACAAGGTCTTGCCAAGTTACTCAGATGGCGATGGTTAATATTATCATTATCACGGCAGGATCTGGGGTCACCTATGGGACATACCTCTGGCCACATCTGTAAAGGAGTTTCTAGATGAAAGCAAACTGAGGTGGGAAAACCTAACCTAAGTTTGGATGACATCATCCCATGGGGTGCTGGGAAATCCAAAGGAGAAAATGAGTTGAGCACTGGTATTCATCTCTCTCTGGTTCCTGAGTGTGGACACCATGTGACCGGCTACCTCATGTTCCTTTTGCCATATCTTCCCTCTCATGATGGACTGGAAATCCTCAAACTGTGAGCCACAATAGACCCCTCCTCCCTCAAGTTGCTTTTCCAGGTGTTTTGGCACAACAGGGAGAAAAGTAACCATACAGTGACCTTGGACTCACTTTGAAGCCCAAGCTGGCCTTGAACTCACCACCTTCTGGCCTCAGACTTCTGCATAGCTGATTTACAGGGCTCTTGGGCCACCAAACCACCCTGAGCTTTGGTTTTCTTTGTTTCTTTGTTTCTTTCTTTCTTTTTAAAAGATATATTTATTTATTATTATATATACATTGCTCTGCCCACATATACACCTGCACGACAGAAAAGGGCATCAGATCATATTATAGATGGTTGTGAGCCACCGTGTGGTTGCTGGGAATTGAACTCAGGACCTCTTGGAAGAGCATCCAGTGCTCTTAACGTCTGAGCCATCTCTCCAGCCCTGAGCTTTGGTTCTCATAGCTGAGCATTTGTCTTGAGGCCCTCATGTCTGTGACCTGCCTGGAGCTCACAGGAGTCGACGTGGATTCAAGCACAGTGCTGATGGCCAGCAGTGTCTCCCTCATCCTGCTCAGCCTCCCACAGGGAGGACATTGCCTCTCTGCTCACACTCCATGTTCTTGTCCCACAGCCCACTGTGACACTTGACTCAGGTCCTTGTGTCTGGTGGTGGGGACTGGCTAGATGCCAGACGGTGGATTTCCCTGGGAAAAGCCCTTCTGTGCTGGTGACAGTGGCGCTAGCCACCAGGGCTGCTGAACTGAGGTCCATTCTGGGTCATAGACACTGACTTGTGACATATAATGACTCTATGCAGTGAGGAAAGGAGAGAACAGTGCCCTGGTCCCTGGCTTCCCAGCCCCCACGTCTATCTATTAGTAGTTTTCAACCTTGCATGCAGCTAGTTGTCTCTATGTGACAGAGTGACAACCGTCAGGCCACAGTGTGTTCTGGGTCTTGAGTTGCTCATTTCTTCCAACCTTCCTCAGCTGTTGAGAGTAAGTAACTCATATTGTCTTGCTTGATGGCAACCGATGGTGCATGGATGACCTTGGGGAGGAAACATAAGCAGGCCTTCACCTGGTAGCTTGCTCTCCCATCTGTTCTGCTGAGCACCTACTATGTGTCATTCTTCTCTCAGTAGGCTTACCGGAAGACTTGCTACTGGTCTCCAAACATCCAGGGTGGTCTGAAAACTATCCCTAGGAGAAGGGCTGGCCATCTGTGTTCTGTCACAAGCTCCCCCAGCCGAGGGTGGGTGTGGGTGTCACAGTTCCCAGTGGTCACTGGACAGCAGCTGGGGCTCCGGGGTGGGCAGGGAAGGAAGGTGTGACTGGGCCACAAGGCAGGCGTGAGAGAAGCCAACAGAGGTGTCGGATGCTTGTCCTTGGAGCGGGTGCGAGCAGAAACTGAGTTCTGGCCATGGCCTGAGTTGCATGTTGGGCATTCATACAAAGAGTGCTGATCATGAGCGTCTCCCTCTGTGATGCAGCACTGGGGGGCACATCTTGCACTGAATAGGTTGCAAGGGCCTGAGGAGGGCAGATTGTTCTGTTCTGTGGCCTGCTTCTTGACTCCAAGCAAGCTTGACGGCTGCTGGTGTTCCCACCGAGGACTGAGCCTGGAGCCCAGGGCTCTGGGCCTTCGTAATGAGCTGTCGGATGGATGCTGTAGCCAGGCTCTGAGGGCAGTGTGGGCTCTGGCAGGTACAGGGTGTCGGAATTGCCCTTAGGACACCTTGATGCCCGTGTGTTCCTGACCAACAGACCTCCTGCTGCTTGGCTCCGCAGTACCCTGACTTCAACACCCCAATATTTGTATCATCTTCTCAAGTCTGGGTGAGGCTGAGATTCCCAAAGATCCCCTCACCCCCAGGGAGGGACACACCCCTCTCTGGATCAGCCAAGTCATGCGGTCCGCCCTCTGTGGAGTAATGACTATAATTTCTTCCATGTGTCCCGGGCTTTGAACGACATTGTGACCACAGTGCAAAGGAGCAGTGACAGTCTGAGCCTTTGTAATTGACATTTCAAAAGCACTGGCTCCACCTCCAAAGGGAGCCTGGGTGTTGGGCAGTGGGAGGCTGGGGGGCGCCACCTCTGAACCCAGCTATTTGGCTTTGTGGCTGAGTTGTAAAGAGCTTTGGTGACTCATGGCTGTGACTGTGGCTCGCCCTCCAGTCGCCAAAGCTGTGTTCCATCTCTGCTCATTTTAGTAATTCTGTTGCCTGGGGCTGGGCCCTGATGTAATCAGCAGAGATGAGGTGCTCCCTGAAACTGCACATAGCATGTGAGTGACAGGGGCAGCTCTTGATCCCATTTCATACTCTAACCTCATTGTCAGCTGGTGTCCCCAAAGGGCACAGGACAGGAGAAAATGATGCAGCTGATGGGGGCATTCAGGTTGGCTCTGGAGGCCAGGCTGAGAGCAGTTCTGTGGGAGAAAGTGTTCGTTAGTTTCTTGGTTCCAGGGAGTGGTCCACCACGGCAGAGAAGACACAGTAGCAAGGACTTGATGTGGCTGGTCACATGGCATTCACAGTAAAATGACAGAAAGCCATGGATGAGGGCAAATGGAGCACTCAGCTTGCTTTTTCCATTGTGTACAGTCCAGGGGCCTTGCCTAGGGGATGGGTCCACCCACAGCTAACATAGGTCTTCCACAGAATTAATGCAACCTAGATAATTTCCCACAGACACCCCCAGAAGCCCTTCTCCTAGGCAACTCTAGAATTTGTCAAACTGACAGTCCTCAGAGCCAGCATTCCTGGGGTGTGCTCTGTTTCTTCTTTGGGATACTTATTTGCTTGTTCGTCCGTCCATCCGTCCATCCGTCCGTCCGTCCGTCCGTCCATCCGTCCGTCCGTCCATCCATCCATCCATAGTGCCTGGCTCCCCATCATGTGTTTTGTACCCTTAGGTGCTGGGATTCAGTTCTGGGCAAATTAGAACCAATTCTTGTCTCATAGGACTTCATTTAGTCAGGGAAGACAAACCCTAAATTTGAAAAGCCTGTGAGAGCATGGTGGAGAATGACTGTGAGGCATGTTGGGGTGGAAGGCTAGAGCCAATGCCTAGAGCAAGACAAGCACTACAGCATCCTGATCGTTTTGCATTGGTGGGCTCCACCACATTTTTCCTGTGGTAGGAAGTGCCAGGCATGGGAGCAGCAAGGGGGTGGGGGGGGGGAAGTTGTGAGTAAGCAGAGGAAATGCTATTTAACCTCCACGCCATGAGGGATGGGGGCGGAGCAGGCTGCCGTGGGTGGGAGATAGCAGGGTACCAAGGTGGGGCTTTGTAAGGGTAGAAGATGTGATTCCACGTGCAGCCTCCTGCAGTTGAGCCTCTTCTGTTTCTGGCCTGATGATTCTGTGCCCCCCCCCCCCTTTTTGGTACTCCTGGGGAGAGGGTTTGGCCTACTGTGTACTGTTCATTGTGTCACTCTGTGGGGGTCTTGTCGCTGCCTCTCGCCACCTGTGACTTCTGGGGTGATGAATGGAGACATGTGCGCTAGTCTCATCCTCTTCCCGGCTCTATTCTTATTTTTGGCATCTGCAGAAATACCTGCTTTCTCCAGTAATCGGCTCAATTACATCTCATTGTTCCCATCAGTTACTTGTTTTGAATGAGATTCGACACCCCCAGTTTTCTGCTCAGCTTGCGGGCTTGTCAACATGGGGCTGGGGCCTCAGCTACTGCCTGGTGACAGTACGGAGCAGGGGCTTTTTTTTTTTCCAGCCCCTGCCACTGGCCATCCTGTAAGTTGGGGTGGGGGAAGGGGAGGCTGGGTGCTGGGGTGGAGGGTGGGGCTGGTTGTAGGTGCCAAGGTCTCTACAGCTCTCCACTTTTCTGGCCAAGCAAGCCTCAAAAGCCTGGCTTCCATGGATCCCCCAGACCTCTGATGCTAGCTTGACGTCCAGGAGCCTGGCACCAGCCCCAAAGGAAAGGGGCCCTAATGGAAAGGCTGGGCTTGTGGTGGGTGTGGAGCCCTGGCTCAGGGCCTTGTGCTCTGAAGTCCTGTGCTTGTGGGAAGATCACTGCTGGACAGGACAGGGTGTTGGCATCTGAGGAAAAGGGGTAAGGTGCTTGGCTTGTAAGGCCCCCATGTTTGCAGAGAGGCTCCGAGATAACTGGGCCGCCTCTGGCCCTGCAGAGTGCTAAGTGACCAGATGGACGGGTGGAGAACAGAGTTATGTTGATCCGAGGGATTGAAGCAGCTGGGTCCCCAGTGCAGAAAAGATCCTGAGCTTGGGGGGAGGAGTGCACTGGAGGCTGGGTGGCCTTGACTAAGGGGCAGACTGTGGGATGGAGCGTCTCTGTGTAGACAGAGAACCAGAGGATGGGTTTGGTACAGGTGAGGGCTAGTCGCTGGGTGATGAGCAGGCATGTGGTTGCAGCTGCAGGTTGGGGGCCAGATGAATGCCAGGCAGCAGAGAGTGGTATGCCTCCCTAGAGAAGCCTGACCATGAGCAAAGCCAGGACTGAGGTGCGCTGTGATGTGCTGTTTTCGTGAGCACCCACTATGTACCTGAAGCCATACTAAGTGCTTCCTGACAGCTGATTTAATCTTCATAGTAAATTCACCAGGGAGCTGCTTTGGATACCTCTGCCATCCAGTTCATGAGTCAGGCTCAGAGCTGTTAGGTGACTTGGCCAGGGTCACAAAGCAACCTGTAGCAGTGAGGAGATGGAAAGCCCCCGCCCCCCAAATCGGGTCTACATTGTCCTTTCGTCTGGGCTCTGATTCCTCAGCTGAGGAGATGAAGGTAGTCTGCTGCCCTGGCAACTGCCCTCAGCCGTTGCATCTCTGAAATTCTATATAGCACCAGGTAGGGATGAGGCCTAGGTTAGGCTAAGTTACAGCCTCAAGGGTTAAAGGTAGACATTGGAAGGTGAGGTAATCTGGTAGGTGCACAGGCTCTGTGGGAAGCTCGGAGGATACTCTCTCCTTGGGCCTGCCCTCCCCGCGAAGAGCTGGAATGAAGCTGGCCAAATAGGAGACAGCAAAAAAAAAAAAAAAAAAAAAAAATCTAATTTTCACCTTGGACACGTTTGTGGCTGACTGATATTCACCGAGCTTCTAGGCGTACCTTCTAGACAGGCCCCTGGTATCTGAAGCCCTCTGTCAGGAAACATGTCACATCCTAGACTAGGCGTCTTCAGTTCCTACAAGCCTCAAGTTCCCTTCCTGGGCATGGCCAACTCTCATGCCTGCACCCCTAGGAAGGCGCAGGTGTGGGAGGGGTCAGGCATGGGGTATGGGGATACTGGCCTGGTGGGCTGGGCACTGTGCCTGGGCCAGCCTCTGCTCGGGCCAGGTGCTGTTTCTACAGAAAGCTAAAATATTTGAAATGGAGAGCCAGCCATGGAGAAGGCTATCTGTAGAGCGCTGGCTGCAGATGAAGACCTGAGTTTGAGCCCAGGCACCCATATAAAAGCTGGGCATGGTGGAATGGAGACAGGAGGACCTGTGTGGGCCTTGCTGGCTAGTTAGTTTAGTCCGGTGGGTGATCTTTGGGCTTAGTCGGAGACTCTTGTCTAAAGAGGTTAAGTGGAGGCTGGAGATTAAGAGTACCGGCTGCTCTCCCAGAGGACCCAGGTCCAATTCCCAGTACCCATAAGGTGCCTCACAACCACCCATAACTCCAGTTCTGGGCTGTCTGGTTTTCTAGACAAGTAAACACGGGAATGCACAGACATGCAGGCAGGCAAAACATCCATATACATGAAATAAATAAAATACATATAAAATAGAGAGCAATAGAGGGAGACCCCCAATACCACGTGCATGAGCATGCATGTGTGCCTGTAGACACCAACACCTGCACACACATGAACTCACACCTCCACCTACCCGCACATACCCACATTACCCGCCCCTCACCCTTCCACCCACACGAGCCCCCTGGAAGGAGTGTCTGGCCACTAAAAACAGTTCCCTGGACTCAAACTGGTCTGAGGTTCCTCCAGTTCACAATGTCTGGACCCGAGTCTGTAGGCGAGACGTGTCCCTCCTTAACATGTATATAAATCCAGTCAAACATTTGCCTTCTGGATACATCGATCGGTATTTACCGATGAGGCCTGTGTTTTAATGCCGTGTGCCCACGCTCATGGCTAATAAAGAGTGGGGTGGAAGCTCTTGGCTGAGCCTTAATCATGGATTAAGAATCTTCAGGCCTTGGTCTCTCCCGCCGGATTACTTACATCTTCCGAAGTCTACCTTTAATCCTTCCTGCTGCAGACTTAGCCCAGTCTTGTTTCTATGGCAACAGAGCATGCTCCACTAGTGTCTTAGACACAGAGAGGAAAGCAAGAGGAGGGGGTGGCCATGACGTGGTGTGTTCATAGCTTGGTAGCCACCCTAGGGCCCCTCTAGTTTTAAGTCAGTGTGAATCATGGTCTCTGGCCAGATCAGAATTTAGTGAATGTTTTAAATTTGTTGTTCTCTCAATTTTCACCTCTTGGGGGCGCTGTGGGCACGTTTCTTTAGTATCTACAGCACACTGGGTTTATGGGCCCTTCTAAGGGCAGACTTGGGAAAGCCTTGGTGGCATTGGAAGAGGACCTAGAGGTCATGGTGGCCTGTAAGGGTTGGTGAGCTGATTACTAAGAGTTAAACTGTTCTGTAAAGATCAGATCTCCCTCTCTGGATGCCTGTGGGCTGTTTCCTGGGAACTCTTCAGCTTGGCTGCCGTAACTTGAGGCAACCTTAGCCGATATGTCAATGAGTGGGTGTGGCTGCGCGCCAGTAAATCTTTATTTATAGATGCCGGGGTTTGAATTTCATATCCATTTCATATGTCACCAGATCTGTCTTTTTCTGATCCTTTTCTAGTTATTTGTTACTGCAGAGTGACTGCTGGCTCCAGGGCTGTGCGAATGAAGACCTAGGGGTGTGGATTTAGCCAGGCCTTAGAGTCCTTTATCTAGACTTTGGGCCTCGACTCTATTTGTGTTGTGTTCATCCTGAGGATGGGATGAAGGCTGTGAAATATTCAGTCCAAAAACCCAGGGCTTGGGCCGGAGTGAGGCAGCTGGGCAGGGGACTTGGGTATGACCTTTTGTCTCCAGGGTTCCCATTCCTCTCAGACTGACAATCGATGGCAGGAGGGATGGCTGCCTGTCCTCCATGATTTCTTCTCTTATTCTTGGAGGAATTCAGCTTTACCTAAAATCTCCTGAAGTCCAGTGATGTGTGGTGTCCATGTCATACCACCCCTCAGCTGAGGCTGATGGTGAGCTAGGCCTGGCATGGAGAGGCAGCTATGGCTTGGGGGATACCTCACTGTCACTCAGAGCTCAGCACTAGGATCTGAGGATGTAGCTTAGCTGGTAAAGTGCTTGTCTAGGATTCATAAAACTATGGCTTCCATCCCCAACATTGGATGATCCAGGCATGGTGGAGTGTGGTGGAGCATGGTAGAGCCTGGTGGAGTGTAGTGGAGCATGGTAGAGCCTGGTGGAGCCTGGTAGAGCATGGTGGAGTGTGGTGGAGCATGGTGGAGCATGGTGGAGTGTGGTGGAGCGTGGTGGAGCATGGTGGAGTGTGGTGGAGCATGATGGAGTGTGGTGGAGCGTGGTGGAGCATGGTGGAGTGTGGTGGAGCATGGTAGAGTGTGGTGGAGCATGGTGGAGTGTGGTGGAGCATGGTGGAGCATGGTGGAGTGTGGTGGAGCATGGTAGAGTGTGGTGGAGCATGGTGGAGTGTGGTGGAGCATGGTAGAGTGTGGTGGAGCATGGTGGAGTGTGGTGGAGCATGGTGGAGTGTGGTGGAGCATGGTGGAGCATGGTAGAATATGGTGGAGCATGGTGGAGCATGGTGGAGTGTGGTGGAGCATGGTGGAGTGTGGTGGAGCATGGTGGAGCATGGTAGAGTGTGGTGGAGCATGGTGGAGTGTGGTGGAGTGTGGTGGAGCATGATGGAGCATGGTGGAGCATGGTGGAGTGTGGTGGAGCATGGTGGAGTGTGGTGGAGTGTGGTGGAGCGTGGTGGAGCCTGGCGGAATGTGGTGGAGCATGGCGGAGCATGGTAAAGCATGATGGAGTGTGGTAGAGCATGACGGAGTATGGTGGAATGTGGTGGAGCATGGTGGAGTGTGGTGGAGTGTGGTGGAGCATGGTGGAGTGTGGCGGAGTGTTGTAGAGCATGGTGGAGCATGGTGGAGTGTGGTAGAGTGTGGTAGAGCATGGTGGAGCATGGTGGAGTGTGGTAGAGTGTGGTGGAGCATGGTAGAGTATGGTAGAGCGTGGCAGAGTGTGGTGGAGCATGGTGGAGTGTTGTAGAACGTGGCAGAGTGTGGTGGAGCATGGTGGAGTGTGGTGGAGCATGGTAGAGTATGGTGGAGCACAGAAGAGTGTGGTGGAGCATGGTGGAGCATGGGAGAGTGTGGTGGAGCATGGTGGAGTGTGGTGGAGCATGGTGGAGTGTGGTGGAGCATGGTGGCGTGTGGTGGAGCATGGTAGAGTATGGTAGAGCGTGGCAGAGTGTGGTGGAGCAAGCCTCTAATCCCAGGACTTGGGAGGCAGAGAAAAGAGGATCAGAAGTTCAAAAATTATCTCAGTTTACATACGGAGTTTGAGACTAGTCAGGGCTACACAAGACTTTGCCCTACACACACACAGATCCCTGCTCTGTTATTGCTGGCCCTGTGACTATGACTTGGGTCACTGGCCTCTCTGAAGCTGTGGTCTTTCAACCTAAGGATTGGAGGTGTCTGACCCAAGTGTTGTCTGGGAAGAAAGGGTTTGAGGGAGGAGCCCAGCCTCCTCAGATATCCTTGGGTCAGGTAAGGCAAGGTTGAAGGAGAGATAAACCTGTTTTTTAGGATCCCAAGTGTGGGATCGAAATGGTCTTGTGAGAGAACAGGTGATGTTAATCCACTTGAAGACCAACCACCTCATGCAGAAGCTTGATTGTTGCCAGCTGAAAAGATCCCGTGAACGGACTCTGGGAGGAGGTATATAAATGAGCCAGAAACTAGAGGCGGGGCTGTTGGAGACTTGGGATAGTTTTGGCTGTTCATCACTGCACTTCAAGATGCTCCTAGAGAGAACTGCTCAAGAGAAGGCTTCGGGGCTCCGGCTCCTGGTGAGGTTCTGGGTTCTGGTTACTTTAGGTTCCAGCAGAAGAAATCCTACTGATTATGCCAGGAGAATCATTTCTTGGAATTGATATCCTTATGGTTTTGTTATTGTGTTACTAATCCTCTTTTCCTACTGGTTTGGTTAGTCGGGTTATAAGTGACATAGACTCAGTTAATAAGTTGTAATAAAATATATTGGGTAAGAAAATTGAGCATACATAGAGCCGGCTCCTGGTGCACAGAGACAACAGGCAGGGAAGTCTGTTGCTCCCAGAGTTGAAAGTAGCCTGTCTTCCAGCAGACATGGGTGCTGCCTTTTGTCCCTTGGCCAGGGAGAGTGGCAGGAGGCAGGGGCTGGGACAACACAGTCCCAGATTATCATCCCGCCTTGGTGAATCACATGGGGACCCATATCATTGCTCAGCAGCTGTGAGTAACCAACTTGGGGCCAACCTCCGGGCCCAATCTGGGGGACTAGGAACAGTGGTGTTCAGTGATGTCCCAGCTCCCCGGAGCCACCACAATCTGGGCATTGAGTCCCACATGCTCTTCAGCTTCAGCATGAGTGTGTGGTCTTCTAGGACCACCGGCAGCCAGACTAAGAACCTGCTTCCTTCTGCAGCAGAGCCCACCGCAGAGCCATTGCCTGGGTAATGAGGTCTTCCGTGTGGCACCCCTCCTTGGAGCAAAAGAGGAAAAAAGAGAAGGAAATAGGATTGCCTGGAATTTATTAGTCTAATTACATTTTCCTAATACGGTTGACCCCCGCTCGCCGTAGTGTGCTTATCAAAGCTGCCATCATGCCAGGCTTATTGGAGTTTTAATAAGAGTCAATTGGTTATTGTCCTTGCTGTGTGGGACACTGCAGACCTAAGCCTGCAGCCCCCGGGGAAGGCAGGGTGCTTGCTGGCTTTGCGGAAATATTATTTACATTAATAACTCGGATTAGAGTCTTGGTTTATGCAGTTGGGAGAGGCAGAACTTCTCTTTGTTTGGGAGGGCACTCGGGCAGCACTGTGCTGAAGTCAGGGGGAACATTGGGACGGGAGTCAGGACACTGGACTATATCTCCACCTCTAGGTGGTCTCTTGCCCCTCACCACGCCTTACTCAGTGAGCTCAGGTATGCTGCCTGCTCCTCAGGCTCCTCCTGTATCGAAATGAGAGGGCTGATGTGATGACTGGTGTGATGGTCAGTGGGGCGAAGCTGTTTGGAATCAGGGTGCTGGGGGGAGCAGAGGCTTCAGGAACAACTGGTTCCAGGCAGTGGAGTTGAACCATTTTGATTCTGGAACAAGTGTCTCGAGTACTGGGTTCTGTCCCAGTTACATGATAGAAGTGGTGGGGGCAGGGGGAAGGTTGGCTTCAAGGAGAAGAGATGGGGTTGGAAGATTCCTGCTTCTGCCCATGTATGAGCTGCGTGGCCTCAGGCAGCTTTCTTTTATAAACATTTTACTTACTGTTTTTTTTTTTTCCTGAGACAGGGTTTCTCTATGTTACCTTGGCCATCCTGGACTCGATTTGTAGACCAGGCTGGCCTCGAACTCACAGCGATCCACCTGCCTCTGCCTCCCTAGTGCTGGGATTAAAGGTGTTTTCCACCATGCCCGGCCTTACTTAGTGTTATTGGTAGTTGGGTGGGCACCCCAGTGCACATGTAGAGGTCAGAGGACAACTTTCATGAGTTGGTTCTCTCCTGATATGAACCCCAAGTGGGGTAAGGATCAAGGTCCAGGGCAGGGTAGGGAAGCTGCGTCTGCAGTTGTAGGCAAGTTCTTCCTCACTCTGGACCCATTTTCCTTCTCTGTGCAAGGAGAGGGAGCGAGTGGAGGTCTAGGAGTCCTTTCTGCTGTGTTTGCAGGAAATGGAGAAAGTGTTGTATCTGATTGATCGAAGCCTGGCAGAATGTTCCAGAGCCTGGAGAGCAGTGGCTGGGGGCCCGGTGCACAAGGTAGTGGGGTGGACTGCCAAGGAGCTGTCAGAACCAAGTAGCGGATGAGGACCTGAGAGAAGGGCTGATGACACATTGACCTGTGCAGGGCACCCCATGCCTGTGCCTGACTTTGGCTGGGAGGTGGGTCAGCAGCCTCCAGGTTAGGCTCCGCCCCCTGGCTGGTCTCTGCCTCCCCAGTCCCTCCTCCCAGTGAGGGAACACCAGCTCCCAGGCTGACTTCTCGGGACACCTTCACATGTTGGTTGGTTCCTGGTTCTGCCTTGTGACGACCAACCTTCTGCGTCTTAGCTTCTTGACGCCATCAACACTTTTGTGTGCATCCTCTCTGGTTTTTGCCTTGGAACTTGTGCTTCTTTCTGACATTTAGTTCCTTCCTCACCTTCTGGGTTTAGCGGCTGAGGCACCGTTTGTGGTCTTGTGGCTGGAGTTCCCATCATGAGACACTTGCCATTCCCCCCCCCCCAAAAAAAAGAAGTGATCTTTGTTGTTTGCATGATGGGTGTACTCAGCTGTGGTAATAAGACAGCAATATACTAAAAGTCTGTAGGGTCTTGGGGTTCTCCAGGGGTCAAGAGTGGCTTTCATCAAAGGTTCAGCCTCCCAGCATGGGGCTGCTGCAGTTGCCTCTGAAAGCTGCAGAATTGTGAAATGGCTCCTAACCTTTAATGAAGTGTTAGTTCAGAAAGGTCCCTTCTACTCCTATGGGGTGGGATCAGCCAGAAAGGGCCTCATTGGTCTATCTAGAGCTGGGGTGGCACTGTGTGGATATAGGTAAGGGACTGTACCCCAGCCTCAGCCTGGCTAGGCATTACAGTGAAACTGTGATGGTGTGGAGTGGAATCCGAGCCACAGGGAAGGCGCTGGTCCTTCCTCCAGACAGTCATCCTGCAGCCTAGGCTCCCGCTGTGGCATGCTGGCAGGGGATGGAGTGAGGGAGGGGTTGTCTCTTGGGCTCTGGCGAAATTATTTTAAGACCTTGTAAAGCAAATTAGAATTTCAAACTGTCCCGACCCTCTTGAAAGCAGACTAGGGGTGTGTTCAGAGTAATTTAATTTTTGCTTTGTTTTATTAATAGAGTGTGGGAGGGAGAGAGAGGGAGAGAGAAAGATGGAAGTCCAGGGCTCGGGTGGTGTTGTCAACCCTGCGATAGTGTTAGAAACGGACAGTGTCAGTCAGTGGGGTGGGAGAGGGGGAGACCTACCCTATCTGGGACACAGTGAGACTTTAGAGCCTGGATGAAGGCTCCAGTGAGCACAGATTAGAAAGGTCTGGAAGATGGGCTGTCCGTGAAGGAACCTGAAGGAGCAGAGGACATGGGGCAGGGGTTCAGCCTCCTAGGAGTTATAGGCACCTCTAAGTCTGACTTTTCCAGGGGCCGGAGAGAAGGCTTAGTGGTCAAGTGCATTTGTAGTACAAGCTCGAGGAACAGAGCTCAGATCTGAGAGCCTGATTAAGGCTGTGAGTAGGGTATTGCTGAACAGAGCTGTAACCCCAGCCCCGAGGAGGCAGAGACAGGAGGATTGCAGGGGCTTGCTGGCTGCCAGCCTAGAGGATAAAACACGAGCTCCAGTTTCAGTGAGTGACCCTGCCTCAAAGTAACAAGTGGGGAGAGAGAGAGAGTGCCCCCTTTCAGGTGTTGCGGCAATGCTGCGCAGACATCAACTTACTCATTAGATAATCACCCCTCCGTTCCCATTCCACAGGATGAGAGACTGAAGGTGGGAGCACTGTGGTCCTCTCAGTCCTTAGAGCCTTCTGCCACGCTAGCTAGTGGCACCCTGTACCTAGGATTGTGTTTTGTTTCGCTGTGATTGGCCAAGAGGGTTCCACCAGGAGAGATGAGGATTTTTGAGGGTCCTCTCAAGCATGTCAGTTGTAGTGAGTTCATTTCATTTTGGATTCCAAGGCAGGGTCTTATGTAACCCATGATGGCCTCAAACTCACTGTGTAGCTGAGGAGGACTCGACCCTCTGGCCCTCCGGCACCACCCCTTGAGTGGCGGGGATTCGTGGCACGTGCCACCACACCTGTTGCCCGGTAGGACTGAATTAAGGGCTTGGTGCCTGTGAAGCAAGCGTTTTACCAACTGAGCCAGGACTTTAACAACCTAAACCATGGAGGCGGGAGCCCTGTGCTCAGAGAGCTCTCTTCAGGATTGGCAGGTCCATCCATCCACTGTGGCTTCTACAACTCTCCCCGCCACGTGCTGGGTCTTAAGGTGCTCTAAAGTATGTGAGGTTTATGCCGGGTGTACACAGGGACTTTTCTGCAAGGAACTTGACACGCTGAGATTTGGACATCTGGAGGAGGGAGTCTAGGACCTATCCTCTGTGGACACTAGGGCCAAATGCAGACTGTTTTAATAGTCCTGGATCTTTCATAGTGAATTGCATACTGTGAAAATGCATGCCGATAAGTATAGTGTGTTCCTATTATTTGTGCGCATGTGCGTGCGTGCGTGCGTGCATGAGAGAGAGAGAGGGGGAATGGGGTGGAGGTGATGTATGCATGCTCATGCTATGATGCACTTGTGGAGGTCAGAGAACAACTTTGTGGCACTGTTTCTCCCCTTCCACCTTTATATAAGTTCTAAGGCATGAGCTGCGGTCGTTAGGCTCACATCGCAAGCACTTTTACCCCTTAAGCTACCTTACCAACCCTGGCATATTATTTTTAACAACTGTATAGTATTTCAGAGTGTGGCCACACTCCAATTAAGCTGAAGGTGTCCCTGCTGATTGACACTCATTTTATCTCCTCCCACCCCCTAAAACTATGGAAACAGGACAAAGATTAACCTCCCTGCACACACACACACACACACACACACACACACACACACACACACATCCTCAGGTACCAGTCGCTTATTTCTCTGGGGTATAGTAGAGGAGTTGAGTTGTTGGGTCAAGAGGTTTGTGTATTTTAATTTTAATTAATAGCTACTGTCAGCTTGATTTCCCCAGAGGACAGAGCTCTCACCTTCACCTCAGTAATTACAGAATCGGCTTCCCAGCCTCTAGCTGCTAGCAAGCCATTCTATTGGCGGGTGGAAGATCTAAAGTGAGACCTCCTCATTACTTTAATCTGCATTTCCCTGAGCGCTGCGCCCCATGCAGCTTGTCACCTGAAGGCCAGCAGTGAAGATGGTTCACTCTCTTGCCACCACCTCTGCTGTTCTGAGCTCCTTTCTCCACAGGTCATTTGATCCTTCCACTCTCCCCAGCACAGACGTTAACAACTTCTTCTCCTTCTCCCTGAAAGTTACTTAGTCCAAGCGCTGAGCTCTCTTGCTAACTTGTTGGCTGTGCACAGTTCCTGGCTCATTATATGGTTGAAGGTTCCATCTTTTCTGTTGTTGGAAAGCCCGAGTTAGCTGAGGACTGACTTAGCTGTTTGTTTCTCTAGCACATATTTATCAACTGTAGAACTCAGGGAAGGCCCTGAGTGAGATAAGCACTGCAGTTTTGGGGTACACTGAGAGTCCTCAATGACCTTGGCTTCCCTGGGTTCTTACAGCAAGCCTGATCAGCCCAGACAGTCAGGAATTCAGGGTCTGGGGTGGGACTAGGGATTAGAGGCTGGAGGTCAGGGGGGAGCACAAACATTGTAGCGTGGGATAAGTGTGTGTGTGGCATACCTGATCCCAGTACCCCTCAGCATCTTCAAACCCCCAGGAGGGTCCCTGTCTATCCTAGGCAGGCCTGTCTATGCACTGTATCCAGGGGTAGCTTATGTCCTCCAAACTGTAGGGCTGAGCTGAGGCTGCAGGACTGAGTTTCAAGTGGGCCAGCCGTGGGTGCTGGGATGGGTCCTGGAGAAGACGTACAGGATAGTGGCTGGCAGCTTGTCCTGCTAGACAAGCCCCAACATGGCTACAGGAAGAGGTGGGGCTGGGAAGGTGTGCTACCATGTCGCACAGGTCAACAGACTCAATGCCCACCGTTGCCTGTGCCCAAGGAGGAAGGGCGGGACTTTGCGGTCCTCTGACTGGCTGTGGTGTGTAGGGGTGTCCAGGGCTGAGGGGTTCTCTTGGCTGAGTGTTGAGAATGGGTGTTTGTGTTTCCAGGGACGTGTGCAGAATTAGAACTGTGAGTCTATTTCAGTCCTGCCCCCTCCCCCAAGGCATATTTCTGTTCTCTTGATGAGGTGCACCTTGCAAGGAAGGCAGTGCACTCCTGATTATCAACAGACACATACGCGACCTGCACGTGGGGATGTGGCTTTTGGGATGAGCTGCTCTCACTCTGGTCTCCTCCCCTCCAGTACTCACAGCTGGCCCTGAGTGAGGGGGCTTTGACACAGATGTGGGGGGACTCTGGGAAAGGCACAGCTGGTGGGGACCCTGAGCGTCATGAGTGCCGACTCTTGTCACCTCCTTGGAAAATTCCTTCTTAACACCAGACCCCTGCCTTCCTTTAGAAAACAGCTTACATCATATAGCTGTCCTATCTGCTTAGCTTTCCTGCTTTTCTCAACAGTCTGTAGACACCATTAAGAGCAGCATCCACTATGGCATCCATCATGAAGTTGGTACCTGCTACTCGTCCACAGTGTCATGTACATGGGATGAAGGATGCCAGGCACCTTTCCGATGTTGTTTGTTTTTATCCCCCTATAGCAGAAGTCATTAATATCTACTCACTTAGGCAAGAAATTTGAGTTCAGAGAGGTGGTAATTTGTCACGTGACTATTTGGCCATGGGGGTGGGGGTGGGGAAAGGATGTGAGGTTTTCTGAATGGTCACTAACTGCCTGGCTCTTACTGCACCCTGATATCACCCCACCAGCTTTGAAGACCAAGCTGCATGGATGGGAGAGGAAACAGAAGTCCAGAGATGGGCAATGTCACACAGCCAAGGAGTAGCTAAGCTGGGCTTGGAGCGTAGGTCTGGGTGAGCATTGAACAGCACCTCTTTCACTACCTCACCAGTCTATTCTTCTCTTCTGGGTCAGCTTAGGGACCCCATGGCAGCTCTGGGATCTAGGGGCATGTGTAGACACACACAGGAGGGCATGCATCCCTGGCATTCACCCACGTGTAGACAGGCGGTATGGTGAGGAGGATGGATGGGGCCGCCCAGGGGTAGGCGTCTTCCTTGGGTACCAGCCCAGTGGCTCTGTCTGCCTGAGGAGGAGGTGATGTTTTATGCATGGTTCCTAATTTTGCCCCAGCAGTCTCTGGCTATATTTAACCCCATTAATCATTATTGCTAGCTCCCGGGGGGATGGATCTCTGATTACTGTCATGAGCTCCAGGCAGAAGGAGGAGCAAGTGCGTGCCAGCCCAAGTCCTTCTCCCTTGAATGTGTCTCTCATTCTCTGCTGTCTCTGTCATTGAGAAGCCAGAGGAGGATCCTGGCTGCTTTGTCCCAGGACTCCCGCCCTTTGTCACTTCATTGCTGCCTCTGTGTCACTGGAGTCAGGGCCTGCCTTTGTAGCTAG
Organism: Acomys percivali; assembly: GCA_907169655.1. Lineage (NCBI taxonomy): Eukaryota > Metazoa > Chordata > Mammalia > Rodentia > Muridae > Acomys > Acomys percivali. The sequence continues at coordinate 73,899,390 of OU015754.1, read as the reverse complement.
CCCCACTTGGTGCCTTATACCTTCTTGTATTCATTACTTTCATTACTGTGACAAAATACCTGACAAGCAGCTTGAAGAAGGAAGGTTTTTTATTTTATTATTATTATTATTGTTGTTGTTGTTGTTGTTGTTGTTGTTGTTGTTTTGGCTCACCATTGGAGGGTGCGGTCCATCACAGCAGGACGGCATGGAGGCAGGAGCACTTTCACGTCGCATCTGTCATTAGGAAGCAGAAGGAAAATGTTAGTGCTCGGCTCACTTTATCTTTTGAATTCAGTTCTGGATTACAGACCATGGTACCACTGACATCCTGGGTTGGCCTTCCCTTCCTCCGTTAAACCTTTCTGGACACATCCCCGCCGACACACCCAGAGCTGTGTTTCTATGGTGATTCTTAATCTACTTAAGTTGAAAGTGAAGATGAAAATCACACCTCTCTTGGCATCAGAGCCCAGGCAGCTCAGCCAGGAAGGACAGCTGGCGTCTTGCAGTGCAAGAGTAAGCCGAGTGCCCGTCTATCAGGCCCATGGTGGATCAAGTGAGGAATGTCCCCTGTAGTCTTGTGTATTTGAGCACTTGGGTCTCAGTTGGTGGCTCTTGGTGGAGGTTTAGGAGGTGACATCTTTCTGGAGTATTCCATCACTGAGGTGGGCTTCAGGAGTCCATGGCCTTACCCCACCTCCCAGCTGCCTCTCTGCTGCTTCCTGCTTATGGTTGTGATGTGAGTTCCCAGCTTCCTACTCCCGCACCAGGCTTGCCGTTTGCTGCTGTGCCTCACAGCTATGACAGACTCCTAACCTTCTGCAATCCTAAACTGAAACAAACTCTTCCATCTGCAGATGGCCTTGGTCCTGGTGTTTTATCACAGCAACAGAAAAGTAGGTTAATATAGGCTCCTGCTGTAAGCCCATACTTTCTCTGGGACTATCGGCCCTTATGTAGTGATCTTGACCGTCCTCTTTATAAAGGGCATCATGGTTATTTATCTGTTTGCATTTCAGATCATTTAGTTTTGTTTGTGGAGACAACTTTTACTGTGTAATCTAGGTGATAAATCTAGGTGATCCCCCTGCCTCAGCCTCCTGAGTGCTGGGATTATAGTCATGAACCACACCTGACCAATAGGATCTGTTTTAACTCTTCTTGACAAATGGGGAAACTGAGGCTCAGGGTCCTGTTTCCCAGCACATGGCTGGTTCCAGCTGATGTAAGGAAACACCTCTCCATTTACAGAGCAACATGGAAGATTGGCCCATGATGGGGCTGGCCCCTCAGCCTTCCAGTACCTGGGAGGGTCTGGCTGTATCCTGGGCAGGTGTGTACTTGGGTCCTCCCATCACAGCTGTACCAGAGACCAGGAATGTGCAGATAGACAATGCTCACTTGTCCCTTGGCCTTGACCTCCTGGCATTGGGTTTCTGTAATGGTTACTTTTGATAGTTGGCTTCAAACACAGGAGAGGTTCCTGAGTATGCCTGTGGGGGGGATTGTCTTCATCACTTACTGTGGGTGGGTGGTAGATTCTGGAAGAGTAGAGACAGAGATGAGCTGAACACAGTAAATAGCTTAGAGGTGGGTCAGTCCTGGCATCCCAGTTTGGAAACCTGGTGTTTGTCTGTTTATGACCGTGTAATAGCATCTGGTCTCAAATAAGAAGCCCCATGTTGTCAGACGATCCCCGAAGCTTGCCACCATGGCTGTATTTCAGGCACCTAGGGTCAGGAGTAAGGAGCAGAGACAGGCTCTGTTCCCCTCCACCGCCTCCTTAGTCCCCAGGAGCTAGAGTCACACTCCAGGGCTTGCTTGGAGGGGAACAGGGACACAGTTGCTGTTTTGTGTACTTGTGCCTCGGCTCTGAACCAACTCCCAGGGCCCTCATGAGGATTAAGTAAAAATGTAGTAAAACATAACAGGTGTTCGCACATGTAAATCTCCTTCTATTTTTAGTATTCTCTCTCTTGCTTTACTTGGGACCAAGTTGGTGGGGGGGGCGGCGCGCGGAGCTTTAGTGACTCTAGGAAAGATTTAGGAGCAATGAACAAGAATGCTCGGAGAGTGAACTCTGCATACACAGAAAGCTGGGGCCCACAATCCCTTCACCTCCACTGTAAAGCAGAAATGTAGAAGGGGTTTGGTGGCTTCTAGTGTCAGATCATGTACACTCAGTGTGTGGACCCTTTTAACAACCCCGCTGACCTCTGCTCGCAAGCTTTCTCTGTGATGGTGTTTGCAGAATCCAAGGTACTTCGTGCCACAGATACACAGAGAGATGGTTTCACAGCAGCCGTCTCCACCCTCCAGATGAACCGGGCCATTCCGACCCTGCTTGCTGCCAGGAAACCCAGCGTGGGGTACAGCCTGTGTTGCATCTTGGCATTGCGATTTTTTATTCCCCTGACACCCCTCCCTGCTAGAACTGAACCCCCCCAAAGCCCCTCTGGGGCCTTTAAAGCTGAGTTGGTGCATGAGGAGCCCAGCAGGTGGCTCGCTGTGCTCTGTGGGGGCTGTAGGGAGATGGTATCTCCTGGGGTCTCCTAAGGTGCAGATGCTGAAGTCAGCAGTGGGGCAGCGGAGCCCGTGCACCCCCAGCCATCTGGTAACTGAGCATGCTCAGATGGATCCCACTGGGTACAATTTGGTGCCTTGGGGGGTAGAGAGGGGGAGAAGTGGGGAAGGATGGCTTGAGATTGGTGTTGACTCTGTGAAAGGTAGAGGAAGGTCGTATGTGTGTGCCTGCCTGTATGTGTGTGTGTGTGTGCATGTGTGCAAATCCTGTCATAAGGAATTCTGGAATTCTCCAGTTCTTGCCTCCCATGGACCAAACTCATTGAGACACACATATATGCAACATACACATTTATTCAGACACACATGCATACACTACATACACCATACATATACTAAACACACATACACACAAGTATACAAACACACATCACACACACAGCCTATACAAAAGACAGTGAAGTAGAAATGGGTCTTATAGGTAACAAAAGGACACTAATTGAAGTGAGGGGAGCAAGGGGAGGGGCAACTGTGATAGAAACCCATTAATTACATATATGAAAATGTCATAACAAAACTCATTATTATGTATAATTAGTATATGCTAATTTTAAAAAGCATGCATTCTGTGGAGAGTCCAGGGCTACATGCTGGAGCTGACTTGTCTGAGTATGGATTCTGCAGCTTCCAAGCTGGAACTTTCCAGATCAGCCTTTGCAGACTTTGGCACTGAGGTCTGGGGTGGCGGACCAGAGCCAATCTCCCAATGATCAGGCTAGCTCTGGCACCTGAGCAGAGGTCTTCCCTGCCGGCATGGGCACCTCTGTGCTCCCAGTCAGGATGTGGAGCCCTTGGTTCATGGAGAGAACACAGACTTCCCACCAGGCAATGGGAGATAGATGCCCGGGGCGGGGGGGACTGCTCCCCAGCAGGTAGACCTGGCCACAGTCCTCACACTCTTTGAGACTCCTGTCATTCTCCAGGCAGATGGCACTGCCACCTCCTAAACCACTGTGACAATTAGGGGTGATGGTGATGACAGCCCTTGGCACCTAGTAGCTATTTGCTGTAATAGGAGGAACCCGTGTCTCCTAGGAGACCACAGCTGCCTGGGGCTATGTACCCCTCTCCTGAACACATCAACTCCCAGACATCCCCCAGAATGTTCCGCAGCAACCAGTTGCAAGATGAAAATAGAGGTGTGTGACTCTGAGGCAGAGCACTTTCTCGGCTTGTAGGGAGCCCTGCTCTGAACCCAGCATGCCAAGGGGGGAGGAGGCCTGGAGAGTTCTCCTGCGGTCTCATGGACTTCATGGAGTCCTAACTTCTCCCAGGAAGATGGAAGCCAGTGGTTGCCCTGTGTTCACTTTGTACATGCTTTTCAGGCATGAAGCTGCTTTCTTTTAAAAAAAAAAACTCTCCACATTTGTGTCACCAGTGACAGCTCATGTCGTTGTGACATTTTGTTTTGGCTAAGGGCCCTCTCTGGTTTTTCACTGAAAAATTTTAACTTTGAAACCTGGGTGGGTATGATGGTATGCACCTTTAATCCTGGCACCCAGGAGGCAGAGGTAGGCAGATCTCTTTGAGTGTGAGCCCAGCCTGGTCTACACAGCAACTTTCAGGCCAGCCAGAGACATATGGTTAGATCTGGCTCGAAAACAAAACACAACACGCAAAAAAAGAAAACCTAAAATTTCAACTGTGGGGAGAGAGAGAGAGAGAGAGAGAGAGAGAGAGAGAGAGAGAGAGAGAGAGAGAGAGGGAGAGACAGACAGAGAGAGAGGGAGAGACAGACAGA
>OU015754.1:73863277-73881901 GCA_907169655.1 Acomys percivali | reverse complement strand
GCGCCCATCTGTAGGTGAGGCTCCCATGTGCAGGTGAGGCTCCCATCCATGTTGGGGCTTGTTTTATACTTTTAAACGTTCAAATAAACTAGTTGTTCTAGACACTTTCATGGCTCCTCTGATGGGTGATGGGTTAGGTGGCAGTTCCTAGACCCAGGTGTGGAGCTTGCTTTGGTTCTGAGGAGCTCGAGTCATGGAGGGAAACTGTGAATGGTGACTATGTCTTGGGTACTATACAGACACTGGGGCTTTGAAGTAAAAGAGATGAATTCTCGGTGGATATAAATTCTAGGATGTCCAAGGGTATTCGCATCTGAGGGTATTTTGAGTTTCTTAGATAAAATGGCATGGCGTACCTCATGCGTATAAGCTCCATCCTCCTGTGCAGTTAAAAACAATCTTCAGTGACTGATAGTGGCCAATGCTCCTCTTCTCTTTGAACATATGAACCATAGTCGCTCAGCCACAACTTTATGCCTGGACTTGAGCCACTAGAAGTCCCAGGGATGAAGGTGGGGGTGGGGAGGGGGGAAGAGAGGGAGCCTAGGCCATGACTCCTTGACAGAACAGTTTACCACTATCCTGGCACAGGCTGTGGTCTCAAGCTCTAGGTCAGCACATGGTTAGCTGAGCTACTATGGGCAAGCTGTGGGATTCAGAGCAAACTCCCCTCTGGGAGACTCAGCTTGTGATATGTTAATGTAGAAGAAGAAAACACCTTTGAAAGCTGTCACTGGGATGTTGCCTCAGGGGCTGGGATGTGGCTCAGTTGGTAGCATGCCTGCCTAGCATGCACAAAGCTCCGGGTTCCATTCCCAGGACTGCATAAACTGAGCATAGTGGTGTACACTTATAATCCCAGTACTCAGTAGGTGAAGCCAGGAGGATCAGGAGTTCAAGGTCATCCTCAACTACATAGGGAGTTCAGGGCCAGTCTGGGCTACATGAGACCCTGCCTCAGAAAACCGTGGCTGCAAATGTTCCAGTGTGATGACAGCCTCCTGTTAATTAGAAGCATTAATATCAACTGTGGCTGCCAGCACCTGCTCAGGCATCACTATACCTGTGGGCTAACATATGCTCCGAAATGCATGGCGTTTATCCCCACTTTCAAACAAGAAAGCTGTAATGCAGGATGTAATGAAGCCAATCACAAATTGTTCCTTAGGAATGGTTTTGGCATTGCTAGAAAACTGGACCTGCAGTGTGCTGAAACAGGCTGTGTCCAGGATAGCGGCAGGCCTATACCTCAAAGGAATCATTCTGGCTTTCCTTTTAGTGTGACAGATGCTGCAGGCACTGTCACAAAACAGTTGCCGGGGTTCCACACATCACATCCGTATTCCTTGAAGGAGAGTGAAGGGCGGAAGGAGTGTGTCACCCGCATCTCACTGGGTGAGATGTCTGCTCAAGTCTCATTACTTAGAAGAAGAGGAGGTCCATAGGTCTTGACTGAGTTGGTCCTCAGTGTCTGTTCCTAGGCCCTTCAGTTCTTTAGGGCCCTATAGGACTCCCTGGTCTGAGAGAGGTAGACCCGAGCTTTGGGTGGTATTTGAGGTGTTATGCTTTCCTTTCTGTTGCTGTGATTAGGCACTGTGGCCTAAAGCGGTTTGGGGAGGGTTGAGTTTATTTGGTTTTATACTTCCAGGCCACAGTCCATCTCTGAGGAAGGTCAGGGTAGAGAACTCAAGGCAGGAATGCTGCTTTCCACTTGCTCGTAGGCTCCCATTCAGCTGACTGTCTTATAAACCTGCCTAGGGAATGGCACCACCCACAGTGGCCTGTACCCTCTTACCTCAATTGACAATGAGGGCAATTCTGCATAGACACGCCCCCTCAGGCCAGTCTGATATAGGCAATTCCTCAATAGATGCTCAGAATCGGATGACTCTAAGCTGTGTGTGTCAGGTTGACAATTAAATCTAACTAGATAGGCTTTGACCTCCTGAGCAGTGATGTCACCCTTCGCTGTATTTGTTGGGCCACCTGAGCCTCCAAGGGTGGAAGGCAAGAAACTCAGACATGAGTGGTGGCAGAGGAGGATCTGGAGAAGACAGACAAGGGGTGCTTTTCTTATTTATCTCTGGGCACCTGTCATCACAACCCCTTTCCTCATTTGATTCAGAGCATAACATTTAACCTTTCTGTTCAAGCATCCACTCTAGCTGCCTGGAGTATAATTACCAACTTTCCTATGCCTGATCTCCCCCTCCCTCACCCAGAAAGCTTTTAAACCTCCCTGGCCCGGGTACCATCTCTCTCCTCCGACTCTCCAATTAAATTAAAAATAGCAACGGTGCAGGGCTGCGCAGGGCCATCAACCTCCACCAAGCTGCTATCACACCCAGCCTGGTGGGGTGGTATGTGGTACCCAGAACATGTCTGCCAGCTCCAGCAAGGCCTGGCAGCTGCTCAGAACTGGGAGAGGTTTATGCTTCATGGGGGCCCTGGGGATGCTTGCCAAGGCAGCCAGGTGCAGGGGTGGGAGGCGGGGTCATGACAGCTGGATGGGGGTGGTACATAGGGCTGGCAGGAGGATAAAGAGAGAGACCCCAGGCAGGCCAGCCCAGGTTGTATGAAGTTGGCACTTGTAGTTCTCAAGGCCAAGGCCAGGCGGTGGGCACCGTGCCACTTATCTTTAATGGGTTTGGAAACTCAAGATCCTGAGATGTCCCTGGTGGAGGCTTTCAGTTCTGCTGCTGGTGAACACTGAGCTAGCAGCCACACCAAGTACCCTCCTGGGGCTTTAGGGACCTCTCCTGAGATGAGCAGATGGAGAAATGAATATGGATCCCCGGGTCTAGCTGCTGGGTTGGAATCCCTGCCCCGCTACTTTCTGGCTCCACTAACCTTCCAGTGCCTCAGTTCCCTCATCTGCAACAAGGCCTCACTTAGAGTAGTTTATGATTACTATGGACGCTAGTGAGTTCACACGTTATAAAGCACTGAACCAGTGCTGAATGCAGTGAGGGTTTTTGTAGAAGCAGAGGCTGGTTTTGAACTCACATTGCTCCTGAGTGCTTGAACTGTACCATACAAATGATTTTCCTTTTTGTCCGTCTTTCTCTGTAACTCAGGCTGGCCTTGGATAGAACTTACGATGCACTCCAGCTTGGCCTTGATCTCATAATCCTCCTGCCTCAGCTTCTCTAGTCCTGGCATGACAGGCCTGCATCATCAGACCTGGGCTACTATGCACACCTTTCTTTTCTCTTTTTTCTTTTCTAAACATTGTCTTGGGGCTGGAGATATGGCCCAGCAGTTAAGACCATGTACTGCTCTTACATGGGTCCAGAGTCTGTTTCCCGACATGTAACCCATGTCACTGGCATGTAATTCTAGCTCCAGGAGGATCTGTTGTTCCCTTCTGGCATCCAAGAGTACTGCATACATGTGATATATGCTCACACACAAATAAAAATAGAGAAAAAAGATGAAGATTAGGTTATTGTACAGCCTGCAGTAGAACTCCCTATGCAGCCTAGGCTGGCCCTGAACCCATGATCTTCCTGTACGCCGGGGTCACAGTTGTGTGCCAACACACCTGGTCTCTATGTACAGCGCTATTTACTCAGCTCTGCTCCTGGCTCACAGGCAGGTAGGCACTCATGATATAAAAACCAAGAAACACCAGTGTGCTGAAGGCTTGCCTCGGCCCTGTGGAACAATTCCTCTCCTTGTTTGAGAGACTGGGAAGAGTCATGTTCTATACTGTAGGGACCCAAGCATGGCTGGACAGTGCCTGCGGGAAGAGGTGGATGGTGGAGCTGTCCTTGTAGAACGTGATTACCGAGATGGCTTTGGCCAATGAGTAGGACTTTACCCAGGCTGTTCCTCTTGTGTAAAATACTTGATTCTTCCCGGGCTGCCTTTAGGTAGAATGCTTAAAAAGCATGGAGAGTGAGGAGAGGTGAAGGTGGAGGTTGGCACCTATATAATTTCTGAAGGACACCGAGTGTCACACCAAGGGATGGGGACCCCTGTCTCCAGGGTCGGAGGGAGAACTGACAGAATCACAAACTAGAGGAATCAGGGTCTTCCAGATCTAGCTGGAGAATGACTCAGGTGGACCAGGGCCGGTCATTGGTGCGACCATGGAAACAACTGTTCCCGTAGCTGCTGGCTAAACACACTCACTGTCCTGTTTGGTTCTTATTGGCAAACTAAGAATTAGGTGCTGATGATGTTTGGGGTCCAGAGTGGCTGGGAGGGACTGGTAGATCTTCCTGCCAGTGGCTGTGGAATGCATAGGGTCTGAGCAAGGCCAGGAGAGGGGTCAGGACATTGAGCTGAGGACACCTGTAGTTGAGGTGGGGAGCCAGCCCTGCCCTTGTCACAGCTGCGCTCAGCAAGGTCTCCAAGGTTCTTCTCTTCAACACCTCAGTGTCTGGACAGCTCCCAGCCCTCCCTCCTGTCCTAGCCACCTTCTGTGGCCACCAAGGCTGTGGTGCTGAATGCAGCTGGACCACCTATGGTGGTGAATTGCCACCATCTGGGTCTGCCGGCTCTCTGACATGAGTTGTATTGCTTCTCTCATGAGGGTAGTCTGGGAATCAGGCCCGGGTTATTTCTCAATACTCAATCTGCACTCCCTCTGCCCCGGGTTCTTTATCAGGCGCTAGCACACCGAGGAATGTCTAGGGAGTTTCTTACCGCAGAGTTGGTGCTCAGTAACGCTTACTTCTTTTCTTGGAGTCATGAGACTCTCTGAGATTCTGGGCCTCCAAAGCTCAGGGAGGCAGGCAGCATGCTTTCCACCCTATTCTTTGCTCATGCTTGACTTTCTCCATGGACAAGACTGTTAAACTTTAGAGAGTCTCTGAACTCAGAGTGGGAGAGGCAGCCCACTCATTAATATGAACTTAAAAAAAAAAAGGTTTATTTATTTAAGTATACAGTGTTTGACCTGCATGTATGCCTGCATGCCAGACGAGGGCACCAGATCACATTATAGATGGTTGTAAGCCACCATGTGGTTGCTGGGAATTGAACTCAGGACCTTGGGGAGTACAGCCAGTGTTCTTAACCCCTAAGCCATCTCTCCAGCCCAAGATGAACCTTCTTCATTTACCCATTTTATGTCATCTCTTAGCCTCTTCTGCACCTCCCCCCCCAAAGTGTCACATCCCTGCATGGAGAAGGCAATGCTCAGCTTAGGTGATGGTGAGGGGACCAAAGCTCAGCCCTGTGAACACAAGCTTGGTGTTGCCAGGGACACAGAGGCCCCTAGGAGTGAGATGGCCCAGGGGAGGGGGAAAGCTAGGCGTGAGATGACCAGGAGTGAGGGGCAGGCTAGGGATCCCTTCCCTCTGACACCCTGTGTTAAGGGTCACCCAGAAAGCTGTAAGCCTCTGAGTGTACCCTGAAGCCCTGCTCCCCATGGACACATTCAGCAAGGGGAGGGCTGGCCATAATCTGCCTTTAATTTCTCCAGGGCCCGCATTATAAATTCTATAACTCTAGCAGTCAAAACATGACAAATTCCTGGGACCACAGCCCCCACCTGGGAGTATAAAGCCCTTCGCTGCTTTCTCTGCCTTTTATGGCTGCTAATAAAGGCTTAGAAGTAGGCATTTAGCTGCAGTTGGCGGGAGGGGGGTGTTCTGGGGCACATGGGCCTCCCTTCCTCCACACCGTTGCTAGCTCCAAATAGTTCCTGTATGAGCATGTATGGCTCTGAGGGCAGTTTGTTCAGGGTTAATTGGGCCGTTGATGATGTTGACAAGGGTAGGACGCTGTGTCTTTTGTGGAGAAAGGACCAGGTTGGTGAATGGAATCCAGCAGAATTGTAGGTGATGTTTGATCCGCTGAAGAGACTTTGATTCCAAATGCCATCTTCCATCTCACAGCCACTGGAGGTCCGGAGAACAGGCTGCACAAGTGGCTCCTTGCCCACGCTGTGCAAACCCTGACTAAACAGGTTCCTTGACCCTTCTGAGCCCTAGTTCCCATGTCTGCAAAGTGATCCTGATCAGGCACCAGCAGCAGCTGTGTGATGAGCGAGTGTGTCTGCAACCAGTACAGCCAGGCTTGGGGTAGGGTGTCCCCTGGGGCTGTACTTTAAAGTCTTAGTCACTGTGTATTCATCAGACACATTCCCGGAGGGCCTGGCTAAGGTGTCAGCCTGTCATCTCTGCTGCTTTCATCTCTTTAAAAGCTGCTGCCTGTCCAGCCACACAACCCGGCACCTATCTGGATTCATGTTCCAGGCGGGAAATGGACCATGGACCACCTCTGTGGGCATTGGTGGGGGATGGAACAGATGCAGAGATAAATAAATGCTGAGTGCAGGCTCTGCCTGTGAGGTGAAGGGTGATACTAAGGAGCCGGGGATCATTGTGGTGCTGAGGCAGGTGGATCTCTCTGGAGCTGTATACGGGGCCGTTTTCAGGGGAGAGCTGCTTGGCCAGGCTGGACAGAGTGTTGAAGAGTCAGCTGAAGAAGGCCAAGGTTCAAACCCGGCTGCTGGGCTCCTGTTGTGTGACCCTGGACTGATTGCTTGAGTCTCTGAACTCTCATTCCTGACTCGTAAGCTGTGGATGATAATGACACCATCCCATAGTGTAGGAAGGTTATATACAGAGCTCTTGCTGGGGCTGGAGACCCAGGGGAACTGGATTCAGTTCTCAGCATCCACTCATGGCAGCTCACAACTATCTTTAGCACTCTAATCCCGAGGGATCCAGTGCCCTTTCCTGGCCTCTAAAGGTACCTGCAGTCATAGGTATGAACTGTGCAGCAGCAGCAGAAGCAGCAGCAGGAACAGGAACAGGAACAGGAACAAGAACAACACCCTTTTTTCCCCTCTTAAAAGCTCCTTCACACAGGATGTTGAGCACTGAGCTTGGCTTGAAGGAGCCCTGGGAGCTATCTAGCTGCTGCAGTCACAGCTGGGGGTGTGGCTGACTATGATTGCATTACCCACCTCTTCCCAGTGGTGGGCACAAGCATTACCCAGGCAGTAGTTACTATTGGCTGGCTGGAGGCTAGCAAGGACCCTAAGTCTGCTGCAGGTGTAAGGAGACCCCACTAAGGAAGGCCTGACACCCCCAGGAGCTGCACAGCATACCCCAGTTAGGGCTCTGCAGAGTTACCTCTCTAAGCAGTTGCTCTCTGCCCCGAGGCTGCGGGGCGTGGGTGGGAGCCTCGTCCCTGCTGGCTTCGGGGAACAGTTAGACGCCCCTGTCAGTCAGACTCTTGTACAGCGATTGACCTGTTGACCCAGACCTTGATCATCAGTGATGTCTCAGAATACCCAGAACGGCAGAGAAAGGTCCTTCCCGCTGGTCTGCCCCGACCCCCCTCAGTTTCACACTGCAGGCCAGGCCGCCTTCTCTCTCTGGGGCCCTGTAAGGACATTCTGCTGGCCGACCCCACTCAGTGTTCTCAATGCTCAGGTCACAGAGAGCCTAGGAAGAGCCATGCTGCACCTTGGCCGTTCCCGTGCTTAGAGCTGGTCACGGATCCACTACACATCACCTCCATGCCCCAGCTACATCCAGGCTGTGCCTGGGGTGGGGGTGGGGTCCTGCTCTGTCAGCACAGCCCCTGTTTCCTCTCCCTCTCCCTGCTCTCTGATCTCTGCTGCATTGGTTCATCTTTAATAAAATGTCTGTGCCAGTGAGATGGCACAGCCGGTGAAAGTGCTGGCTGTACAGGCAGAGAACCTCAGTTTGATCCCTAGAACCCATGGTGAAAGGAGAAAAAAAGACTTTAAAAAGTTCCTCCACGCTCCAGCAGGGGAGCCTGTTCATACATGTGTGTGTGTGTGCGCGCGCACGTGCTCACATACACACGTGCACACACACACTACACACACACACCATATACACACAGACACCCCAACCCCCCACATCATACACACACTCCACATACACATCATACATACATACTCTACACCCACAAACACACCCGCACTCACATACATGCATCCACACACATCATACAGATACACACAGACACACACCACCACCCCAAACATCATATATACACACACTCCACACACACATTATACCTATGTACTACATACACACATGCATACTCCACACAGACACACCCCACATATCACATATATATACATATATATACACACACATACATCATACACACATTCTACACACACCATACCTACATACTCCACACACACATAAACACATGCACCCACACACATCAGGCACACACACATAGACACAGACACACACCACCCCCTGCACATATCATGCACACACACACACAGACATATACACAGTTCACACACAGACCCACACATACCATACATCACACATACACACACATCATATACACACAATAATTTTTTTTTAAGTAATAACTTTTTCTAGTGCTGGGGATTGAACCCAGGACCTCTAGCAAGCCAGACAAGTACTTACCCCAGACCTTCATCCACAGCACCTGCCCCCCCCACCCACCCAATTTTACTTTCTGAGATAAGGTCCCCATAATTTGCCCAGGCTTGTGAGCCTCCTGGCTCAGCCTCCAGACTAGCTGGGATTACAAAAGTGTGCCATCATGCCTGGTTGGACTAGCCTTTCTTGCAGGGGGGGGGGCTCCCTGGTCCCTGCACCCCATTATAAAGCTACAGCCTCACACCTGCACTCCCTTCCTCTGTTTCATCTCTTCTTGTTTATGAGTTCTCTCTCTCCTAGAATACAAGCCCTCTGAAAAGAGGGCTTGGCTGTGCCCAGTCTTACAGTCCAGGGTCTGCTCAGAGCATGTTTGCTGAGTGACGGAGTGGTGGACTCTTTTCTTTCTTTTTTTAAAAATATATATTTATTTATTTATGTATGTGTACAGTATTATGCCTGCATGTACTGCATGCCAGAAGAGGGCACTGGATCTCATTGTAGATGGTTGTGAGCCACCATGTGGTTGCTGGGAATTGAACTCATGACCTCTGGAAGAGCAGTCAGTGCTCTTAACCGCTGAGCTATCTCTCCTGCTCAGAGCATGTTTGCTGAGTGATGGAGTGGTGGACTCTTTTCTTCCCCAGAGTAGGTTTCTATCTACCGGGCTGGGCAGCCAGCCTTTTCTGCTCTCTGAGGGCCAGTCCAAAGCTCATAATTCCTCCGTGCAGTGCAGGACGCATCAAAGTTAGCTCCTGTAGGACTTCCGGGCTGTAGGTTGGAGCTCAGCATCGTCTTGTGTTTACACTGTCTGAGCTGACGCCCTGTGAGGTTTCAAGGCTGTCACTGACTGCCTGAGTTCTTTTGTTGTGTGCAGACCTCTGAAAGTAGATAAGGAGGAAGCGGGGAAGTGAGAACACTGCCTCAAGGTCATCCGAGGCTTTCGGCTCTAGGTTGGCTCACCTTATGCCTTCTTCTCATTTACCCAGGCTTTGGTGTTCCACAGCTGCGCTGCCATCCTGTCTGCCCTTTAGCTCACCAACCCAAATGCATCCTGGGAGACTGTCTCCCCTTGTAACCTCCCTCCATCCCTCAACACCTTGCAGGTCACCTCTTCTCGTCCTACTGTCTCAGATCCAGTGTGTCTCCAGCTTCTCCAGTGTGTTTAGTGGTGGTGGTGGGGCGCCTGAATCTGACTCCCCTCATCTTGACCGTGGCCTCGACAATCTCACTCCAACCTCAGCAGCAGGTGTCCTCTAGAAAGCCGGGCATACTTGGGACCCCCAGGTTCTCATGAGTGGAGTCAAGAAAACCTTCCTGTGTTTTGGGGGAGAAAGGAGGAGCCATGGCGGTGGAGGCCCACCTCAGCTCCTGCCCCTAGTAAGAACAGTGGGGACATGTGTGTCACCTTGGAGCCACAGGCCTGGACACGCACTCTGACTTTTCATTCCTCACTTGCTCTTCCTGAGGTGAAGTCAGAGTCTGCCTGATGGGCTGTGGGAGACTCGGGACCTCAAGGGCAGATATGCAACCACGCATGTCTCTTTGTTGGCACTGGGATGGACACTTTGGGGCGGAAGGAAGAAATAGCGGCAAAATACCTCCAATTTTCCTAGCTTACAGATGGAGAAACTGAGGCACAGAGAGGCTCTGCAGAGACATGAATTGATGACTCCCAGGTATGCTTTCTCTCAGGTCATTTTGCTTTCTCAGGGTCGGGGACAGCGAGTACCATAGGTCCTGTCCTACCTGCCTTGGGTGTGTGCTGCCCTTCTGGCCTTGTCTCTGAAGACTGGAATTCCTGTTTCATGCAACCTACCTCGTCCTTCTCCCCCAAATGAAGAGAAAATGTCTTGGGCACACCTGTGCTGTCAGCTCCCCCTACCTGCCAGCCCCAGATTCTGAGACGGAGGGTGGGAAAGGCGCCTGCGCAGTCCAGGGACTCGGGGGGGGGGGGGGGGGGGGGGGGGGGGGGGGGCCCTGATTTAGTGAGGTCTCGCATTACTGAGCCTTCATTACTTTCACAAAATACGTTCTGGTGAGTTCAGCCAGGGCTGTAAAGTGCTGTTATAAATAATTAAACTCCACTTGTCAAGGGGGTGGGGGGCGGGGAAGGGGGAGGCGAAACTACTGAGAGAATAGCTCAAGGAGTGCGTGCTGAGAGGCAGGAGTCCCAGGGCCTGCCAGGTGTGGCCCAACTGACCCGGGCCAGTGAAGGAGCCAAGCCAAGACCCCCGGGACTCCTTGCTTCTGTCTCTCCACCCAGTTCCAAGTGCTCCCTCTCAGTGCCCCAACCTAGGGGAGGAAATGGTGAAGGTAAGAACTGAGGAGAGGGCTCAGTGCCAGGGTAAAGTGCCTGTTGTCCCAGCATGAGGACCTGTGCTCAGGTCCCCAGCACCCTGGGGAAAAGATGAGCACGGTGGCACACGCCTGTAAACCCAGAGCTGGGGAGGTGGCAGGAGGAGGGTGCCAGGGGCCACCTCCTGTTCAGCCAGCCTAGGCAATATGTGAGCTGCAGGTTTCTGCAAGAGCCTGTCTCAAAAAATAGGTAAAGAGCAATCTAGGAAGATTCAACATTAACCTTTGGCTTTCGTATATACTCACAGGCTCTCTCAAACTCTCTCTCTCTCTCTCTCTCTCTCTCTCTCTCTCTCTCTCTCTCTCTCTTTCTCTTGTATATACTCACAGGCTCTCTCAAACTCACACACACACACACACTCTCTCTCTCACCCTCCCTGTGTCTCTATGTCTCTGTCTCTCCCTCCCTCCCTCCCCACTCTGTCTCTCTGTGTCTCTGTCTCTCTCATCAGTTTACACCACATGGACACAAAAAGCCTAGCCCAAACACACACAGAGAGGTCCCTCATATACTTAGAGGGGAGGGGATCAGGCTTGAACCTCCAGGAGGGAGATTTCTGTGGGTGGGAAGAGCCATCCTCCAGCCAGATGGGGCAGCTCTTCTGGTCTAGTCAGAGCCAACAGCCACATGAGCAGCTGGGTTCAGCTAGTCTTAGGCTGGTGAGTCAATTAGTCACCCAGCAGGACAAGAACAACACCACTCTACCCCCAGCCTGTCTGAGGGCAGCCCTGGCAAACACCCTCCTCGCTTCCCGTTGTACTTTGCGCTGACTTTGCCAGCCCGTGACCATGGAGAAGTCATTTGCCCTTCAGAGAGCCTGAGTGAGCTGTCTGTGAAGTGGGCTGTGTCCTGGCTCAGCTCTGAGGACCGGCTCAGCTCCCAGATGTGTCCCGGGCATCTGTGGAGATTCATGCATGAATGCTTCCTGGGGAGAGGGAGACCAGAGACAGCAGGTGGCCGAAATCCCAGTGCCTACCTTTTCCTCTCTGCCTCTGCCATGGCCAGCCAGTGTCAAGGAGGGGACTGTTGTGTGTGCTGCACTGCCAGATGAAACAGCTACTGTAGGGTCCTAGCATCCTGTGGGGCTGTTTTCTCAGGGGAGGTCCTGGCCTGGGCCAGGCTTGGGTGCCTGTGTTTCCCAGGAATGACAGCTGCTTCTGGAAGGTGGCCAGGGCACTGCCCTAGAGCCCCAGGCAGGCACCTCTCCTTTGCTCCCATCCCAGTTTCCAGCCTCTTTTCTCACAGGCAGAGGCTCTGTCGTCTCTTGAAGGGGTTTGAATGAGTCAAGGGCGCCTTTTCTTCTTTAATACTGGGAATTGAATCTTGGGCGTTGTATACACCAGGCAAGCGCTCTACTGCTGACCTACATTCCTAGGTCTCACTATGTTGCCTTAGCCCAGGCTGGCCTTGAATTTAAATCCTCCTGCAAAGATGCTTTTCCTAGCCCTCCATATGACTCCTGCTAGCACGGCTTGTCTGTCTCATGAAGATGCAGACTCCAACTCCAAGGGCTGACAGGGAGCCCTGGGCAGTCTATAAGCACCCAGGACTCACAGGCAACACCTCTTGTGGCTGCATCCTAGCCACCCAGCAGCCTCTTTGGCGATCCTGGCTTGTGCATCTCATTGATGGAGAATTGGATGGGGCCAGTAGTCACACATGGGCTTTCCCCCTGCATCTTATTCCCACATGCTCTGGGGTGCAGCCCAGTCTTTGCCATGCAGATGTCTAGAGTGTGTCCTGTGGCTTTCTTGGGTTCTAGAGTGGCTTTGGCCGCACTGATGCCCAGGGGAAATTTGCACCTTTCTTCCCCCCTCATGGCTACCCTACTCCTCAATCTAAAGCAGAAGCTGTGAGGGCAAGGCCTGGGACTCAGTTTCCCACATTACTCTGTTAGCCCCCTACAACTGACAGCAACAGTTCCCAGGGTCCTGCCTTTGGGGGTTTGGGGTTGGGGAGCCAGGAGTTGGGAACTGGCAGGGCCTGAGGAGATCTGCTCTGTGGAGAAGCAGCACTGGGACTCCGGTTTGGCATGTGTTGGAATCTCCTTCATTCTTCTCAGAGTCCAGCTCTATTTGGGAGCTTCCTCTGCCAGCTGCTGAGGTCTCTTTACTACCTGGGTTCCCCTCGATCACCCCACCTCCCTGTGATCCTGGTCCACTCTGCTCTGATTAATACCTCTCCCTCTTCCACTTGGCCACCCAAGTACCCAGGGGATCCAGATCTAGTTTTGTGAGGAATCTCACTGAACTCCCTTGTCAGCTTGAGGGAAGGGACAACACCCCACACAGCCATCTCTCCTGATAGGGAGACTCAGGATACATACAATGCTCCCTCCATGCTTGCATTCATGCATGTGTGCATGCGTGCATGCGTATGATCCCATTCAAAGGCTGGAGGCCAGGTCTCAGCTACCCCCATGTAAATCCTGCTGGGGGTGATCTCACACCTCCCCACCTTAGAATTGAATGGGGGGTTATACCCATTGTCTTGGGGCTTCATCCAAAACCAAGACCCAGGTAGCTACAATTTAACATGGGATCGCCAACAAACACTGACAAGCATTCCTACCTCAGGACCTTTGCTTACGGCATCTCTACTCTGACTGCTGCAATGCCTCCTCTCCAGTTACTAGTGAGGTTGAGCTCCCTGCAAAGAGCTCAGACATTTCCTCTTGCCGTGCCCTCCCTCCCTGGCCAGCTGTCACACTGTCACGTCATCCTCCATGCCCAGCTGTCACACTCTCACTTCATCCTGTGCTTTGCCTTATGTGAAGACATTTATCAAGACCTGAGGCGATCTGCTGGCTGGGTGGGAAAGGGGCAGCTGTGGGCAGGATTGGCTCTGAAAAGTGGGGCGGGGGGGATGGCTTTGTCCAGGGCCCACAGTCTAGACAATAGGAGGGTTCTCGGGTAGGCAGAGGCTGCCCAACAATTAAAGGACAGACAGAACCCTGGCAGGGAACAGCCCTCTACTCCAGCGGAGGAGTTGGGTGAAGGTCATTGGTTCTGGCCTGGGTACCAGTCCCAGCTTACCTCTACTGCTGTGGCCAGTCATAGCAAGGAACAGCACTTTGGTGGCTTGGTCCGCACTCAGTACCCAGCTTGAAGCTCACAGCACTTTCCTTGATGAGGTGAGAGTTTTAACCATGCTGTTTACCTGATGGGGACAGGGACAGCACATATGTGCTGGGGGCTGCTGGCCACCACCATGCAGAGAGACAGGAGCAAGAAGCTGCCTCCCTAGGGTGGCCTGCTGATGTCCCAGGTGCGGCTGTCATCCTGGTGAGACCTCAGTGGGGATGGCACACATAGCCCCCACCCCTCATAGCCAATGCCCCTTGGCACTCCCTCCTTAGCTGCAGTTCCAACTGTCACTTTTGTAGTTACTAACTTGCCTCCAGGGCCCAGCAAGACAGTGGGGTGTGTGGGACAGGGAATAGAAGTTGGGTGTGATTCCTTCATTTGAATTCAGAGAAATCAAGTAACTATCCCTAAGTCATCCAGCCAAAAGCTCAGAATACAGGTCAGCTGACCCAGGTCATATGCTGGGGGTTGGGTCGGGAGAGGAATTGAAGGTTCTGGATTTGGTTCTATATTAGAGTCAATAGAAGAGGGCTGTGTTTCCCCAAGGACAAACAGCCTCTGGAAGGCATGCTCAGTGTGGCTTCTAGAAGATTCTACAAGGGGCTGAACTGAGAAGAGACAAAGCAGGAATCCTGCAGGATAGGAGAGGAAGTCCGAGCCATGAAGCCCAAGGACAGCTGCTTGGACCATCTGGGCCAGAGTTGGGGGCCTAGCAGCCTGCTCCTGGGGTTCAAGGAGCTCCCACCCTTCACAAAGAGGGTGCACTCAGAGGTTAGGTAGACCCACAGTTGAAGGAAGGAAGCAGTCCTGTGGTGGGGCATCTTTATTCTCAAAGCAGAGGCAGTGTGCAATTGCTCAAGTTACTGGGAGATTAAATACTGAGGGCCCAGAGGCAATGCTCTCTGTGGGTGCTGGTGCTGGGTAGGCTGGGGTCTGCAGCTCCTGCTTGGAGGAGGAAGGCAGCAACACGTGCTCAGAGGCAGAAGGAGGGCAGGAGGGAGTCTAGTGTCGTGTGATGTGCCCCCTCCTCTCTTCCTGCTTCAAGCTGGGGAGAATGGGCAGAGGATAGTCCCCAGTTACTTCTAGCCTGACCCCGAATGTCCCCGTATGTCCTTTTTTCCCAGGTGTCCCTAGGACTCGCCACCTCTTACTGCCCCTGTGCCTGCAGGAATAGAAAGCACACTAGGCATTTACGGAGCTCCATAAGGGCAAAACCACACCTGTCTTGTTCATGAAGTATACAGCAGCTGCTCAATAAGTGTGAACCTTGCTAACTCAGGCTGTGGAGTCTCTCTACTTCCTCTAGAGGGTGTACTGTTGAGGCAGGAGGATGCCTGGCTCCTTTGTATGGGGACCAGGCAAATAGTGCCCTTCCTGATGGGAGACCAGGGGCCTGCAGCCCACCCTCCCAGTCTGTCTGCTTATATAGCCCATGGCTTCTGTGTGTGTGAGTGTGTGTGTGTGTGTGTGTGTGTGTGTGTGTGTGTGTGTGTATCTTGGGCTCTGGGGGACACAGGATGCAGTCTTTAGTTCATCTATAAGCTAGTCCCCTACCTGAACCTGCATCCTGACTGCCACCCTGCCTCCGTGCCACTGCAACACGATGTGGGAGCCACATGTAGAGTTCATGGGACTGAACTGTCTCAGTGGTGGGTGGTAGCAACAGATAGAAGTGTCAGCTCTGTGGATACCCGACCCCCACCCTGTACCCTTGGAGGATGGCTAAGAAGCTGTATCTCTTAGGGAAGCTGACTAGCACGGATATCTGTGTGCACGTGTATGTACATATGTATGAATTTGTGCATTACTTGCATGCTTGAGCATATGCTCACATGTGCATGTATATATACATGTATGTGTGTTGGGAGGCACATGTGCGCACACACACACATATATACATACATATACACCTGTAGACAGTGTATATGAACATATATGTGTATGCATGAGTTGTATATGTAATTACATGTATGGGAATATGCATGTGAGCACATATACATGTGTGCACATGTATGTGTCCTTCAGTGCTCTTCTTTGGTGCTGGGGTGTCCCTGTGCCTCCTGGGGGTTGGGTAAGAACATTTGTCCTGAGAGCGTCACAGCTGGCCTCTCCTGGAGTGGATACACAGGTCACACACCATACCCTCTTTGAGTCTTTCAGTTCCCTCCTAGCCCTGAACTGCTCACTGCTGCTGGGTAGGCAGGGTGGGCGCTTTGCCTTGTGTGGCTGTCTTTCTGGAGCTGGGGCCTAGGTCCTCTATGCTGTCCTTCTGTTGTCTCCAGGGCCAAAAGACCTCCACCAAAGTCGTGAGAAATACAAGCTGTTTCCAGCCCTGCCAGGGACCAGGCAAAGGGAATAGGGATTTGAGTAAAATACCAGCAGCTCTTCTGGGCTGTGGTGGAAGCTCTGGGGGTGGGGGTGGGAGTCAGAGGTGCAGTCAGGATGGAGTTCTGCAGTGTTGTCTCCTCAGAGAATGTTCCTGAATCAGGGATCCCTGAACTCCCTGGTGAAAGGCTATAGCTCTCGACTGAGGGGAGATGGGACATTGGACATCCCATTGCATTTGAGATCTTCCATGTGCTCCTCCTGCCCACATGATAAGGGCTTCGTCCTCAGCACTCTTGAGAGGTGGTGGGAGATTTTAGTCCTCAAGACAGGCATGGGATGTTGGACCTCTTTCTCCCTCCTGTCTCTCATCCTGGATGTGACATGAACAGCCCTTCCTCTGCCATGTACGCCTGTCTTTCCCTGATGTGCTGTTGTGTGAGAGTCCCCGAACAAACAACTTACAGCTTCCAGATTGTGAGCTAAAAAAAAAAAAAAAAATCAGCCTTTCATCTCTTTAAGGTGATTGCCTCAGGTATTTTCTTACAGCAGCAGAGCACTGTCTGACAATACTGGTCACAGCCACGTCGAGATGAGTGTTTGCCCAAGATATCTGGGCCCACTGCCTGGTCACCATGACACCTAAAACCAGTCATCATGAACAACATAGTCTGAAAGTAATCTGGACCTTTGCACCTGCTATGTTCTGCCTTCCAGACACTGAGCAGGTGACTGAACTGAGGGCACCTGTTCCGGTCTCTGCTGCAGCCCATGCTCCTGATGCATTAGCGGCTCAGTGTGTCTCTCTTTTCTGACGGCTGCTGTGCATGTGTTAGCTAGTCAGCAGACGTGTCTGGAATGTCTGAGCGCATGTTCCAGGGATGTCTTTAGAGCTGAGGGGCCCACAGAGATTTCTGCTCCTTCTCACTTGCCCCCCCTCCCCCATTCACCACAGTTCTAGGTTGCTTCTGTCTCCACTTCATCCTGGGACTGCTCTCCAAGCTGCTCCCAGCTGTCCTCTTGGCAGGCTCCACCCTGCCCACATGTGGCTTCTGCAGGAGGCTGACTCCACGTATGCTCAGACTCTGGGACTCAGGGTTGGGATTTGGCCAGTGAGCTATGGTTTCTGAGATGGGCAGGAGGCACTGTCGCCAGTTTACACAGCCTTTGATGGACTTCTGATCCTTGGTGGTGTCCCATGTAGTACAACTCACTGAAGGACATAGGTCCCCTTCTGTGAGGGTCACCACTTCCCTGCCCACTGAACCGATGTCCTATTGCACTATCAGGTCATCTCCTGCCCTTGGTGTCTCCCACTCTGCCTTGGTCACTGTTCTATTGCTGTGAGGACACAACATGACCAAGGCAGGTCTCAAAAGAAAGCAGTTAACTGGGGGCTTGTTTACTGTGTCAGAGGGTGATCCCATTTTCATCATGGTGGGGAGCAGATGGGTGTGGAGATGAGGCAGTAGCTGGGAGCTTTGGTTTTTGGTCCTCAAGCAACAGGCAGAGAGTGAGAGAGCGAGGGAGCGAGAGCGAGGAAGAGTGAGGGGAGAGAGAGGGAGAGAGAGGGAGAGAGAGGGAGAGAGAGAGAGAGAGAGAGAGAGAGAGAGAGAGAGAGAGAGAGAGAGGTGCGCTGGATGTGGTCTTTTAAAGCCTCAGCGCCCACTCCCTGCTTACACACCTCCTCCAATAAGGCCATATCTCCTCATCTTCCCCAAATAGTTCCACTAACTATTGACTAAGTCTATGGGAGACATTCTCATTCAAACCACCACATACTTCCTTTTATCCCAGGGCCTTTGTACATGATGCACTCAATCTGAAGCCCATTTTTTTTCTTCTCTCATTTAAGTGAACAAACAAAACCAGTCAACCCGAGCTCAGGCATCACTCTCCAGGAGGGCTTCCTGACATCCTCGCACCACAGCCCTGGTGATGTCTGGCCTCCAACACCTTTTCTCACCACCCCCTCTGGACCTCATGCATGCTGAGGTAGCACTCGGTACCACTGAGGTAATCCACTCAGTGCCCCATGTGTCTGTCAGAGGCTCTTGAAGCTCATTTACATTCTCCATCCACACAGGCCAACTTCCAACTTTAAAAAAAGATTTATTTTTATTTTATGTGTAATATGTTTGTTTGCATGCATATATGTGTACCATGTATGTGTGGTGCCCAAAGAGACTTGAAGAGGGAATTGGATTCCCCAGAACTGGAGTTATAGAAAGTTGTGAGATGCCATGTGGTTGTTGAGGACCAAACCTGGATCTACCCACCATCCATCTACACATCCATCCATCTATCCATTTACCTACCTGTCCACCTATCTATCATCTATCCATTCATTCATCTCTCTCTCCATCCACCCACCCATCTATCCATCCATCCATCCATCCACCCACCCACCTATCCATCTATCTATCTATCCATCCACCCATCCATCCATCCATCCATCCACCCACCCACCCACCCATCCAACCTTCCATCCATT
>OU015754.1:73848865-73863267 GCA_907169655.1 Acomys percivali | reverse complement strand
ATCCATCCATCCACCCACCCACCCACCCATCCAACCTTCCATCCATTCATCCATCCATCCACCCACCCACCTATCCATCTATCTATCCATCCATCCATCCATTCATCCACCCATCCATCCATCCATCCATCCATCCATCCAGCCATTCATCCATCCATCCATCCATCCAGCCAGCCAGCCAGCCATTCATCCATCCATCCATCCATCCATCCATCCACCCACCCATCCATCCATCCATCCATCCGCTCATTTATCAATTTACCTGCCCACCCATCTAACTGTCCACTCACCCACTCATTCGCCCCACCTATCCATCTACCCACCCACCCATCCATCCATCATCCATCCACTCACCCACCCATCCATATTTCTACTGCCCCTCCCTCCCCCTCCATCCTTCCTTCCCTCCCTCTTTATTCCAACTGCCAATCCATCCTTCCATCCACCCACTCATTCGTGGCCTAACTCCAGGTACTAGCATTTGTCTCCTCAGGCCAGCACTCTGTGTCCCCAGAACAGCTCCTGCGTTAGTGCAGGCAGTGTTAGTAAAGCGAATGCCTACTAATGTGATGGCCTAATTAACCTCCGTGTCCAAGGTCACTGTGTGGACATTAGGTGGCCATGTCAGGGGAGGTGAGTACATGGAGCTCCTCGTGGCCACCCTGCTGTGGCTGCCCTCTCCTCTTCCCGTTGCAGAATGGCTGACCTGGGGACCACAGCATCCTCCTCAGAGGCCCGAGAGAGACCAGCACCTTTGGGAGCCTCCAGGGAACTTGTCAGAGGGGAGAAAACTTAGCTCTGGAGAGTGGAGAGTCAGGAGGTACTTGAAGTGAAGTGTCTCCTACACAAATCTTTAATTATTCCATCACAGGACAGTAACTGGGCATTAGGATTTTAATAATTATTAATAGAGTATTCAACAATGAATTACCATGAACAATTAAAATTAATTACAGTTCTCAGAGTTAATTAAATTATTCCCTCACTAGGACAAGTGGCTAAGCACATATAAAAATTAAAGGCCTGTGCCACAAGTCTGCAGGAACTCTTGTGCCACGGGTGAGTGAGGCAAGTTGTTCTTCCCTCTCTGGCCAGGGGGAGGCGCTCAGTGAACAGGCTGGAGGCTGGGCCGTGGCAGACCTGGTGGGCCAACCTCAGGCTGGCTTCTGCCTGAGCCCAGCTTTTCCATTTGTCCTTTCATCTCTCCCTTTTCCTTCCTCATCTCTTACTGTTCATCTCTTCTCTCTTCTCATGGGCCAGGGCTGCCCCTGCCCCTGGGAACAAGTGAGTTGGTACCCTGTCCCTCATTGAACTCATGGTCCAGTAAACTAGCTCTGATGGCTGGGGTTGACTTTAGCTGTGCGTATGTGTATGACTGTATGTGCACACACGCGTTTGTGTGAGTGGTATGTGTGTGTTATGTGTGAGGATGGGTGTAGTGTGTGTAGTGTACATGTGTGAATGGTATGTATATATGGTGTGTGTTTGTGTGTGTGTGTTTGTATGTGGTGTGTATATAATGCATTTGAGTGATGTGTGTATGGTGTGTGTGATATGCATGTGTGAGTGGTATGTATGTGGTGTGTGTGTGAGTGGAGTAGTTGTGTGTGATGTGTGTGTGTGGATTGGATTGGAATGTGTGTGTTGTGTGTGTGTATGTATGTATTTATGTATGTATGTGAAGGAGTGATGTGTGCATGTGTGTGTGGTTGTATGTGGTCTGTGTGTGTATGTATGTGGGTGAGTGGTGTGTGTATGTGTGTGTGTGTGATCATGTGTGTGGAGAGGGTGTTGTACATGTCCATCTGTGTCTTACTCCCTTGACACAGGGTCTCTCCTAAACTTGGAGTGAGGCTGTTAGGCATCGAGCCTAAGAGGCTCAAGGAGTTTCCTTCCCCTGAGCCATCTCCTCAGCCCCAGACTCTGCCAGCCATCCGACCCCAAGCCTTTCCCTCCATCCTGGAGGACAGCGACTGTGGAGCTAAAGGGGAAACCAAGGCCTCCAGAGCCACATGGATTAATTGCTGGGATGGCAGTCTGGCTGTCATTGTCTCTGCTGGCTGCTAAGTGGCCATCAGGGACTCCGAGGGTGAGGGAAGTACCCATTTCAGCTCTGTTAGGGCTGGAGAAGCAATGCAGAGCCACATCAGCCTCAAGCACAGGTGGGATGAGAGAGGGAAGAGGGAAGGGCATTCTGCGATGCGAGGGAAGGGTGTTCTAGGTAGAGGGAACAGCATGTGCAGAGGTTCAGAGGCCTGGCTTAGACAGCAGCAGTTGTGCTTTCTCCCAGCACCCTGAAAGGCTGTGAGGTGGGAGCGCTTTGTTCTGGAATAGTGTGGCAGTCCCCACCACAATGGCACCATGTCCTAAGTAGTGCCCTCCTACTGTGGTCTGTATGCCTGTAATCTCAGAACTCTGAAGGTAGAGGCGGGAGGATCAGGAGTTCAAGGCTAATCTGGGCTACATAATGGGTTGAAGGCTAGAGTGGTGCTCTGAATGGGAGTGGCCCCCATAGACTCATGTGTTTTAATGCTTGGCCCGTAGGGAATGGCCCTGTTAGGAGGTGTGGGAATGTGTCACTGTGGAGGCAGGGTTTGGGATCTTATAAACTCAAGGCTGGCCAGTGTGTCACAGTCTCCTGCTGCCTGTGGATCAGGGTGTGGAGCTCTTAGCTCCTTCTCCAGCACCGTGTCTGCCTGCGTGCCACGATGCTCCCTGTATAATGATACTGAGCCAAACCTCTGAAACTGTGAACCAGGCAAATTAAATGTTTTCCTTTCTAAGAGCTGCCCAATCATGGTGTCCCTTCACAGTAATGAAACCCTGACTAAGACAGCTAGCCTGGGCTACTTGAACAACAACAACAACAAAAAAGCAGTGGCTTGCCCCTTGCTTGGATCAGTGGTCCCAAGAGAGACAGCTGCCATGCTGAACCACTGCGTGGAAGGACCATGGGAGAAACCGAGGCCTCCTGATAACCGTCAATGGGGCTCGGAGGTCTCCTACCAAAAGGCCACGTGAACTAGCCATCTCAGAAGCTGTTCTTTCAGCTCTAAGCAAGCCTGGAGACAGCTGTGGCTAGGACAAGGTGACTAGAGCAACAGAAGACCTGGGTAGGCTCTTCTCTGTGTCCTAATTCACACCTCAGGGAGGCAGGCCGGACTTCCGGTTTTAAACCAATGCTGTGTTGGGGTCATTTGTCGCTGAGCATTGATGACAGAGACAGGAATTTGCAGAGCCCCGTTGTGGAGAGGGAGGGGTCCCTGATGGGTGCCTTGACGCTGGAGCCAATGGTCAAGCTTGATGTTTGGAAAGCCAGAATGCTATGAGGGTGCAAGGGACTTCCGAGGCGCTCACGTTACTAATTACTTACTCGTTTATTGCATCTGAGGCTCAGGGCCAAGGGCAGCTCCGTGATAACTCATTGAATCGTTCCAATATCCCTACAGGTCATGCTATCATTATGCTAATTTAGAAGATAAGAAAATTGCGAAGGACTGAAAACCCAGCTCCGTATTACAGCTAATAGGTCAGGTGCAATGGAGCAGTTGCCTGGGATCTCTGGAGGAAGGTGGGAGGTGTGCAGGGTCCTGGGGACAGAGTAGGCATAGGGAGAGAGGAAGAGGTGCGGGGAGGGCCAGGTGCCTGGAAGAGCAGAGGCAGAGGAGGAACCCATGGGCTCCTCGCCTTGTCACCCAGGGTGGAAGGTCGTTCCCCTGAGCCAGGGAAATGAGAGCTGGCGCAGAGGAGGGAGCTTTTGGGTCTATGTTGGGCTTGAGGTCCTGGTGTGTCCTAGGTCTTGATGGGCTGTCTGAGTAGAAGCCTTAGGGGGTTTCTGTGCTCCTTGCCCTCCCCATTCTCCTCTGCTCCTGTCAGCAGTGTGGTTATCCACAGGCTTGCCTCCTCGGGATCCCTGCTTCTCTGCCTTCCCCAGATGCAGCGCAAGGTCTCAGCCCACGATCCCTGCCGCGGTCAAGGTCGGCTATGGTATCTGTCTCCTCTGTTTCTTAATTGATTCCACTGCCCGGTTCCCAGGCCAGGGCTGAGGCTGATCTGTCTATTGGAACAGGATGGACGACACAGGGTCAAGTGGGTAGCAGGGTCCCCCACTATATCCTTAGGTCGTGCACACGACTTGTCCCACAGTGGTGCCTCCAGGATGCCAGCAGACAGCCTTGAGCCTGAGGTGCAGCCTGGAGTGGGGAGCATGCCTGATGGGTAGCTCAGGACTGAGATGGAACCGAAGCTGCCTCTGACCAATAACCTCCGGCTCTTTGTCCCACCCAGTGATCCCAGGCCTGGCCAACTGTTGAGTACTTACCAAGACCACAGCATATAACCAAGCCTGAGAGGCCCCAGGCATCCTGGCTCGGGCTCTTTGCATCCTCTGACTAGGTTGAGGTGCCTGCTTTGGAATCTGTCGCCTTTTTCTCTAACCACTTCTGTCACTCTGGGTCCGATCCCTGACTGTAAGGATCTTAGGGTGACCTTATTGGTTGTTTTCATTATTTTTCTAACAACATACCTGACAAAAGCAGCTAAAGGGGCGGGGGAGAGCTTATTCTGGGTCACAGTTTGAGGTTGCACAGTCCACCGTGACAGGAAGGTGTGGTAGCAGGGATGTGAGGTGGCTGGTCGCATCGCATCTACAGCCAGGAAGCAGAGAGAAATGAACCGGGAGGCTGGTGCTCAGCTTGCTTTCTCTTCTTTATTCAGTCTTGGAGCCCAGTCCATGGGATGGCGCCGCCCACATCCAGAATGGGTCCTCCCACCTCAGTCAGCTTCATTTAGAGACTCCCTCTCAGCCATGCCCAGAGGTTTGTTTCCCTGGTGATTCTAAAATCCTGCCAAGTCGACAAGATGAACCATCATAACAGATGTCCAGGCCAGGTGGGCGCATCCTCACCAGGGCTGGCCGAGACCAGTGCACCCGCCCATGGGTCCCAGCTGGGCCTGGAGAACCTTCAGATAATAGTGTGAAGGCAGAAGAAAGATCCTTGGAGCAGAGCCTCAGGAGGCGTCTGACAGTGGCGGAGACTTTTTTTTTTTTTTTTTTTAATGTGCCCTAGAGTTAGGAAAAAGACATTTTGTGGGTTGAAGCCAGGGAAGCTGCTAAAGACACAGGATATCCTCCCTCTACAAAGGGTGACCCCCACTCCAAGCCCCACAGTATGCCCGGTCTGATGAGGCCCAGTCCTCTGTTCTAGGCCTCGGAGATCCACAAGGCTTTTTGAGGCTATGACTTTCCTGTTCCCGTCCCCAGGTTTGAACTCTTCTAGTTTACAACTTAGACTTGGGAAGAGAAGCCATACAGGGGTGGGTGAGTGGGGGTCAAATACAGCCACCCACACTCCCCTACACTGTCCTCAGCTGGGGACCCTGGGTATCCTGTATCCGGGGCAGTGGGAAGCTTTGTGCGTGGTTTTGTCCGGGTCACTCCTACTCCGCAGCAAGCTCTTTTTTTTTTTTTCTCATCTGGGGCTTTTGGATCTAGTCAGCATGAGTGTTTCCACCACACACTCCAGCGGCGTGTCAAGCGGCGTGACTTCATTTTGCTACCCGGGAGTTTGAATTTCTGTCTCCAACTCCCTCTCTGCCCGAGGGCAGGAAATGTAATCTCACACAATTCCAGCGGAGCTCAGTCATGTCAGCATAAGCTCTGTCCAGGGGGACTTGGAGTTCCCTCCCTTCCTGCTGTGGGGGTGGGCGAGTCCAAGGTAGCCAGCCCTGCACCTG
Source organism: Acomys percivali (assembly GCA_907169655.1). Taxonomy (NCBI): domain Eukaryota; kingdom Metazoa; phylum Chordata; class Mammalia; order Rodentia; family Muridae; genus Acomys; species Acomys percivali. Next base: position 73,857,531 of record OU015754.1, on the reverse strand, counting down.
CAGGCAGTGCATGTGCCTGCCAGCCTCTGCAGACTGACAGGATGCAGGGCAGCTCTGAGGCAAGTCAGCTCCTCCCTAAGGTGTCACAGGCCTCAAATGTTTCCAGGAATTAGGATGTGCTTCCTGTCTGTCCCCCAGGAACAAGACTGTAGGAGGGCTCCCCACCCCATTTCCTCTTCCTTCTTGCGTCTTTCTCTTTCCACTTCTCCTTCTCCTTCTCCCCTCTAGTTGGTCCTATCTATTTTTTGTTTGTTTGTTTGTTTGTTTGTTTGTTGTTTTTGTCTTTAGTTTTTCGAGACAGGGTCTCTCTGTGTAGCCTTGACTGTCCTGGACTCACTTTGTAGACCAGGCTGGCCTCGAACTCATGGCGATCCGCCTGCCTCTGCCTCCCGAGTGCTGGGATTAAAGGCGTGCGCCACCACCGCCCGGCAAGTCCTATCTATTTTTAAAAATCATCTTCCCCTCCCTCCTCCCTTCCTCCCCCCATCACTGCTCCTCTCCTCTCCCTCCTGTTAGAATCGCAAATCTCTCACTCTCTGGTGCAGAAGCCCAGACTTTAACCTCAGTTCCCAAGGGATGGCGGCGCTGCTCAAGCTGTGTTTGCAGACAGCTTCAGATCCCTCCGCTGGCTTTAGATACCACAGATGAGCCTTGCACGAACAGAGCTCCCAGCCTTTACATTATATACCCAGGAGCTCTGCTTCCCCCGCTGCCAAGCCCCATCTAGGGGCTCCAAAGAAGCCTTGCCCAGTCTGGTCTGGTGGCATGCTAGGCCTTCCAGGAGACCAGGGAGACACCGGCTTTCCCCCAAGAGGGACAAACGAGGCTCAGGAAAAAAAAAAAAAAAAAAAAAAAAAAAAAAAAAAAAAGAAGGCATTCATGAAGGCTGTTCAAGGCACAGAGCAATGGAAGGAAACCAGCATGATCTCAGATGCCGGGAAAGGAAGAGGATGGGTAGCCTCCATGGATGTCTGCAGGTGGAACTTGATTGACAAGAGTTAGTGCCAGCTGCAAGGGTAAAGGCTCTCCTCTCTCCTCCCCATGCTTGGTTGGGAACTACTTTGATTTGATCCTCACAGTGAGCCTATAAGACGAACAGGAGACACTGGGGCTCATGCTGATGTTGGAGTTTTACTTTTTAAATCATTTTAAAAATTTATTTATTTATTTATGTTTGTTTTGAGACAGAGCTTCATATAGCCGAGGGCAGCCTTGAACTTGTGACTCTCCTGCCTCCATTTCTGGAGTGCTCGGATCAGAGGTGTGTGCCTCCACGCCCTGTTTATTGGGGACTAGGAATGGAACCCAGGGGCCTGTGTATGCCTGGCAATCACTCTACCAACTGAGCCATCCCAGCCAGAGATGAGGTTTCCATGGTGCCATGTCTTTGTTTTATAGGCACATACTCATGGAAGCAACTTAAACAACACTGCCATCTAAAGTGTTGTTATTCCTTCTCTGCGCTGATTGCCTGTCCCCACACTGCCCTCTCAGATAACCAAGAGCCAGTCCCACCTGTAGATACAGAAGGACATATGCACATATGATGGAGAGACATGAGAGGCTGCCCCTGCGCAATACCCATGGCACTTTCCACTCCACTCTGGACATTTCAAGCCAACAGGACTGATGTAAGTTTTTCCTGTTAATGGCCCCCTTGTTTCTGTGGCATGGTACCCTGCATATTCAGCCTGTCCCCCCTTTGATGCGTGCTTCAGCAATTTCAGGGTCTCTGCTCTTACAGTGCAGCCTCTGCGGCACTGAAGGTCCCTGGATAATGGTGCCTTTCCATCCGAGGTTCGATTCTGAAAGCAGGGCTGAGGGTCAGGAGTCACAAGCAGTTCGTGTTTTCAATAAAAACCAGGAGCAGGATTGGAATCTAAATATGTCTGACTTCAAAGCCCCAGAAAGACCAGGCAGATGACAATGATGGGATCCTGGCCTCTGCCCAGTCTGCCTGGTGTGTCCAGCCTCAGTGCTAGGATGCTGGAATCCAAGCTGGTGAGAGTTCAACATGGGTACAGTCTTACTTATCCTCAGTGACCACCTTCCAGGTAGGGAGGGTGGAGTACCACAGATGAGAATCCTGGGTCACTGGTGATGGAGACCTGGGTGAACCTGAAATAGGAGGTCATGATGCACAAAGAGCAAGGGCTCTGGGCACTTTTATACATGGGGCAGATGTAGGAAACATCTTTACTTTGTCCAAGGCTTGGTGCAGGTGTGGGTACCATCTTGCAATGAGAGGGTCAGCTAAGCTGTCCCACTGTCCCTTATCCCCTTGTTGCTCCTATTGACAGGAAGACAATGAATGGCTCTTGAATCATGTCTGTTAAGGATATGATGGATTTGCTCTTTGCCAGGAGACAGAGCCATGGAAGGGGCCTGGGGAAGGGAGAGTGGTGGGGCCGTATGCCTGGAGAAGGGACCCAGGAAGGATAGCACAAGGCAAGATATCACAGGAGTAAATTAATTCCAGTCTGATGGAGGAGGCATGGGAAACTCCCAATCTGATGGAAGAGACATTTTTTGGCTTCAACCCCCAAGGAACTTAGAGTCTGAAGTGAGTGTTTCTTGGCACTCCTGGTCCTTGGGGGCCTCTAACTCCTGCTTGAAACACTGAGTGGCCACTGCTTGGCTGTCTCTTCATCACTTCTTTCCTCTACCTTTCTCTTCTCTTTCATTGTGCAGCACTATGGCTTCATATACTTACCTATCCTGTCACATGGCCTTTCTTCATTCACATGCCCGTCCACTGTCTCACATGCCTGCCTACCCCATTGCCCTCCACTCCCTCACTCTCCCTTGCATGGCCACTGTGCAGCATCCACCTTCCTAAGTTTTCTCCTTCCAGTGTCTGCAGGGCCCACTTCAGCCTTGCACAGGCTCCCACCCACATGTCCTCACTCACCCATCCCATTACCCTCCATTCTCCACTCAGGCGCCATACACGCTTGCTGCCTTCCCATGGGGTCATCTGCCTAGTATTTCTCCACTCACCTTCCTCCCTTCTCTCACTTGTTTATTCACTCACTCTCATTTCCATATGATTGACTGCACACCATCTGCCCACATGTCACCCATCACTTTTTACCATCCATCTATCAAGCAGTATCTACCCACCCATCACTCATTACCACCCTTAACGGATGACTCATTACCCATTAGCCATCTATCTGCCCATCAGCCATCACCCACCCGCCCATCACAGAGCAGTCATCCATCCATCTACCCATCACCTGTCCATCACTTTGCCACCACACGCTCATCCATCACCTATCACACAGCATTCATCTACTCACCCACTCGTCACCCATCCACCATCTATCTAATCATAACCTATGACCCACCCGCCAACCATCATTCTCCAATCACAAGCATTCTTTCATTCAAATACCCAACACCTAACTACTGTCCATCCATAATCTATCAGCAGTCACACCATCACCCATCCACCTAGCATCTGTCTACATTTAACCATCACCTATGATCCATCCACCAATCATTCATGTGGTAGTTTGAATGAAAATAGCCCCCTAGGCTCATAGAAAGTGCCATTATAGAAAGTATGGCCCTAAAAAAAAAAAAAAAGAAAGAAAAAAGAAAAAAAGAAAGTGTGGCCTTGTTGGAGGAGGTGTGGCCTTATTGGGGGAAGTGTGGCTTTTTTGGAGAAGGTGTGGCCTTGTTGAGGAGGTGTGTTACTAGGGGCTTTGAGGTCTCAGAAACTCAAGTTAAGCCTAGTGGATCACTTTTTTCCCTGCTGCCTTTGGATCAAGATATAGAACTTTCAGCTCCTTCCCCAGTGCCATGTCTGCCTGCGCACCACCATGTTTCCTACCAAGACTAAACCTCTGAAACTGAACTGTAAGGCAGCCCCAACTAAATGTTTTCCTTCAGAAGAGTTGCTGTGGTCATGGCGTCTCTTCGTAGCAATAAAACTCTTAACTAAGACAATTCATGACCTATCATTCACCCACCCATGACTTATTACCAATCAGTTCATCACTTATCATCCACCCACCCATCACCCAACACCTACGACCCATCTACCCATCACTCACCTCTCACCACCAACCAACTCATCATCCATCCACCCATCACCCATCACATATCCATCCATCACCCCACCCATCACCAATCCACCCATTGCTCATAGACTCATCACTCATCCTCCATCATCCATCCTTTAACAATCTACCCATCACCCTCCCTTTAATTCATCATGCACTCATCTACCCATCACCCATCCATTCATCCATCCATCACTCATCTACTCATTACCTTTTTACTACCCACCAGCCTTTCTTCTACCCATCACCCACCAGCCATCTACTCATCACCCACCTCCCGCCCCCTTTCCGTACATGCTTCTCCCCAGCTTCTTTGCCTCCCCCACCTCCGTCTCTTGCTCTTGTTTTCCCATCAAAACTTCCTCCACGTGCCCATTCTCCCACCCACTACTCCTTCTGGTTCCCTCCATCACCCTTTCTCCTTGGCCCTCTTGTCCCTGTGCCCTTCTATCCATGTGAGCTCATTCTTCCCAGGTGGCCCTCCCCTTTCAGTGCTCCCACACTGACCTGTCACATTGTGTCAGTCCTCCCTTTTGCTCCCAGTGCCTGGGTGAAACCTACCTGTTGATATCTGTCCTTCCTTGAGGTTTATTTCAGGATCTCTGTCTCTAGCAAGCTCTATACACCATGAGCAAACCTGAGTCTTCAGCCAGAGGGTCATCTATTTCTGTAGCAAGTGAAGGGTGAAGCAAGGTTGCGTATCCAGTGTCTGGCAGTGTGCATGGCATCCAGGTAAAGTCTGCAAGTGGGAAGCTCAAATGAAGAGAAAGTGTAGAATGGCTGAGAACCCTCCTGTGTGGGTAAGGGGCACTGATGAGACCACCGACCGGGGATAGCATCCCATGCTTTTGTTTCTTGTACTGCAAGGCCTCCATTATAACCACTCTTACGAACTTCAGAGATATTAAAAGCAGATTCAAGAGTGGGTAGTGTAGACAGCAGGACATGAGCAAATCAACTCCATCCCAGCAGGGGCCCAGGACTTGACTGCAGGAATTGTACCAACTGCTCATTAGAGGCAGGAGACCTACTCTGGAATATGTAGGCCTGAGCAAGAGTCTGTGGTCACAGAGGCTCCCTGATGAGGAACAGAGTACCGGACCTCAAAGGGGATGTACTACAAGCACCTGTCCCACGCAGGGCAGCATCACCATAGAGTTTTGAGGCCCAAAGCCAGCATTGCATCTATAATGTAATATCCTTTTTCCAGTAAGATGGCTGATTTTTGGGGGTGACTATTCTTTGCAGGATGTTTTAGTTCTCTGCTGGCCTGCTGGAAAGTCTTTTAATTTGTTTTGTTTTGTCTTGTTTTGTTTGAGACACGGTTTCATGAAGCCCTGGCTGACTTCAAACCTGCAGTCTGGCCCAGGATAACCTTGATCTTTTGATCTTTCTTCCTCTACCTGCCAAGTTCTGGGATTATAGGCATATGCCACCATGCCCAGTTTATGAGGCACTGAGGGTTTAAGTCAGTGTGAAAAGAAGCCTAGGGCCAGGCAGAGACAAGACTGACGTAGGAAAGAAGCCAGCTTACACAGGAAGACTGGGAGACTTCTCCGCTTGGGAGTCATACAACAAACAGCACATGCTTAAAAATAAAAGACAACCATGTGAGAGGCAGGCAACTGTATTATTGTCCTATGAACAGTTATAGGGCTCATGGCCCAGCAGTCTCTAACTTTTCCCTCAGCTCCCTACCCTACTCCCATTCTCAGGAATGTGTAAAGAGCCATCTTAATTTCTTTTTTGTGTTCTCTTTTAAAAGTTACATTTATTTATTTACTTACATATGGTGTGTGTGTATGTGTGTGTGTGTGTGTGTGTGTGTGTGTGTGTGAGATGCACATGCCACAGCACCCATGTAGAGTTCAGAGGACAACTTGGAGGAGTCAGTTCTCTCTTTCTACCACTGTGGGATCTGAGTATCGAACTTGGATCATCAGGTTTGGCAGCAAACACCTTTATCCACCAAGCCATCTCGCTGACCCTTTATTTCTATTTCTAAGCACATGTTCTTGGTCAAATTCCCTGCCCTGGACACAGGCTGAAAAACCCTGTGGGAACCCTCTAGGATCCAGACCTGTAGCAGTAGGGTTATATGCAAGCCCTCTTCCACCTGAGCCCAACAGTGGAGAATCTTAACACCAGGCTCTCTGATCACATCCTGGGCCATAAACCACCTGATCCAGGGTGACAGTGGTGTCTTCTCTGGGGAAATCATTGAAGCAGGTCCTGGCTTTTAGCATTTGCCTATTTCCCCAGTGTAAATGTTCCCACTGTCACTAGTACCAGTTCACCAAGGTGACATCATTACCCATGGGCTTGGGCAAGAGTTCCAAAAGATGCCATCAGGGAGAGCTGGGCAGACAAACTGTAGAGTGCCCAGGAAGACTCAGATTCCCAGTGGTGTGTTTTGCATGTTTACCATCCTTGTTCTTAGTATTAATGATTTTTTTTCTTGGGAAGCTAATATACTTTGTTGATAATGGCTGTGTTTGAACACTGACTTAACAAACATTCTGAGATTTAAACACCAGCCACCCCCCCCCCACCCAACAAGCCCCATGATCCAGCTCAGTGAAACTCCTGCTCATGGTTCAGATTCATTTGTTTCCTCCCCGCAGTCCTCTGCAGAGACATGGCAGAGTCTGATGCAGAAAGAGGGACTGGGGAAACAAGAAACCACCTTGACTGAACTTAAGATGATCATTTTCCAAGGCAAGAGATCTGTAGGGCTGACCTGGAGTCTGCATCCCTAAGAGGGATGGGAAAGTGGGATTTTTTTCTGAATGGCTCAGATGAGGGGAAGGTTGGAAAACAGGCTTGGTGCAGTCTGACTTGGGTTCCATCTGATTTTTACCACTCGGTAGTGGGTAGTGATGTGATGCAGCAGGTGACTCAGCCTGAGTAAATGAATCTATTGACTTAACAGACATTTATGGAGCACCTGCTGTATGTCAGGGGTGAGAACTAGAGAAGTAAATGAGAACACACACACACACACACACACACACACACACACACACACAGCCTCTCTCTGCTGATGAGCTTATGTGAGCTGTTCTGATGGGACCACCAGTTCAGTTACTTGTTGAACAGCAGACCCCTCCTCTTCCCTTCCTTCCCTTCCCCCCTCCTTTCATCTTCCTTCCCCTCCCCCATTCTGAGTATTGCTATGCAGCTCAGGCTTGTCTATAACATTATGTGGCTGAGGCTAGCCACAGATTCATTATTCTCCAGCCTTTGTCTCCAGTTCAGGAACTGCAGTCATGTGCTACTACACCGAGCCAGTTGGCATTCCTCAGTGGCGCCCATCACTATTTGTCGTCTGGTTAGCACTGCTTTCTGCACTTCAGGGGTTGGATGGTGAGTGGAGGCTCTAATGCAGATCATTTTCTAGATGAGGGCATATGCTAGTAAAAGCAAAACTTTTTGTTTGCATCTCTGTAAGGGCTTGGCCCCTGTTGTTTTGAAAGTTCAAATTGATGCTATGCCCCGGTCTGGTATATCTTACCTGGAGTTCATATTATTTGTTCATTAATGACCTATCCATTCATTCATCCACCTACCCACCCATCCATCCACCCACCCACCCACCCATCCATCCACCCACCTATCAATTCCCCCATCCACCCATCCATCCATCCATCTACCCATCCACTCACCTATTTATCCATTCATCCATTTACCATCCATCCATCCATCCACTCACCCATCAATCCATTCACTCATCTATTTATCCATTCATCCAATTTACCAATCCACCCATCTATCCACCTCCAGGAAATCTGTGTCACCACTCACAGTTCCATTGGTTTAGTTCTTAAGCCAGGAAATCTGTGTCACCACTCAACAGTTCCATTGGTTTAGTTCTTAGGCTAGGAAGCTGGGCCCACTTATTTCTCTGGTGAATTTGGCTCATGTACCCTAATCCCAACACTTGGGGACTGATGGAATGAATATGTGGACTCTTGAGTGCCTAGAGCAGAGAGAGCACGGACACCTGTGTTAGGGCTGATCACCTAGCCCGAATAAATGGAAGGGACCCTGGAGAGACCAAGTCCAGGGTCATGATGGCCCTGTGGCTTTCTTCCCATAAGGTGCCAGAAGCATCTGGACCCCAGTCGTCCAGCCCATGACTCTGCCCAGACCTCCTCCCTCATGTCAGTCACACCAGTGCAGTTAGCTGCCTTCTTCTTCCTTCCTTATAGACTCAAGCCTTTCATCTCCCACTTGGTTCCCTTGGGCAATTATTTACTATTTCCTTCCACAAAGTGCTTCTGAGACACAGCTCTTATGAAAGATGTTCCACAGGATAAAGTGGGACGGCGTCATAATTCACCCCAGCTCTAGCCGAGAAGCATTTGAACGACAGCACATTATAGTCCAATTTCGCCACTCTCCGCTGCAGATGGCGGCATGAACCCCCACTTGGGCTCACAGCATAACTTAACAGAAAAGCTTTGGCAGCTGTGGGACTGAAGGGAAAGCTGTGAGGGCTCTGTGTGTGTGTGTGTGTGTGTGTGTGTGTGTGTGTGTGTGTGTGTGTGAGAGAGAGAGAGAGAGAGAGAGAGAGAGAGAGAGAGAGAGAGAGAG
>OU015754.1:73833883-73846394 GCA_907169655.1 Acomys percivali | reverse complement strand
ACACACACACACACACACACACACACACACACACACACACACACACACATCTTTGTTCAATCCGAGGTTAGGGAGACTTCCTTTACATTTCTTCCCTGAAAGATTTATCGTTTCAGTTTTACTTTTTTGTGTGATGGTCCATTTCAAATGACGTTTTGTGTGTGTGTGTGCCGAAAGGCAAAAGTCTTAACTCATTCTTTTTTTTTTTTTCCCCGAGACAGGGTTTCTCTCTTTAGCCCTAGCTGTCCTGGACTTGCTTTGTAGACCCTAGGCTGGCCTTGAACTCATTTTTTCTTTCTTGAGCCCATAGTTGAAGAGATCATCACTGCTCAGGTGACCGCTGTAAGACCTTTACTGAGTGTCACTTGGTCATGAATGCCTCCATTCACTTTCAATCTTTCCATTGCATTCTGGGGAACCTGATTTTGCAGTGGCACACCAAATCATGACTGGTTTGAATTTGTCACCTTTCTCATGGCTGTGACAAAGCACAGAAGGGGGGCCAAGGGAGGGAGGGAGGGAGAGAGAAAGGAAGGAAGGCAGGGAGGCAGGGAGGGAGGGAGGGAGGAATTATCTTGGCTCTCAGTTTGAGGACACATTCCCTCATGGTGTGGAGGGCATGGCATCAGGAGCAGGAGGTGTGCATCCAGTGAGATGGATGCAGGTGCTTGGCTCACTTTCTTCTTCTCATTCGGTCCAGGGTCCCAGCTCCTGGCATGGTGCTGTCCACGTTCAAGTTTTTTTTTTAAATTTTTTATTTATTTATTTATTTATTTATTTATTTATTTATTTATTTATATTTTCCCTCAGTTAAATCTCTCTGGAAACACCTTCAGAGACATGCCAGGAGCTGAATTCCCTACGTGATTCTAAAGCCGGCCATGTCAACAATGAAGAAGAACACCGTACACTCCACCTCCACTGTGGTGACTCTTCCAAGTCTACTTCGTTCTTGGAGTCCTTTGGGCTGCTCTGCAGCCATTTGTCAGTTTCTACGGAAGAGTCTCCTGAGTCAGGTAAGGGTGGCACTCGCTTTTGTCACTTTTTCCTTTGGTCACAGAACCTGTGTGATGTCATAATCTATGTATCAGGTTGTCTGTCTTTACTCTTGTGGTGCTGGTAATTATACTCGGACCTCTCACCCGCTGGGCAAATCCTGTGCCACTGAGCCACATAGCCAGCTCACTATCCGTGTCTGAAGAATGTCATGCTATGGTTTGCTAAAGTCCCGTAGACCTACCTTGGCGAAATTCGGACATGGAACACACAATCTGGGGCTGACAATGGGGCACCTTAGGGCCTGCTTCCCTGGGAACAGAGGAGGCCGTGTTCTCAGAGGGAAGATCTCATGGGTGCTCCAAACCAACCTACCAGCTTCCTCGAGGCCTCTTACCCTTTGAGTGACACACAGGGGAGTAGCCCAGGGATGGGATGAGGGTATGTGGGAAATGACAGGACACTGGGCTCTCCATTAAGTTCCAGTTTTCCTGGTGGCTTTGTCCTTTCCCTCAGACTGGGAAGTGTATGTGCAGCTGCTTGGCCCCTAGAGACTTGTTGGGTATGGCCACTGAATGTGGCAGGGGGTTGAGGACTCCAGATACTTCCGTTCGTTGAGGTGCCAGCTCTTGCTGCTGACAGTAGGTCACTAACTGGTGTCACCATCGAGCTCCTAGACAGGTCAAGTGGAAAGTCAGACGGTAGTGGTTAATGGGCACCTCTCCTCGCACTCCCAGGGCAGAGGTTTGCTGCTTGTGGATGGACTTACAGGGCCTTATGTCAGAAGGCTGAGCTCTGGCTGGAGATCAGCACAGGCCCACCTCTCAGACTCCTGCTGGGACTTTGCCAAAGGCTGACGGCTGCTCTTCTTGGCTCAGATTAGCAGAGAGCAGGAGAGTGGGTACAAACACAGATGCCACCAACCGCTCAGTGCAGGAATGGTTACAGGATTGCTCTGTCCACAGCCTTTGGCCAAATCGATTCACATAGCCACGCCCAACATATGTGAACACGTGTGTGAGTAGGATTCACCATGATCTTTCTAGGATGTAGTTCTGCAAGGCCTGTCATAAAGGAGGTGTCTGCACAATTGTAACCAGAAAAGTGTGTAAGGATTGTTAATTAGGTCGGATCTAGCCTCAGCTCCTCCCCAAAAATCTGAGTGGACACCACGCTGTCCTGGTGGCCTGAGTGAGGGACTCTAGCACTGGTGACCTTTCCGAGGGAATGGTTATGACCTTAGGGATGGCCTGTAACCCTGATGTCCTAGTCCCTGGGCTACAAGTCATGGCCCCATATCATATTCATGTAGTGACAAGGTGGTGGGAACAGAAAACTCACTGGTGCCTGTCACCACCAGGCTAGTGACTGCCACTGAATATCTATCGTGGCCAGCAGTGTGCTCAGTGACCCGCTCTGGAGCTCTGTGAGAGATAGGTGACATCACCTCCATTCTCTAGAGGAGAGAAGCAAGAACTTGGAGATGACGTCACCACAGCGGCCCCCCTGCCCCCCCCTCGTGAGGGTTGGCATGCTAATGATAATCCTTCAAGCTTCCTTGGACCTGCCTTTGTGCAAAGGTTTTTCTTTGAGGCATCATCTTCTGTAGCCAGGTTGGCTTCAAACACCCTATGAAGCTGAGGATGGCCTTGAACTTCTGATCCTATCACCTTTATCTCCCTACTGCTGGAATTCCAGGGCCTGGTTTTAGGAGATGCTGGGGATGGAAGCCAAGGCTTCCTGCTTGCTAGGGAAGTACTCAACTTCCAGAGAGCCACATCCTCTGCCTTGCAAATCGATTTGAACTTGAATCCACAGAAGGTTGTACAGCTTGTAAAATCGCCTTCCTCCAATGTAGGGGTGTAAACCCTCCATCCTCAGAGATACTCAAACAGAAACCTGGGTGGCCAGCTTCTAGAGATGTTGGAGTGGGGCTCGGAGGAGGCAGAGGCTGGTGGCAGAGCCAGCACATCCCAAAGACTCCTTCCAGCTTTGGGGAGTATCTTAGGCACTGTTCTGTTGCTGTGAAGAGACACCATGACCACAGTAGTGTTTAGAAAGGAAAGGAAAGCATTTGCTAGGCAATGGTGAAGCACATCTTTAATCCCAGCACTCCGGAGGCAGAGGCAGGTGATTGCTGTGAGTTCGAGGCCAGCCTGGTTTACAAAGTGAGTCCAGGACGGCCAAGGCTATACAGAGAAACCCTGTCTCGAAAAACCAAAAAGAAAGGAAACCATTTAACTGGGGTTGGCTTACAGTTTCAGAGGTTAGCTTCATTCATGGTCCTCATAGCTGGGAGCATGGTGGTGGTGGCATGCAGGCAGACAGGGTGCTGGAGAAGCAGCTGAGTTCTACATCCAGATCTGCAGGCAGCAGAAAGAGAGCCTCCGGGCCTGGCATGGGCTTCTGAAACCTCAAGCCCACCTCCAACAAGGCCACACCTCCTAATCCTTTTAAACAGTGCTACTCCCTGGGTGACCAAGCATTCAAGTCTATAAGCCTATCGAGTGTTGGCTGTTCACTTCCTTTATTTTTTTTTAATTTTTTTGTTTATATTTTATTTTGTATACTTGTAAATTTTGTATACTTTGCAGGAAAGGGTGTGGACCCCTGCTTAGGAGCTCTGGCAGCCAGGCTAGGCAGCTTCAAGTTTTGCCTCTGGGCTCCCTACATCTTTCCCTGGGTACCCTTTTTCAGCTCTTCAGTTCCCTTGGGTGCCACACCCTATGGTCCCTGAAAGGGGTGCTCAGATCTTTAGGCTGTGCTGCTGGCCTCTCTACACCTCTGGACAACAACAACCTCAGAGCTCTAGAGTGGCTAAGGTTAAAGAAATCCCCACAGCCCTGTAGGCTGAGATCAGACGCCTGGAGAAAGTGGGAAGCTGAAGCCATGGAGAAAACAGCAGCTCCTGAGGCTTCAAGTTAAGGCTTGCTGCCGCCAGGGAACTGAGGGGGAGGGAGGCATGTTTAACTGCAGCTGGTCTGTGAGCTTTCTGTAGCTCCTTCTTTGTGGCAACAACGTATTAAACTACCCATTCCCCTGAGACAGGGAGCTTTAATGGTCTGGCACTGTCAGCCAGGGACCAGGACTAGGAACTTGACCCCTTAGTATATAAATTCATAGTTTAGTTAAGGAAAGTTGTTTTCTATGTTTAGTTTAGAGTTCAAGTCTGTGTAAACCCCTTAGGGCATGAGTTAATAGGCCCCCCCCAACACCTCTCTGTTAAACAATTCTAGACTCCAACTGTCACAAAGGCCATCCCCCTCAGACCCCCCTGTGAGACCCCTCCCAGATTTATGCTAATTTTATGCATCACGACTGAACAAAACCCTACCAATCCCTAAGCTTCCTCCAAGCTCAGGACTTGAACTCCTACCAATCATCACTCCAGAAATCTCTGCGCTAGAAAGCGCTGCCCCTAAAAAACAAAAAACAAAACAAAACAAAAAACCAACAACAGCAACAAACCCTATATAAAGGCTGTGTTTGCCCAGGTCTCTGCTGTCTCCTGGAAACAGAGACAGCAACTCCTGGGATTGTTCCTCCTCTCCTGGATTCGTCCCTCCAATAAATATCTCCTAAGAGATGTACTACCTGATACGACTCTCTCATCAGAAGAAGGGAAGGAAGAAAGAAGAAACAAAGGGTAGGGCTCAGGCTCCTCAGCTCCTCAGGACTTGGGGCAAGCCTTCCCTGAGAGCTGCAATGGTTGGAAAAGTAGTGAAGCTTAGGTTCCTAAGGTCCTCAGCTCCTCAGGAATTGGGGTCACCCTCCCCTGTCTGTGCTGAGGAGGCCTCCTTCCAGAGCTGTGGCCTTCTATGTCACAGAATTACTCTTCCCTTTCCTAGACACCGTCCCACCTGATCAGGAAGGCAGGGGCCAATCTTAGTCAAATCACAGGGAATCAAACGGTCACATTCAAGGCTAGTTGGTCAGCTGACACAGGGCCACACTTTGCATCTAAGTCTTTGGCTCCCGTCCTTAAGAACCATGGCCTGCACGTGTAGGGTAACATCTCTGTTCTGTAAGGGTGGGAGGTGATGGAGGCCCACAGAGGTGGCCATGCAGGACACTTGCATGCTGGGAGTTGGACATGGGTCTTAGGTGGCTATCTCTCTGACTTTCCTGTGGACCTATGGGCTGGGAGTCTGCTACCTCTGCTGCCAGGCCAGAAGGGAGGAAGTAGGACAAGGAATGACAACCACCCTCCACTGCTTGTCTTCTCATTTGGCAATGTATACATAGTAAATAAATCTTAAACAAACAAACAAACAAACAAACAAAAGACCACTATTAGAAATGCAAATGCTTCTAGGCTACACTCAGAGGTTTTGTGTTTTTCATACCACATAAATTATCCTCCTGGGCTGGAGAGATGGCTCAGCGGTTAAGAGCACTGACTGCTCATCCAGAGGACCCCGGTTCAATTTCCTGCACCCATATGGCAGCTCACAACTGTCTGTAACTCCAAGATCTGGCACCCTCATACAGACATACATGCAGGCAAAAACACAAAAAACAAAAAAACAAAAACAAAAAAACAAAAAACAATGCATATAAAATAAAAATAAATTGTTAAAAATTATTCTCTTCTCCCCACACTCCAAGACTTACCTGAGATTGTTTGTATTACAAAAAGCCAGAGGGAATAGAGCCATTTGCTGGTCCAGTCAAACTTGGCCTTTGGGATGAGACCTGCTTCAGCACAGGGGGGGGTTCCCTGACAGTCTTCCTCCTGTAGGCAGGCTAGTGGTCCGGTGGTTGTGGGGACACAGCCCTGGCCTGCTCTGTCTTCTTCCTGCAGAGAGCCAGAAAGCTGAGGGCAAAGCAGGCTTGGCTCAGGGAAGGCATCAGATGGGCCACACTGCCTGACCCCAGTCCCTGTCACTTTAGGAGACAAAGGCGGGGCTTCAGTTCCCAGAAGCTGGTGAACTCTTGCTTCCTGTCTCAGTCTTTTCCTTCCGCCATCACCAAGTCGATCATTGACCCCTTCCTGGAGCAGCTCATGGGTAATTTTCAGCTTAATCCTCACCATGGGGACAGGCTACAGAGAAGGGAGGCTGGTAGTGAGGAAAGTGCTTGGCCTGCAAGCTCGAGAACCTCAGTTCCATCCCCAGGGCACACATTGAAAAGCTGAGCATGTGACACTTGCTAATGTGACACTCGGCTCTTATCCCAGAGTCTCTGGGACTCACTGGCCAGCCCTGACCCAAATTGGCAAGCCCAGGTCCCAGCGAGAGATTGTCCCCTAAAAGGAGGTAGATGGCTCCTGAGGAAGGAGCCTGGGATTGACCTCTGGCTAAAGCATTTATAGGTATGCACCAGCACACATCAAAACAGACACACACCAAAGCCCCAGGCTGCCTACTTGTGAGGATACCCTAAAATGAGCAACTATGCCCAGGTGTGACAGGGCACACCAGGGTCAGCCAGTGGCACCTTCCCGCTTCCATACACTCAGGCTGTGGTAGGAGGAGGTTCTGGGTGTTAGTTATCTGCCTGTCACTTTTAATGTGTCCATTTCTCATAATCTCCCTTGCTACAGTGTTCTTTGCTAATCCACAAGGGGATTGGCCGTATGGGGTTGTGGGCAGGGCTTCTAAAGGGAAGTGACCTTGGACTGTTGCTGGGGATCTGAGATCTGATGAGGCTCAGGCTTCCGCGTGGCATCTGCTAACCTGGGCTCCGGGTTGACTCTCCCCTCAGAGCATCTTGCCTGCCTTTTTCCTTTTGTTCTCTCTCTCACACATCTATGCAGGACATTTCCTGGAAAGACATCAATGCCCGGGCTTGACATATGCGGGTTTTGAACATTGCTTTTCCGGCTCGCCTGCTGCCGGTTCTCAGGTTAGTTCAGCGGCTGCCATGCTGACTCTTTGATCAGAGCCTGCCGCTCCTGCTCCTGGGTTGCTGCTTCAAACCGCCCCGGGAAGTTTCCACCTTACCCCCTAGAAGCCGGTCCAGCTTCACCTCATGGGTGAAGGGGCCTTGTGTGTGGAGGGTCATCAGGGCGCTATCACAGGCTGCCTCCTCCTCCTCCTCCTCAATGCCCTCCAAGCTGCCTGGGTCACACTGGGCTCTCTGAGCTCAGGGGTGACTCCTGCTGCTGCCGCTAATTGTGTTTGGTTCTGTAAGTGACTGATTTCCTACTGTCTCTGACTCATGTTAAGTCCTTCAGAGCAAGAATGTGCTTTCTGCTCTTTCATTCCCCCACAGGTCCTTGGGTTGAGCTGTGCAGAGGCAAGGAAATCAAATCAAGATGACGCTTATTTAATGTGGGCTAACTGTCAGGCACCCCACTGGGGGCGTTGGCATCCCACTCTAATTTGCTTCTTACCAGGCAGCCCCGAGAATGGAATAACTGGCCACACATTTTTTTGCACATAAAAGAGACTGACACAAGACAGACAGATAGCATCCCAAGACCAAAGAGGAAGGTCACGCCAAGAGGAAGGAACGGGTGAAATTTCAATGGTGTATCTTTTGTCCTTGTGTCCGTCCAGCATTCATTTGTAATTCTAAAAGGTCTTCTTCGTGTATGTGTGTGCATCTGTGCGTTTCTCTTGGTGTGCACACGTCACGATTTTCCTGTGGAGGTCAGAAGACAGCATCAGGTACCAGTCCTGGCCTCCCATCTTGCTCAAGCCAGGGTCTCTTGGTTCTTTACAGCCACGTTCACCAGACTAGCTGGCCTGAGTGCTTCCGGGGATTTCTTTGCCTCCCTCAAAGAAGTGCTGGAATTACAGACATGCTCCACAGGGTCCCCATTCCAGCAATCCCTTCTCTGGGGATTCGAATTCAGCGTCCCACACTTGCTTGTAGTCGTCACTTTTCCCACTGAGCCATCTCACTGGCCTGAGGAATGTGTGTCTATTTATTTGTTTTTAATTAATTACTTAATTGGTTGAGTCTGGGTCTCACTGTGTAGCTCCTGCTAGCCCGGGACTCCATATATAGACCAGGCTGATCTCAAACTCCCAGAGACCCACCTGCCGCTGCCTCCTGAGTGCTGGGATCAAAGGCGTGTGCCACCGGTGCCTGGCCTTCCGTCAGCATTTACCAAGCTATTGGGCTAGAGTCCTGGCTGTAGGGGGGGGGGCAGGGTGGAAGTGTGTGGGTGTCTCCTGAATAGTGAATAAAGGTGAAGACTCTGGAATCTAGAGGCTTCAAACCCACATCAGCCTTTGAGCTTTCCCCCTCTCTCGGGCTCTGACTGTGTGGGCAGCTGTTAGGATGGAGCCAACCATTGCTCCAATCCGCCTTGTTTTCCAAACTCTTGGGGATGCACTTATATAACACTTACTGTGCAACTGAGGCCGTTCAGAGTGCTTCCGTGTGCGAGTGATGTTTTGCTGGCCCAGCCCTCTTTGGTCAATGCAACTATCATTACTTGTATTTGACAGGAGGAAATGGCGGCTCAGTGCTCTTGGGATCCAGACACAGTCGGCCTGGCTCCAGAGCCCTTGGCTTTAGCCTCTCTATGTTGCTTACTATGTATTTGATAAATGGTGCTGGGACTGACTGAATGACGTCACTCAGGCAAGTGTTGCCAGATCCACTAAGGTGGGCCTCCTTGAGTCCCTGAGGGGCCACTTCAACCACGTTCATCTTTGCCTTGGACTCTGCCTCAGAGTGAAGGCATGATCCCAGGGAAGAGACCTTGGGCGCCACCCCTGGCTGTGTCGTGGAGAGGGCTGCCTAGTGTGATCCGTGTCTTCCAGCTGGGTACTCTGCTCAGCCCTGTGCTTGGCAGATATTTCTACCTCCTATCTCTCTTCCTACAGTCTGAAAGCAAAGGGCTTCTCAATGGAGGCAGCCCAAAGGCCTGGCCTCAGGCACCTGAGCTGATTTCAAAGGTTTTCTATTTGATCTCACAGGCCTCTTTCTACCTCTGACTGGAGGCAGGCAGTAGCATCCATACGCCACCTCTGACAAGTCTCCATATTGCTGTGCCATCCTTGGTATGGCTCAGGCTGGCAGCCTAGATGGAGGAAGCAGCAATCTGTGGGTATGGGGCGGTGGGTGTGGCTGTGGTGGTGTGGGTGATGAGGCTCTCAGATCAGAGCCAAAGGCGCCTTCATCCTTTGAGCCTTTCTTTCCTTTGTGTCTCTAGCTGTTTGAAATTTAAGATGCCCTTTGAGGAAGATTCTGTGTCCCAAAGGAAGCTGGGGTCTGTCTGGGTTCCAAGACGGTGGCTTGCTGCCCTCTGCTGCTCTGCCCCCCCTTCTCACTCTTATATGAGGTATTTCTATACATAGGAAGGTACAGGGGCCTGGGCATGTGGCTCAATTGGTAGAGCGCCTGCCCACAGTGCATGTACCATCTCAAGCATCTCATAAAGGAGGCAGGGTGGTGCACACCTGGGATTCGAGCATTTGGGAAGGTGAGGCTGGAGGATCAGGAATTCAGCATCCTCCTTGGCTCCTGTGGCATTTTGAATGAGGTGACCCCATAGACTAGGGCATTAAATACTTGGTCTGCAGACCGTGACACTGTCTGGGGAGGCTTGGGAGGGCCAGCCTTGTCAGATGGGGTGTGTTGATGCAAGTTGAGCTTTGAGAGCTCAAAGACTCATGGGATGTTGAGTGTGCTTTCTCTGCTTTCTGCCTGTGCTTGAAGATGGAGGCTCTTAGCTTCCTGCCTCAGTCACCATGCCTGCTGCAACACCCTCCGCTTGTGATGGTGATGGACTCTCTTCTCTCTGAAACTGTAAGTCCAAATAAAATCTACCTTTTATGTATTGCTTTGATTATGGTCTTTCATCAAGGTAACATAAAGTAACTAATATAGCTACATAGAGAGTTAGAGGCCAGCCAGACTATATGAGACAAGGTCTTAAAAAAGAAAAAAAAAAAAAAAAAGGAAAAAAAAAAAAAGGGACAAAGATAGCATTGTGGTTGAATGAGAAGTGTACCCAACAGGCTCTGAACACTTGATCCCCAGTTGGTGACATTGTTTGGGGAGATTATGGAACCTTGAGGAAGTGGAGGCTTATTGGAGGAAGTACGTCATTGGGATGGGGCTTTGAAGGTTTATAGCTTCACCTCACTTCCTGTTCACTTTCTGCTGTATGGTTGAGATGTGATCAGCCAGCTTCCTGCTCTGGCCACCCAATGCCACGCTTTCTCTGCCATGATCCATACCAGAGAACCGTCATGCCATTCAACCCTTTGGAAACATAAGCCAAAACAAACCCTTTCTTCTTAAGTGGCTTTTGGTTACAATTCTTTATCCCCATATTAGGAAAGTGACAAGTAGAAATGGGTACTGCAGAGGCCCCAATTATCACCACTAAGCATTAGTCTAACATTTCAGAGGCACGGACACTCACACCTGTGCTCAAGTACTTGTCCACTCATCCTCCTCCACCAACAGAGACACCTGTGGGACACCAGAGTCCCTGGTAGCATCTTACCTCTCTTACTTGACTTGAAGAGGGCCACACATTCTAAGAACCCCATCTTACTGGTGAAGCATCCAAGGCTCAGGGGTGTAAGCTGGAACCAGCCTTTGGTTCCACGGGCTGAGGTTGTAGTACCAAGATTTCAAAGCAAGATCCATGTCATTGTCAACTGCAATGTACCTCCTGTTGCTCTGCCTGCCAGGAACGTTCTCTGTGCCCTCAGTCCCCTGGTGCCGGCTGACTGTCAGCAAATAATGTCCGACCCCAATTCCTCCCTACAATCCATGCAAAGGGGGTAGAATGCAACCTACTACCATGGGCAGGAAAGTTTGCCTGTTGGTGGCAGGGTGTGGCTGCTCTTGAACCCACAGGTTTCTTGGGGGTTCCTTAACATGGCGACTGACTGGAAGGTTTCAAATAGCAGAAACCAGCTCCTCCTCTCCCCTTCCCTTGCTTTTGGGTGTTAGGATATCTGAGCTCCCTTCAGGGGAGAGCCCTTTTCCGCTCTAGCCGCTGCTGCTGGGGTGGCTGGCACTCTTTGGCGCTTGCTGGCTGGCAGCTGGACCATACTGACCTGTTCTGCTGTCATGTGGCTTCCCCACCATCTCAAGCACCACTGGGAGTACAGGCATGCATCACTCACTGTACCTGGCTTTTTTACCTCAGTTTCTGGAGCTCCAACTCAGCTTCTCAAAGAGACTGCATTCTGAGGCTCCAGGTAGGCATGGGTTGAGGCAGAGGCGAGGTGCACTGACCCACACAGGTGCTAACTCACCCTTGCCAGCTGTGTGTTTAGAAGGACATTTACCTTGCTGGTGCTGACGGCCTTCCTGGCCATGCTGTAGTTGTCAGGGCTTATGAGCATGGGACTCATGAGACAAATGTAATGCACACAGGGGGGTAGCTGGCAGTCCGCCGACTGCAAACAGAGCAGTGATTCCCCTGCACTGCTTTCTCTATCGTTAAATGGACAAGAGGCGAGTGTGGGCGGAGAGCAGTGTTTGCTTTTGTAATGGGATATATTTAGCAGGTAACGGATTCCGATAGGCAAAGCAAGTGTTTTCATTTATTTATGTATTTGTAATTACTGGAGCTTAAGGGATAATGGCGGACGCCTTACCCTGTGCCCAACGTTGGAACCCAGTAAGGAACAGGTGCCGAGATCAGCCAGAAGGAAGTCAGATGCCATCCTGATGGCAGATGCTGTCCACAGGGTGTGGCCTGATGGTTAGCCCCTGGCAGAGCTGCCCCAGTCAGGCCAGCAAGCAGCTCCTGGGCAGTCCTAGTCCTGGCCCAGGAAGCTCTCTATGTGTGCATAATAGGAAAAGGTGAAGTGAGTCATGCATGGTCCTTCCAGGCTAGGGAAAGTGAGAAGCTGGCAGTGGGGCAGTGACAGGGGAAGTGTGTGTGTGTGTGTGTGTGTGTGTTGTGGCATGGTGTGTGCATGTGTTGTGTTGTGTGTGTGTATATAGTGTGGGGTGGGTATGGTATGGTGTGGTGTGTGTGTGTTTGTGTCAGTGTGTGTGTGGAGTGGTGTGTGTGTTTGTGTGTGTGTATGTGGTGGGGTGTGTGCCTATGGTGCAGTGTGGAGTGTGTGTGTGTGGTGGGATGTGTGTGTGAGTGTGTGTGGTGTGGTGTGGTGTGGAGTGGTGTGTGTGTATATGTGTGGTATGGTGAGGGGTGTGTGTGTGTGTGTGTGTGTGTGTGTGTGTGTGTGTGTGTGTAAAGGATGAGGGGAGGGAACCTCTACAGGTAGTTGATCCAGGCTTAGTGCCAAGGAGAGAAGCCAGCCTCCTCTGGGCCTGGAGGTGGGAAATGTTGATACTGTGTCCTTTAAAATCAGGCAGACTCTGCCCATGGCCCAACTTTTCATAAGGCCCACAATGCCCACCATGCGGACTCACCGCCATTCTCCTCCAGTCTTACCCATCCTCTGCTCCTTCCCATGGGAGGGTTTAACCCCGCAGAGCCACTATCAGGTCCTCCAAAAGTATCTCACACTCTCTTCCCTTGGGCTTTTGAACTAGCTGTTCCCTGGGCCTAGAGCTCCCTTTCTTCACCTTTTCTCACTGCCAACTCTGACTTAGCTCTCAGGCCTCCACTCAGCAGTCA
>OU015754.1:73800128-73815836 GCA_907169655.1 Acomys percivali | reverse complement strand
TCTCTCTCTCTCTCTCTCTCTCTCTCTCTCTCTCTCTCTCTCTCTCTGTGTGTGTGTGTGTGTGTGTGTGTGTGTGTGTTTTCACATGAGCCAACCTTGGGTGTCATTCATGAGCTGTCCACCTTGTCTTCTGAGGCAGTATCTCACACAAATCTTAGACTCAATGATTCAACCAGGTTGGGTGGCCAGTGAGTCCCAGGAGTCCAGCTCTCTCTGCTTTCTCAGTGCTGGGATTTCAGGCACAGGAAATGTGGGTTCTGGGGCTTGAACTTGGGTCCTCATGTGAGCACATTACCACATAAACTGCCCCTTCCACCTCTCCAGCCTCTTTTGGAAACAGATCTGACTGTGTTGCTTAGGCTGGCCTTGAACTTACCAACCTCTCCCTCAGCCTCTGGAGTAGCTGGGAGTGCAGGCATGTACCAAGTCCAGCCTGTGTTCCTCCAAACCATGTCACTGGGAGATGACAGACCAGCATCAGAGGTAGGCAGAGCATCTGGGTGCCATAGGGAGGGGCTCCCTGCACCCAAGAGTCAGCCACACTGGGTTCTGACCCTGACTCTCTATATGAACTGCACTTGTGCCATCTTGAACAAGGACTGTCTTCAGTTTCCCTGTTTGAAAGCATTGGAGTTGGTCTAGGGTGCTCTCTGAGGATCCACCAGCTTCCTGACATCCATGAACACACTTTCTCTGAGACTCAGGCTTAACACAGCCCACGTATGTGTAGGCTGGTTTAGGTGCAAACAGAGGGGGCTAAATGTGGGGACTATCTTAGTGACACATCTGCTGCCAAGACATTTACCCCAGCACTCTGGAGAGCTTCCACCACAGGTCCCGATTTCAAAATGCCAGTGCTTGGGTGATATGCCTTTCCTCTTGGGAGGAGGGTTAGCTCTTGTGGATGTTGAAACTGGTTTGTGTTTCCTCAGTCCAAAGCCACCCTCTGTTAAGGTGGCTACCCTGGGCTGGGGAAACAGGGCATTTTCTTCAGACTGATTTGGGGGGGGTAGTGGGGGGGAGGCCTGTATTTGCATCCCCAAGCTGAGTGGCTGTGGGGACATGCTCTGATTCGATTCTGGGAGCCAAGTCCCTCACTTGTCTGGGCCTCCCACGCACAGGCTGTTGGAGTGTTTTCTGGAAGAGGTGGGCTCCCGCCCAGCACTGGCTGTGCCAAGTGGGCAGGTTCTGAGGGGAAAACCCAAGACCAGCACTGAGGAGCTATCATGCCTCCTGCTTCTCTGAGGAACCCAGCTCTCCAGACTTCAGGTCCTTTGAACAGCAGCGGTGCTGTATTAACAACTCCGCTTGAGCAGAGAAGATGGCACAAGAAGGCTCACGCGCCCTTCGCCTGATGCATTATCCTAAGCCACTAACCTCAAGTTCTCAGTATTTATGTTCTTCACCTGAACACTGAGGTCACCTGAGGGACCACCAGCCCTGAGGACCTCATCAGCAGGCAGCTTGCCCCAACCTGCTAGATGGCCAAGATCTAAGGAGGCTGCCTGGCAGCTGACTGTGCAACATGTGCCCAGAATAACCAGGCCTAGCTAGGCATGGGCTTCCACAGGCTTTATCTATCCCTGCTGGCCTGGTGAACTCAGGTTTTCACTCTTTCTGAAAGAAAAAAAAACCTGTGTATATGTATATATATATATATATATACATATATATACATGTGTGTATATATATACATACATACATACATATATATATATATATATTTAATTTCACATGCATCTGGATGTGGGCAGCTGTGCCTTAGCAGCATGCGGAGGGCAGAGGACAATTTATGGTATTCAACTTCCTCTTTCCACCTTGTGGGTTCTGGGAATTGAACACAGGTTGGCTGGCTTGACCTGGCCACAAGCTCCTGTACCTGCTGGACCATCTTGCCCGCCTGAGCCCATCTTTTGCTGTTTGCCCTGTTGTTGCTCTAGCCCTTATCCATCACCTGGTCTACTTGCTTATTGTCAGGGTGTATAGTTACAGAGGCACCTCAGGGATGCCTGTTGATGAGCGCTGCCATTTCCAGCACTCAGAACAATACCTGCATGTGCTAGGTGCTCAGTAAACACCTGTAGAACTAGCGAAGTGTGAGTGAAAGAAGGACACGGAGTGAGCCTTTGCTCAGGCTCAGTCTTTCAAGGTAGTATCTTGTTCACACAGCAGCAGACAGGAGGTGAAGAGCATGCTGGAGCCCACCCTCAGTGCTGCCCTCAGTGCTGCCCTCAGTGACCACTTCCTCCCAGCCAAGCTTAGCCTCCTAGAGGCTGAGGTTACAACAGAATCAAGCCAGAATGGAAGAGATCTTAGCTCCCTACCCTAGGAAGTCTTGGAGTTGACAGCAAGAGGACAGAGCTAGGGTTTAAAGGTGTCCCCTGCTGTTTACCTTGGTGGCAGACTATTAGGTGATTTGGCAGAGACTCCTGGAGTGGAGAGATGATCAGACCCTCACAATGGAGGCTTCACAGAGTGCTTGGCTTGCATGCGTCCACTGCCTTCTGCAGTGAGAGGGCCCAGGAATGAAGGGATGTAGGGATGAAATTCTGTGTGGCAAGCAGGGAGCCACCTGCCCAGCAGCAGTTCCATCAGGAACCTCAGAACCATGGTAGGGGTGAGGTGGGGAGGATGGACTAATTTCAGTTCTTTATGAATGTCTCAACTTCAGAGACTGGCTCTGAGAAGCTGCTTTTATGTGCCAGGCCCTGGGACTCTGGTGCTGGGGGACCCATGTGTGTCATGTGTGAGCTCATGATGCCTTTGAGGAGCTGGTGATAGCAGGCGCGTGTGTGTGTGTGTGTGTGTGTGTGTGTGTGTAGTCTGTCATTCTTCAGGAGCTATCCCCCTTGTATTTTGAGGCAGTGTCTGTGACTGGGACCTGGGGTCAGAGTATTAGATTGTCCTGTGAGCCCCAGGGAGACTCCTGTCTCCTGCCCAACCTGAGGATTGCAAGCTTGTGCCACCATGCTTGGCTTTTTCCTCAGTGCTGGGAATCTACTCAGGTCCTCTCCTCTGCAAAGCAAGTACTGACCCTTGTCCCCAGCTTATTGGTGACTTTTTTTTTTTACAGTAACAGCCTCAGGCTCTTGCTTTTTGACCTCATGTCCTTGTCCAAGCTGCCTTCATAGCCCCTCACTCCAGACTTCATCCTTCATTGTGGAAAAGAGGTGTTTGTCCCTGATGACGCCACACTTTGTGGAAAGACTCGGGGGAGGCAGGCCACTGGGGACCGGATGAGGACACGGAGCTGCAGGCTCAGGAGAGCCATCCTCCCAGCTGCTTCTGGAGTGGGGGATGGTTTTTCCTCCCTCAGCGTCCTGGCATGCAAGGAGCTGATTTCCAGAGAGCAGCAAGAACCAGGCAGGGAGCCAGCTCCTCAGGAGAGTTCTGCATCCTCTGGGAGCCAGGATGGGACATGGTGCTGATGCTGGGTGTGAGAAGGCGATGACAGTCTCCTGCCCATCAGGCATCAGCCTGCTGAAAGGGAAGGGAGGACTGGGAGCCCGGAAAGGCAGGAGGGGCCATGGTGTTTCCCAGGTGCTGGCCTGGGGCCTCTCCCATAAACAAGGCAGCTTGCCAACTGCTGCAGGCTGGATCTTCAGTCTTCTGGAAGAACTATGCTGAAGCGAGGGATTTGGCCTGATGCGATAAGTCTGAGTGGAGGTCCAGAGGATGACTTGACAGGACAGCAGAACTGATCCTGGAGAGCTTCACTAAGAAATCAGGGAGGATATAGGTGAGACACCAGGAAGAACTTCCGGGTGTGGCCACTGTCCAAACCAGCAAACTATACAGTCAAAGAGGAGAGCGGATACCTGTGTGTGGATCACTGTTTCTGAATTCTGGGCAAGTTTGGAGGTCTCTTCCCCAAAAGGAGCCTGTGACTGCTCATTACATCACAAAGGAACAAAAAACTCTCAGAATCCTAGGAGCCAGGTGGCTGTAACAGACACCTGGAGGTGATGGCATTTGCACTGAGCCTTGGGGCTCCAGACACAGAGGGTGATATGGGCATGGACCCCAATGTCTTGAACCCCCAGGCTCTGTCTAGCTCAGGCAGCACTAGCCTGGAAACAGAAGAGTGAACTTTCCATGACAGACATCTGGCAAGGAGAGCACCTGACCCAAACCTGCCAGTCACCACAGTCCATTCCCTCACTCACATCCACGGTCAGTTCCACCGTGCCATGGGATCCAAGACGGTACAGAGAATCATCCAGAGAAGTCTGCTGAGAGCACCCCCATCCCAGGGTCAGTTACAGCCAAGGGGTGACCTGGACTCCTTCCTGCCCGTGCTAGACAGAGCTGGAAGAGACAAGACCGGAGTTTGTGGGTCTGAGCTATCCTGCGCTCAGTTTACACCGCTGTCTTTTACTGATCTTAGCATCTGCATCGGCACAAAGGAAACCTGAGATCTGGTGGCTGTGGAACATCCTCCTTTGTCTTTGAAGCTGCCATTGTGCATATGTGGGCTCACATGTGTTCACATGTGTGTGCCAATGCCCAGCCACCAAGGGTACTAGATTCCCTGACCAACTTCCTACCTCCTAGACATGGTGGTCATGTTCCTCTTCTGGAACTATCTGCCCACTAAGGAACCTTCTTCCAGTCTGATTCTGACGCCTTCATTCATGCATGACGTTACCTGGGTGTCATGTGATGTCCCTTATTCTGGAAACTCTTCAAGCCCCCCTGCATTTACTTCTCTCAAAATTCCTCCACAGGGTTAGGGAGAGTATGGGGTGGGACACAACCTCCCACTCTCCAGAACCCAAGGGCTTTTCTTCTAAATTACAGAAATCCTGAAGAGTTCCTAACTGTGGTGGGTGTAGCATGTGCATTTGTGTGGGTGTGCCCACCTGTGTGTGGTGTATGTGAGTGCTGTGTGGCTGTGTGGTCAGTGTGTGTGTGTGTGCGTGTGTTATGTTTAGTATATGCATATGTTTCAGTTCACACGTGCATTTCTACCTTTGCGTATATGTGTGAATGTTATGTGTGCATGTATGTTCCAATGTGTGTGTGTGTGCACACCTGTGTATATTTGCATGTGCCTTTGTGTCTCTGTGTGCTGCCATATGTATGTTCATTCTGCGAGTGTGCATGGATGTGTGTGCACACTTGTATATGTGTGTGCTGTCTGAGCCCATGAATACAAGCACGCAACCGTTCATTTTCACTCGTGGTTTCTGCCTGGTGTATTTGTGTGTACCTGTGCGTGTGCATTTGGAGGCCAGGCGTAGATGGAAGCTGACTTTTTCAATTGCGCTCCACCTGATCTTTTGAGACAGGGTTTCTTGCTGACCCTGAAACTCTGTGTTCTGACTGGGTGCCTCCATGGATCTTCAGTATCTTCTCCCTCAGCTCTGGTTTACAAATAACTGTGCACTTCCGCACCCGGTTCTTGCACGGGCGCTGGGATTCGAACTCCGGTCCTCATGCTTGTACTGCAGACACTTTCCCCACAGCCTTCTCCCAGGCCTCCCTCCATCTTAAGAGTCCTGGGGAGATGCCTGGGTTTCCAAGCAACAGCAGCCATGCTGGGCTCTGCTTCTTCTTTGCCCCAGGCTCAGAGTGGGTGACAGCAGATCCATCATTGCCACAACCCAGCTTGAGCCCCGATGCCGAGTGCTTGCTGCCTCCGTTCCCCTTGACACGCGGGAAGTTCATTATTTCCCTGACTGGCTTTTCTGGCACGACTCAAATTAATTTTCCATCTCTCCCCCTCTCCCAAGCCTCGCAGTCATTAAATGCCAGGGAAAGTTAAATAAACAGCTGATTTACAGAGTGGTTTTTTTTTTTCCTTCTTTCTCTTTTTCAAAAGCGGAAGCTTCTATTATTCAGCCAAGCCTAAAGGGGTCTGATTAAGGAGTTGGTTTGCCCTTCCTCGGAGCTGGGGTCAGAGTCTGCCTCAAGTGCCCCCGTACCTCTCTCCACAGAGGTCTGGGTGGCTTTTCCCTCACAGGGGGATGAGACAGGTGCCTGGACTGGTCCTGGGGCCTGAGCTGGGAAAAGTTTTAAGACATCTTCAAGTCAGCTCTCTATAGAGACTCAGAGAGGGAGAGAGACTTGCCCTGAGCTGCACAGCAAGGCCGGAGGCCTGTCAGAATTAGAACACTGAGCTTCACACTCTTAAGTCAATACTCTGACTCATGTGACAACCAAAGAAAAGTGACATGCCAGGCGTGGTGGCGCATGCCTTTAATCCCAGCACTTGGGAGGCAGAGGCAGGTGGATTGCTTTGAGTTTGAGGCCAGCCTGGTCTACAGAGTGAGTCTAGGACAGCCAAGGCTACACAGAGAAACCCTGTCTAGAAAAGCAAAACAAACAACAAAAAAAAAAAAAGAAAGAAAGAAAGAAAGAAAGAAAGAAAGAAAGGTGACACACTAGCACTGAGACAGCCATGTCCAGAGTACACCCAGACTGCACCCAAAGTGTGATCAGGAACTCTCTTGCACACATCAATCAGAAGCTGCTAAAGTGGGTGTGTGTGCCCACTATCACCCATGTGGCTCCCGTATTAACCTCTGAGATTGGAGCTCCTCTGCCTGGCGTGGGGGTGTCTAACCCCTGCTGGACAGAGACACCCTAGCTGCTGCCAGTCCCTGTCCTGAGGTCTCATTGAGATGGCAGCCCTGGGAGGGCTCCATGGCAAGTCACAGGCCCATACCCACAGCTGCCTCTTTTCCTCTGGCCTCCCTCCCTAGACCCCTCCCTGACAGGGCTGAGTCCTCTCTGCAAGGGGGCCAGATGCTCCCGCCAGCCAGTGGCTTTGTCAGAGAGGAGGTGATATAGGCAGACACACCTGCTCTGTGTCACCTGCTATGTGGTGCCTGTGATAAGGCAGATGCTGATCAGAGGGAACATGGGCTCTGGGATCCTCCAGCACCCCCGCCCCCCGCTCCCCGCCCCCTCGCCCCTTTAAAACAAACTAACCTGGCTCAAGCGTTTTATTACAGTAACAGAAAGTACACAGAGGCCCGGCATTTTGCCTCCCTGGACATTTGCTAAGCAATTACTGAGACTGTGTGCCATGCAGATTCAAAGCTGTATCTCTCCAGGGTGGGAAGCCGAGGGCTGAGAGGAAGCAGACACACAAGACAGTTATCCATTCCTGCTATGGCAGGAAAAAAAAAAAAAAAAAAAAAGCCTGCTTCACAAATAAGCCAGGCCCCGGGCTGTGTCCTACAGTAGTTACAGTTTCCACACTTAAGACTGACCTCAGAGCTCTGTGATGTGAGATTGAGTGCTGGCCTCGCCCTCCTTTACAGATAAGAGAAGTGAGGCAGAGAGAGGGTGAGTGACTTGTCCCAGGTCACACAGCAAGTAGGAGATAGAAAGAACAGAGGAAGCATGGATGGAAGGCAACTAACTCTTAAGAGGACTGTACGCCTATGGGTATGTGTGTGCTGGGTATGTGTGTGCACGCGCGCGCGCATGTGTGGTTTCCAGAGTGAGAACTCCCCACTGACCTCTGTTCTCACCTCTTCCCTAGCATCCTGTGCAGGGCCCTTTGGGCAGTCATGTGACCCTCCAGCCATGACTGACTGAACGAAGGCATCTAGGAGAGGTTGTGTGGGTCTGAAAGAAAGAAGAGCATGGTGGGGAAGTAGACAGTCCCAGCCAAGGTGGCCCTGACACCTTCCTTCAAGGCTCAGCTGAACTTCCTGATCCTGCCCTCTCCCCCAGGCTCCCTTGCAGCCTGACCGACAAAGCTCTCTAGTTGTCCCTCCCATACCCAAGTGGCTGGGGTAGACTGGGGAAGTGGGCGCGTGGCTGGTGCCGAGCCTGTGAGCTGCACTCAGGGTATAAGCAGCCCCTCTCCCTCCCATCCTCCTCACTTTAGCCTTGAGGAAGGTCCTGCCTAGGAACCGCAGGCCAGGTGTGGCTGGGACCTGAGTTGGCCCCTCTGCCTGGTTGCTGAGGCCCCCTGTGGCTCACATTCAATCTGTCTCATCCCCAGCACAGGGAGCTGAGTTAATTAAACACAGACTTCCCTACAGCAAGGAAAGGGAGCATCCTCCTGGAGAACAATTAGTATTTCCACTCCTCCTCCTCATTTCTCCCTTGCCCCCTAGGCTTGAGGCTGCTCTGTTGGTCCACCATAAATTATCGTGAAGAAGTCAGGAGACCAGAGGCACTATGTGCTGTGCTGGCCCCCCAACAGGGGAACAGCCTCTGCACCCTGAACATGTGTCCAGTAGAGGAACATGCTGAGCTGCTAGGAGCAGGTATCTCGGCCTCTCTGTTTTCTTGCTCACATCACAGGGCTTTAGACAGACTACCTGGTAACATCTGTTCATTTCAAATGAGAGAAGGCCTTAACAAGTGAAACACCTCGCCTGGTCATGCCCTGGGTCTCTCTGCCTGTGTACATGTTTATATGTGTGGCATGTGTGCATCTATGTATATGTGAACACACATGTATGCAGGTACATGCCTGTGTGTACAAATATGGAAGCCAGAGGTCAATGTTGGGTACCTTCCTCAATTGCTTCCCATCTTATTTTTTGAGATAGGGTCTCTCATTGTACCTGTGCTCACCAATTGGACAGCAAGTCTCAGGAATCCTCCTGTCTCCACCCCACCTCCAGCTGGGATTTCAGGCACATTCTGCTGTTTATGTGGGTGCTGGGGACCTGAGCTCAGGTCCTCATGTCCCTGGACCTTCCCCTCTCCCCTTTTTTCCCAACAGTAGCTAGACCCAGAGACCTCTAGCCAGCTGGGCCACTCACTGCCTTGCTGTGTGGAATCAGACAGGCTTTTTTTTTTTTTTTTTTTTTTTTTTTTGCCTTCTCTGGGCCTTGTGTCTGTACCTGGGTGTAATTCAGGCTTCAGGGAGAGCTAGAGGGCAGAGTGCTGCAGGGTGACAGGCACAAACAAACAAACATTCTGGGCCCAGTTTCCTTTGTTCCACAGCTTGCCTTACTCACTCAAGCAACCATGTTAAAGCCTTGTGCCTCAGCTTACTTCTCTGTAAAGTGGGCATGCCACTGCCCCTCCTTGAGGTCTAGGTAGTCAGCCCAGGGGGGGGGGGCTTTGGTGTTAGTTCCTATCCCAGCCCAACGGGTTGGCTGCTGCCTTGGGCTGGGGACAAATGGTGGGGGCTGTACTGAGAACAGGGACTTTGGAAGGGGCTCCCAGTATAGAACTCCTGTCCCCCTGTGGCTGAGAGGGTGGAGGAGGGGGATTTTTGGTGTCTTGGTGCAGGGCTGTCAGGAGGCAGCAGGACCCTTCAGAGAGGCGGCTGCTGCTGGGGCTGCTCCAGGCTTTCTTCTGGGAAGCCTATTTCCCATGCTTTCCCCTAATGCCAGTTCTGGGAGCCCCCTACATGCGAAAGATCAGAGGCCAGAGAGCTGTGAAAAGATCAGCCCCAATATTCATAGAGCCAGGAGTGCTGCCCAGTTGGCAGAGTGTTTGCCCAGCATGCACAACACCCTGGGTTCTGTGCACACACCTGTAATTCTATCACTCCAAGGTTAGAAGTTCAAAGCCATCCTTGGCTACATAGTGATTCAGAGGCCAGCTGGGCCACAGAAGACTTGGAAACTAGAAAAGAAAAACAGAAAACATTTCTTACACACCAGACATTAAATGGCAGCCTCCCTGATGATTCTCCTGGCAGCTGGGAGGGAGGAGGGGGAAGGGAGAAGGGAGGAGGAAGGGAGGAGGGATGTGGGGAAGAGAGGAGGGAGTTTGTAGAGGAGACAGGCTCAGGCACCTTGTTCAAGATACTAGTGCGAGAGAGCAGGGCTGGGGTGAGAGCCACACAATACACAGTTTCCTGTTCAGTCTCTGCTGTTGCAGCCCTTCATCGAGGATTAAACAGTGGTTGAGCTTAGCTTTCTGTCAGTCCCTGTCCCAGCACCCTCCCACATATTTGCTTATTGTTAAACTGAGGTCCCCACTTCCTATCACGGCAAGCCTGTGATGCTTACCTTTGGGTACCCTGAACACTCACATCCAGGTAGAGCCTGGACGGGGTCCATTCTTTAAGATTGGAGGTTCCCACTGAAAGAGTGATGGAGGCTCCCATCATAAGCATCTGGGTGGGTGATGGACGTTTATTATCATGTCCGGGCTCACAAACTGTGCAGGTTGGTGGGCTCTATGCAGCTGGTCATATGGTAGATATGCTCACATCGGTGTCACCACAAACACACGTGCAGCTGTTGTACTGGGTGTATCATCACTTGGCAGTGGGTGCTTTCCAACTACATCCTTTCATGGGACCGTGGAGGGATGCTGCTGTGTCATTGTCAGGAACTTCATGGCTTTAGGTGCTTGACTCCCTGAAATGAGCTCTCATTTTAGGCACGAGGGAGCTGAGGCCAGAGAGGACAAGCCACTCACTGCCTGGGCTGCAGCTCAGAACGGAGGCCTCCTTCCCACATTGCTGGGCTCTGATCTGGGTTTCTGGGGAAAGCCTCCATGAGGCTCTGCCTACAGGAGGAGCAGTCAACACACTCACTTCCCAAGGTGCCCAGGCTTCTCAGAGACCTGAGTTGGGGGAGGGGTAAGGCTGTCCTTGGTCCCTGCCCATGGCAATAAAGTCCAGCCTTGCTCAATGACATTCATGGAAAACCAGCCATGGAGCCAGTGTGAGCAGCAGATGGGTGGTCTGTGTGTCAGTTACCTGTGTCATTGCTGTGGCAAAACACTCAAAGAAACAGCTTAAGGAAGGAAGAACTTATTTTGGCTCACACTTCAAGGGTACACAGTCCATCACAGGGGCAAGACAGAGGTAAGAAGGTGAGGCGGTTGGTCTCATTGTATGTGCAGTCAGGAAGCAGAGAGAGTGGGGTGATGGTCTCAGCTCACTTCCTCCTTTTTATTCAGTCCTGGACCACAGCCTATAGGATGGTGCCACCCACATTCAGGGTGGGTCACCCCTCCTCAGTTATCCTCGCTGGAAACACGTCCGCTAGACAAGGCTCATGCTCTTGTACTGTAAGGTAAAGTACCCAGTGTGGAAACCAGAACCTTAGCTGTCTCTACTTCCTGGGTGGGGCCTTAAAGAACCCCTTACAGCAGAGGACATGAAAGGCCATGGTGGTGGGGCTCTCTGTCTCAGCAGCATCGGCAGGGCCCTGGCCTGAAGGTGAGCTGTGTTGAGGAGAGCATGCCATTAGAGGCATACCTCATGTCAGGACCCCAAAGGCCTTTGATAAGAGTCATACCCCACCACGGAGCCACCAGCTTCTCCGTGTTGTGTGCTCAGGTCCTCCAAGGTGGGTCTGGCTCTAACCAAGCCACACTGTGCAGCCATCTCACTGGTCCACAAGCCTCTGTGTTTCCCTTTCTGCTGCTCTCCTGTCACCTGCACATCCCTGGATTTCCTTTGGCACAGACTCAGTGGGGGAATCCTCTCCTGCTAACACAGCGAGGGGGTCTTAGGGTGCCTCATGCAGGAAGATAGCCCCATCTTTTGGTTCTAGCCTGGTCTACCATTGCCTAGAAAGACAAGAACAAGCTAGAGCCATTTCAGAGTCTTCAACCCCCCACAGGCTAAAAACAACCCGGCCAGGTGCGTCTGCAGCAGAGAGCGGATACCCTCAGTAAGGGTGTGCCTTTGCAGGTTGTTGTCTTTGTGTGTGTACATATGTGCATGTGCTCTCCCATGTTTGCACACATGTGGAGGTCATAGATGAACACTGATTGTCTTCCTGCATTGCTGTCCTCCTTGGTTTTTTGAGATGGGGGTCTCTCCTTGAGGCTACACCTCACCAACTGGCTACACTGGCTGTCCAGTGAGCCCCAAAGAAGCTCCTATCTCTGTCTCCCCAGTGCTGGGGTTATAGGAACACACTGACATGCCTGTCTTTTAATGTGAGGGCTAAGGGTCTGAACTGGGGATTCCATGCTTGCACGGGAAGCACTTTACCCAGTGAGCCCTGCCCCCTCCCCCCACCCCCAGCCCCTTTGCCACTCTCTCTGCTTCCTGGCTCCTCTGAGATGGACAGCTTTCTTTGTTTGCAACCCTTGTCCCTGGCATTCCCTTCCACCACCCATAGGTCCCAAAGCAGCAGAGGCAAGTGACAGACTGAGAACCCTCTGGAACCAAGAGCCAATGTAAATGCTTTCTCCTGTAAGTTATTTCCCCTGGTGTTTTGTTATGACAGCAAAGACTGGCTAACACAGCTACATAACAGCTCTATGCCTCAGTTTCCCCAAATGTGCATTTTAAGAGTCCCAGCTTCATAAGGAGAGTGTGTATACTCAGTCAGTAGCTTGTGCACGGCCCTAATGTGTGAGCCACTGTGGTGGCCACACTCCTTGAAGTCATGTGCAAGGTACAGGGCTGAATGAAACAGGCATAACGGCCCTAAGCTTTACTGCCATTTCCTGGCAGTTTGCTCAGCCTGACTTGACCCTTCTCTGAGCCTTTCTTGCTGGATTTCTCAGGTTTTCCTGTGCCAGCTGCACAGCAGCCTTTGCATCCTCTGACATCTCTGAAAGATCCTCCCTCTGCCCTCAGGCCTGGAGCTCAGTCTGGTAGTGGCTATGGGGGAGCTTCCTGGCTTGTGCTTCCCTCCTTCTGACCCTGTTTGTGGTGATCACACCCCATCACAGTGCCTGGACAGCAGGTGTGTGGTATTCCATGGCTGAGCTGAGGGATAATTCATTGGTGGCTCGTGTGGCCCAGGCAAGTCGAGTTCTGATCTGACACAGCACAACATACCTTGTCCCTCATCCCCTTCCTGTTTGTACCCTGTGCTCTATAGGAGCCTCTGCAGGCAGAACTGGCCTTCAGTGAGGCATAGAGGAGACAGAGGCTCAGGAAACATCCAGCCTGGAGGTCAGCACGCCTTTGTCTCTTACCAGCTGCATGGCCCAGGCAGGCCACCAACCCTTTCTGATGAGACATGACTCCGTGGGTCCATTTGGATCAGGGTGGAGACTTATATTCTCAAGAAATGTGGAAGCCTAGTCTACCTTCACAACATCAGGGGCCCGATAACAGTGTGGGAGATGATAAGTGCTCAGGAGACATTTGTTGAATGAATACAAGAAAGAGCACAGAAGCCATGCAGTGTGAGTCCCAATTACCACTGTCACTGGGGAAGAATGATTTTGCTTGGATTTTCTGACTGGCCAGATTCTCAAATCTCTCCTTTGCTCAGCCTTCTCCTTTGTGTGTGTGTGTGTGTGTGTGTGTGTGTGTGTGTGTGTGAGAGAGAGAGAGAGAGAGAGAGAGAAAGAGAGAGAGAGAGAGAGAGAGAGAGAGAGAGAGAGAGACATAGAGAGAGACAGAGACAGAGACAGGGACAGAGACAGACAGAGAGATAGGCAGACATACAGAGAGGTTGTTGGATAAATAAACAGAAGATGGGACAGAGAGGCCAGGGAACAGATAGGTAAGTGACAGCAGTGCTGTCACTTCTTTATCCTTCTCCCTCCCTCCTTTCTTCCCTCCTCCCTTCACTGTCATCCACTGAAGTCCCAAGTGGTGGAAGTAGAGGTTGCTGCAGACCCGGCACCTTAAGGAGCCACATCTTAGGGAAACCCCAGGGTATTGGGGTCATGGCACCTGGGCCAGTAAGGGACAAAGAAGCAACGCGGCTGGAAGAGAGAGAGACTACTGAGGCCAGAGTGAGATGTGAGCATCTCCTGGCCACTGACCTGTGACCTTGAATGAGCCCTGCCTGTAAGCCTGTAGTGGCCCTAAGGCCAGCAGGTACCTATGGCTGCTGGGGTGTGATGACCTAGGCTGTGGGAGTAGAGGGCCCAGGCGCTTCAAGAAGGGAAGGCAAGGGTCAAGGGTTGAAGGTCAGCTCCATAGATGGAAGTATCACAAGGACATGAAGAGGTCAGCACCACAGTTATAGAGTGGTCAGCCTTACAGCCTGCTTCAGCCCTGGGGATGAGTTCCCCCGTGTCACAGCCAGGGCCAGCCACGATGGGCCACAGAGAACAGTTGCTGAGCATGGTCCTTGGCCACCACTACTCTGCAAAGTTGTCTTGACATCTGAATGCAGATCAGCTGGAAAATTTCAGAGCTCATGTGAATGAAAACTCCAGACCCCAGGAACCGTTGTGACACTTTAATGATGGGGACAGTGGCAGAGCCATAAATAAGCCAGGCCCTACAGACTGGCAGCATCACCCTGCAAGAGCTGTCCAGCCCAGGACTCCTGACCCCTTCCGTTATAGCAGGAATGCCTAGGAAGTGGGAGGGACAGGAGGCCACT
Source organism: Acomys percivali (assembly GCA_907169655.1). Classification (NCBI taxonomy): domain Eukaryota; kingdom Metazoa; phylum Chordata; class Mammalia; order Rodentia; family Muridae; genus Acomys; species Acomys percivali. Next base: position 73,801,644 of record OU015754.1, on the reverse strand, counting down.
GAGCTGTGGGAGTCTGTCTACCTGTCTTGGGCCCTGGGCCATGTAGGCGTGTGGATGAACACCTGAGTGAACGAATGAACATGCCCTGGTCTGTGTAGGCGTGTGGAAACAGTGGTAATCACCCGCTGCTGTCATCCTGCAGGCCAAATGACTAATGCCAAAGCTCCTCAGCTCACACTGTGAAGTTGGCCTCCCCCAGGCTCAGTCACCAGGGTGAAATCCTTGAAGCGGCCCAAGGCTGTCCCTGGGGAGACATGGCACCTGCAGGCCCTGGCCTGGAGCCTACCTTTCCTGCCTCTGGAGCTCACTTCTTGCAGACTCCTCATCTTCTTCCAGTCCAGGTACCCCTGGCCCTGACTTCATTTGGGTCTGAGCTGAAGGGGGAGAGGGAACACAGGGACAGGTGAAGCCTAAGAAGAGGGGCCTCAGGGGCAGGAGTGAGGGGAGGAGGACTGTTTGTCACAATAGGTGATTCTCTGGCAACAACTGTACCTAAGACCCTGCCTTTGTGTTCAGCCCTTCCTTCCTCTAGCATCACACTGTAGAGTATACAGAAGGACTATGGTTTAAGACAGAGTTTTCTAGTGTTGCCCAGGCTAGCCCTTAACTCAAGATCTTCCTGTCTCAACCTCCCAAACACTGGGATTATAGGCATAGAGTTCATCTTCTCTCTTTAGACTGAGGTAACCGCTGGGCAAGACTGAGCTTGAGTAAGAGATTAACAAGGATGCCCTGGGGCTGGAGGGATGGCTCAGTAGTTAAGAGCACTGGCTGCTCTTGCAGAGGACCCAGGTTCAATTCTCAGCACCCACATGGTGCCTCATAACCATCAATAATTTCAGTTCTAGGGGATCCAGTGACATTTTCTGGCCTCAAATGGAATAATGCACTCGTGTACTACTCCCTCCCTCCCTCCCCCCCTCTCATACATGCAGACAAAGCACTTAACACACGCAAAAAGAAAATAAATTTAACTTTAAAAAGTTAGTTAAAGTCACTCAGAACTGACCTGCTAGGGAAGGACCCCCTGGAAGAGCCACTGTGTCCTGCAGGTCATGAGGGGTGGCATCCTAATCCAGCTGTGCAGTCTGCCCATCTCAGGTAGAGCACATCACCATGACAACAGCAGGCTCCAAGTGGTAGCTCTGCAGGCTCTAAGCGTCCCTTTGGCATCTAGAGGCCCAGGGCCAGGCTAGTTGGAAGAGGGTGCGGCTGGCAGATGTCCCTAGGCTGGGCCAGTGCCCCATCTACATTCATGGTGAGCGACAGCAGGTCTTTCAGATTCTAAGAAGGAAATGGCTTAATTTGACAGACAGTGGAATCCTCTAGGTACTGTGTGGAGCACAGAGAGAGGAGCCTATAGCAGAGCCTTTGGGAGGGGGGCCTCCAGTGAGAGTGGAATGTACTTGGTGGTGGGGGCTGAAAGCCAACAGACACTCTACAAATTCACTGCAGAGAGGGTGCCCCTGGTGGGGGCTTCAGGAAGAGAGGAGAGTCAAGGATGACTCCTGGGAGG
>OU015754.1:73758551-73793969 GCA_907169655.1 Acomys percivali | reverse complement strand
AACTTTACATACTGAAACATCCCACCTTCCCGGGCCCTGGAAGGAAGCTCCGAGGCCACTAAGTTCACCTTTTGCACTATAAAGATGACAGGATTGAGGGCCAGGGCAAATAAGACCCCAGTATGGCTAAAGACCCAAAAGAAGATTGAAGCTGGCAGCCCAGAGTTACCAGGCTTGAGCACAGTGTCTGCTGCTTGTGCAGGGCTTGGCAATGCTCATGCCTCTTTCTCATTAGTGACCTCCTGGCCTCTCTCTTCCTCTAGAGCCTGCAACAGAGCCTGGTGTTTTCTACACAGATAAAGAAGCAATACCGCCAGCTCCCACACTCATATATATTGATCAGCAGAGGTCATACCCTACATAAGACATTGGGGATGGTGGTGGAGTTTGCTAACACTGCCCACAGGGTCATTGACAGGGCTTCCAAATCTACACGCAGTCTGTTTCCCAGGCTGCTCTCTTCAAACCTTGCTCTGCCTCCCCACTGGACTCTTTGGCCCTAGAGATTTTGCTCTTGTCCCTTTCACTCTAGACTGGAAACCACTGACCTAACCAGGCCTCTGTTTTTGCTGCCTCACACCCACGGTGTCTGTGTTCTTGACTCCTATGTGACCATCTCAGGCTGCAGGCGTGACACACATTTGGCCTTGACAAGGACCTGGCAAGCCTTGGGGGCGGGGGGGGGGTGTTGGATATTTCCCCCTTCCCATTTTCACCCTGTCATTCTCCTCCAGCTGGATCCAGTCATCAGCTTAGACTTACCTGTTCTCGAATCTTCCCCAAAACAACCCAGCCTCCAGAAGTGACTCTTTTTCTCAACTTCCTACATCTTGTCTGTCTGTCTGTCTGTCTGTCTCTCTCTCTCTGTGTGTGTGTGGTGTGTGTGCGTGTGCGCGCACACGTGCGCTAGAGCCAGATGTCAGTATCAAGTGTCTTCCTCAACCCCTCACCACTCTAGCTTTTGAGGCAGGGTCTCTCCCTGAACCTGGGGTTCACTGATGCAGCTGGGTTGACTAGCCAGGGACCTTGCTGACTGCCTCTTCTGAGCTAGGGTCACAAGCATGTGCCACCATGCCCAACTTCTGTGTTTGTGCTGGGGAATCACACCTGGGTCCTCATACTTGCACAGCAAACACCTTACAAGCTGGGGGTAAGGGATCTTGGGATCTTGCTAAGTAGGGGGCATCTCCAGGTCTCTTCTCCTCTCAACCCCTCCAGTATGGGCATTTTGAATAAGACTTCAGACTCCTCAGTGTGCGTCCTTTGCACCCTGGGGCCCACCACTCGCCTTGTCTGTTTCATTTTCCCATCCCTGCTCCAGCTCTCTCAGTGACACCATGATGACTTCGTCACATGCCCCTCTCCCATTAGACTCACTGGTATCTTCAAGTAGCTAACTACATGTGCCCCTTTATCACCATATCTTCGTACTGCCTCCACCAAGAAGTCTTCTGTGATCACAATATCCTCATCTGGGCCTGACAGATGATGGTGATGAACTCCCTCCCTCCCCAAGGGGCAGACTCTTCTCTTGTGAATCTGTCATGTCCTTAGACCCTTTACTACCCGGAGTGCTGTCAGGTGACATTCTGGATTTTAAAGGCTGGGTCACATGCACTTTAGTCAGCTGCCTGGTGACATCTTTGCCATCCGAGGCTGCCACGATGTGAGGAGATTCAGTCTGGCTGCCTGCGAGGACAGAGCCTTGTCTCTCTCCCTGCTGATCTGGTCATTGGAAACATCTTGGATGGTCAGTTGCCATGAGTCACAGCTGCAGCAGAGTGCCATCTGTGAGAGCGCTCACATTGCTGCAAGAGATCAGCTGCTCTGGTTGCCTGTCAAGCAGCTCAGTACACATGCGAGAACCGCCCCCCCCCCAAGACTTCTCCCCCTAACAAGTCTCTGCTATGTGCAGCTGCTATTGTTTGTCCTGATGATGATGTTGGCCGCCTCCAACTGACTACCTCCATCCATGGCAGCTTTCTGGTGATCAGGCATTTCCTGAGCATCTGAGCTGCAGCTGGGTGGGTCAGGAGCCCGAGGGTGGCCCAGTGGACTGTGGGTGAAAGTGACAGTGGGAAAGTGTTCTAGTGGCCTCCTGCTGCAAGCGCTTGGTTGGGATGAAGGGAGCTTGCTCGTGAGAGTGGATCCTGGAGGATGCCCTCTGCCTCCCACTAACTGACCTCTGTGCAAGAGACAGAGACAAACTTCAGGCCACTGGGTGTGGGCTGGGAACTGGGTCTATCCTGTGTCTGGTGCTGGGTGGTGCCTCCTCCCTGGATCAGGGTCTCTTTCTGTGTTTTTCTGATGCCTACTGCTGGTTGTCATTGGGAAACCGTGGGGCATAGTCAGTGGAGAGCTGCCTACTTACTTTTCTGCACAGGCTCCGGCCCAGTTCAGTGGCTAGCCTGCCATGCTTCCCCTGTGGTGAACTTAAGATGGACTGTGCCCTGCCTGTCACCTTCTTGAAGGCGGTAGCTGCCATCCCACTTCCCATGATCCTCCTCTGCTGTGGCCTGATTTGAAGGCCTGATATTTTCCAGCTTTTTCTCTTTTGGTAAGGGAGGTTTCGGGGAGGGCTGGGCGGCAGCTCTGTTCTAGTCAGAAGCTAAAAGGCTCGTTGGGTTTTCTGATAGCCTTTGAATGGGCCCTTCTCACAGACAGCTCCTCACAGCTGTGAGCGCTTCAGACTCTGCACATGGAGGGGGGCAGAGCAGATATGAAAGGCTCCTCGGCTGCCACAGAAGAAGGAGAATGTGGAATAAAAACGACAATGTGGCTGATACATGAAATGGAGAAATTCTGGCACTCACTGTATCATTAATCTGTCTAAAGTGGCTTTGATCTCTTCTGCTTTAATTAACTTGTAATTATAACATGATGATTTCTGCAGCAGGCAGGATCCAGGAGCTGGGCCTGACAGCACCTTCATGTTCTAGAGACGTCCGTGAGGGGAGCTGCCTCATCTGCCTTTCAGAGAGCACTCCATACCCTGACCACACATGGACATGTGTGCATGCTTACACACACACACACACACACACACACACACACACACACACGTGCACCCTCACAATGCACACACTCAGACACAGGAACATTTCACATATTTGTTCACATGGGTACACATGTGTACATGTACACATAGACACCAAGTACACATAGACACATGTGTGCAGGCCCACATGCTTTTATATATATATATATATATATATATATGCGTGTACACATGAGGTCTCACATATGCACATACATACACACATTCACATATGTACTACTACACACCTACACTGATGTGTATACACACAGGCACAGTCACTCATACACACTCTCACATATTCATGCACCAACACACACCTACACATGTATACACGTATACACATACACACACACACACACACACACACACACTTTCACTCCCAGACTTATCTGCCATGTCATCATGGTGTAGTAGTCATGTGTTCATATGACTGCCAGGTGTCATTCTGAGTCGGGGGTTTATGACAGTGGCTATCTGAGTAAAGTTGGGGGTAGCAACTGGCAGACACATGGCACTCTCTGGACACCCTCACAGGTAGTTTGATCAGGCCTACTTTTTAAAGGAGGCCCTGAGACACCATGAGCTTCTCTGCTCAGTTGCCTAAAGTCCCCACCCTGCTGCAAGCCCCCGACCCCGCCCACAGGGGAAGGGGCAAGGGGCCCTACCACTGTACTCTGGATATTGGGTTTGGCTGTGAAGCTAACTGCTGGATGGCATAGCGAAAGCATGAGTGAGCATGGCTCACTGCCATTGCTGGGAGAGTGTGTGTGTCCGGGCTTGCCTCTGGCTCTGATGGTATTGTGATGCAGGGCAGGCTAGCAGATGCCACCTTACACATGTGGTGCTAAGAGGGTGCCATGAGTTAACCTGTTGAGTTTGTATGTTTGAGACAGGCCCTACTGTGTAGCCCAGGCTATAAAAAACTCCTCCTCCTGGACCAGCCTCCCAAGTGTTAGGGTGGCAGGCATGCACCACTCTGCCCAACTCATCCTATAGTTTTGATAAAGTGTCACCTACATACTGCATACTGGAGGTCTGGGATTCTAGCATTGGCTCATAAATCTCTCTGCCCTTAGACCCGCGCTCTTTCCTCTTTGCCATGTGGGTTTGGAGCCAAGGGCCTCTGGGACAGCATTCAGTCTAGTGGCAATGGGGAGAGGAGCTGAGCCCCTGGGCTCTCACCCCCTTTGCCCTCCAGAGCTGACTTCTCAGCAGCATTTCACCTTGGCCTCTGCTGCAACTCTTTAACTGAAAGAACGTGTCCCAATGCTCAGACACGCTTGGTCACCCAGGAATCTGCTCCAGCCCCTGCCAGATGCATGTGCCAGAAGCTCAGCAAAGAACAGCGAGTTGGCCAACACCACAACAGGCTGGTGGTAGAGCCAAGATGGTGGTCCTAGCTCCTGGGCATAGTCAGAAGATACTCCAGCGTGTGAGGAATCTTTAGACAGCAGGACTGCCAGGCTGGGAAGGATGAACCAGATTACAGAGTGGAGTTTCCTAGAGGTGCAGCCCCAGGCATGGGTTCACCGCTGCTTCTCAGAAGCCCCCTGCTGCAGCTTCCTGAGAGATTGCTCTGTGATGCCTGCCCTCCATGTCTAGATTCTGAGAGGCCTTGAGGAGAGCCCTCTGTGTTGGGCTCAGTCACACGGGCCTTAGAAACATTGGTTGAGGTACTACCCTGTTCCCGTGTAGTCCTGAGCTCATAGATCCTCAAGTCGGATCTCAGGAAAGAATCACTCCTGGTGATGCCTCTGAAGTGCTATAGGAGACACAGTGGGGCCTTCCCTGAGGTTTTGGGTGGAGAGCACACATGAGAGAGAGAGGTAAGGGGAGTCTTAGGAGGTGCCAGGATGAGAGAGGGAAGTGAGAGGTCAGCTCGGGAGACAACCTGAGCTCTATTCTCAGGCTACGCTTAGAGTTGGTCCTGTCCCAGGCTTAGGAATTGACTGAGCTGATCAAATCCTCTCTGGCCTTAGCCAGCTTGAACTGGGTTTCACTCTTGGCTCCCTGCGACACCAGTTCATGTGCATCCGGAAGAAGTGAAAATGAGATAAGGATATTTCAAAGTGAGATGCCTTCCTCCCCTGGTCTGTGTATAGGTGTGTCACTTCTGGTCAGATGTTTAAGATGGAAATGAATTCAGGGCTTGAGAGGATTGCTGGTTCCACATTGTCATCTGACACCCTTCCGTTCCCAAAGGTCTGAGCTCTGAGCCAGAACCCAGACATCTCACCAAAGTTTTGCTGTTGAGATTCTGTGTGACATTGAGGAGGTCACTGGAATTTTCTTACCGTCTATTTCTATTGGTGCCTCAAAGGAAGGCCTTAGGATCTTTTTAACTCCCAGGCCAGTTGCCTGCAAGGCCACTAAATTCTTCTTTCCCCATTGCCCTTTAGAACTGCCCTCACCCCTGTCTCAACTGGACTTGCCTGCAAAATTCATGGCAGTTCATCTGCCTCCCTTGAAGAACGTGCCTGGCTTTCCTCCTGTGTTGTGTGGTCAAGGGCCCTTCTCTGGGTTCTCCATGGTTGCTGCTGAGCTGGATAGGGCTCTCCTCTCTACAGACTTCCGCATCCTCACTGAGTGGGCCCCACACTAATGCTTGGGGAGTAGGCCTCTGCGGGGAATACACTCTGTCTTGGTGAGATAGAGCAAAAGCCACGTGCTATGGAGGAGATCCCCCTCCTCCACCATGCCCAGGAGCCTGCTCCAGGAACCTGCACCCCTCCTCTCCCACCTTACTCTGTCCCCGGCACCCCACTCTTAACTGCTTTCCCATCTCCCAGAACAAGGCCCATGGCAGGCCCAGTCCTCCACGGAACCATGCCTGTTGCAGTTTCCTGAGGCATGATGTCCTGGTGTTTCGGCCAGGCAGCTGAGGCCCCCTCCCACCTCCCTAATTATCTCCTACTAATGGCAACTTTGTTCTTCCAACCTGGTTGCCAAGCCCTTGGGAGGGCAGAACATTGAGTCCTATCCTGGCTCCCAGCATCTGGTTCAAGGCCTGGCACAAAGCCAGCTCCTCATATGCTACAGAGTGACACTCTGATCCCTGCACCAAGGTTACCATCCATCTATAGGGAGTGAGATGGATAAGCAGAATTCATAGAGAATGTTTGGTAGCGGCATCTTATTGGTTCTCCTAAGTGACCCATGGAGCATTCATTCATTCATTCATTCACTGTTCATTAATTCATTCTTTTTTTTTTTTTGCCATTCATTCAGCATACATTTGCTCATTCATTAATTTGCCTTTCATTTATCATTCATTCACTTTTTCATTCCTTAGTTCCTGGCTCTCTCTTCCTGGGCACTGGGCACAGCAGGTCATGTGTCTTTTCACACTAAGCCTAGATGTTGAGCTGGTGTTTCCAGGGGCAGGATCTTTGTGGCCTTGTGGGAGGAAGAGAGGGAGCAAGCCCACTTGGCTGTACCTGGGCCAGCCAGGTGTTCTTCCAGATGTGGTCAGTCCAAGCAGGGGGAGGGGCAAGACAACACAGGAGGAGATGCTGGGTGCTCCAAAAGTCAGGAGTGGGTGAGTGTTAGTATTTTGGGACAGGAAATAAGTACTATGCAAATGAAATGCAAAACTATGCAAATCGTGGGCATTCAATTCCAGTCCTGAGGTACTTTGGTAATAAGTCTGTGGCAGGGCTGGTAACTGAGAGGAAGGCATGTGACTTTGGGGATGAGCCAGAGGGGGTTGGCTGTAGGCTTGCTGACATGTTGCACTCTCAGAAAGCCTCCATGGCTGCTGAGAAGGGGTCATGATGGGCCAGGCCATGCTTGACTGTAAGGAAGAGACAGACCTCCTGCCAAAGGCCCCTTTGTGGGCCAAGGCAGGAGAACAGAGCCATAGGTCTCCCTTAGGCTCCATGATGGGGGAACAGGGAGACATCAGAAAGCCTCTTGGGACCCCAGTCTGCTCCAGAGCAGAGACAGGAACCCCAAGCAAGGGCTCCAGAGGCCACTGCTGCTGTTGCTGTAGGGAAGCAGCTGCTGTCTGCAGTGGCTGAAGCAGCCCTCCCTCCCACAGCAGTCACTAGCTTTTGGGACTCCCCAGGCCTCGCTGTTTGCTAGTTCTTGACAAAGTACAGATATGTACAACATTCTCCAAGATAAGGAAATGGAGGGTATAGGACCCTCAGTAGTGGTGATGGTACCTCTCAGGGCTCAGCATCGGGACCGGGAGTTATAGGCAGGGACAGTATCCAAGATTGGGGACATCTCATGGTCCTGTCTAAGGCAGAGTCTTAAGCCCAGAAAGCCAGTGTCCTGTGTTATAGGAAGCTGAGATGAGAACCGGTAAGCTTTCAAAAGGTACTTTGATTAACTCAAACTCTTTTTTTTTCTTTTCAAAAATTTAATTTTTTTAGAACTTCATACATAAGTCCTATATTTACATCATTTTTACCCCTCACTCTCCCACCAAATTTTCCTGCCTCCAGACTCCTTCTTGAATTTATAGCCTTTAAAATAATTATCATTACATATATGTACACACACACACACACACACACACACACACACACACACACCATATTACCTGCTGTTTGTGTGTACATATGTTTAGGGCTGCCCACTTGGGATTTGGTAACCTATCAGGGGTTTGAGTTTTCCATTTCTCAGCAGCCATAGATTGCCTGTGGATCTGCATTTATCTTTGGGGCCTTGGGATATTTCCCCAGCCACATTGTCATGTCAGCTGATGCTGTTAATGTGCAGGTGATCATGCTGTTGAGATTTCATGGGTGCAGCCTCCCTGCCATGTCTAGAAGACTATTTCCCAGTAGGTGTCCTGGTCCTGACTTGTATGGTCTCTCTGCCTCCTCTTCCACAATGTTCCCTGAGCCTTACTTTGGTGTAGCTGTTACATTGTAGATGTATCATTTGGGGCTGGATTCTCCCAGAGACACTTAAGTCTCTACATTTTGACCAGCTGGTAGATCTCTGGTATAGTCTCCAGCTCGTACAAAAAGAAACTTCCTTGATGAGGGGTGAGAGCTACACTTATCTGTGTAAAGACAGGTATTTAGAATGCAGTTAGCGCCAGGCAAATGGTGGCACACGCCTTTAATCCCAGCACTCGGGAGGCAGAGGCAGGCGGATCGTTGTGAGTTCAAGGCCAGCCTGGTCTACAAAGTGAGTCTAGGACAGCCAAGGCTACACAGAGAAACCGTGTCTCAGAAAACTAAAACCAAACAAACAAATGGAATGCAGTTAGCAATTATATTGGTCTAGGAAGAGGGTATAGTAGTTTCTCTGTGTCCAGTCATGCTGTCCCCATTCTACCAGAATTAGCTGGGGACATTAAACCTACATATTATCCCAGCAAGGTGACTGCCACAGATTTCCACTTACGTGCAGACTCCACATAAGGGGGTGGAGGTGAGAAACATTTCTGGAGGCCAAGGCCCTGATTGAGGCCGGAGGATGGAGAATGGGTGAGAAACAGAGGAGCCTGCTGTGATGGCCAAGTGGTGCAGCAGGCAGCTCTTCTGACATGAATGGGCCCAGGAGAGCATCCCTCCTGCGTCCACCAGCTACAGACCAGCATAGCAGCTTTGCCAAGTCTGTCGGGGTGTGGTGAGTACCCCCGGGCTTTCTCCTGCAGCACCTAGACAGTGTGTTCCCATTGCGGAGGGCACAGATATAGGGTGGGAGAGGATGTGAACCTGCTCCACTCATCCTGCTTACTGAAATGAGATGGTGTGCAGGACCACACTTGCAGCTTGACTGACCTGGGACCTCCTGCGTCACTAGCAACAGAGGAAAAGGTCTTGCCTTTTCCCTTCCTCTGTTGGGCCCAGGAAGTGCCTGCTGTGGGACCCTGCTGTATTTCTCCAGGGATCAATAGCTGTTCTGGTTCCCTAATGGGCTCTTGGTGACCTGCAGCTCTGGCAGAGCTGTAGGGAGATGCATTAGCCCCCATTGTGTCCCTGAGGGGTGTTCAGCCTTAATGGAGGGAGGGACACAGCTGATCCAGTCTCTCCATTGTTTGAGATATTAATGAGGCTTTTTACAAATGTCACCTTGTTAGGGAGGGACAGAGACGACAGCACTGGGTCAGAAACACTGCTTCTTTGCACAAAAATCTGTTTACAAGGCATTTACCCACCCGCCCCATCATCCAGCTCTCTACCCATCTATCCACCCACCCTACTGATCCATTCATCCATCCTGCCATCTGCCTGTCCATCCACTCACTAATTTATCTACCTGTCACTCCATCCACCCATCTATCCATCCACCCATCTACCCATTCACCCACCATCCACTACCCACTTATCAATCCATCTACCCACCCACCTATCTATTATCTAGCCATCCATTGAGCCATTCACCCACAAGTCTATCCACTTATACACCCACCTTCCCACCCACTCACCCACCCACACACCTACCCTCCCATCCACTCATGGATGAATGCATTTATGCAACATGTATCATTCTTCCATCCATCCATCCATCCATCATCTACCTAGCCACACCTTCACCCATCCATCCTCTCATCATCCATCCATCCATCCATCCATCCATCTTTTTGAGGTCTTTTATATGTATCAAGCCAAGCTCAGAGTATGCAAAGCTAAATACAATGCAGCCAACACACCACTCTGGATGTTAGGCAAAGCCAAGAGAGAGTACAAGTTAAGAGTGTCACTCATCATAGACTGAGATCTAGGATGACCTATGGAGGGTGATAGAATTGTGGCCCTGTGCCACTAGTACTGAGATTCCAAGACTCTACTGTGTCTCAGGTTCCAAACAACGGTCCTTTTCCCAGCCCCTGTTCCTGTTAGGTATGACTAAAGACAATGACCTGTCATCTGGCTCTCAGTGGGGGAAGGGCTGCTGAGTCACCAGTGAAGATTCATCCACACCCAACCTCCAGGCTTTTCTCTGAAAGGAACTGGTCCAAAACTGAAGAGTCAGCTGGGTGACTCTTTAGATGTCACTATGGCCCCAGGCTCCATGGTGCCCGGAAAGCCAGCCAAGGGAAGACCTCACAGCCAACCCATTTAACACTTCTGGAGCAATGTATCCCATGGTCATTTTAATGAGATTCCCTAAAACTACCCTGTGTGTATGAATACATGTTCCTGTGGGTGTATGAGGTGTGTGTGTGCTTGTACACATGTGTGTGTGTGTGGGCGTGTGTGTGTGTGTGTGTGTGTGTGTGTGTGTGTGTGTGTATATGTGCTAGAGGTTGATGTCAGGTGCTTTCTTCAGTCTTTCTCCACACTATTATTACTATTTTTTTTGAAACAAGGTTCTTCACTGAACCAAGCACTCATAAGTTGGCTTGGCTGGCTAGCCTGTGAATTCCCAGGACCTGTCCATCTCTGCCCACCCCATATCTTGGGTAACAAGTATGCCAACACACTCAGCTTTTCCAGCGATTTTTGAGGGATTCAAACTTAGGTCTTCATACCTGGTTGAATCATCTCCATAGACTCTAAAGTCTACTCTTGAACCCCAGGTTAAGATCCCCAACTTTGGGGGCCTAGGGAAAAGGCTCAGTGGGTAAAGTAGAGCTTGTTCAACATGAGTGCCGACTCAAGCTTAGCTCTCCAGAACCCATGGAAAAGCCAGGTTCAGTGGCTTGTATCACAAACCTCAGAACTGGGCATTGGGGAGGGGCAGCAGATGAAGACAAGCAGATCCTGGGGCACACATAGCCAGCCAGTGTAGCCAATCAGTAACCTCCAACTTCAGCAAGAGACTCTGTTCAAAAACAAACAAACAAACAACAACAACAACAAAAAAAAAACAGAGCCAAAGGAAGACATTTTTGGCCTCTACATGTGCACTCATAGACACACACACCCCTATACATGCATGTCACGCACATGCACACAATGCACACACAACCCCACATAGATCAGCTCCACAAATTAAATTTCCATCTCAGACCACTGAAACATCCTCATATCACTAGAGAACCCTGGTGTCCAGCCCCTACTGGCAGAAGGAGTTTTGACACCCACTGGCTTTGCCCCCTGGGCAATGTAGCCACTGAGGAAGATGAAGACAAGTCGCCATTTCTTGCTGGAGTCGGAATGCGGAGATGACAGGCAGGGAGGAAGTCTTGCATCACTCCCACCCCCCACCACGTCTCTTTGCCTCAGAGAGCCTTGGGACCGATTCATTACTTATTCCTTCCCCAGTTCTGAAGACGGATCGTATAGCTATGTAAAATAAGTGTAACAAATAAAGGAAATACATTTAAAATGTACAAGAATTGGCCAATTTTGCAATATTTCACCTCAATTTTATAGGCTGTCAAATATACTTGCGATGCACGTGCGCTAAGCACGTCAAGTGTATAGAAACCAAAGCTCCATTATTTGACTGCGATGGGCCAGGGGAATAGCGGTGGAGTAATGTTCTGTCTGTGGTAACAGCCTTTCTCTGAAGCTGTCTTCGTGCTGGGGAGGAATCCAGCGTCCTCCCTGAGCTCTCATCCAATTATTGTCCCTCTTAGCGCCCTTCCGCTATGATGTCTTCGACAGTCAGCCGGTGGGTGGATGAGGACTGCGCCCATGATGCAGTGGGGTGAGGGGAGCATGGGCCCCTGGCCCAGGTTTATGAGGTTATGGAGGAGAACAAATGCAAGAATTCACCCCAAGACCTGTGGCTCTGGGTAACAGGCAAACCATGCTGGGGCCCTGCCCTGGAGACATCACACAGTCAGCTCGCATTTCCACTGGGGTAGATAGGCTCAGGTAAACTGAGTCACACTTGAATCAAGGAGTGACCATACAGCATTACTGAGGCATGTTCAGGCACAGTACTATATAAGGCTGTGCTCTGTCACTCACTGGCTGTGCTTTTTCAGGTCACGTGTAGACTCTCTGGACTTCACTTTTCCTGGCTTTGAAAAGGAAATAGTGATTCCAGGATTATAGGGCTGTTGCCATCCCATTGAACAACTCTAGGGGGCGCTGATGATGCCATCTAATAGATGATGGTCCTGGGAGCTGTGCAGTATGCTACCTATGCATCTGTACACCGCTGCTCTGCATGATGTAAAACCGCCGCTACACAGCTGGTATGTGGTGAGTAATAGCCGTTATTAGCACGGTGAGTCTCACTTCCATGCACAGCCAGCCCTGGGATGCTGGATCTGGAGGGCCCAGATGGGCCCGCTTTACAGAATGATATAAAAAGAAGAGATCGGTGTCAAGAGAATAGAATCTAGATTCAAATGCGTGCTCTGCCGCTTCCTAGCTGGGTTACCTCGGGCAGTTGCCTGACCCCCCCTACCTCTGTCTCTGGTCTTCTCTGAAAAGGTTCAGTAGCAGAGCTCCTACAGGGGTTACTGGCAGCCCTACAAGTTCTAGCATTTACAGGATAGCATCTGGCACACAGCAGGTGCTGGGTGTCGGTGGTCACGGCAAAGTGGACAACAGCTCGAGAATGTGTCTGCTGTGGGCTCAGAGCTGCTTAGACGCATTGCCATTAGTACCCATGGCAATATGGATGGATGGCAGAGATCTGGCACTGAAGTGGACATGCAAGCACACACTCCCTGTGGGAGTGAAGGGAAAAGGTGGAGTGAGAGAGAGGGTTGTACAGATGGGTGAGACTCAAGCATGACTAAGGGACAGAGTTGGTGAAGGAAGGATTCTTGCTGATAGGGCTCACCGACAGCCCATTGTCCTTAGTCTGGTAACCACCGGGTTGGAGTTTTTTACAAGATACCAGGGATATTGTCACCTGCATCCAGGGTGGCACCAGGTAGGTTGAGTGACTTCTGTCCTTTGAGCCAGAAGACCCTGGGTTCGAACTCAACCTCTGCCTCTTGTCAGCCTCTGGAAGAACTCTTTTTTCCCTGAGCTGATCAGAACTAAGGAAGGGACAGAGAGACCTTGATGGAGTCCTTTCAGTGTCAGAGCTGGGAGGGGGAGCCACTGCTGGTCACCACCTCACACACAGTGGGTGAGAGTTGACAGCCGAGTGGCCAGTATGCTTTGTGAGCTCGCAGTCATGCAGAAGCCTAGACTGCAAGGGAGTGGAGGTGGCACTTCGCAGGTACACTGCACCCTCGGCAGCGTTACACCTGCCCTCTCCACAGCCCCACAGTGGCGTGGGAGCCCATGCAGTGGATCAGTGTAGCTGCAGGAGGACAGATTAGGATCTCAAGAGCTAACCTAAAGAAATTTTGGTGCTGGAAGGGACCATGCACCCCTGCTTCTAGCCAGGCTCGGAATGTGCAGGATGACATCAGGCAAGCTACAGAGATGGGATAATGGGCTTGAGTGGAACCCAGTTTAGTGTGAGGGGCTGGAGGGCTCACAAGGGATCATAAGAAGGGGGAAATTCAAATGGCCTGCTGGTCCATGGGGGTCCCCAACATGCCACAGGCAAGCCTCCAACAATGGTGTCCCGGGAACAGGCAGGGAGGGGCATGAGTGAATGGATGGATGGATGAATGAATGAATGAATGAACGAACGAACGAACGAACGAATGACTTCTGTCATTTACCCCACTGGGTACCACTTGGATGCAGGCGATCACATCCCTAGTATCTGCAGACTCCAGATGATGGTGGCCGGCCTGGGTTGTGCATCAGAAATCTAAGCAGTACCCAGCCTCCACCCATCCCCACTGCTCTAGGCTTCTTGCTCTATCCTACCCTCTCTTCCATCTCCTCTCTCCACCATGACATCCAGCCCTCATGTCTAGGCCTGAGAAGAGGGGCTGAGGCATCACAGCCTGCGATCCCTGAGACCATGAGCCAGAGCCAGTCTTCTTCCCATGTCACTGAGCATGGTGGCTCACATGGTAATCCCTGCACTGGGAAAGCTGAGGCAGGAGAATTGTTAGTGTTGATGCCATTCCTGAGCTACAGTGTGAGACAATGTCAACTCCAAAACCACACAAAAAAGATAAGAAAATATCCAAGCATCCCCCCTTTCTAAATTGTGTCCCTGGCCTCTTTCACAAACACAAGCTGTGGATACATAAGTACTTAATGCAAACTTCCAGGAACAAATGTAAAGGAAAGAAATGACACAGGGGAAAATAGTGTCTGGAGGTGGGGACGCTCCAACTGCCTAGTGGCCTTTGTCACAGTCACCATCCCCTGCAGCCTCTGCTCCTTTCAGGAGACTGGAGGATGCTTTGGCAAGGAGAGGGAACACAGGTGTGAGGTGATCAGTGCGTGGCTTTGATTTCGGACCCTACTCACTACAGCCCATCTGACTGTACACAGGCCATTTCTAGCTGTGCCTGGTGGTCACCAGCCTCAGGCTGTTGTGTAAGGTGTGGCTAGGAAATAATATAGAGCACGCTGATACGTAGTAGGTGCTCAATAAATGTTATTGTATATTGGTAACGCTGAAGTCTGGGTAGCTCTGTGCAACACATGTTTATTTCTCACTAACCAGTCAGATACTGGGATGGCCCAGGTGTGGTTGTCCAACCACACAACCTGAGGTCTCCAGAATTAGAGTAAGAAGGATGGAGATTGTTTTCAGGCATCTGTGTCCACATCCATCTGGAAGACGTGGTCCAACTTGCAGAGAAAGACAGCACATGTCACTCACGGGGAGCCTGTGATGACATCCCAACCCTGGACACTTCAGCTGCAGTGTTGTTGGAAATACTGACTCTGCTCTGTGTGCTGTGTGAGCCTGGGCTTGCCCAGATACTCTGAGCCCCAGGCATCTTGTCAACACTGTTAATGGTTCTAGTTTTATGACTCTGTGGGAGGGAGGGAGGGAGGTTCAAGTGCCTGGAAGATGCTTTAGCAATATCAACTTCCTTCTTTTCCTGGCAGCCCCGCCCCCACCCTTCTCCCTTGCAACTCCCCTTCTTGTCCTTTTCCATGCTCCCTTCCCTGGCATGGTGGAAGTAGCAACTGGACTACCTCCTGGTCCCCAAAGCTGCCCATTTTTTTTTTCAATGAAAGGGGTCAAACAACTAAAGAACACCCGAGTGCAGAGAGAGTGGCTCAGAGTGGGTGGACAGAGCCATGCCCCTGCTCTCCAGCATAAATCTTCAGGGAGGCTATTAGCAAGCCCTGCTGTTCGCAGACAAATTATGAGGGGGATCAATGTTATTTTTTTTCCTCACGTGCTGAATTCATAAGGGTTTATGGCAAAATCAATGCAGATCTTCATTGGAGAGAGTCGGGGCAGGTGCACAGTCCAGAAAAGTGGGAGTGGGGGGTGAGAGGTGGGGGAGAAGTTCTACCAATCAGCAGTGGGGGTGGGGCCTGGGGACGGAGCTGGGGACATCTGCTAGGGTGCTGTAAGGTTGGGTCTTTCCATGGAAACTGCACCAGGCAGCCTGACACCCCAGAGGGGCAGGGCCAAGGACAGCACCAGTGCTGGGAAGAGATTGCATGCTCCAGAGCTTTGATTGGCAGGTTCACAGCTGTCCCAGAGTCCCTTAAAGACTCCAAGAGGTGGATCGCATCAATGGCTCATTTGAAAGCTGAGGAAACTGAGGTGCAGGGAGGCTGGGGGCCACAAGCTTCACAGCTAGAAGTTCTCAGTTGCAAGCCAGGACTCCTCACTGCACTCTCAGCCTCTCTCCTGACCTTTCTCCTCTGGCTCCACACACTGTCCTCTGCTTGTCTGTAGATTAGTCTCTCTCTCCCATGCAGGAGTAGTTCCAGGTCAGCCCTCACCATGTGGTCTGGGTTCCATGATGCCTGTGCTGTCCCCCACAGTCCTCATGAGCTGTGGGATGCATGCACAGTGCGAGTCTGTGACACTGTACTGGGAGTGGCGTTTCTCCTGCTCTTTCCCTAGGTTATGAGCCATGCAAGGTTCTCCTGTATAGTGTACCAGATCTCTTTCAATACACACCTGAATAAACATTCATTTGTCTATCCATCCACCACCTCTTAATGTGCATGCCTGTACCCATTTCATCCACATATCAGTCTCTCCACCCACATAGTCACTCATCATCAATCTACTCATCCATCTGTGTATTAATATATTTATCCATCTATCTATCGTCCATCCACCCACCCACACATCTACTCACCCATCTATCCATGCGTTCATCTGTTCATACGTACCTACCTACATACATACGTACACCCACCCACACATATATCCATCTATGCATGCATCCACAATGCCATCACTCTCTGTCCATGCATGCATGTGTTTATCCAGTGTGCATGCATACATGTATCCATCCGTCCATACACTCACAATCTGTTCATTCATCCATGCATTCATGCCTTATCTATGAATTCATCAATCCACTTATGAGGATATTTATGAAAATGGATATGTGGACATATATATATCCAACCACACGTTTACTTATCTCTCCATTCACAAATTCATCTTTCCTGGTAACCACCTATCCATCCATCCATCCATCCATCCATCCATCCATCCAACCATCCATCCATCCAACCATCCATCAGTCCATCTGTCCATCCATCTGTCAACTCACTTTCAGATAGCTCATATCTTAGTTTCTTTTGCTATGATAAAAACACTCTGACAAAAACAACTTGGAGGAGAAAATGGGTTTATTCTGGGTTACAGTTCAAGGTACAGTCCATTATGGCAGAGAAGTCAGGTGGCAGGAGTGTGAGGCTGCTGGGCACATCCCATTTATAATCAAGAGGCAGAGACCGATGGATACACACTGCTGTTCAGCCCCTTTCCATTTATAGTCAAGGATACCAGTGCACACCAGATGTGTCTTCCCACCTCAACTAACATCGCCAAGATCCCACACCCCACGTGTGCCCAGAGATTAACCTGACTTGACTAATCCTCCATAGGTGTGCCTGGATGCTCCTCTTCCAGGTGAGTTTAGAACCCAGAAGTTGACAGCACCAAACCATCACAGACTGCAAGACTTGCAAAATGGTCAGAGTTCACCTTGACGCAAGTTACAAGGACACCCTTGGAAGACACTAGACTAAGTGAGATAAGCCAGTCCCAGAAGGACAACTGCTACCTGATCACAGTTATAGGGGGATGGGGAGGAAGGGGGGGAAGGGGAGAACATCTGGAGCAATCGCAGTCACAGTCACGTGATGGTTTCCAGGTGTGGGGGAGAGGGAAGGTGGGGGCAGAACTTGGGTTCTATTGGGTGGAGCCGTTCTGGAGACAGATCGGTGGTGGATAGATTTCTGCTACTGTCCTATGCCCTTGAAAATGGCCACAGCAGTACATTTTCTGCCATGTGTATTTTGCTACAATTAAGAATAAATTACTTTTTAACTATCTGCCTTTGCAAGGAGGCCATGCCCTCCTCAGAGTCCTTGTGGGCTGTGCACACCCACTGTGGCAGGCGATGTGATGCTCTCTTGAGCACAGTTCTCCTTCTGGATCCTCACCCAGGCTGTGAGTTACCCAATGGTTACTCAGCATATTTCATCTTCTCTCTTTCAGTCACTTGAATGTCAGCTTTGGCAGTGCTTTGTCATCTGCTCATTCATCATCCCTCTGTCCATACATACACGTATCTATACATCCATCTGCACATCATTCCTTGTGCAGTGCATCAGCCCATCCCTCCCTATCCAAATGGGAGCTCACGACTTCCTCCCTCCGGCAGCTCCAATGGCTACCACAGTCCTCTCCACCCCTCTTCTGCAAATATATCAGATGCTTTGGGCTTTTACATGAAGTCACAACCCTGTTCATAGCAGCAGCTGACTCTTGGCCAAGGTGTCTGTCCCCATAGAGCCCATCATTGACCACCTACCCTGGGAAAAGGGACTCATCACACCACTCACATGGTAAGCCACAGAGAGAGATTAGGTGTAGCCTGATCTTGGGTTTTCTGCCCGAGGCCCCTCTCCCGCCTTTCTCTTAGGAGTCTAGCCACTGGATTTAGGACCCACCTGGACACTCCAGTTACCCCTCATTGGAATGCAATCTTGTCTATAAGCCTCTTTTCCTCCAGGTTTAGGGGTTTTCTTTGAATGCCATTCCCTCTTGAATGCTGACCTTCCAAAGAGTGTTTTTGAGCCCATTTTATCCACAAAATGCCCAGGCGTACATTTCCTGGGATAACCAGCTGGTACTTAGTGGAGCATCCAACCCAGAGGCAGGGGGTGGGAACAAGTCATCAGCAGCCTTTCCAGGCAATTATCCTTTCAAGTAGGGGTGGGGGCTGAGTACAAGGGGGGCCCAGCTCAGCAGTCTCTCCTGGAGGGGGTAGCAGGAATCCAGGGGACTTTACCAGCTATCTGCCAAGCATGGAGAGTCTAAAGCTCTTCCTCTCCCTCAGCCTCCTTTTCTACTTTGTGAGACCTCACCCTTACCCAATCTCCAGAGCTGAGTGCCAACCTGTGCATGACATCACTGAATGGCCCTGCATTAGTTACTTTTTGTTGCTGTGTTAAAACACCACGACCAAGGCAGCTTATGAAAGAGAGGGGTCTTTTTGCCTTACGGTTCCAGAAGAATAAGAGTCCATTATCTGTGGAAGACACAGCAACAAACTACAGGAGAAGGAAGCGGAGAGCTGATATCTTCAAAGGCAAGCATGGAGCAGACATGGCAAGCTGAAAGTAGGGTGACACTGTAGAATCTCAACGTCTGCCCCTAGTGACCTACTTCCCCAGGAACCAAATAGCACCACTGACTGGGAAGCAAGTGTTGAAATACCCAAGCTAATGGGGAATATTTTTCATTTGAACCACCACAGACTTTGAGCAACTTTAAAAAAATACACGTTTGTGTGTGCACACATGTGTGTGTGAATGCATGCATGCAGGTGTGTGTATGTAGGCCAGAGAACAGCTTACAGAAGTTGGTTCTCTCCTCCCAACTTGTGTGCTGTAGGGAATGGAATTCAGATGGACCATCTGCCTTGGCAGCTAGTGCTTTTACCTTCTAAGCCATCTCCATGACTTGGATTTCCCTCAAATTTGTAATGGTTTTATTGAAACATAATTTGCACATGAAAAACTTGATGTTTCTTGTGTATATGTACACCTTCCAACTCATCACAGAATGTACATAGTGCTCCCCAGAGTATCTAAAGCCCCTCTGTCCCCTCAGAATAATACCCTTGTGGTATTCATCCAAAGCTCCATGTGTAGAACTTGGCAATGAAGGTGTTCATTCATTCATTCATCATTCATTCATTCATGCATGCATGCATTCATTCATGGAATGCCTACATCTACTGGATTAGCTTCATATGACTACTGTGACAAAGAGCTCCAGACTGAATGATTTCAAGTGACCTAAATAGCTGGCCATAGTATGGAATGCCTGACTTGGGAGGCTGAAGTAGGAAAGTCACAAGTTCAAGGCTTATGTGTGCTACCTAGTGAGATCGGGGCTGGCTTGCACTACACCATAAGGCTCTGTCTCAAGACAAACAAACAACCTACCAACCAACTAAAAACCAAACCAAACCCTGTCACAGTACTGGAGAGGTGAGAACCTAAGAACCAAGTGTCTGCAGACATGGTGTATTTGATCCCTGGTAGAATCTTCCTTTGTCCTTCCTCCCTTATGGTGACCATGGATTTGGGGTATGTGTGGTGCCATGTTTTGTTTCTGTGTTGTGTGTCCTTTCCCTGGGGAGACATAAACAAATGTCTATTTACCCCAGATACAGCACCAACAATTGACCAATGAAAAAGTTCCACAATGTATAGATTAGTGAGCGAGTGCAAGCGTTGTGAGTCTGAATGGCCCAGAGACAGCTGCCTCACTGAAAAAGCCCACCCCCTCAGCAAAAGGGACCACTCTAGAATTCTGCATCCTTGGGGCTCCCTACAGGACCTGGTGGGAGAGCCTCGTTGCAGGTTTGAATAGGTACGGCCCCCATAGACTCATGTGCTTGAATGCTTGGCCCATAGGGAGGAGCACTATTAGGAGGTGTGGCCTTGTTGGAGGATGTCACTCCGAGGGCTGGCTCTGAAGTCTCCTATGCTCAAGCTACAGCCAATATGACATCCAGTCTTCTTCTGCTGCCTGAGGGTCAAGATGTAGAACTCTCAGCTCCTTCTCCAGCACCAAGTGTGCCTGGATGCTGCCCCACTTCCCCCCATGAAGACAATGGAGGAAACCTCTGAAACTGTAAGCCAGCCCCAGCTAAATGATTTCCTTTGTAAGAGTTGCCTTGGTCATGGTGTCTCGTCACAGGAAATAAAACCCTAATTAAGACAGCCTTCTCTTCCCAGCAATTGTTACTGCTGATGTAACCATGGGGAGGGGCCCTGTGTAGCTTGTAGATTTGGAGAATTGCCCAAAGACTTGTGAGTTTTGTATTCCTGAGCCTCTAGAAGGACAGGCTTCAAGTGGGAGGAAAAAAAAAAGTCACAAAGCAAAATGCTCTGAGCCTGCTTAGCAGGTGCAGGGGCTGGAAACCTGGTCCTCAGTGTGATGGTGTGAGAGGTATAGACAGTTCATGTCACTGATGAGGGTATACAGGATCGCTGGCCTCAGAAGGGGGCTGTGCTGGTTGGTCTCTGAAGCGAGTTATTTCTCATTAGAAACAGTTATACAGCAAAGCCATTGCTGGCACATCTACCATGAGGCCACTTATATGACCCAACATAGCCAAAGGACCTCCTCAGAGGCCAGGCAGACTCAGCCACCTGATCTTGGACTTTCAGCTTTCAAAACAAACAGAAGAATCTTCTTTTCTTTGTAAGTAGCCCAGCTTGGAGCATTGAATTACAGCAGCAGAAAGTAGAGTAAGACACTTAGTGTCCTTGGCTCAGCTGTGTCATGCCAGCCCCACCTGTCACTACATGGCTTCTTCATGTACGTCTAAATTTCTTCTTGTAAAGATGCAAGCCATATCTGGGGTCAGGGATCACCATGGTGACTTTGTGTTGACTTGGATACATCTCCAGACACATTTCCAATGATGGCCAATATTCACAGGTGTCGGGGGCAGGACTCCAACAGAGCTTTTTCAGCCTGCCATTCAACCTCTGACAGCTTTAGGGGCAGGGCTTAGGGGAGGGGTGCTGGAGGAAGACACCTGTCGCATGGAAGACCTCACTCCCACACTTCATCTCAACCCTCCAGAGCAAATGAGGCACTCCCTTCTCCTTCACGAGAGCCTGAGCTTCTCCCTCTGTTGCTTTGCCTCACCAGCCTCAGCCTCACCAGCCTCAGCCTTACCAGCCTGCCTCGGCCCCTGAATGGGGCCTCCACAGCTCATCAGCAACCGTAAGAGGAAGCAGCGGACAGAATAAATCTCGCTCCGAAATTAATGTAGCTCAGGAAAAAAAAAGAGTGCATTTACTCATTCCAACTTCTTGTTGCAAGACTCATAAGTGAATAAATTCAAAATAAATGTATCTGGGGCGAGGAGAGGAGCCACGATAAAGCAATCGCGTCACCCTAAATGAAGACAAAGGCTCCGAGGCAATATTAAATTCCATCCCCAAAGGCTCATTTCATTTCAGACCCACATTCCCACAAAATCGAGTTTCCCAGCCGAGCTGAGCCCCTTTCTGCTCCCACCCACTCCTCTGCCCACACCATCACCTGTCAACAAGTTCCGGATCCTACTTCCAGCAGTGTGCTTGCAGGTAGCCAGCTCTGTTCACATGCTGGCTGCACCCCCCTAAACTCTGAGGATGCCACAACTCCCTCGCTCTCAGAGGGAGAGCTCCCACTGGCCAGAGGGACCAGCAACATCTGTTCAGTGTCTCAATGTCCCTCCCCTCATCTGCCTCTTCTTCAGTTCAGGTGGCCTGTGAGAAAGGATGCTCTCACCTGTATGTCTACAGATGTTTGGGGCCTATGGGTGAGAGGCTGCCTCAGCACCACCCTGTTCTCCAGCACCAGTGCTTGTCCGTGGGACTATGGTTCAACATCTGCCATGGCTGGACTGTGTCCCATAGTGGCCATGCACTCACTCTAAGCTTAAGGTCTGAGTGACCACGCTAAGAGGTGGGACCACCGTTTAGAGGTGGTTAGGTCCCCAGGCTTGGTCCTGAAGCCCGGATCAATACTGTTATCAAGGGCGTGGTTGAGTGACTCCTCACCCTCCTCCCAGGGTAGGTTGCTTGCTAGGATGAGTCTGGCTCTGACTATCCCTGTGTGTGCTCACACCTCCCCTCTCTCTGTGTGGGAAGATGTAACAGGCATACCTGGTTGCTGGCCCCTCGACACTGGTCTTTCCAGCATGCACTGCGAGTGAGAACTGTCTGTCCCTTGTAAATTTACCAGGGCCACACTGGGGCAACAGTCCTGCCCATCTTGCCTTTGAGTTCCCGTTAAACTGATAACTAGGAAACTATGGGTTTTGTCCCTGGTAGAGGCGCCTACAGGTGCTGAAGGCAGAACAGGGAATCTCTTATTCCACCCACCCCCCCATTGGAGGTTGGAGGACGACATCTTAGAGGCTAAGCACTTAGAGGACCAAAGTTTGGGTTCCCAGAATTAAGTGCTGGGTGAGTGTGGCAGCAACCTGAAATTCAGCCAGAGGCAGAGACAGAAGATGACACTAGCTAGTTGGTCACACTAGTCTTACTGGGGAAGCTCTGGGCTGCCTGAAACCCTGTAAATAAGGTAGAATAGCAACTAAGGATAGGTCCTGACATTAACCTTAGGTTTCCACATGCATTTACACATGCAAACATGCAAATACACACCTGCTTGCACAACACACACACACACACACACACACACACACACACAGTTGATGTTCCCATGCAAAGTCATCCTGCCTCCTTGCCCTGAGAGTCATTGTGCCATGGCAAAGGAGCCGGTGCTCACAGCAGAGCCCACCCCATGCGTGGCTTAGACACAGCATGAGCAAGTGCCGGGACACACTTGTCAGATGGACTTGTCAGTGGCCCTAGATGATGTCACCAGTGGGGGAGCCCTGGGGTAGGTTGCCAGCCCGACTTTATGAGCTTGACTCCATGTTCTGTCAGCTCAGTGCTTAACTGGAGCTGACAGCAGTGAGCACGCGCTGAGAGGTTCTTCAGGGAACCTGATGAGCCGCCTGACGGGCCTGACAGATGTCTGTCTCCTGTGCCAACAGTTGTGGGTTCACGTCAGACACAGTCAAAATCAAGAACCTCACTACCTGTTCTCACTTCCCACTGCATGTCAGGAGGATCTTGCCCTGTTGCCCGGGAGAATGGAGCTGTCTTTAACCACAGGATGGCAGTCATGTGTTGACACCTACTGGGTGCCAGCCCATCAATAGGCTGCTCCCACTGGTGGCTCAGCATCTCCTGCATAGACCTTTGCTCCTTGGCATTGTGGCCAGACTGGAAGATTCTCTGTTATGTTGTAGTGTGGGGAATTACAACGCTGATATATTATACAGAATTTATGTTATTTGGAATTTATTTTATGTTATTTCATGTCATGTCGTCTGATTCCCGTTTAATCCTCCTGTCAGCCTGCGGGGAGCGGTTTCCATCTCAGTTTTATAGCCAAGAAGACAAGCCCAGAAAAAATGAGTAACTTGCTTAGTGCAGGGCCAGCCAGTGATCCAGGGGTGCTGTGGGAGTGCTGCAGGCAGAGGCCTTGGAACGGAGCTCTTTGGACTTGAATCTGAGAGTGAGAAGTTTTCATTAAACCTGAGTTTCTCCACTTTTACTGGGTTACTGAATGAGCCCCTTTGATGGAAGATGTCATGGTCCCATGTATGTGCTGTGCCTGTCTCAGCTCCTGGGGTGACCCTGGTACCTTCTTCGTAGCTGTGGCTATGGTACTTACAGGCAGGGTTGCTCTGTAGAAAGCCCCAAAACTCTGGTCTCTGGCCCTGGAGCTGCCTCCATGTGCCCTGCCCTACCCCTAACTTCCTGTTAGAGGGAATGGCTAAGTCCCTTGTGTTCAGTTTACTCCAGCCTGAGTGGAGGGCAGAGATGGAAGGCAGGCCACTTCAGCTCACTGTCCATCACCTGCTCCAAGGTGTCAGGAGAGAAACTGGACCCTGACTCCAGTGTGTCACACCCTGGTCCTGCTTGCGTCTGATAAATCCAAGATGGCAGAGCAGAGCAGCCAGGTGGGGTGGGAGAGGCTGTACTGCTAAGATTTTTTTCCCTTCCTCCTTTTTATTTCATTCCTCCCAGGCCCTGGCCCATGGAATGGTACAGCCAACACTTAGGGTGTGTCTTTCTCACCAGGGGACTCTCTCTGGGACATACCCAATCATGCAGTTGCAAATCTCTAAGGTACTTCTCAATCTGGGGTGAGGGCAGGAGATCCTGTATTTCATTTTATATGTGCTTGTGTGTGTGCGCCTGTGGATGCATGTGTGTGTGTGTGTGTGTGTATGCGTGTGTGTGTGTGTGTTGAGGGTGAGCTGTATGTACCTGCACATGAGCATATGGAGGCCAGAGGCCCACATCAAGTGTCTTCTTCAGTCTCTCTTGACTTTAATTTTTGAGCCAGGGTCTCTCATTGAACCTGAGCTCTGCCATTTTAGCTAGGCTGGCTGGTAACAAGTTCCTGGGGTCCTCCTGTTCCTACTCTCTGCCAGCTCTTTTTTTTTTCAATCTTTTAAAAATATTTTTGTTTATTTATTATGTATACCGTGCACATCACATCACATTACAGATGGTTGTGAGCCACCATGTGGTTGCTGGGAATTGAACTCCGGACCTCTGGAAGAGCAGTCGGTGCTCTTACCTTCTGAGCCATCTCTCCAGCCCACTCTCTACCAGCTCTTACAGGTACACGGTACTGGGCCAGTTTTATGTGGGAGCTAGGGATTTGAACTCAGATCCTAATGCTTGCCCACCAGGCACTTCATCTACTGAGCTATCTCCCTAACCTGAAATGTTCTGTCTTAGTTTATTACATTGCAGTGGATTGACCATTACATCTGGATTGTCTGTGGGGAGGGGGTGAGCCCACATTAAGGTTCTGGGGCAGAGCCTCTTCCATGGAGGGGCCTGGGAAGGGGTGATTATTATCAGCCTGTTGTGCTAGTAGACAGCATCGAGACAGGCTTCACTTACTGAGGAAAGGCTAGCTTGGAGCTTGGCCAAACAGGAGATACTTTTCTCATCACAGGGAATTGCAAATTAGCCCAGAGAACCAAGTGACAGAGAGAAAGAGAGATGCTCTTTGTCAAGGAGGCCAAGAGATGGACCCGGTTCATCCTCTCAGCTCTTGGGAGAAGGGCCCAGGATCTGAACTTGACCCAAAGTCCTCTCTCTTGCCTCCAAAGGCCGTGAGTAGCTCACATGAGGACAAGGGTGGCTGCCGACTGGAGACAGCTTCCAGGCTCACAGCCCTAATCACTCATTTCTAGCTCATTAAGCCAGGCTGACATTTTAATTTTTAACTTTTTATATATTTACAACTCAGTAATTTTTAGTATATTCACCAACTTGGGAAACCATCGCTGCAGTCAGTTTTAGAAGATTTTAACCCTCCAAAAATAAACTCCTCACTGCCTAGCTGTCACCCTCCTGTCCCTGTTCCCCCCAGCCCTGACACCCACTGATCAACTACCATCTTTGTCTGTGCAGAATCTTCAGTTTCAAACATTTTATGCAAGTGGATGGACTCACAGCCCTGAGGTCCTGTGACCAGCTTCTTTGAATACATTTTATAGACTCTCATGAGGACAGATGTAGGTGTGTGTGTGGGGTGGTCTCCCACTTCCTCCAACAAAATCCTTCATGAGGACCAAAGATGTCTTCACCATGGTCATTGTCAAGATCAGAACTCTTTTTCTCTGAGCATCCAGTCTGATCTGCTCCCCCTTTAACCTGTGTCAGAAATAGCCTTAAGACATGAGCCTCAAGAAGAAAATGGTACCCTTTGTGAAACAGTGTTGGGCATCTACAGTTCAGTTAACCCTCCTTTCACCTATTCACCTACCCATATACTGCCCAACCACCCATCCACCCACCCATCTGTCCTTCTAACCATCCTCCATCCATCTCCCTACCCACCCATCTGTTCTTCTAACCATCATTCATCCATCTCCCCACCCTCCTGCCCATCTACCCATCATGCTTCTATTTATCCACCCAACCACCTATCCACCCATCCGTCTACCCAGCCACCCATCTGTCCAGCCACCCACCTATCTGTCTATCGACCCATCATCCACCTATCTACCTACTTACTCATCTGCCCATCCATCCATCCATCCATCTGTTCACTCATCCATCCATCTGCCCATTCACCCACCCATCCACACATCATCCATCTACTCTTTACCCACTTATACACCAATCTGTCCATCTACCCACCCACCCACCTGTTCATTTAAACATCACCCATCAATTACTCATTTATTCACCCACTTATCCATCCATCCATCCATCCATCTACCATCCATCTGCCCATCCACCTATCATCTATACACTCTTCACCCATCCATCTACCTTTCTATCCATCCATCTACCCATTCTCCCACACATCCATCCATCCATCTTCCCATTGGCTCATCTATCTACCCATCATTCATTCACCCATCCATCTTCATTCATTCACCTTCCTAGCCACCTACCCATCTGTCCTCTCACCAGCAAATGTTTACTATGAACAAAACCATGCCAGGACTGCTCTGAAAGGAAGGATAGAGAACAAGGCAGCTGGCACGGTCCTTGCATCTTAGAGACAACACACAGAGAAACCAAAACAGAAAAAAGAAAAACCACTCTAATGGCCACCGGTGCTGACACAGAGGCTGGATGGGCAATGGCTTGAAGGGAGGGGGTGCAGCCTCTTTAGTTCTTGGAAGGTGTGTGTGTATGTGTGTGTGTGTGTGTGTGTGTGTGTGTGTGAATGAGGCTTCTGAATGAGGTCTAGGCATCATAGAAAGGAGTTTGAAGACTGATGACTGTCACATTGTAGAATGGAAACAGCTGCAACCCGATGTTTCTTTGCAACCCCACAATACCTCTTTCTATGGTTAATTGGTTATTTTCTTGTGTGTTGTGTCTTCTGCTGGCCTGGAGGGTGGTGTCCAGGTCTTAGGGAACCCTGTACTCCTGCTGCCCTGCCTGGGGTGTGCTTCCTACTCTCAGGGTTAAAATTGTTTCCATTAGCCCTGGTTTACACAAATGAAAGTCCACGTGGCAGGGAGCAGCTGGGGTCTTGGGGGTCGAGATGGAGGCCCTCACCCTCGGACTTCCTTCCTTGTCCTTCCACCCACCTCTGCAGTTTCTCCTTTAGTTGCTTGAAGAAGAGAAAACCCACGGCGTACATGTCGGTTGGCAGGGGTGTTCTAATTTTAAAAAATGTGTCACTCTCCAGGCTCTGTGTCCCTTAATCAGGCAATTACTTTCTGATGTAGTATAGTTAAGAAAGAAGAAGAAGAAGAAGGAAGAAAAAAAAAAAAAAAAAAAAAAAAAAAAAAACAGCCACCAGCCTCTGGAATCTCAAACATTTTCTTGAGAATTAATTTGGTAAATGTTTGACTCAAGTTCCAGAATGTCCTTTGTTTCCATTTCTAAAAGACAAAAGGGACAGGGAAGAAAAGTAGTAATTACGTGTTAATCAATCTTGCTCATTAAAATTATTCCCCAGCCAAGGGTGTCATGGAAACAGCAGATGCTGGGGAAAGGACTGGAGGGCCCGGCAGGGGTGGGCTTGAGATCATGGAGTGGGCATGGCCCAGAGGACACAGTATGAGACCGAGTGGCACTGGAAATAACAGCCAGCAAGGACTGGGTACCGCCATGTTTCTTGTTCCTGTCTATTATTGTCCTTCAGAGCAAGCTAGGGTGAGGGTGGGGGGGGGGCAGTCAGGGTGCTGCTCCATTATGCACTTGATGACATAGCTGAGGGCTGCTGAAAAGTTTGCCAGAACTCATTGCTTGAAGTGGCAGAAGTGAGACTTGAAATCAGGTCTCTGAACAAGTGACCTCATGGTGGCACTGCTCTGTTGTACCCTAGCCACCTCTGCCAAGGCTGGAGGTGGATAGGGCAGGGCCAAAGGCATGAGGGGCTGCCAGGAACCCTTGGGAGTGGAAAAACAGTCATTTCTGTTGAGGCTTCTGTAACAATACTCTGGGAAGAAGTGGTCACCTCACTGGTGGGGTCTGCACCTCGAATCTACTAATCTCTTAGCAGCCTGAGATGCACTGGATCCCCCAAGCTACTTGTTCTCCCAAGAGGTCTACACCCTAGATCTTTCCTGAAATTCTATCACTCCTGAGGCCTTGCTGGTCTTGTTGCGGTGCGATAAAGTGCCCTCATCCTCCGTGTCACCTGTTGCTGAACCCCAGGAATGCAAGGTTGGTGACCCAAGCTGCTGTCCTGTTATGGACTGCAAGCGTCACTGATGAAAGGGAGTGGGGGTCAGGGACAGGATGGCCACCATTACCATTTCTACACTCATCTCTGTCCAGACCAGGGTCTGAGATGCCAGCCTTCCTGATGCTCATCTCCTGATGCTGTGGAACCTTGTCCCAGATCAACCTTTCTATGTCTGTCCCTGCCCCCATTCTAGGCTGCAGATCCAAGGCCACCTCTCAAGGTAGATTTAGATGGCCAAGCCACATTTTCAATAGAAGAAGGGAAGCTGAGGGGCAACAAACCTTGTTCCTGTCACTAAATCACATGACACAGAATGCTGGCCCCTAGAACCCGAATGGCCCCTTTATGTGTTGTAGTCTATCCATGGGCGGGGTCCAAGGGCAGCATGGTGTTCAAAGGGTTCAAGGCAAACAGTTCTCCAGGAGGATGGTCAGCCACTAGCCCCATGGAAGGCTCATGCTCAGGAACAGTGGGTTGTATGGGTCCACTTCCACCACTATCACAAAATAACACAAACCCCTACCTCTTAAGGACCCAGGCTAAGCACACCTTTTTAACACGGGAACTTAGAGGAAGGTTAAACATCTAATCTACTGCAGGGTCTTATCCTGGGGACCCCAGGGGAGCCCACAACCTCTAGTTTTCAGAGATGAGAAATCATTGTTACGTGTGGGCCCATATGTGCTTCTGGGGAACCCGGGAGATAGATAGACGGTGAGCCTGCCATTCTGTGAGGTATACAAGGGTTTGGGACACAAACAGCAATAGATACTACCCATGAGGGCTCACTTGTGGCTCTCAGGCTGGGTGCCAAGAAGCCAGATTGGACCTCTGGGTGAGGTGGGAGAGTACTGGATCTCTCAGTCATACTGTACTTCTACCCCTGACTCCCCCAGAGGCTGTGTGGCTACCCAGGGACAACAGAAAAGCCACAGGGTGGCTGAGGAGGCCAGCATGAGTCTGGAGGACGGTTATGGGCATGCTTGGGGTTCAGGGCCCTGACTTTTCCCATGCCTCCTTCTAACTAAGACAGGCCTGAGTTAGTCTCCTTTCAGCGAGCTCTCACACCCAGCCCTCTATGACTCACCATCTGAAGAAGGGCACTGCTTGGCTGCAAATGAACATTATTGTTCAACTCCAGTGCCCTGGCAGGACCCCACAGGGGAGTCATCTGTGTGTCCTTGCTGGAGATGCTAAGAATCTCTGAAGACTTTTTTTCCCCTTCTTTTTAATGATCTGGTAATGATGGTGGCGATCAGGGTGCGGCTTTCTCTGTTAGGCAGCCTGGCTCAGTGCAATCCAGTGAGATGGGGCTGGGGTTGGGGAGGGGAGGACACACCTGCTGAAACCATCCAGGCTCTGGTGGGGTGAGGCCCGTTCACCTGCCCTTTTCCCTGCCTTTTGGACCTCTGTTACGGTCACACAGACAAAGAACTCCCTGTGGCTCCCAGTGTCTTTGAGGGAGGGCTTGACTCAGGACCCTCACACCAAGGCTAGGGAGGCTCCTCAATATGTGCATGGCCCCCTGTTCTTATGAAAACGATCCCCTCTGCTAGGTCAAGAGAGCTCTGTTGTGAGAGGGACAGCAAGTGGCAGGAAAACATTATTTTATAAAGCATTTCAAGGAACCATTTAGATGTGTGATTTGGTAGACACACACATTTGAAGGAAAGCTACAGGTCTGGCTGGATCCGGGAAGCTCTGAAAATACTGATAGCCAACAGACTTATGTACATTTCTATAATTAGATCTTAATGGACATTAAAAAAATGCCTATCTCTATCATTTGTCTCTGCTTTCCACTGGCTAAAAGTTGTCTCCTGCTCTTTCTTCATGGTAGCAAGATGACTGCCAGCTCCCCTGAGCTTGTACCCCTGCCTCCAGATGAGAACGTCATCAAAGCGTATACTTGAAAGGAACGCTTTAAAGGGGGGAAGGTCCTGTTTGGATGCATAGCCTCAGAGGACCTGTCCATGGTTGCAGCATCCATTGATGCCTGGCTGAGGTGAGGCAGGAGCCTGTGGTGGAGGCTGCTCACCTCACCGTATCCAGGAAGCAGAAAGGAAGGGACACACCTTAATGACCTGATAGGCCTGGCCTCCCTATGCCTTTGTCACCTTGTGTGTTGCTGTCAGGTGATCCCAGGGTGGATTCATCACTCGCAAAGGGCACTCACTTCCCAGATGCCCCCAGAGTGTGAACTCAGATGTTTGCTCTTCACCCAACTCCATTGGTCATTGTCTGGACCCAAATGAGGCAGAACTGTCCAAACGTGGACGTGCTCAGAGCACTGTATAGCACAGTCAGCCCCCACCCGCTGTGCATTCTACCTATGTTACTATGGTGAAGTGTTATCCCAGGATTGCTGGGGTACCTGCATCTCACTAGAGACTCACAGCACACGGTTTCCTCATAGCTTTGTTCTCTCTATGTGCATCCTATCAGAGGCTTTCCCTCCCCTACTTGTGAAATTGACATCTTTCGAGGATCCTGACAGAAGGCGGAAAGAGTAATGTTTCGAATCTGAAGGGAAGGGCCACTTACCATTTGCTGGGCACTTTACCTACTCAGCTGTAGCTGCTGACAGCCCTCTGAAGTGGGTCTAATTGTCCCCATTTTATAGACATTAAAACCAAGTCCAGAGGAGTTCTTGATCATAAATGCTTCATAGCTGAAATGGGTTGCTCTGAGGATTTGACTCCAGATCTGCCACCCCCCAAGCCCAGGCTCTTAAAATGGCACAGACAGCTCCTCCTAGTGACGACGTTTGAGCTGAGGCCATGCAGTCAGACCATTCCTGAGAGGGATTCACTTTTGAGAGGTGTCTTTTGTACCCCTGCCTCTACATCCCTGAATGTTGCTCCCCTTGGCTACTTTTCCCACAAGCACTTCTCAAGTTCTACAAGAGGCCAGTAGAGCCCTGAAGTCCTCCATGCCCATCTGCTTGGTTGGCATGGCTACATCCGCAGGGCAGCTCAGGATGGGGGTGGGGTCACCATGCCTTGGGCCAGCCGGCCACCTAGGAAAATGTCTGCTGAAGAGGGAAAGGCCAGGTCTGGATGGCTGTGCTGTGCGGCTGTCTTCCGCTCACCAGCTGTCAGGGGGGTTGGCCTATTAAGCATTGGCGTAAGGCTTTCGAAACCACTTATCTGGCCTGCCAAAAATCTTTAAAGGGGGCTTTCCAAAAATTTTTCTCTTCATTTATTTTTTTAAAGCAAACTAAAAGCTTCATTAAAGACCCGCCAAGGGTGGAGAGGCCTCCACCCTCACTCCTTGTCCCTCCCACAGTAATTAAGACCCAGCGCTCCCCATCAGCCTCCCTGCCTCTTGGATTGGCAGTGGATGCACTGGGAGTTTAGAGTCACTTCTGAGCCATTCTGCCTTGCAAGGAGCTGCCAGCTTCTCCTACCGGGTTTCTCTGGCCCAGTCTGGGCTCTGCCTACTCTCCACATTGCATTAGAGTGAGATACCGCCGTGGTCCTCAAAACACTCATTTTTTCTGCCAAGAAAACTTAATCTCAGAGTGGCAGAGAGACTTGTCAGTGGGCAGAACTGGGAGGCTGAGTGGGAGGCAGACCAGGGGCCTCTCCTCTTAAAGGTACATTCATATTGAAATCAGACCCCACCCACAATCAGCTGAGGTCTTCAGATGCCTCCCATGCCAGCCAGGAAGCAATGCTGTCACAGAAAGGATAGCCAGCTGGCAGAGTGGAGAGACAGGACACAAGGGAGAGGTGGGCAGAGGTCAATGCCCACCCCAGAAAGGTAGGTGGCTTGACCTCCAAGGGACTCGGCTACACCCCGCCCTCTACCGCCTCACTTTCTACCATGGCCCTGTCCAAGACATTGCTCACCCCAGGGTTTCACCTTTCAGGCTGGATGTGAGGTCCCTAGTGGAAGTGGCTCTCTACCTGCGCCATCTGTCCCTGCCTCAGGCCACAGACTGCTCTCCTTCCTGCCGTCATTGCGGCTGTTAGCATGGCCCGTGGTGATTTCGTGTTGCGTGTTCTCCACCCCTCCTCCAAGTTCACCCAGGTTCTCCGAGACAGGGCCTGCTTCAGGATAGACGCCATGGGTGATAATGGGTGACTGGTGGCCCTGCCAGGACACCGCCCCTTGCCCTGGGAGTTTAGCTGTGCTCCTAGGTTGTGTCAGCAGTCAGTGGAAAGGACACCTAATCCCGAGGGAGAGACTTCCCAGCAGGATGGTGTCACTTGGGTGGGACTGGCCTGGAGTAATCTTGACAGATAGAAGGGCTGGAGAGAGAGATTCAGGGCCTGGATGACCCAGGCACAGTAGCCATGCCCTCTGGATACCCTCTAAGGTGACCGCTGGGTGACAGGACGGTGGAGGAGAGTGGCCATGGCCCTTGGGCATATTGTCAGCCACCCATGTGAGATCAGAAATGGAGGCAGCTGAGTGGCAGGATACTGGAAGCCCTGACCTCAGCCCTTACCTGTCATGAGGACAGGTGCTGGCCAGAAATGGAGAAACAATAGACAGAGAAAAAAAAAACATGGCTTCCCCAGGAAATACCTAGAAACAGAATATCACAGGACATGTGGGAGGCCTGGGCATCTGAGCAGCAGGCAGGCTGGGCAGCAACCTCATGTGCACACTGATACAGCGCCACTCAGTGCCAGGAGCCGCCTCTCCAGGAGTTTCCACAAGCAAGATGTTTCTCTGGGAGGGCAGTGCCATGGCCAGCAAACCCGCAGGGGTCTGATGAGAGACTCTTCCTGTCACATTCTCCAGCGTCCATGTTTCCTACCCAGGCTGAGAGCATCCAGCTGGGGAGCAGATGAAAAGCCACAGGCCTCCCTCAAGAAGTGGAGTCGATAAAGTAATGACGAGGTTAAAAGGAGGGCCATGGAAGCTGGAGGTGGGGTGGGGGCTGGGACCACAGCCCTCCATCTTCAGCAGGGGTCCTGGGTCCCATGTCCCTGGAATCCTCGGGGTAGAGAATAAAGCGTGAGAAACCTGTGGTTCCCCCCAACCTAGGTGAGATCAGCTTTCCTATGGGCCATGGTCTGATCACACTCACTATCCACTCCCTGACCCAGGGCCATGTGACCACAGTAGTCAGAACCTGGGGTTTCTCCATCCAACTGATGTGAGTTGTCAACTTGGGGGTACAGGAAGAAGACAGGATAATGTCATGAGGATGAGGGCAAGGATGATGGCAACAGCAGTTGTGACCCCCAAGAGGCAAAGTGGCACTGTGAGAAGTGTGAAGCCACAAGCCAGCAATGAGGCTATCTTAGTGCTCTATGGTTGTGAAGAGTCACCGTGACTAAGGCAGCTTTCGGAAGAAAGCACTTTGACTGGGAGCTTGCTTACAGCTTTGGAGGGTGAGCCCATGATCACCATGGTGGGGAGCATGGTGGCAGGCAGAGAGGCATGGCGCTGAGGTAAGAGCTTACATCTTGATCCACAGGCAGCAGACAAAAAGGGAAAGACTGGGTCTGGCTCATGAAACCTCAAAGGCTACCCCAGTGACTCATCTCTTCCAACAAGGCCACACCTCCTAATCCCTCCCAAACAGTACCACCAACTGGGGACCAAGTATATAAACAGATGAGCCTATGGGAGAAAAGAGAGCTATGCTGACAGTTGCTGGCACTGGATGCTGGGTCTTCTTGGAGCAGATCCTTAGGGAGAACCCACCTTCTATGCCTTGGTGCTGTGGCTCCACCAGTCTTTAGCCAGCACTTGTCACCTGATAGAGAGTGTTTCTGATGCCACTAAAGACTTCACAGCAGCCCCTGGAGACAGGTGTCACCTAGCTCTCTTGGGAAGAGTTCAAGAAGGGTGCATTTCCTTGGTAGGATTTTTTTTTTTTCACAAGAAAACCACATATACTGGGGAAAGAAAAGTTGGTCACACATTGGGAGATGAGTGTGGGAAATGGGTGTGTGTGACAGAAAGGTCAGAACAGGAACCCTGAAACTCTAGGGCACTAGTTACTTTTGTCAGCGCTGTGACAAAATACCAAAGAAGGCAACTTCAGGAAGGAAGGCTGTGTTGTGGCTCACAGTTGAAGGGTACACAATCCATCATGGCAGGAAAGTATGGCAGCAGGAGTGTGAGGTGGCTGAGCACATTCATCCAACCTGTTTTCGTTATGATCGCAAGTGTGGGATCGGAATGGTCTTGTGAGAGAACAGGTGATGTTAATCCACTAGAAGACCAACCACCTCGTGCGGGAGCTTATTGTTGCCAGCTGAAAAGATCCTGTGAACAGACTCTGGGAGGAGATATATAAATGAGCCCAGAACTGGAGGCGGGGCTTTTGGAGACTTGGGATAGTTTTGGCTGTTCATTGCTTCACTTTGAGACGCTCCTAGAGAGAACCACTCGAGGGAAGGCTTCAGGGCTCTGGCTCCTGCTGATGTTCCGGGTTCTGGTTACTCCGGGTTCCAGCAGAAGAAATCCTGCTGACTACACCAGGAGAATCATTCCTCAGAACTGATATCCTTATGGTTTTGTTATTGTGTTCCTTAATTCTCTTTTACTATTGTTTTGGTTAGTCAGGTTATAAGTAACGTATGCTCGGTTAATAAGGTGTTAATAAAATATATTGGATAAGAAAATTGAGACTACAATCCATGGTCAGGAAGCAGAGAGAGAGAGATGGATGCTGGTGCTTGGCTCACCTTCTCCTTTTCATTAACTCCAGGACCCCAGCCCATGGGATGATGTCACCCATATTCAAGGAATATCTTCCTTCAGTTAATCTTTCCGGGAAACACCCTCATAGACTCAGCCACCAGAGGTGTATCTCCTAGATAATTCCAAAGGCAGTCAGGCTGAGGGCGAGGATGGGCATCACATTATCCTTCTAGCTCCAAAAGTCACCTCCCCAGAGAAGCCTTCCCTGATTGCCCCGTTGGCTGAGCTTGGGTTCAGCTGGCTGGAGCCTTCCTCCGGCCTGTGTTGTGTGCATAGGGATAGCTAATGACTGACTTGGGGGATATGTGCTTCACGGTCTCTGTCCCCTTCCAAGGCAGAGTCCAGGCTGACTCCAGGGTCTGCAGTAGCAGGGTTTTATTTCTTTATGCAGGGTTTGTTTGTTTGAGGTGAGAGCTCATTAGGTGACCTAGGCTGGCCAAGTAGGTCTCATCGATCCTGACTTGACTAATCCCACAGAAAGGGGGGAGAGAGAGAGAGAGAGAGAGAGAGAGAGAGAGAGAGAGAGAGAGAGAGAGAGA
>OU015754.1:73697808-73755725 GCA_907169655.1 Acomys percivali | reverse complement strand
ACACACACACACACACACACACACACACACACACACACACACACACAAACACCTCCTTGTACATTCACATACCACACACACACCTCCTTGCACACACATATACACACACCTCTTTGCATACACACATACACACACCTCCTTGTACACACAGGCACTGTGGCTTTTTTTTTTTTCTGCTGGGCCATGTGGACAACCACGGTTCATCTACATCTCACCCAGGTTTGTTTTGGGAGCAGGACCTGGGCATCAGACTCTGGCTTGCAGTAGGTAGCATTCATGTCTTCAGTTGCTCACTGACCAGCCTTCCACTTTGCCATGTGGCTTTCCAGTGAGCCCTTGTTGCTCAGACCCTGCACAGTTGACAGTGTTGGTGGCCCCAGATGTGTGAGATGGGGACAGGTCATTTCTATGGGGCTCAGTGAGTAAAGTGCCTGAGTTTCACCCCCAGCACTCATGTGGAAAATGGTGGGCAGCAATAGTCCAGGGCTGAGAGGCAAAGCCAGATGATTCTTGGGGCTTGCTGACCAGCCAGCTTAGTCAGCTTGGCAGGTTCCAGGTCAGTGAGAGACCTTGTCTCAAACAAAAGGGTGGGCGGTGCTTGATGCACAACACCCAAGGTCGTCCTCTGCTCCTCCCCGCCCCCCCATGATCATAAGTCTGTCTGTCTGTCTGTCTGTCTGTCTGCCTCTCTCTCTTTCTCTCTCTCTCTTTTTGAGACAGTGTTTCTCTGTGTAGCCTTGGCTGTCCTGGACTCCCTTTGTAGACTAGGCTGGCCTCAAACTCACAAAGATATTGTTATTTATGTGTGTGTTTGTGTGTGTGTGTGTGTGCGTGTGTGTGTTCCTATGAGTATCAATGTCCACAGGGGATAGAGAGCTAGAGTTACAGGTGGCTGTGAGCCGCCAGACATGAGTGCTAGGAGCCAAACTCAGGTCCTCCATGGGAGCAATGTGGTCTCTTTGCCACTGAGGTTCCCTGCCAGCCCCTAACACAGTCATTCCTATGCTATTTCTTCTTGTCCTCTGGGAAGTGTCTGTCCTCTGTTGTATACAGGATCTTGCCAAGCTGCCTGGTTTTGGGGTGAGGGGCATATGGAACAGATCATCTCCTGACCTTCAACTGGAGCCCCAAAGCAGTGTAGCTGGCCCACAGGCTGGTACCCATGACTACGATGAGCAGCAGGCAGCATTTTGGAAGGAGCTTTGCATTAGTAATAGTAACTATTGTTTCTCAAGATTCAGAGAAAGCCAGGCTCAGGGCTGGTCACTGACGAGCTGTTGCATTTTGTTCTTGTTCTTGTTGTTGTTGTTATTGTTGTTGCTGTTGTTGTTGTTGTTGAGACAGAGGCTCTGAGAGGCAGAGCCTCTCAAGTCTGATGGCCCACAGGGCCCCGCTCATCCTGCTGCCCTCACCTCCGGAGCCACCCTAGACCACATGACTTCAGCTTGTCCTCTGAGAGCCTGCTGGAGCTCCCCCAGACTACCCAGGGTGGGCTTTTCATTAAGTAAGGAGCAGTTGGGCTCCCTAGAAGGAACCCCCTCCCCACCTTCCAGTGGTTTCCTCATGGAGATTCGTTTTACAGAGCCAACCGGTCTTTCTAAAGCACCTGTGTCTGGGTTTCCCTTACGTTGGGGGTGACAGAATAGTTGTGAAGGCCTTCCCACATCCTGGGACCTCAAACATGGCAGGGTGGGTTTACACTCATCATGGGTACTCTGGTTTCGGTGCATCCCTCAGCCATCACATTGCAGGAGGATTGGCAGGTGGACCTTTGGGGAGTGATGGGACAAGATGGTGTTCAAAACACTGCCCTTGTGAGTAGACTGACCCATCTGTGGATTAGCACATCAGTGTTTCCACAGGGCCCATTTTTTATATTTTTTTTTATTTTTTATTTTTATTTTTTGTAAAGTAAGCTCTCTCTGGCATGCTGTTTTTTGTCACACTTTGTGGGAATGTGTGACACAGAGTCTTCACCAGATATGGAAGTGCCAGAGCCATGAGCTTGGACTTTCAGCATCTACGGGCTCAAACAGAAATAAACCTTTATTCTTTTTCTCTCTTTCTTCCTTTGGAAAAAAGAGTCTTGCTATGCAACCCAGGTTGGTCTCAAACT
Source organism: Acomys percivali (assembly GCA_907169655.1). Lineage (NCBI taxonomy): Eukaryota > Metazoa > Chordata > Mammalia > Rodentia > Muridae > Acomys > Acomys percivali. The sequence goes on along the minus strand of OU015754.1, from coordinate 73,753,609 downwards.
CACAATCCAACTGCTCCGGCCTCATGCTGGGATTAGAGGCATGCACCGCCATGCCTGGCGAGTGAACTTCAATTCTTTATAAACGATACAGTCACAGGTATTTTGTTAGAGGAACAGAAAATGGACCAAAAACATCATGTTTTCTCTAAATAGAACACCTCTGCTTTCCAGAACTGGCCTTAGGAAAGCTGCCTTTTCCTCGTGAAATATCACCTGCAGAAATTGTGTAACGATCCATAAAGCCTCAGCCTGGCTTCTTCCCCAGTTGTCACCGAGGGAGGCAGGACTGAGAAAGTCATTTGTCACCTAGGACCAAGAGACAAATAAGCTCTTTGTGCTTTTGGCCAGTTTGCTGTTAGGATCAAGTGATAGAAAGGATTGGAAGAGTTTGCCCTTGGTGACCCCTCCCCAGATGTTGGTGGCTATTATCTTCTGGCTATACTGTACAGTGAGTCCCTTGGGACCAGACAAAGATGGGAAGGTCTCTGAACCAGCCGCCCAGGTCTACTAAGTGGTCCTATTCCTACAGGATGAAGGTGAGGAGGCCAAGACTAAAGGCTTGTGATGGACTTGACACTGAAGGAGAGAAATAAAGCACTGTGGGTTCCCGGTTTCCTGACTGAGGGCAGGGCAACAGGGAGACTAGTACTCTATCCTGGGGAGATTTAAGCTGGGAGTAGAGTGTGTACATTTTATCAGTCAATAAATAAATAAATAAATAAAACCCAGGAGTAATTGGGTGGCTTTTCAGGCTCAAAGGCAACTCTGTCACTGGCTCTGTGGTGACCAGCTCAGTCCTCAGCTAGAGGCAGTGAGGAACAGTGGGGTGGGTGGGGCCCGGGTGGGCGGGGTCCCATGGACAGGCAGCTTCATCTTAAACTTCAGCTTCTCTGAGCTTTTCTTTGGCTTGCCTCTTTCATATCTCCCTGAGAAGTACCTGACAGCTCTCCTCACTCCTTGCAGGCTAGGCTTTCTTTGTTTGCTTGGACAAAGCAGCTTGTTACAGGAAAGAACACGGTGGTGAGTGTCAGTAGATATGTTTCCTTAAAGAAACTCACCCAAACCTTTCAGGTGATGAGTCTGAATCCCAGAGTCTCTGGATCCCGAGCCACTCCCCCTCCGGATTCCCACAGGCTCTGCAGCTGTTGCCTGTTGAGTCTCTGCAGCATCCAGGAGGTAAGCCAGGATCCCGGGCCTCTTAGGTATCATGAAGGCTAATACTGTCAACTTAATAGGACTTAAAATCATTTAGGAAACAAGCCTCTGGGCACGTCTGTGAGGGGATTTCTGGATTGGGTTAATTAAGGTGAGGAGACCCACCCTGAATGGAGGTGACACCATCCTATGGGCTCTGGTCCAGTGAATAAAAAGGAGAAAGCGAGCCGAGCACCAGCATCCATCTCTCTCTACTTCCTGACTATGGGTGCCATGTGACCAGCTGCCTCATGTCCCTGCTGGGATAGACTGCACCCTCAGACTGTGAGCTGAAATCAACTCTGTCTCCACCTGAGGTGCAAAAGAGACAGAAAAGTCTCTATGCTCCCAGCACCAGTGTTACCCTCTGTGGAAGGACTCACTATGGGCTGCTTCTCCTGAAAAGATAGAAGGCAGGACAGGCTCCGAGACTCCTGGCTCCTCTCCTTAAGAGAGGAAGCTGCTAGCCTCTCCAGGGTAGTCAAAGGAAAAATAGGTTAGGGTAGGAGTGACAGAAATGTCAGTCCGGTAGCGCTTTCTAGCCAACAGGGAGTGGCACCTGCTCTGGTCCTGGCTCTGACCTTTGCAGCCTAGGAGACTGTACTTGGAGTGTGTATGGTGGTCCCTAGCACAGAAATAACCTGAAGCCATCAGTCACTTCCCAGTGTGGTTTCATTCGATCTGCCTGATGACATCAGATCCTAATCTTGTCCCCATGTGGTTGGACATGCAGGGTTTTTTTGTTTGTTTGGTTGTTGGTTTTTGTTTTGTTTTGTTTTTTTGAGATAGGGTCTCATGTAGTCCAGGCTGGCCTCCAAAGCAAAACATAGCCAAGGATGTTCTTGTACTTCTAATTCTCCTGAGTGCTGGGAGTGCAGCCGTGGATGCCTCCCCCCACCCCTAGGCCCTGTGATGGACTGTTCCTTGAACTGTGGTTCAAAATAAGCCTTCCTTTCCTCAAAAGAGTAGCTTTTGCTAGTTATATTGTCACTGCCACATGAAAAGAGGCATTGCAATCTCCATGCCTGCTTATCCTTGGGCACAGTCCCACCTTTTTGATGTGTGGGTAGGTCAGCTGACCATTCACCAATGGAGTTTAGTTTGTCATCATGGGCTGGCTGAGCCCTCTTCACACAGTAAGTCTACAGAGAAAGGACTCGTCCCAGAGAACGTGGATAAGAAACCAAGGATGCGCGGGCTTTCCTCAGAAGCCTCCGCACCTCATACATCATCAGAGCATCCAGCCTGTCCTTGTCCCAGCCTTTGCTCAGTGACACGATGACATTCTGCTTTGTTGCATAAGGGTGGAGGGAAGGGGGGGGGGTAGAAATATCCACTCTCCACAACCAACAAGAAATAATTAGCGCACATTGTGTCATTAAACACTAGACTTTAATTAAATTGCATGGAGATAAATACTCGGAGAGACTGGAACGGAGGAGCCCAGAGCCGGCCGAGCGCTCTGCGTAATGGAGTAATAGACGCTCAAACAGCGCCAAGTCAGGGATTCTGACGCGATTAAGATGCCGACTAAATTGGGTTGTCACCTCGCAGGCTGCACCGACCACCTGAAAATTGCTCATTATCGTCCACGTTTGATCTTCCGGGAGCTAACAAGCCTGTGCACAAATCGCTGCAATGATCAAAGGGCCCGTTTATGTGGGATTCTGTCCCTTGTCGGGGTCCCCGGGCTCCGTCTCCATCTTCACTTTCTCATTTGCAATGAATCATCAGCGACAGCAGCTGGTTGGGAAGGACTCGTAGAGATGATTAGTCCTTTTCTAGCCCTCCCAGGCTGGACAAAGCAGATGCTCTCCCAGGTAGTGTGGGTGCCAGCACTGCTGGTCAGAGTTTGAATCCTACTCCAGACATCAGTAGGATGTCATCACTAACATTAGTGTTAGATGCTTCTATCTCTCTTCATCTATACCCACTTTGACAGAGTGACACCTGTTTAAAAAAAAAAAAAAGGACTCCAGCAACCGCCACCCCCTCCCCACGCCCACCGCCAGGTGCTTGAACGTGAAGCCTTGTGTATGCTGAGTACAAGTCAGATGTCAGCAAAGGATGGAGGCCACATCACCAGGGATGCACACACTGGTCAGGCCGGTAGGCCGTGCTATATTTTCCTCAGACCTTTTTAAACACATGGGCCTTCCCTTGGAAGGGGGCCTTTCGTCACCAGCTAACTCTTTCTGGATATGTCCTCATGAACTCTCCCAGAAGCATGTCTCTTAGTTGGTTCTGGGCCCACCAAACTGACAGTCAAGATTGGCTATCATGGCCGGGCAGTGGTGGTGCATGCCTTTAATCCCAGCGAGTCCAGGACAGCCAACGCTACATAGAGAGACCCTGTCTCAAAAAAACAAAACAAAAAAAGATTGATTATCATAGGGGTTTGAGGGTGTGAGTCGGGGGTGGGGGGCAGAAGAGGGAGAGGCCAAGGCCTAGGAGGTGAGCCCAGGGAGTGCTGGGAGTTCAACCAAACCCTTTCTCTGGCTGCTGTGAAGGGCCTCAGGGTCCCATGTGCCTAGTTCACACCTTATGGCTGAGGCAGCCTGGACTCAGTACAGCACTTGATAGTGGAGCTAACAACCAGGAGGCCCCAGGAAAGAAGGACTGTCTTTCAAGGCTTCCCCCTTCCCCAGCACACCCCTCCTAAGAACAGAGGGCTGCTCTGTGTCCCACTGTAAGCAGCTTGAGGCAGGGACCATTCGGGACTCAGTTTCTTCTTCCACAAGAGGACGACAGGCCCATCTGCAGACGTGGAGGATAAGTCTTTACTAGGACAGTGATGGTGATGGGGCTGATGTAGATCCATCTGTTATTGCCTTGCCTGGGACTGCTCCAATCACTCACTCATTCACTCACTCATTCATTCATTACCTCATCATTCACTCACTTATTATCTCATTATTCACTCACTGAGTCACGGACTCATTCATTATCTCATCACTCACTCACCCACCCATTCATTCACTAGCTCATCATCCCCTCATTTATTCATTATCTCATCACTAACTCACTAACTCACTCACTCATTCATTCACTCACCCATTCATTCACTATCTCATCATTCACTCACTCACTCACTCATTCATTATCTCATCACTCACTCACTCACTCACTCATTAACTAGCTCATTATTCACTCACTCACTCAACCAACCATTCACTATCTCATCATTCACTCACTTATTCATTATCTCATCACTCACTCACTCATTCATTCATTCATTCACTCACTCATCTCATCATTCATTCATTCATTCGCACTTTTATGTGTGTGCGCGTGCATGCACGTGCACGTGCGTATGTGCCATAGCATGGATGTGGAGGTCAGAGGACAACTTGCAGGAGTTGGTGCTCCTCTTTGACAATGTGAGGTCACTGAGCTTGGCAGCAAGTGCCCTTGCCCCACTGAGCCAGCGACAGCTTTGCATACAGCATTTGTGATGGCTGGTGGTGGTTGTTCACCTGACAGGATCTGGGACCGCCTAGGATCACCAGCCTCCATGCAGGCATGCCGGTGAGGGACTTTCTTGATAGATTAATTAGCATAGGAAGACATACCATAAAAGAGGGCTGTGCCATTCCCTGGGCTGGGGTCCTAGACCACAACACAGAAAGGAGAAAGAGAGCTTGGCATTAGCACTCATCTCCCTCTGCTTCCTGACACAGGCACATGATCAGTCGCTTCAAGCTCCCTCCTCGGTAACCTCCCCTCCATGATGAATTACAGCTAAGCCAAGATGGACCCCTTCCTTCATTTCCTTTTGCCAGGTATTTTATCACGGCACTAAGAAAAGTAATTAAGGCAACAGGTGATCATTAAATGGTCCACGGCTAAAACCAACAGAATCTGGCAAACATCCAGCCGCGGCGTGTCTACTAGCCCCAGAGGAAGGTAGACAGATTGCATCCTCCTAGTCCTGGTGAAAGCTCCACCCCCCTTCTTGCCACAGATGTCCCATTCCAAGGACAAGGTCTCTCTGGAGCCATGGGAAGGGATCAAACTGGAGCCAAAGGGCAAACATGAGCCCGGGGCATGACAAGTAGAACCCCACTCAGGCGGACTCAATAATTCACACGGCCCCTTTAAATATTTACGTCCCTGGCTGGTTAAAATGTGAAGCAGTGCCTTTGAAGGGATGCTTGTAGTTTGATCACAGAACTACAGACAGATGATAGGTTCTGGGGTGGAGGGCGTGGCCAAGCTGGAGCCCTTAGGGACCATTCAAAGCAGCTGTTTCAGTTAGAGTAAGAGGCTCCATCTCGACATTCGTCATCACCTTGGACCATGGACGGACCACCGTGGGCATGTGTGCAGGGCATCATTACTCTTTGTTTATTCCCTCCCTCCCTCATCCATTCGTTTTCTCATTAGTCTTGCTGGCTCTGGAGCCAGACATCTCAATTTCAAGTCCTGGCTCCATCCTGTGGGCCTGGCTGTGTGACCTGGAGAATGCACTGTAACCTCTCTGCTTCCCAACGCTGTCTCTGGGGAGCCAAGACATGAGCAGGAGTCAATGAACATACAGTGTCTGGGGCTGGGTTGGCCACTTCTCGTTGCTACAACAGTAGCGTCACCATTCATTCATCTATTCTCTAAGGTAATATTTGCTGAATGCCGATGATGTACTAGGAGCCTTAAGAGTGCAGCATAAACTGGAAAAAAAAATACACTTGGCCTCAGGGAGCCTCCACTGGGACCATTATCATCTGTCAAGTAAAAGTCAGCAAGGTGAGTTGACATTGCCTCAGGGCTTGGAGGAAAACAGCCCAACAGGAGGGACACAGAGTCCCTGGACTGGGATGGTGTCTCAGCAGGGGTCAGCGAGATCCTGTCTGAAGAGTGACATTTAATTTGAAGTTATCAATATGAAAAGGAGCCCAGGACAGAGAACAGAGGCAAGGGCTCTGAAATGGAGTGTAACTGTGTGCTTGGGTGTATTTGAAGAGGAAGATGGACAGGGCTCAAGTGTAGCGAGGTCTTTGGTGGAGCCAGCTGGGAGACCGCAGTATTTCCGGGATGAGGCCGACTCTCAGAAGAGTGCACAATGGTTTGAGTTTCTGAGCTGGGATCAGAGTGTGAAATGAGTTATGCATGACTTTTCAGCCTGTGCCCTCAACAGACATGCCGGAGCACCCCCCAAAAGTAGGAGCACAGACCTCATAACTTAAGTAAGTTCAGAGTGGGTCTGAGGCAACTGTGAGAGCCTAGCAGCCACACAAGGCCACCTTCTCCAAATGCTGTCAAAAAGAAGCCTGACAGGAGCATCCTGCTGAAGAACACATCAAAGCACTCTCTGCATTGCAGCCCTGGGCAGCCACACCTAGCAAGTCCAGTCTCTTTCCAGAGACTGATGCAGTTGGTTTGAGAAGCGACCTGGACACTAGTATTTTTACAGCACCCCAGATGACAGGTGACATTACTTCATAAGCCTTGTCTCATCTAAAAGCCACAAGCTTTTAGAGAATGTTATACAGTGGTGGTTCATACCTGTGCTGTGGATGAAAGGCAGATGCTCAGAGATGTTGATCAGCCTGCCCAAAGTTGCACAGCACAGAAGTAGTGGAGTATGAGCTTAAACAGAGGACCCTGCCTCAGATGGAGCTGGGAGTTGGAATACATGGCACACAGGGAAGGAATTTACAGGGTCAGAACTGTAGATGGGGAATGCTTTTTTTTTTTTTAAGGCATGGGAACTCCTACTGGAAGAGGCTCAGACACAGAAGGGTCCCCCTGGACTCGTTCTAAAACAAGACTGACATCTTTCTATGCCCCAACTCATCCTTGACATCAGAAGTGTTTGGATTTGAACTCATGATCAGTCACCTCCCAGCCTGCTGGGCCCTACTGTAGGAACCTCGCCCCACTGTACAGTTCCATTTCAGACAAGGTAAATGAGCTAGATAGAGAAATGGCTTGGCTGGTAAAGTGCTGGCCGTGCAACCACGAGGACCCGAATTCGGTCTGCGTTTGGTCCCCAGAACACGTGTGGGCATGGCTGTGTGTGCTTGCACTCCCAACCAATTAAAAGACAGGCAGGTCTCTAGGGCTTGCTGGCCAGCAAAGCTACCTTGAGCTCCAGGGTAGAGTGACACTGTCTCAGAAACAAAACAAAACAAAACAAAACAACTGCAACCACAGAAAACCTAGATGGATGACAGCACCCGAGACTGACCCCTGGCTTCTGCACACAGGTACACACACACAACACACACACTCATTCAGATATGTATATACATACACACACAGACACACTAACACCTACACAAATATGCATGCACACTCCCCACCACACTCACATCCACACATGGATATGCATGTGTGTACACACACATACACAAACACCCACATAGATGTGCATGCACATCCACACATATTTACACACTTATACTCACATACACAGATATGCATGAACATACGCACACACTCAAACACGCTGACTCACATACACTCATGACTAGGCATGCACATACACACACACAAACATCCATGCAGATATGCATGCACATACACACTTGCACACACTCACACAGAGATATACATGTACACACACATACACAAACACAGACACACAGACACACTCATACACAGATATACATGTATACCCACTCAAGCACACACACACACACACACACACACACACACACACATGGTATTAATTGTTGTTAGTAGCATTTTACAAACCAGTGAGCTAAGCGGAGGACAGACTGACCACCTGCCTTTCCTCTTTCCACTCTAAATAGTCTCTGTCTCTGTGAGGTCCCCTAACCACTGTGCCCTGCCAGTGGCTGTACTGATGGGAGCCTGAGAGAAGCTCCTCTTTGGTCATGTGACTCTCCATTCTTTCATTCACCAGCTCATTATCTCCCCAAGCACCAGGCTATCTCCTGCAAGCAGGAGCATCTTCTCTTGGGTAGCCAGGCACTGCGCAGCAGCGAGAAGAGGACCCGAGTTCGTGTTGATTTTCGCTTCCCTTAATGTAAAACAGGATTGCCTTCATTTCCGATTTCGTGGGTTTATCTGACATGGCCAAAGCCCCGGTTATCTCTGCTCCACTAAGTCTTGAGATTGGTTTGGAGTGTGAGCATATATTCTCGGAAACTATTAAAAAGTGCTTTAATTGGCTTTTCAGGGGGTGCCCTCCACCCTGCACTCCAAATGCACCATCCTTTGTCTTTCTCAAGATGGGGGTGGTTGGCAGGCAGAGTCTGAGGATCTGGGTGTAATTTTTTTCTCTCTGAGGCAGGGAAGCACAAGCTCCAAGTACCAAGTTCCATCTTTGCTCACAGCCACACATCCAAATTCTTCACCAGACACCCACTGGCACATCCAAGGAGGCCTCTGGGAAAAACTCAAAAGTGTGCAGACTTAAAACATGGTGTGAGTGCATGCTAAGGAGATGGCTCAGTCAGTAAGGTGTTTGCCTCACAAGTGTGAGGACCTGAGTTCGCATCCCTTGCTCCCATGTCAAACCCGAACAAGCCAGGTGTGGTCTGCCTGCCTGTCATCTCAGAGCTGCAGAGGCAGCGGCAAGAGGGCCTCTGGGGACCAGCCAGGCCAGCTGAACCCATTGATTTCTAGGCGCAAGAAGAGGCCTATCTTTAAAAAGATGTTAGAGCAACTGACAAAGACACCTTGTCATTAATCTCTGGTTTCACGTACATGCACACATGTGGACACACAGGGACAAACAAAATAACCCTGATTGGAAAGAAAATCACAATGATGTGAGTGTTCAGCGGGGACGTCAGAGAGAAAGATAGAGCCGCCTGCGGTTGTGAACCACAGTTGAAATATCTGCATGGTAGCAGAGTGACCTGACCTGTGGACTGGCCATCATACATTGGTTGGACGCCTCTCATGTGTCCATAATGGGGCCGGCTTCACATTCAGACTCTTCCAGCTTGGAGTAGCAAGACCTTGAGAGAGAGTCACAACACCCTTTGGGGCCCATCTCTTGTCAGATTCTTGGAAAGTTAAGTGAAAAGGGTTTGGGGACGCATGTGGCACCCAACAGGTAGCTGACACTGGTGCAATTGCCATGTGTAACTGCTTTCTGCCTGCTACCTGCTGCACAGGGTATGGTTTACTTTGTGCTCCCTTTTTTTTTTTTTTAATGCATGAAGACACACACACCCACACACACACACACACACACAGATGGGTGCTTCCTTGAGTTTTTCTGGAGTTACTTGTAGTATATTCTTGATGAAGTGGCTGGTATGTGGTAGATACAGAACATATATTAATTTATACAATATATTTATTATATTATATATTATATTATATATAATATATTATTTTATATATAATGTAATATATTATTTATATTTATTAATTTATTATAAGAATCTATGATTTGTGTGTGAGAGCTAATTAAATAAAACACACACACACAAAAAAAAAAAAACCCAGAAAATGAACAGAATTTCTTAAATTAATTTCTCTCTGTCTCCTTTTCCTTTCCAATTCAGGTCACCAGATTTTAAAATGAGATACTACTCAAACTGGAATTTTAATTTTTAAAATTGCACTATGGGGATGGGGAGTTGGTCCTGTGGGTAAGATGGTCCCTCCAGAGGACCAAGATGGTTTTCAGCACCCACCTCAGATAGCACACAACCGTGCATAACTCCAGCTCTGGGGATCTGGTGCCCTCTTCTGTACTCTGCATGTATCTGCATTCACATATGCACAAACCCACACACAGGCACACATACATGTATATATATTTAAAATAATAAAAATAAAACTTTAAAATGACACACTTCCATAGTAGAAATATATCCAAAATACTATATGATCAAATATGGTCTGGGTCTCATTTATATATAAACATTATTCATAATGTTTCCATTTAAAAAAAAAAAAAGACTAGTTTGCTACTAAATGATTTGTTCCCAATTTCTACATAGTTAAGATGCCATGAGAATACTCAGAAATTATCAGTGTTTTGTTTCAGCTTTGTTTCTTTTTGGGGGGAGCAATGAATTAAGACCCAATAATCTGGCCTCTGACTATGCAGTTCTTCCAATCTATACCCTCAATCTGGGCCACTCCTGGTGGCCAACCCCTCCCCTCTGCCCCACCTCCCCAGTCTCCACTGTTGTCTGGCCAGGGCCCTTAGACACTTGTGCGCAACTGAGGTTAGTGTCTGGGCAGATAACCTTAGTTCATATTCAGCATTAGTTCAGTCCTCTAAGTTAAAGGCAACCACCTCCTTTATGTACAGGGACACATTCCAAAGGCCTGAGTGGGATCCTACATCCTCCATCATCCCCAGTCACATCTATACCGTGTTTTCTCTTTTCATCAGGTGCTCAGAGAGTGACGGGGTGTGTACCACATATATACTACATAGATACTCTGTGTGAAGAGATGACTCAGGTCCTGGGAGGGATGGAGTCGGGTGGCGGAAGACTTCGTGAGGACACTCAGGACAGCACATGAGCTTTAATAGTTAATTCTAGAACTGCTCGTTTTAGATTTTCAGGCCCTGGCTGGCCTGAGGTAGAGGCCAGGAAGAGAAGTGCAGATGAGGACAGTTCTTCGTCAGTTGCTGTTTCCTGCTGTTTCCTCACCCCTCCCCAGGGCACTGACTACACATCCCTTTCTCTCCTCCTGCAGGAGCTAGGAGGCTCCTGGGAGATAAACTCCTGGCTTGGTCTGGGGCACTGTCCCTCTCTTTCAGCACTGCCTCTCCCTCATCCTGAAAGGACCCTCCTGCTGCCTTGAAGGGGGTGAGGGGAAGATGCTTGTGACAGCAGGAACTAAGGTAGCTTGAAGAAAGGGCAGGGCTTGGTGACTTGGGTGGAAGGGCCTGGTTGTGTGGACTCTGCATTCAGGGACATGTCCTCTGACTCCGCTGCCTCATGGAGCTCAGGGTCCTAGCTGGGGAGGCAGAGAAGACACACTGGGAAGCTGCAGCAGGCACTGGACGGCATGGTCCATCCCCATAATAGCCTTAGAAGTTCGGCTGAACCGAAGTTATAGATCAAGGGTCCATACCACCATTTCCACGTTTCAGGGGACCTCGTGCGTAGGCCTGGGCCTTCTGTCTTTGCTCTGGGTATTTGAGGAGATGACCGGAAACCAAGTTTCAGCGTGGGAAAGGGCAGTTGCTCTTCACACGGTTCCCAGGCTTCATGCCACTGAGCCCTCCCAGCAGTCCCGAGGTAGGCCGCACTGCCTCCTTGTAACTCAGTGGCTCGTTACCAGAGCACTGAACTGTTTGCCTCCAGGTCCTGGAGTGCTGTTCCCTCTGTCCTTTCCTCCCTCTGTCCCTTCCCTTGCTCCTCCCATAAGTGCCCCTCCCTCCCCACCTCCCCACATCCCTCTTTCCCTTCCCACCTCCCTCCTTCCTTCCCTCCCTGCAGTATCCCAGTACTGACAGAGCCTCCTGCGCCCCAGGTACCACGGAGCTGCATCTCCACTTCTTTTTGCGTTTTCCTTTCAGTATCTCGCTCAGTTGCCTAGACTGACCTTGGACTCTCTTTATACCCCCAGATTGGCCTTGAAACTGCCATCCTCCTGCCTCAGCCTCCTCAGTAACTGACCTGACAGGCAGTGCTATCAGACCTGTATAGGGCCTGGCATCTTAATGTCTAGGCTCAGGGGAAAGAAAGTTCTGGAGAATGGGTCTGACTGCATGCATCTCATTATCACTCAGATTCATCCAAGTCTGAGGTCAGACTCAGAATTTCCATACTCCTCACCCCTACTTTCATCTGGGAATGGGGAGTGATGGCTCCCCCCACCTGCCATCCCCATCCCCGCCAACAACATGGCCACTGGGTGAACTCAGGCTTACCACACAACCTGTCCCTTGCTCACAAAACCTGTCCCTTGCTCCCACTCTCAGCAGTAAGTGTCCTCCCCGCTCCTCAGAACTGCAATCTCTTTCCCGGGCTGTGCTTTCTTTATTTCCTCTCCATGACTCCAGCCGCTCTCCCTGGAAATATACTTCTCGGCTATTAAAAGAAGCCCACAGTCACTAAACACATTGTATATCGTCTTTGAAGGCAAATGGCCTCAGGCCCCTGCTAGGAGAAGCTTGCCAATAGGAGAGATGGACCCCGGTGATGGCCGCTGCTGGGGAGACACACTGCACAGCCTCAGACCTCTTCTCTGAGCTGCAGAGTAGCCTGAGGAGGGCAAGAAGGGGACAGAGGAGATGATGTCTGTCCCAGAGGGGAGGCCCTGCAACACCTGTGATGGATGGTCATAGGAGAAAAGAGGAAACAGGATGAGGAAAGCTGGCAGCCCACACCAAGATGCTACTCAGGGCTTCCTGAAGGCAATGACTCCCCCACCCCCAGAGCCTAATATCTGGGGGTTCCTCTCAAGAAAGGGAGGAAGACTCTGGCTTTGTAAACCCAGAGGCTCAAGAAAGGACCAGGATGAAGATTGAGGGGGTACAGCTCAGTGGCTCATGCTGGACTCTTAGCACTTGGGAGGCCAAGGCAGGAGGGCTTCAAGACAGAGGCTAGCCTGGACTATATAGTGAGTACCAGGCTGTCCTGAGCAACAACGTGAGACCCCGATTCAACCCACTGTCCCCCAAAGTGGAGTGTTTAAGGTCATATGTTCAGATCAGTCTATGTCCCTCCTTTGACCCTGCCTGGGAGTCGGGTGTCACATGGCTGACATAGCCAGGAGTCCTTACAGTATGGAGGTTGTCCATGGCTCTGTGAGCCCAGAGGGGAGAGAAACTGTGCGTGGAGGGCTGAGTGTGATAGAGCGGGAAAGCTCAGAGCTCAACAGCTCTGGTTCTGATGGGGGAGCCCTGGTACATGGGCTGAGAAGGTGGCGAAGGGTTCCTAACCTCCCAGTGGGTGGGAGTTCCCGGCCAGTGGCAAAGCTCCATGTCTGGTGTTAGGGAGCTGTACAGTATAGTAGAAAAGGAAGGACTTGTAGAAGGTAGAACTCAGGCTGGAGAGATGGCTCAGAGGTTAAGAGTACTGGCTGTTCTCCCAAAGGTCCTGAGTTCAATTCCCAGCAACTACATGGTGGCTCACAACCATCTATGGTGAGATCGGGTGCCCTCTTCTGGTGTACAGGCAAAACACTATATATATATAATAAATAAATCTTTTTAAAAAATCAACCAAACAAACAAGAACAAACAAACAAACAAGGGCTAGAGAGATGGCTCAGAGGTTAAGAGCACTGGCTGCTCTTCTAGAGGTCCTGAGTTCAATTCCCAGCCACCACATGGTGGCTCACAGCATCTATAATGAGATCTGGTGCCTTCCTCTGGTGTACATGCAGGCAGAACACTGTATACATAATACATTTTTTAAAGGTAGAACTCAAGCCTGGTGGGGTTCCTTTTCCTTCCTCCATCCTCCATGTCTGCTTTATGGGACCACTCATGCTTGCAGAGGGGTCCCCTGGCCAGAAGAAGGTGTTACAATGCTCTCCAGTCCTCTGACACCACCTCTAGGGTGGCTACCAGGCCTTTGCTCCCAGCGAGTGGGAATCCTCTGACTGCCCTTTTCTGACTGTATGTGCCTCTCCCACGATCACTTGGATTTGTCCCCTGTTCTCATTTCCCTCCTTTAGTAGTGCATGAGCAACCCACGCCTTCTAGAATGTGCTTGTCCTCCCACGGCGGGCAGGCTCCTGGCTCCTACGGCTCCTCGCACCAGGCCTGGCTCCCTGTGCATGCCACACTGACTGAGCATATGTCCCATGATTCTGCATGCGTCGCAGGTGCCGATGGAATTCTTGTCACCTCTGAGGTCCCAATCCCCTTTCTGGAACGTTCTCCCTGACTTCTCCCATCATGCCTCATCCACCTGCCAGTCTTGGTAGCAATGGTAATGCCTCTATTTAATAAATGACACCTGGCATGCTTGCCTCTCTGCCCGCTCCTCCCAATGCTCCACCAGGCAAGAAGATGTGTCTTCTTCTTTACTGTCCTGCTCTGAGGTGCTGCATGACACTGGCTGGGAAAAGCCCCCAGGGGATTCTCACCATTTGTCTGATGGTTCCGAGTCTCATTCAGGCAAGCACAAAGCTGCAGCCCTCTGGCCTTTGCCTGCTTTAGAAACAAATCTGGAAGTCATTGGTCCCCAGAGAGCTCACTCCTGTGACACAGTTTAGTTTAGGTCCCAGAAAACACTTTGGAAATGTCACTCTTCTTCTTCACATTGAAGCAGCCTCTCCATACCAACCAACTTGGGAAAGGCTAGAGAGCCGGATCGTGCCACAGGTTGACAGCAATGTGGGGGACTAATCAGCATTCTGCAAAAAAAGAGGTGCTGTTTACACAAACAACGCGCACGTATGCTCCATACACTCTGCCACCCCACCGTCCCATCCCTGATAGACGTGAGAAAGTCCCAGCACAGGTCCCCACAAACACCCAAGTGGTGAGCCATGGGGTCACCTGACACCCACTAGAGGAGAATCAGACTCTAGAAATATCTGCAGCGGAGGAATTAGAGATTCATGGAGCATGGCAGGAAGATCCCAAAACACAGCATTAAGTGAGGGGAAAAAAAGGCACACAATGAGATCTATAGCCCAATACAATTTATGTAAATTAAAACGCATCCGCACGATAAGCAACAGCATATATTTCACTAGAGGCGTCCATGTCTGGGGATATAGATCGGGGTACTAGAATGGGATGGGGGGAGGGGCTGTGTGGAAGGAAGGGGATGGAATGCAGCCAAAACAGAGAGAGGCGGGGCTGGGCGCCACTGTGATCACAGTGGTGTGTGTGGTGGGGGCAGGTGCTGCACTTCACTAATTCAACTGTGTCCAAGAGACACCAGCAGCAACTGATGAGCTAACTGGTCCTCTTTCCCTGGATCCCAGTGCTATCCCAGAATACAGTTAACGAGGGTTCCCAGTGGGTAGTCTGCCTGCTTGGGCCTACTAACCTTTCCTAACAGCATCTCTGGTCCCTACCCTTCTGATGTCTCCAGTCATTGGTGAATATCCCACCCTCCATCCCAAGACAAATCAGCCCTAGCCGAGAGCCAATCAGTTGGAATGAACCCTGGCAGCCTGCTCCAGGTCTTCCGAGAAAACAGCCCACACTTGTTGACAGAGACCTGGGCACTAAGAAACCTCACCTCACCCTCAGAGCTATCAGGGTCCTGTGCATGCTTAAACCAGGGCTCTGTGGAGACTCTGGTTACAGCTTCTCAGCTCCTACAGGCCACAAGTTCACCTTCCTTGGCCTTCCCTTTAACCTGAGGATGCATTTGCATAGAAAATTTGCATCTGAGATTATCCATCATTTGGGGAAGGGGGAACACAATCTTAGGCAGGCCTTTGTAAATGTGTGTGTGAGTGTGTGATTCCATTTCTGTTTGCAGATTAGCATGGAGAAAGGCAATGGGGCGCCAAAAGGTAAGGAGTAGGTACCTGAAGTACGTTTCATGGTCTAGACACTAGGGAGGGCGGTTGGCTGTGAACATCTAGTCAGGCAGCCTGTGCTGATATGAGGTGTGAATGGATGACTGTAGTGAACGAGTGAAGCCCCTGCCATTAGACTCACCAGAAATGGCTATTGCTTGGTACTGAACAAACAATCCCAGCCCCACCCAAGGCCTTCTGCATCAGGGCAGCATGGTATGGCAGCTTTCTATGTAGAGAGCTTGTTCTTCCCTCACTGGGAGAATGGCAAGGAGAGAGCCCTTCCATAGCAGTGAGCAAGCTGTCTGTGGGTGTGCACTGACCCACGGACTCAGGAGCCAGGACATAGCAGGAACACAGCGATGGCGGAGGAGTCTCCTCTCACAGCTCAGCGCATTCTGCTAAGCGCAGTGCTCAGCCAGGCCCCAACTCCAGAACAGGAGGACACACACCGCTAAGCTGTGGTCCAAATGCCAAATGCTCTGAGTGGGCCAGGGCTCTGCTGGCTCCTTTCCTGCCTCCATCAACCCCAGTCCACACTATCCATCTGCTATTCTGTGCCACTTGGTGTCTGGGACTGAGCAGCACATATTCACCTCAGATCTCTCTTCTGCCCTTGATTGTGAGCATCTTAGAGGCAGAGGCTATGACTGGCTCATCTCTCTACCTCCAAGACTCACGGCACACTCAAGCCACAGTCTGAGCTGACTTTGAACAGAGGCGGTGGAATGACCTATCCACACCATTCTACTTGGCAACCTATCTGTGCCGAATAGATTCCTGGTCCCCAAGATGAAAGAACATCTTGGATGGGACCTTCTGCCAAGCTACGGCTAACAGGAGTAGGCTAGTCACTTGCTACCATGTGCAATTGATCTCTTCAAGAACAATGAGGGGACCAGAGAGGGGCCTATATTATTTCTTCATTCTTGGTGCCTAGAGCAGGAATTTTCAGATAGGAAATGGTCATGTGTAGACAGATGGATAAATGGAAGGAAGAAAGGATGGATAGATTAATCTATGGATGGATGGATGGATGGATGGATCAACTGGAAGATAGGTTGATGCATGAATGGATAGATAAATGGATCACTGGACAGATGTATGTATATATTATCTACAGATGGATAGACATATTATGTATGCATGTGTATATTTATATACAGGTGGATGAATAAGTATAGCTAGATGGATAGATGTGTGGATGCACGGATGGGTGGGTGGATGGGTGGATGGGTGAATGGGTGGATGGGTGGATGGGTGGATGGGTGAATGGGTGGATGGGTGAATGGGTGGATGGATGGGTGGGTGGATGGGTGGATGGGTGGATGGGTGAATGAATTGATGCCTGATGAAAATATAGGCAAAAAGTAAGACAGATGATAAGAGACATGTGGCTGGGTGGAGGTTTGGTAGTTTGGTGGGAGTATGGATTTATGAATGAGTGAGCAGAGAAACAGACGCATGGGTGGAGCCAGGGTAGTGGCTACATGAATGAGAAAGAGAGTGAAGATTGGGAAAGTCTGAGTGGTGAGTGGGCTTCAAGTGTGGGTGTGAACCTTGCTGGTGTTCAGGGTGAGGGAAGTTCCTATGGGTGGGCGGTACAAGTAGGGTGGGTGAATCCGTAAATTACAGCTGGTGCTGTAATGGTGCTGCAGGCGTACAGAGCTCCCAACATCTCACTCAGACTTCTGAAGTGAAATGGCCCTTCTGAACTTGGTTCCATCAAATCTCATCCCAAGTCCCCCTTTCCTTACCAGCTCTCGTCCCCTTCCAAAGCTAGGCTGTTGCGTGCCAGATGGAAGCCTTCCCAGGAAGTTGGGCTCCAGTCCCTGCCTCTGCGTTTAGCGCTCGTACTGAACAGATTTAATACTTAACTCCAGCGTCTCTCCGCTCCTCACCTGCCTGAGGAGGTAGAGGCAGCAATTTGCATATTTATTAAATATCTCTTAGCAGGGTACACAGCCGCAGTGCAGCATCCCACTCCTGCTGGCAGACAAGCCATACGATCAGCGCCGCATCACCGCCCGATAAATAGCTATTAGGACCCAGGATGCTGGGAGGGGATAGAGGGGCTGTGGGAAGCAGGGGCCTTGCTGGGGAAGAGGCCCCAGGGGCCCAGCACGCAGTTGTCACACACTTACTGGGCAGCGGGGAGCTGCTGTTTGTGGCCCAGGCAGAAAGGGCTCCTGAGGCATCTGCTCAGTCTCTGCC
Organism: Acomys percivali; assembly: GCA_907169655.1. Taxonomy (NCBI): domain Eukaryota; kingdom Metazoa; phylum Chordata; class Mammalia; order Rodentia; family Muridae; genus Acomys; species Acomys percivali. Next base: position 73,735,816 of record OU015754.1, on the reverse strand, counting down.
TCCATGGGGTACCCTGGAAATCAGCTGTTCCTGCAGAAGACCCCAGGAGAAGAGGTTTCAAAGCATGCTTGTTTTTTTGTTTCTTCTGCCGTTCAGCATACCTGGAAGCCCTGCCTACTGTCTACACTGAAAAGCCCCTGCTTGGGGGAAAAAAAAAACCCACTCCAGATCCATAGTCTTGGGTCAAAACGGAGATGCATTAACTGTGAGTTGGGCCATCTTGAGGTCCAGGCTTGGTTATAGATATCCAGAGCCCTTCTATCAGGTCTCTGATAGACGGTAGAATGAACAGTCCCTGCACTCTTTATTCTGGGGGTGGGGCACACCTCATCTTTTTGCCTCCTGCCACGATATCTAGTCTGGAACGTTAGGAGTCAGCCTGTCCTGATGTGGGTTTCCCTTCATTTCTCTCTCCAGCTGGGTGACTATGGGAAAGTGTCAGAATGTCTTTGAGGCTCACCTTCCCCCATCTGTCCAATGGGGTGATGGCCTCACCTTGCCAGGTTTCTTTGAGGATTTCAGTACGATGAGGGGTACCTGGGACCCAGCACAAGGCCCAGCTCCAGCCGAGGCATTCACGAAATGTGAGTCATAGGAGCTTCTAGATACACAGTCAGGTTGTTCAGCTCCCTGTGGTCAACTGTGGTCTGAAAATATGAAATGGAAGATTCCAGAGTTCAGCGATTCATAAGGTTTAAATTCAATGCCCTTCTTAATGGCACGATGTAATTTTGCTTGCTTCTGTTCTTAATGGTATGTTGTAATTTTCTTTCATCCATGCTGCCTGGAGATGTGATTTATCATTCTGTCCGGTGTGTCCAGGCTGTATGTACTACCCACCGGCTGGTCACTGAGCAGCCATTTTGTTTACTAGACCAACTATCTCAGGATTGGGTACTAAGCACAAAGGACACTTATTTTACTAAGTAATGGCTCCAGGTGCAAGAAGGTGACAGAAAGGTGGCGCGGGGACCTAATGCACAGAGGGTCAGGGTGATTCTGGTTCTCCGGGGAACACTGCAGGGCAATCAGAAGGAATGGGATGGATAAAGCTTGCCACTGTTCTCAGTTTGGGATTTCATTGGGGATCTTGGACCATGTCCATCATGGATAAAGGAGCTGCTTTATCTTGTAGACTCACTTCTGGCTCTGCACAGCGCCTGAGTCCTCATGACTCTTCGGGTGGGCAATACAACAAAAAATTCATTTTTGCAGGTGGTGAAACCAAGTCCAAGAATAAGGAAAGAAATGCACATGGTGCTGTGGGAGTGGGCAAGACTCATCTCTCTTGGTCTCCTCATTCAGGGAAAATTACAGGGGCGGGGGGTGATCTGGATTGGGATGAGCCAGTAGGGGGACCTGGAGAAGCTCCTAAGCCCTTTGGAAAGTTCTCATAAACATAAGGCCTGCTGTTTGTAGGGCTGCTGAAGCCAGAAAAAAAATCTCTGGTCATAAAGTAATCCTCATAAAACAAAGATGAAAAGAAAAAATGCACAATAAAAGCAGCAATGTCCCTTAAGGAAGGAACAGAAAGAGGCTAAGCTCCAAGGCCACCCCCGCAGGCTAGGTAGATGCAGAGTCCAAGCCAGCTCCAAGGCCACCCCTACAGGTTGGTTAGACAGAGTCCAAGCCAGGAGAACAAGTGTGCTGCCAGAATGGGAGGGACAAGACCAGAAACCATTGCTGTTACTGTGGCTTGGGTGGAGGTCTCTGTGGTGGAGGGAGGGTCCTAGGTGGCTCCAAGCACATTCCTGAGTGTCCCTTTGTCACCTGTAGTTGGAGATGGCCTGTCCCAGCTCTTCATTGTGCAGTGTGAGGTCAGGGCTTGCTGAGGATGGGAGATGGGTGTGCATAGGGTAGAATGCTTACAACCAGGGTGACAACGGGCTCCCTGTGCTGAGGGATGGGCAGCTCCTCATGGGTGAGAACAGCATCTAGCTGGGTATATGACACGAGTCTCTCGGGCTCATCTTTAGAGCTGCCCACTGAAGCAACTCTATTCAGCGAAGCCTCAGACCCTGCCGTCATCTGTCCCTTGAGCTCTCTCTTCCTTGCTGTTCCTCATATTTGGCTTTTCTCTGCTGGGTCCCAGCTTCTCCATCCTGAGGGAGTGTTACATTCCCTTTTCTCTCAGGCTTCAGGCTTGAGACCATTGCCATCCCGGCTGATGGAGGCCGACTCTACCTCTCCCTGTATAAGAGCTGGTGCTTCTTTGGCCCCTTGCTACCCAAACCCATCTTAACCTCAGTAGTTCCCTTAGATGTCCATCCCAAAGCCCCAATGGCAAGCCCAGGGTTCCCTTTTCACTGATCAGGGACCTCCACCTGTTCCCCAGGAGAAGTCTGTGAGAACCACCCTGACCCTTCCCAGCATGCACTTCTCTTATCCCTCTTGCATATCTGAGCCCTGAATAGAGTCAAGGGCCATCCTTGTCATCGGATGAGTGTGCTAGGGATGCATGACTCACTGGGGGCCGTGGAGCCCCCTAGGCTAAGAGGAGCTAGCCTGCTCCTAAGCATGCTGTCTCTCTCACAATCAGATCCCAAACACATCTGGCAGATGTAAAGCCCCGTCTTCTCAAAGGCTTGACCCTGCACTCTGGTTAGGAATGCTGGGAAGGGAAAGGGCCAGAGCTTGGGGCTGGTGTTGGAGGAGGGAGGTGGTGCCAAGCTTGCAGAGACCACAGTCTGACCACCGTGTGGAAAATGAGATCTCATTATCACCCCGAGGGGCTGGTTGGAGTTAATGCAAGCGATCCATAGCACTGGACACACGGCACGTGAGAGTTGTGTTTTGCCAGCGATTGCTGTTGTGAGCGGTGACCTTGTCCCAGAGAATGCAGTTTTCACAGTGGGAATAGGAATGACAATGCCACACTAAATGGTTCCTTCAATGCCTGGGGTCACCCTTGTCATGATCTGAACATGGGGTCACCATTATTCCCTTGCTTTCCCAGAGCAGTGGAGTGATTCTCCTATGCAGAGTCAACATCTGTCCACATCTGGATGGGACTTGGCTACCTGTATTGTCAGATGACTATGGACCAACCGTATTTTGTTTTCTGAGCCTCCATGTCATCATCTGTGAAAAGGGCCTGAGGAGCAACAGAAACGGGTCTCCAGCTGGATTAGGTGAGCAGCTGGTGAGGCAGAGGGTGGCTGAGTGTCCCCTGTATATGGAGCCTCCTGTCAGCAAACTGCAGTGATCATTGGCTCCACGTAACTCTGCCAAAGAGAGAGCAAGAGATCAGTAAGGCCGATGGCATGCGCTCGAGGCTCAAGGAGCCATAAGCATGGTTCTGGTTACTGGGAGCACCTAGGAAGGCGACAAGATGAGCATCAGAGTTGGAGGCTCAGAGCCCAGCAGTGGCAAAGCCGGACTTTATCAGCAGACCAACCAAGGCTGCAAGAGGCAGAGACCTCTGCACTCAGGGACTGTAGTAACAGTGGGGTCTCACCATGGCTACACTGTGGTATGGGCAGCTTCAGCACCTCTGTGCTGTTAGGACTTGGCATCTTGAGATCACTGCCTCACTCCTAGAAGTCCTTGGGGAAGGGACCAGTCCACCCACCTTGTTGTACTTGACAACAGGTAATGAGGTCAGTCCAGGACCATGCCCAGCTCTGGTTTGGAGCTTGTGTTTGCCTCCACTGCCTATGCTTGCTGTAAGAGGTCAGACCACCTTATCCAGGACTGGTGGTTAATTATAGGTGAACGAGCCCAAGTCCCTTCTCTTGTTGAACATGTTGCACTGGGAGGGGGCATGCGTCACAGGATCTGGCCTGGACTCCTGGTCCATGGGAACCCTGGTGTGATGGACACTTTGTGAGCATCATGTGACACATAGAACTGGTTAAGAAGCCGGGACCGCCCCTCCACACCCTGACTGGGATGGGGAGGGTCCACACCAACTCATTTATCTAGGCTGGGGATCCCTCTCATCCCTTGCCTGTGTTCCAGAGCCTTCCAGGATGTCTGGGAGATGCTTTCCAGCCCCGCTCTTTCTTGTTCATTCTTCCAGTTGGTTTCTTCAGGAAGCTGCACCTGATTCCCTGGGCTGTTAGGGGCGCCTGCCTCCCTTCTGGCCTCACAGCACTGTTAACAGCCGTCTCTTCCTGGTAATTGCCAATTACGTGTCTGTCTGGAGAACCTCAGGGCAGGAAAGATGTCATATCTGTCCCCAGCACCCAGCATCTGGCAGAAGGTACTATGGACTGGTTGTTCATCTGAACAATTGAACCAATGAGTAAATAGACAAAGTAAATGGGGGAAATTACAGGAAAGTTGTCACGAACAGCCCTGCCACCCAGCCTCCTTCTGGGTCACAAACATGAGTGACAGCCTCCCTCCCCACCCCTATGCCCCAGCTCCTATCCCCACAGATACCTCTTGTTAACACCGGAATCTTCTCATAGTCTTTGCGGAAGATGCTGTCTGACTAAATATGAGGGCTCATGCCTGTGATCTCAGCACTCAGAAGCTGAGGCAGGGGGATTAGGATCACTGTGAGTTTGAAGATCACCTGGGGAGATGTTGTGAGTTCATTTCTCAAGCAGGGGAAGGGCTTAAAAGGAAAGAAAGGCAAAAGGTGCCAGGGCCACGAGTCTAGAAAGTCAAATTACACTGACTCTACAGCTAGGGGCCCAGGACACAATCTGGATCTAATGGGACCCTGATGCCATCACATGTTGAAATGTGAGGATCCCTAAGATGCTCAACACGGCCTCTGAGTTCACCTCCATTTGTTGTGCCATCTGTCTGTTGCTGGAGATAAGACAAACAGTGATTTTCCAGTGTCTGCCATCAATTCCTCATCCTGAGCATGCCCCTAATGCCTCTGGCTACGAGTTCCACATCACCATCAACTGACCACACCCTCGCCCCCACCCTCTACCTCAGAGAACTTTCTCTGGAGCCCAAAAGGAGACTTCTGGACTTCCAAGCCTTTTCTTCCTGGACTTTGGGCATGATCCCTGGGGTGGTCTGTCCAGAGGGGACATTCTCATAGCGATTCCCTGTGTCGTAAAATGCCAGGACGCCGGCGTTCCTTATTTATAGACATATTGCTTTCCAGCTTTTCTCACTCCAACATTTCAATGTGTTATTTCTGAAGATAAACGCACATTACGGTTTCATAATAGAAACTGCATCTCTCCCGTGTGTCACCTCTAAGCATGTACATACATAAATATGGCACATTGCCTCTGACAGTAATTTAAAAGGCACTTTGGGGAACATATTGATCATGACCGAGGAGCTGAGCTGGCACGGTCTAGATTTCATAGAATCTGCTTCCTTCCAACCCTGGAGTTGGAAGCTGGGGACTTAACAGTTTTCATTAATCTTTGTATATTGGGGTGCTTGCTCCTAAGCAACATGGGCTTAAGGGGTAGGAGAAAACAAAATGTTATAACTAGGGTATAAACAAAAGATGAAAAACACAGAAATGCAGATACCACCCCAGAGCAAATGGCCAGGAAGCCAGCAGCACTTTTCTCCCAGACAGACTTAAGGTTTCCCTGTGGGAGGTTATCTGAAGCTGCCCAGGGGGCGGGGGCGGGGGCGGGGGGCACTGGAGCCTTTCAGCTGAGCATCCCATTTTCCAAGGATAGCATGTGTGGTCCAGCCAGGGCATCCTCTGGGACTGAACTAGTAACCTTTCTCATTTATCTGCCTCCTGAAGACCTCAGAGGCTCACCTTGATATAGTCACCTACTCCCTTGGAGCCAGTCATCTTTTGGAAATGGTTAGAAACCCATCTCCTTTAGGTAGTTTCCATGGCTACCCAGAGCTGCATCCCAGCATCTCATTCTCTCTGTGGTACCCTGGGCCCATCTTAAACATGATTTCTCTCTAAGCTACTTTGAAGATCATGTTGTCTGTCCTAAACCAGGTACCTTTGTGTGTCACAGTAAAAGATGCTAGCATTTGCTGAATGTCTGTTGTACTCCAGGCAAGTTCCTTCGGTCTTTCTCAGTTTTTATGACAGTCCTGAAGGATTGTTTTTATTCCCATCCTCCAGAAGAGAAACTGAGGCTTGCTAATTTTAACTATCCCTCACCAAAAATCTGAGAGTACATAAAGCTGCTGTTGCAGGGGCCTCATGTGGAGCTTATAAGATACCAATAACTCATCCAAAGAAGTGTTTACTGTGCTCTGTGAGTGACTGAGATTTTCCCACCTAGAATGCCAGACATGGTGGAGGGCTTGTATCTCAGCACCAAAGAGATGGAGATAGGAGAATGTCTCCATCCTCCTGGAGCTAGCAGCCAGCCAGTCTGGCAGTCTGGCATAATCTATGAGCTCCAGGCTTGTGAGTGACCCTGTCTCAAAAACAGAGGAGAGAGGCATGGATAAAAATACACGACACCAACCTGTGGCCTCCACAGGCACATGGCACACAGGACATGTGCGCAATCCCTGCACACATTTGTTTTTTAAAGTGTAGCTGGCCGCTGCAGCTTCACTACTCACAAAGACTGTGAAACTGGGATTTCTCCATCATTCTTTGGCTTATTTGACTCTCTCCTCTAGCCAGGATGGTCAACAGGAGGTCCTCTGCTCCCTTCATCCATCCATCCTTCCAGCATTTCTCATCTCTGTCCTTTCATCCCTTATTAGCTCAGATCACCACTAGATCAGCCCTGAGTCACTGCAATGGCCTCACTACTCCCCTCCCAGTCCTGCCTGACTTAGCTGTCTTCCTGTCCACATTGCACACAGCAGCCTGAAGGAAGCTTTCCCATCAGTGTGCCTGCCATATTGGTTCTGCGGATATGGTCGGTGGGTGTGTCTCTACTGTGTTTCTCCCCCTCCTGCCCCTCCCCCCTCCTCGGGTCAGATGTACTCAATAAGCTCTCAACAAACAGTTGCCAAGTGAGTTCCTCCCTCACCTTTGGGTCTATCCCTAGGGCTTCGTGCCTATTAACTTCTTCTTCCAGAACATTCCAAGAATGGTTCTGTTTCAGGGCCTCAGCTCTGCCTTAAAGCCAAGAGCTCCAGGGGGGCTGCGCTGGCCTTTGCCACTGCCTTCCCCTCTCAATTACATGGTAATCCTTGTTAAAATTACAAAAGTATTTATAGTTTTTCTCTTCTTCTTCTTTTTCTCCCCACCCTGCAATTTTTACGGCTCATCGGCCATAACAAATTCTACTTCATAAAGCGAAGGCTTGCCATTATTACCACATGGAAATGGACGGGGGCAGTGACTCCTATTCCCAGCCGGCATGTTGTCTCCACGCATCCATAATAGCTTCAATCAATAGCCTCAGGGGGATTTGTTCTGCTCTGTGGGGACAAGAGCATTTGGACCCAAGAATGGCGCTTCTACCTCCCAGCCAGCTGGCAGCAGTAGCCTTGTACCACGAGAAAATGACAGCAGAGACGTCCTGACTGTTTTCTGTCTGGAAACAAAGGGGTCACACAGTGCATGATAGCGATCAGAGCCACTCAGCGATTGCCATGATGGGAATCGCAAGGCACATGCTAATTCCCATCCTGTTTTCTAGGAGGGGAAATTGTGACATCCGAGCCGGGCACGCTGGACTGTTTCTGTGATTCTAGCACTTGGGAGGTGGAGGCAGAGGGGTCAGGTGTTCGAGGCTAGGCTTCACGGTACGGAAACCATGAAGGGGAGCCTGGGCCCCCTGAGCCTTGTTGGAAACATCATCTGGAAGAAAATACATGCAACTGACCCCCAAGAAAACAGGGAGGTGTGGACATTCGTCAGGGCATGTCCTTCCAAGCCCAAGGGACTAAAACCCCTAAGGGTCCCTCCATTATTTCCTGGGCTCCACTGTGAGAGACCATTATGTCATTCTCTTACTCATTCATTAGCTCATTCATTCATACAAACATCCTGGCATTTCCTGGGTGCCATGTGCTCTACCAGATGTCTGGACCCTATAATATGACAACCGCTATAAAAGAAGAGCCTGTTAGCATCTCCATCACGTGAAAGGACATTTGTATAATGTTCAAACAACAAGAGGGGAGACCGTGAGGAAGGCCCAGAGGAAGAGGAGGAGATGCAGGCCACTCTGGCAGTCAATTCCAGCATGTGACGTCCTGTGAGCCTCTTGGTATCACAGAGGTCAGGGTCTAAGGGCCCTCTATTCATGACCTTGACTGTCACTTTCTGTGAATGAAATAAGGATTCTCCTGACACCCACCTTGCCCTGTCTTAAGGAATTCAAGGTATACCTGTGAGGCTGAGGAGATGGCTCAGTGGGTATAGAGCTGGCCACACAAGCATGGGATCCGAGGTCAGACCCCCAGGACTCATGGAAAAGCCAGGCAAGAGTGCAGGATTGTACCTGTAGCTCCAGTGTGTGAAGGGGACAGACAGGCAGACCATCAGAGCTTGTTAGCCAGCCAGGTTAGCTCTGGTGAGCACTAGGTTCAGGAAGGGACCCTGTCTCAGTTGACAAAGACATCCAATGTCAGCCTCTGGCCTCTACATTCATATTCATGGAAACTTATGTCCACATAAATGTGCATGTGCATACATGTGCATACATGCACACCCATATGCACATGTATGTACACACACACACACACACACACACACACACACACACACACACAGGGTGAAGGAGAGATAGAGTGTTAAGAAATGGTCTATGGACCATCCTCACAGCGCTCAGTCCACATTCTTAGCATCTGTACCAGAAGGTACTGTTTGTGGGCCCATTTTACAGGGAGGCAAGAGTGGGTCAAAGTGTCTTCAATGAAGTCCCCGGAGCAGAGGTGAGAGCTTAGAGACAGCCCCAAGCTTCGCCTTCTTACCTGTCACCTTCTGAGCCCTCACATTGCCACCTTCTTGTGTGTGGGTTTACTAATCAGCCTTGGAACCAGGAACTGGGCTGAGAGTGAAGAACCAATAGGGTAGTGTCTACCCTTGAGAAGTATCAACTACAGCTAGCTCCCCTCCCTGTGAGGACATGGTGGTGGTCATGGGGAAGTAGGAAGGTGTCTTCATCCAGGTAGAAGGAGACAAGTCACAAGAAGAGTGAGAAGTGCTGTCTTCAAGGCCAGGGAGGAGAGGTGCTGTGGATGCACTGGTCCAACCCTGCTCTTATATCACCGGGGGTTGGGGGTGGGGGTGGGGGAGTGGGCGGTGTCTCCACCACCACCAGCCCTGGGAACAAGCTGCCTGTCCATCAGGGATGCTCCCTGATAGGCTCATAGTGTGCTGATCCCGCCCCTGCCCTCCTCCATGACCCTGCCACTCTCTCTCATCACTCCCCGTCATGATCGACTCTATTAGGGACATCATGGGCATATTCTACTCCCCTCCCCACATCCAAGATCACTCCCCAGCCCTAAATCCTACAAAAATGAGTGACCACAGTGCGCTATGAATAAACGTGTTAAAGTAAGTGCAGTTCATGTGCACATTACTGGACAGTTTTCAGAACTGTGTGATGGTTTCACCAAGGTCTTCCTCAGCTCTTTAACATATGAAGATCCTATCTTCCTTTTGGGAGCAACAGATAGGTCAAAGGCTCCTCCAAGGGGGAGCATAGGCCAGCTTCTCCCTTCAGGCTGGGTGCAGGGGGAACAGGGGTTAGGATAAGGATGACCAGTGACATTTGAGGGACAGTTATACTGTTGGTCTCTTCCTGCTTCTGCCTCCAGACTTGGGTGCATTAGGGAAGAAAATCTATCACCTTGAGAGAATGATGTCACCTCAGTGCTTGGGCACATAGTTAGAAATGACTAGCAAGGCACACCTCTTCTGGTCTTCCTTGTGTGCCTCCACAGACAGGAAACTCACTCCCTTCAGAGAAAGCTCATTTCTGAGCTGTCCAGCATTATCTTTTGGTGGCTGACAAGGTAACTTCAGCTTGTAGGTCCCAGTGCAGCTCCTGGTGTCTCAAGTCCAAGCTAAATGCCTCCTGTCAATTCAGCTGCTCGGCTGCAGTAGACCGGACTTAAGAGCATTGGGGAGTGTGCTCTTTGGAGTCCTCACTTCCCCTATTGTATGATGAGGCCACAGGCCTGGCAGTCCCGGGGCAGATGTCTGTCCTCATGGCAGGAGGATCTGGCATTTGGCTTGACCTCAGTGCCTCCCTGTTGGTTGCTTTGGTTACCACAGGATAGACCTGGGTCTAGCCATGCCTCTGCTCTTTGTCTACAACTTACTGTTTTGCCTGAAGCATATCTTGACTTAAACAAGGGAAGTTGGATGCTGGGTTCCTTCTGTCTGACTCAGTGGCTGACAGATGTAGCTCAGCACATGGCTGGTGGCCTTGAGGGCCTGAGTTATTCCATCTCACTAGCTCAAAGATTTACTAAGGTGTGAAAGGGAGCCAGCATGGTGGTACATGCCTGTAATCTGAGCAGTTGGAAGACATAGGCAAGAGGATCAGGGGTTGAAGGCTATCCTTGGCTGCGTGAAAACACACACATATGTATATATCTGTGTATTTATGTATATGTGTACATATACACACACATATATATACATATACCTATATACATATATATTTACACAGATACACATATTACATATATACAAGTATTTTTAAAATATGGTCAAGGATTGTATATTCCTGGGTTTGTTTTCTCCTCCCCTTGAAGTCAGGCTGGGAACTCAAATGTCCCTTCCAAGATCCTCACAGTCATTATTCTGGGTCCCAGAGGCAGCCTGGTGAAGCAGAAAGAAAAGACAGGGCATGTGAAGGTGGAGAGTCTCTTCTCCTTCAGCTGTGTGGCCCACTTTAAGGCCCTTCACTGGACCTGAGTCTCCACATTTGCAAAAGATAGGTAAAGATGCAGCACCCGAAAAGGTCTGGTGGGGTTTTTATTTTTATTTACATTTTGTTGTTTTGAGACAGGCCCCATACTTCAGCGTAAACTGGCCTCTGACTCACTATGTAGCCCATGCTGGTGGGCTCATGGTGATCCTCCTGCCTCAGCCCCTCTCAAGTGCTGAGACTGTAGATGTGGACTCCAGGCCCCACTCTATTCTTAAGCTTTTTAATCTAGAGAAGCAGAGGACCACATGACGTCCAACTCACAGTAAACTCTAGAAGCTCTGACTTTACCCATCCCACAGCCCCCTGCACACCCACCCTGGTCCTCCCCAAATTCCTCCATATCTCAGCTTTCTCTGGCTCACTCTTGGAAGATCACAGTTACCATGGCAACATCCACAGACAGTGATGTGCCTGGTCTCTGCTCACCCAGCCCCATCTCTTTTTGTCCCTTCACCTAGCCCAGCCCATTTCCACCCTGGAGCTGCCAAGGCAACAGATCCCATGAGACGGAACTGACCTCTCATCCTGGGGCAGCCCCCTCTTCCTGGGGCACTGAGGGTTTAGGATTCAACAAGCATCCTGTGCTTTTCTCAGCCTTGACCCTTCCCGATGATTTATTCCTCAGCAAGCAGGACAAGGCACCATTATGGGGCTAACGGATGAAACAAGCTGCCTCACTGTTCTGGAGGCAGACATTTGAAGAGGGAGGTGTTGAGCCATTGATTAGACTGTCTCCGGCTGAGGCCATGAACCTGCTGCAGCCCCTCTCCTGGTGGTAGTTTCTTGGCATTGCCTGACTCCATTGGCTGGCTGATGTCTGCCCTCACCTATGCCTGCCATTCATGTGCAGGAACAGGGGGTCCCTTCCGTGTGTCTGACTGTCTCATTTTACTGAGGCCACTGGACATGCAGAGGTCCAATGACGTTTTAACCTGGTTATTTCATCAAGACCTTGTTTCTAGGGCTAAAGAGATAGTTCGGTCATTAAAGCCCTTGCCTCCCAAGCACAAGGGTCTGTTAATCCACAAAACCCATGTTTTTTTTTAAGTTGGATTGTTAGCACATGCTTGTAGTCTTAGCACTTGGGATGAGGAGACAGAAGAATACCTCGGGCTTGCTAGCCAGCCACACAAGCCCCTCCCCCACAAATATATATACATGCACAAACACATGGCGATGGTGGGTGAGGTAGGGCTAGGTATAATCCAACATCTACCACTAGCTGTGTGGCCTTGAGAAAAGTATGTCACCTCTCTGGGTCTCAGAAATGCTTTGCTTGCAAATGAGGATTAAAAATAGCAACATCTCCATGAGTCTGCTGATAAGATTCCAAGTGACATAGAGGACTGTCTACTGCTGGCTCCATAGTTGATGTGGCAAGTACTGTGTGGCTTCTGCATCATGAAACCATGACACAGGTACGGTTATTGCTGATTTATTTATAAAGGCATCAGTGCTCTGAGCCTGGGGTGGTTTCCCCAAGGCATGATGGGGTCAGGCTTAGCAGTTCAATAGCAAGCTTGTGCCTGGCCGTGGGGTGTCCCACAAGGGATCTGGTGTCTTTTCTTCCCTGTGTGGCCCCACAGATCCTTGAAGCCCAAGATACTGGTCTCTTCAATCATTACCCCCTGAAGGAGACCTCACCCATTCTCCCATCATTGGCACTCTCCCATGGCACCCCAGCACACAGCCCCCAGTGATCTGTCTGGTATTTTTATCTTCTCTCTGATCGCCTTCAGTTGTTTATTGGTGCAACGCAGCCTGCATACATGTTAAATATATATGCATTCTCGTGCGCGCACGCGCGCCTTCTTGACTATATTTACACAGCTCCCCAGAGGATTAATTTAACCAAATAACTGGAGCTCTTTAGGTAGCTGACATTCACATGGAGTGAAGTTGGCAAGGTGCTGGCTTTACTCCCAGGCCTCAGTTTCCCTACAGTCAGGGCCCATTGTATAAGGAGTGCAGCAGCCAGTCTTTAATCCCAACCCTATAACAAGGATCTGTGTGGTTCTGGGAAAAGACCAATGCTGAGCCTCTGTTTGTTCATCTAAAATGCCATTTTCCCCATAGGACTGACATAATGTCTGGTGGGTAGGGTATATCTGAAGCTTCACTCATTGTGGGTCTGTATTTGTTGGTAGCATTATCTGTCCATTTCCCCTTTGTGGCAGCAGCAAGCGACACATAATATGAGATCAAATTTCTCTGACTTGGCCTGACGAGGGATGGTGCCCTCAACTCACTGGTTCAGGTTGATTTTCCTTCCTGAAGAACATTCTAGAAATGTTACTCTCCTGTGCTTGGGCACAGTACAGTTTAGTTGAGACAGTCAATGGTAAGACGTGCTCTCAGTCACTCATTGCTCATGAGCCTACAGCTTCTTCCAGTCAGAATGCTGGGCTTTCTCTGGTAGCCCCATTCCACTTGCCTTACAAGTAGTTTGATGGATATGGGGAAGATGGAGGGGATCCTCCCAAAGAGCATCGCTCATGGTCAGAAGAGCTATAGATCTGTGCTGCACTCTTACCTACTGTTCCCAATGTTGGGAGTAGTGGTGGCCCCTGCAAATGTGTACCCACAATGTTCCTTCTTAGCTTGCTTATCTCTTTCCCTGGGGACCAATCAGAATATATTTCAGACACTTAATTTTTGTCTTTGGGGTCTTTTCTTTGTGACTCACCCTAAATATCAAGCATAGCTGTGCATGATGACTACCTGGACTCTGGGGCCTCCCAGTTCACCCTTGAATCTGGATTTAAGAGGTAACAAGAGGTGATTAAGCCTGTCTGAGGTGCAGTTATTCCTTCTCTGTAACCAAAAGTGGTAATCATTGTGCATGCTCCATGGAGACACAGATGTAAGCAAGCCCCTAGCCATCTAGCTTTAGTGGAATATGGTCCCAGCTGCAAATCAGCACCTTGGACAGCTGTTGTAACTATGGAACACCTTTCAGCACTTGGGACAGCTGGTCTACCCTGCAGAGCATTGTTCAGCACTGTGGACAGCCACCATAGGGCTAGAACAGTGTTTAGTGCCTTGGACAGCTGTTTGCTCCCCACCCCTATTCCTCAACACTGCTCAGCATCTTGGACCTTTGGATAGCTGCTTGGCCCCAGAACACTGCTCACCCCTCTCCTTTCCCTTTTCTCTCAGAGCTCACAGAACTAATTTTGCTCTCTGGTTTCCATCTCCCTGGATTGCTGCCCCTACACAAACCCAGGTGCAGCCCTGATCACCACTGGTCTTTTCTTCATCTGCTGCTTCTCCACTAGCTGTGTTCTCAGTGGCCCAGACTAGGGCCTAGTCCTAAAGTGACTTCTCTCAGCCTTAACCCTCCTTCCAGGGTCTGACAGGATGCATTGGCATCTGCAGCCTCCTTCTCTCCTCAGAACCCAGCACAGAGGCATCAAGGAGCTCTAGGTCCCTTATGCTGCCACATTTACAAGATGACCAAACTCCCCTCTCTCTTGAATCCTGGGTGGCTGACCTTTCGCTCAATTCAGTAACCAGTCTTAGTCTGTGTCTACCCTTCCCAGTTCTTCCCTGTCACATCTCTAGGCTATATGGCTTTGAATTCTTTTTCTTTCTCACAATGGCTGTGGCAGCTCTGAACACAGAATGGGAGAACCCACAATTGATCCAGAGATGTGAACAGCTGGAGGAGCCCAGATTTGAGGCAGAGCAGGATGCCTGCAGCCCTGAGAGGGACCACCAGGTCTCAGGGAGTTCTTAGCTTCTCTGTGACTTAGTTTCCCTATATGTGCTCTGCACTCAAAGGAGGGTTGTTCTGGGGGATTTCTTCATCAGAGCAGAAGGGTCCTTTTGTTCAGTATTAAGAAAATATCAGATATGCTCATATCTGGCCATGATGTTGGTCCATTGTGCCCCAGTATTTAGCAATTGTGCCTCCATCCACATGGATAAAAGTGGAAGGGGATGCAATCCCTAGAGATGTATTGTCCATCCTGGTATCAAGACATACTGTCCATTTGGGGACAGATGGCGTTTGAGTCTGAAGAAGCTGCCAGAGTCTCAGTCCAGGATCTTCTCTCAGAATCAGAACCAGCAGTCTCAGTGGGACACACCCTGATCCTGGTGTGTGTAGCTTCACTTGCCTGCGGTATGATGAAGCTTGCATCACATGGTCCCACACTTGGCTAAGGCTGACTGCATCGAGGATGGAGGCCTGAGATAAAGGGCTCACCCCAGGCTGATGGGAAATCCTCACTTGAGGATTCTTAACCACAATGGAACTCATCCTGTCAGCCATACCTTGTGCTGAGCTCACACTGTGAGAGTTAGCCCATCCTTACAGCCATCCCTCAAGGCCAATGCTGTGATTATCACGGTCATCCTACAAAGGACAAAAGATCTGGAGGCTGGGCAATTTGCCCAAGGCCAAGGTTCAGATAAAGTTTGTTTGGCTCCAGAGAAGTTCCCAGGAATATCCCCATCCTCCCTGGGGCTGGCTGCTCACAGAGGAGTTGATTCCTTTTGGACTCAGGAAACTCCATGTGTCCTGCCTGCTGTTATGAGAGACAGAAAGACAGGCTGGGACAATACACAGGGAAAATGCAGAGTGAATGGTAGACAAGAGAGGGCTGGAGTTAAGCCCAGAGACTGTAGGAGCCTGAGGGCTGGACCTTGGATCTGAGGGAACTAAAGAAGCAAAGAAAGTGATGGGCCATTCTTCCCTGTATCCTTTCTACCATACCCAGGACACCAGTGTGAGCCAGGGCCCCACTGCTGTGTAAACGCCTGTGATCTCTTGAATCTGGTCCTGTGGTGGTCAAATGTTTTCCCATCTTTAGAGACACTCCAGGGCACCTGGCAGCCTGCTCCCTACCCAGTTGCTCCCAACACCACCATCACGCTCCACACTCTGAGAATATCCCTCTACCCTATCACACAACACTGCATGATGGTCCACAATTCCCCTTCTACCTTGCAGTAGGCACAGGGGGGGAAAATCCCTTCACACCAGGCAGTCTCCAGCTTGTTTGGAAATCTTTGAATTAAAAAAAAAAAAGCTGAGATGACATCCAGGAGGCAGCTGTAGTTCCCCAAGAAAGGGAACAGCACAGTCATTCCTAAATCCTAAACCACCCTGCACTGCAAGAGAGGGGATGGGGAGAAGGCTGGGGTCTCAGCAAGACCCTCTGTAAGGTTAACTTAAGGGGGCGCTATTCAGCAGCAGCAGGCATGGCATGTCCACTCCCCATGGGGACATGTTTCTGCCCATATCCTGCTTCCTTCTAACCCTCTGCTCAGTATCACAGCAAACACTGCCAGGCCAGGCTTGGGATTTATTTAAATGGCCCATGAGCCACATGGCTAATGTGTATATTAAGCCACATTTATGAAAACCAATAAATCAACCCTACAGTTGATCCAGAGATGTGAACAGCTGGAGGAGCCCGGACCTGAGGAAGAGCAGGGTGCCTGCAGCCCTGAGAGGGACCACCCTGGCCAGGCCAGCCCCCTACACTGCCCTCAAGGGACAGACAGTGGCCCAGGGTGAAATCTTGTTTCTCCTGTTTTCTCTCCTACCGTTGCCTGGAGAAACCTTGGGAGGAGCACAAGGCTGCCTTGGATCAATGGAAAAGCACGATAGCCTAGGAGCAGGGACATGGCTTGAGCAACCAGGGGCGCCACTTGAGGTCCAGGGCTTGATGGAGAACGCTTCTGGGTCTCTCAGATGACCTCTTTCCTCACGGGGCCAGGATGGCTTCAGATGCCCGGATGCCTCCTCTTAGAAGGGAAGAAGAGGACATAGTCAACACCCTAAACACCTTAACATAGAAGCCTGTTTTTAAAAGCTTTGTGTGTCTTCCTGTCTGTATGTATTTGTGTGTGTGTGTGTGTGTGTGTGTGTGTGATTGTGGGTGAGTGAACATGCCCATATGTGCATGCGTGTGGTAGAGTCTCTCCTTGAAATCCAGAGACCATACATTTGGCATAGGTAGCCAGCTTGCTCTGAGAATCCTGTCTCTGCCTCTTGAGTGCTGGGGCTACAAACCAGCCTTTATGCTCACATGGCATTTGTATGTGTGCTGGGGAATCTTTGGTCTGGTCCTCAGTCTTGCATAGCAAGCTCTTTACCTGTAGAGCCATCTCCTGACCCCACCAGGACAGGGACAGGGTCTTGTTTTTTGGGACAGGGTCTCTCACTGAACTGGGAGCACACCTATTTTCCTAGACTGGCCAGCAAACCTAGTCTCCTCCTCTCCAGCACTGGGATTCTAGTAGTCTTTTTTTTTTATGTAGGTGTCGGGATTTGAACTCAGGTCTTCATGCTTGGGCACCAGGCATTTTACTGACTGAGCCACCTCCCCATCCTGAAGCTGCTTTTACTTGTGGACAATGTTACTTCAAGGACAGCTACACTACCTGAGGGTTTTTAAATCTCCTCTTTGGTATCTCAAAGTGCTGGGTTCAAATTCCAGCTTCACCACTGTCTTTAGTCAGCCATCCATCCTGTCTGAAAAGCCACCGCCTTGTATATAAATGTGGAAATAATGCCCATCTCCACCATGCAGGGCTCTGGCTGAGGTGCACAGAGAGTTAATGAGTGTGGAACCTGGATGTGGTTAGGGCTCAGCACATAGGACTTGCTGGGGATGCCAGCTACGGCCATCAAAGTCTTTGACCCAAACCCCAGACCTTATAAGCATGAAATTATGATGAAAGGGACTTTGCAGATGGTATCAAGTCAAGGATCTTGTCAGAGATCTTGAGGTAGGCAGATTACCCTGTGTCCTTATAGGGTCTCTATAGCAGGGACAAGGGGAAGTCCAGAGTAAGAATGAAAAATTAATAAATAAAAGCAGCGGGAAGCCACACCTGTGACCTTAGTACTCAGATGATTAAGGCAAGAGAGTCACAAGTTCAAGACCAGCTTTAGATCTTGTCTCAGAAAGCCAGGGGCTGGGGACAGTTACCGTGTGTCCCCGCAACCACAGGGAAAGCCCAAGAAACTGTTGGAAGAGAATAGCAGATTCTTTCTTCCAAAGACTTTTCACAAATGATCACAGGCCTGGGCTCAGGAGCCTCTTGCTGAGGCAGGGGCCCCTGACTAGCTCACACAGTAGCTTGCTCAGCAGTGACTCAGGCTGGGAAGCAGTGGGCGGCCACTTCCTTCTCTTTTTGTTTGCTCTAAACCAGGCTGACAGCTTTGCAGCTTCCTCACTTGCCCCAGGAAGGGCTGAACAGGGAGGAGAGACAGTGGGTATGGATGGAAGAGGGTGGGTTCTGGGAATGCCATGGAGGAGAGGGAGAGATGTGGGGGAAAGAACTGTGGAAGCACAGGCCATGTGGGAGATTCCAGGGCTCTGCTGAGACTCCAAATACAGGAATCTCAGTCGGGTGTCTGAGGTATGCCCTGGCTTTTACATGGGGTATAGAATTGGAGACCATTAACCTCCATGTTGGTTTGGGCATGAAACACTTGCATGTTGGTTATGAACGGCCCATGCCCACAAGGAGTCTATGAACTTGAAGAAGACCGAAAAAATGATCAGGAGATGTAGGAATGAAAACAGGCTGAGAAGTGAAAAGATAAGACTTGAGTCTAAGATGCTAAATCGTGTCCAGTCAGAGCCCCCTGGCAAACTTGAGCCTGGGACTTTTCCTCACCAGCCACACTCATGGTGTCTCTTCCACAGTCAGGGTGCTAGCCCACAGCAAGCACCAGGGAGAGTTCCCGTGTGCTCCAGCCACTCCTGCTCCATGCCAGCCTCCTCTGCTCTGCAGTAGCAGCTGCATTCCTCATGAGGTTGCTGGCCCTCACTCTTGTCATTAGAAGAGGCTCTTCCCCAATCACCCTTCTGTACAGCCGACAGTGCCCCAGAATGCAGACACTGGGCGTTTGCCTTTCTGTCAACTGAGCCAAGACCCAGGGCAAACCATGGAGCTGGGGAAGGGGGTGGGGAGGAAACACTCTCTCATCCTAGTCCTTATCTTGAGTCTAGGCTGGCATTCCCAGAGTGTGGGCAGGCAGGGGTGGACCCGCCCTAGAGGTGTGACTGCAGCCTCAGCAGGAAGGGTGGGAGGAGGCAGTGGAGTCTTCCTCATGTTTCCCGTTACAGACCACACTCAACAGAACCACAGATATGAGTCTCCATTGCAGTGTCCACCCACCCCCGCCAACAGTTTGTTGGAATATTTCTTGTTATGGGGGCCTTTTCTGGGCACTGGGGTGGATAGCAGCATCTCTGTTTCCTGTCTGTCTGTTCTCAATCACAGTACCCTAATATAATCTAGACAGCTGTGTGGGAGGGGCAAAATGTCTCCAGCCACAACCATGGGGGGTTGTTCTTAATGCCAGTGGCCTCTATGATAGTAGATCTATTGTCCTTCTCTCTTCTTCTATGCCCTTAGCTGTGATGCTCCATGGTCTCTTATTGAGACGTGGAGTCTGTTTCCACACGTCAGTGATGTTGCCTTTAGCCACAGACTTTCTCTAGACAATGGAGTGAGAAGGGAAGCAAAAAGCATTACTTATTTGTATCTTTCACTCCGCCAGTCTCTGGAAGAACATTCTGGAAGCATCTAAATGGCTCCAAGAAGAGGTCATGTACACATGGAGCAAACCTGCTGTCCCTCCTATATTTGGAGCCAAACCCACTGAACTAGGCTATATCCAGCTAGGTTGCATTCACAAGAAGACATGCCATCCCTTCATCTATGCTGCCTTTCTACTAGCTAAGGATAGTATTACACACACACACACACACACACACACACACACACACACACACACCTGCATATCTCTCTCTCTCTCTCTCTCTCACACACACACACACACACACACACACCTGCATCACTCACACAACACACTGGCATCACTTACACACACGCACACCCCTTAATCATAGATACATACACCTACATCACTCACAAGCAATGCATCACACATACCTCCATCACTCCCTCACACAAACCCCTGTATCACCCCCACAAAAACATTTACTCACCCCTATATAAACCTGCACACCCTTTCACAAACTTGGATCACTCACCACAGACACACCTGAATCACACACACACATACATATGTGTATCACTCACATACATACACACACCTGCATCACACACACACACACACACACACACATACACACACACTTGTCTCCCATGCCTGCAGCTTTGACATTCTGCTCTCTGAAACATCTTGGGCCAGCCCCACCCTATACCTGGATTGGCTTTAAGGACTAGAAGGTTATAGGAGGAACAAATGTGGGTCTTGAGCTCAGGCTCAGTGGGCCTCAGCTCTTCCCACACTGCTCTTGAGTTTTTGTCTTCACCACGGGGCCATCCCCAGCTGGCCTGCAGACATACCAGCTGCACAGAATCAGCAATCACCTGCCTGATCTGTAGGGGACCATGGCTGCACAAGGAAGCCCTCCTACCCAGAGGCTTTTTGAGCTGGGTGTTTAGTGTCCTGTGTCACCGAGACTGGTAGTTACTTGTTATCTGGCACTATTGGGACAGTTATTGACTCAGAAGTTGCTGGAAAAAAAAGAGGCAAGGCAGCTAAGGAATGGGGAAGCAGTGTGTGGTCCTTTAGATCATGGGTGTTTATGAGCATAGAGCTGACCTTGACTCTCACCTTCTCTGCCACCATCTCTGCTGAGCTCCCAGACAGCAGCACCCTATCAGCTCTACTTCAGGACCTCAGGCTCCTCCCCTCCAGCTGCAGAGAAACTGAAAGCCCCAGGGCAAAACCTGATTCAGAAGCCCCAGGAAGCTCCCAGCAAGCCTTGGGCAACAGTGATGGGGAGACAGCCAAGACTGAGTCATTTTCGGATCCCAGCACCTGCTCGCACCACACTCAAGCCTGCCTGCCCAGGTTTATGGCTCTCTGTGCTGGATGGCTTCCTGAAAGGCCCCACTGTGTCCATTCCCGTCCCCCATGTTAGGACCCTATGGTGAGCCCTTCTCTCTCCCAAAGAGTACCATGACTGTCGACCTATGGACCTAGTGTCCAGTTTCTTAGTTGACTTTCCACTTGGCTAGTGCTCTCATGGACACCACCTGTTCATGGAAAGTCCAAGAGAAAAGAGTTAGACTTGCAGATGCTGACACTCAAGCCAAAAATCTTTCATTGATAAAAAGGGAGATAGAGAAAGAGCTGGGTTTTTTTTTGTTTTGTTTTGTTTTGTTTTGTTTCGTTGTTTTTCACCTGCCCAAGCTGGGCCTGAGGAACACTGCCCACCTCCAGCACTGTAGCATGGAGGAAAATGGCCCTGCCCACGCTTTGAAGCCACCAACATAACGTCACGTATTGGTAGTGAGTTGTCGTCGGAACATGAAACCTTCCAAACACTGGATAACCTCTGCCCTGATCCTTGCCACAGAGAACATTCACAGACCAAAGGGAAGTGCCTTCCATGTGCTCTGGAGGTTCGTCCCTTGCTTGTATGCCAGTCCCATTCTATCTGCTCTTATGTCAGAGGCCACAGTTTCTCTTGCCCAGGCAGAGCTCATCACGGCTGCTTTCCCAAGGAGCGGGCCTCAGACAAGCTTCTAGGATGTCAGCAGGATTTATCAGGTGTGATGGTATACACCTGCCACCCCCAAAATCAGAAGATGGAAAAGACAAGGGGTCCCGGAATTTACTAATCTTTAATGTATATAATATGATACTATATATAATATAATATATAATAAATTTAAGATCAGAAAAATATCCATGTCATGCTGAGGGTCTTGCTGTGTTCCATAGAGATACCAGAGGCTGAAGGAGGATTGTGAGAAGTCCCTGTGTGTTTTGAGCTGGAAACCCCACAGCCAGCATATACAGTAAGGAGTCATGCCACGTCTCTAGCAGTGATAGTCACGACAGCCAGGAGGGTGAGCACACCAGGCACCCATTGGTGGATGCATGAGTGAAGAAGGTGTGAGCTCCGCATGCAATAGAGACGTGACTGACTCAGCTTTTCATCCATGACCAGACACTTGAGGAAACAGCTCGAGGGAGGAAGATTCTATTCTGGGTCCTACTTCAGAGTTCAGGGAGGCTACATCCATTGTTTGTGGCCTGAGTGCCGGGAGGATATTATGGTAGGGGAGTACGTGGCAGTATGCTCACCTCATGGTATTCTGAAAGCAGAGAAGGTTCATAGGGAGCCAGGGGCCAGAGGCTAGGGCCCAGGGGCCAGGGGATAGCTTCTGGAGGTACACCTCTAATGACTTATTTCCTCCACATGGGTCCCCACTCTTTAATTCTACACTTTCTCATCAGTCTGCTTCTTGCACTTGCCATGGAGATCTTTCTATACCACAGTTTCCCACTACCTCCTTCAAGAATGCATCAGCCTCTGTGCCAGAATCGCCATATTTGAGCCGATATTCCTGGATAGGTATTGCACACAGTGACTACTACTGATAGCTTGCTTAAGCTCTCTGGCAGCTTCCAAGACGGTCCTGTTAGCTTCCTCATCGTATGCAGAGAGAAACAGTCCTACAGTGGTTTTGGCACTGGCCCAGCCTCAATAATTGCTTGGTGGTAAAGCAGCCTTCCCACTCATCACTGGGCCCAGGACCAGGTGGCATTTGTTATCACCAATCATCTCTATGTGACTAGCCAAGCCTTTATTTGTGGACACTGAGGCCCTTTTCACTCTTTCACTGTTAGAAATAACGAGTCTTGGATATGCGTACGCACACATGAGTGTGGACATGTGAATGTAATGTGCTTGCACACATGTTCTGTGTGTGCATGCATAGGTGTGCATGTACAAATGGACACATGGGTGTGTGTATGCATGCACACATTCGTGAGGTCAGCCTGTGAGTGCACACATGAACAAGTGAGAGCATGTATACAGATGTTCTTGTGGGTCTGTCGGAGTTTGTGAGCCTGGGCATCTTCTACTTAAGTATCAGAAGGAATCCATGAGGGAAAATCCTAGCTATGACAGGTTACAGGATTTGTGCTTCTCAGAGCTTGGTATTGTTACCTAACTACCTCAGAAGCAGTGGAATCGATCCATACTCTTGTCATTAGTTCAGAGCCGGCAGGAGGTGTTTCTGAAGGAGTAGCCGAGGATACTGAGGAAACCCTGGGGAGGTCCACAGTCTCCTTCGTGAGGCCAGCATCCTATGTGTCAGCTCCTTGGAGGAGACCAGGGCTTGTATCTGGGACCCAGTATTGGTACCACTCCAATTTCAGAGGTTTTGCAGAAAGTATGAGTGGCTGTGATGTTGTGACACACGGTGTCACAATGTGCTGGTACCTGGCTTTCCCCAGGGAAAGAAGCTGTCTTTTCCAGAGAGCTCTGGGGACAGCTCCCATGTGGCAATTAGGCAGGACAAGATGACATCTGGGCTCACAGCCATGCCTTGCCATCACTGGCTGTGTGACCTTGTGCGCACATCCTTCTTCTGGCCTACATCTCCATCTATATAGTGTGAGTGAGGTGCCAGTGCTGAAGCTCATCCAGACTCTGCCTTTAGCTCTGTGGCTTTCAACATACACAGGGATTCCCCCACAATCCTTCTTCAACCTCAAGTATCTCTACGAAGGCACAGAAAGACCTTCAAATACCCTGCAGCCAGAATCTGGTGTTAAGCCCATGTTAGCGTTGCATCTTCCCAGGCCCTCTTGATGGTCCTTCACCCTATAGCACTAAAAACAGTTATGTACGTCAGAGCCGGGTGTGGTGACACACATCTGTAATCCCAGGACTCTGGAGACTGAGGCCAGGGGATTGTGAGTGTGAGTTTAAGACCAATGTGGACAACTACTAATAAATACGACTCTATTAAAACAAAATCTAAGAGAAAATAATTCTCGGTGAGGGCTGTTTGGGAATTAGAAGAGAGATCGCATGCATTCGGCTCGACCTATTTAACCACTCAGGGAATGCTTACACACTTTTTCTTGGCACCTGCAGCAAGGAGACTGGATAGGGCCAGCTGCTGTTCAGATTTCAGCTGCCCAGCTGGCCTTCCACCAGGGTGCCTTACCGTGCCTTGAAATCCATCGGTAAATGAAGCTTCTGTGGCACATGCCAAGGGCATCTTGGAGAGTGAATGAATACAAGTTTGTGTTTGCACCTAGCATTAGGAAAGGGCTTGGGGCCAAATCCGTAGAGAGAAGGTATCCAGAAATGCAAGGAGATGGGCACCTTTCCATACCTCAGCTACTCCATGCTGGGGGGCACTGCAGAGTAGGGAGGAACTTGGGGACTTTGTCTCTCACTCTGTGCTAGTTGTGAAAGCCAGGTTTGGAAAGTCTCCTGCCCTGGAGTCAAGGCCGCCACCGGCATCCTGCGGCTTGTATGCTTGGACAATGAGCTGTGATCCCTTAAGCATTCTTTACTTTGAGAATGGAGGAGTCATTGCATTGTGGGGCTGAAATCATGAGGCTACCCACATGCCAGAGCCTGCCCCAAGTAATGCTCAATTTATAGTGAACATTCTCCCCTCTTCCTTGAGGGTCAGGTGGTCCCCTTGCACCTCTCACAGAGCTCAGGCCAGCACACTATGGACGGTCCATGAGAAGCTGCAGCTATAGTCCTATACACAGGGGATGCCCAACCCAAAGTTGCCATGGGCACCACTCTTGACTGCCACAGTTTGTCTGTTCTTCCCTGAGAAGTACACACAGTGTATGAAGGTCCTTGACCCAGATTCCCATGGGACCCTACACCATGACACTTCGGGTTTCAGCTCCCTCCCCGGAACAAGATTCCCATGTAACTCATGGATTGGGAAGCCTCATGTGACAGACCAAGAGTCCTCCCTCTCCAGCCCAGAGTTGCCTCAGGCCCCCTCTATGGTCCAAGGAAACAACAAAGGAAAGGGCATGGCTACCCATGTGTTGAGTAAGGGTGGAGATGTTCCAGAGGGGTCACGAGGTTTCTGGGACAGGAGACAGCCCTATATCTGTAAAGTGCTGTGCATAGATTAGGCCATCGGGGCACAGTCCCTGCCTCTTCCAGGAGAGGTTTTCTCTAGCTTCTTCTCTCAACTTCCTTGTCCCCAGAGTGATCTGAGGAGACCAAGGTAGCTAGGGCCAGTGGCTGGTAATGAGGCTGAGCCACCAGCAGGCGCCCCCAGAAGGCACATTAAGGACATTCACTTGATCCCACTTTAATAACCTGCCAGCCTGTGCGGCCAAACGTGGCTAGGAAATTGTGGAGCGAGAGGGGCCATCTCTTATTATTTTTAATAAAGAGCTTTCCATAACTGACTTTGTCGGTGCTATTAACATGCAGCGTGTTTAATAAGACTACACCGTAACAAGGGGCCTGCCTCGTTACTCACGTGCTGGAGAAGCCAGAGCAGCTGCAGGCCCATCAGCCTTCACGCTTCAGTGAGCACCCGGGATGGAGCCAGCATGCCAGGCTTGTGTGAATCCCCACTCACTTTTGCCCCTATGCACACATGGGGTACACACCTGCACTCGTAGGATGTACAGATCACACACAGTCTTTATACACATGTAGGCCATATATTCAAGTATATGAAATAGACTTTTTAACTTGAGATGTACATATGAAGGAGTGTGTACCTGCACACACACACACATACATGTGCACAAACATGCACACATACAAACATATGTACCCATACATGTACATGTACACACATACATGTACAAACAGGTATGCATGAACACATGCACGCACTCACTCACAGGCACACACCCACACCACATATATGTGTGCACAGACATGCACACACACAAACACATGCACACATACATACACATATATACACACATACACATATGCAACACATACACAAAAGCAGGTATACATGAACACATGCACTCACGGGCACACACACAGGGTTTTCGATCCATGGCCTGTTTAGGACATCTCAGAAATGGCTGCCACTCCCTCCCCTGCCCCCAGATGCTGCCTCTCTCATGACCTTCAGAGCAGAAGTATTGAAACAGGATGCCTAGGGCCCCCATTCCCTGTGAGTGTCAAGCAGAATGTGGGTAAACAAACCCCAAATAGGTGTGGCCAGAGAAGGCGCTGCCTCGAGCCCCCCTTCCCTCCCCTCTGTCAGCGAATTGTTTTGTTTTGTTTTTTTTCTTCTCTGTAAAGTCCCTGGGCAAGCCAACCTTGGGCCTGCAGGCTCTCTGACCACACCCACGGACAAAGAAAGGGAAGAGAGAAAGCAGAGCAAATGAGGAGCGAGTGGCCCAAGTAACACATCGGGGACAATGCCATTGCTCTCAGTCAGGCTTCATGTTAACCCCAAAGTGAAGGAGGACCCCAGTGGCCTCATTTCCACACATGAGACCTGCAGAGTCGTGCCATGGGCCTGTGACTCAGTGATGTCATGGGGCAGCTGCCTTGCCCAGGTCTGCTGATTATGGTGGGTACCAGCGTGGGAGCTCACAGTGTAACCGTCCTCCCGCGCACTCCATCTTGTGGGCCAGCTGTTCCTTTGTTGGCTGAGAATAACAGCCACCGTCCTCTGCCTATCTCTGCTTTGGCCACGGTGACAGACACCTGTCAGCCTCTTGTCCCCGGCCTCTTCAAAAAGAAGAAGAGGGGCCCTTTGTGGAGCGGCACTGAGAAGTGATGAAAAAGAAAGGGGCCGGCATAAAGGGGGTGGTGGGAAGACAGGAACAAAACCATCTTCTGCAAAGGAACACGTGTGCAGCTCTGTCTTCTGATCTATATACGCCTCTGGAAGTTGGGGTCTGTGGGGGGTCCCTCCGAGCAGCTGTTTTTATTCCAGCCTTTCTGCTCCGAGTGGCTTTCTGGACCCGTCATCGAACAGGCTCCCAAAGGAGCCATCGATGTGTCCATGGAAGACAAAACAGCAAAACCCGCTGCCTTCCCCAGGCACTTGGAGCAGGCAGCGACAATCGACGTTTTAATAGCTGTAGTCAGTGTGGCACTGGACGCCCCTGGACCAGACAAAGGCACTGGATGCTTGTGTCCCCCTCCCAAACCCCAGGCCATACTCCATCCAACTGGCAGCTTTCCCTGGTCCTGTTCAATGTAGCCTCCTCCACACCGGGTCCTCTAAAAGGTCAGAGGCACCAGCCGGCCACACTGAACCTGACTGAGCCTTGAACTTCAGAGGGATCAGTGAGAGACTGCAAGGAGAGTGGGGGGCGGGGGAGGTGACAGATTCAGAAAGGGGGTCTGGGTGGGGCCTGTAATGCTGGGAGCGGAGGGAGCAGGTGAACAGTGGGGGGAGGGGCATTGGTAGAAGCTCCTAGCACTGCAGTTAACAGCTCTCTAGTCGGGTGGAGCTGCCAGCCCCTCCAGCTTCTGCACTGACCTAGTTTTCCAAATCTGCATCTCCCTGCTCCTTTGCCCAGGGAGCCACCCACTTGTCCCTGCCCCTCAATGCAGCCAAACCCAATAAGGATAATGGATGTGCTTAGTTAGGCACATGCCCCCAGAACCCCTATTAGCGGCCACTGTCCCAGCACACATCTCTAATGGAGTTTGGAGGCTCAGCAGGTCTCAGATAAAGGGGGGTGGGACATCAAAGGGGCCACACTCGAGTGTAGACTCTCTGATTACCAGGAAGAAAGGA
Source organism: Acomys percivali (assembly GCA_907169655.1). Classification (NCBI taxonomy): domain Eukaryota; kingdom Metazoa; phylum Chordata; class Mammalia; order Rodentia; family Muridae; genus Acomys; species Acomys percivali. The sequence continues at coordinate 73,708,526 of OU015754.1, read as the reverse complement.
GTCTTAAGATATAGTCATCACCGTGGAGATTTTGACAGCATTAGAGTTAGCTGTTTACGTAATTTGCTTAGTGTAGACACGATCGACAAGCGAGATGTGATGATCTTGCTTTTTCAGGTGAGGAAACTGAGTCTGGGAGGTGGCCGGGAGACGGTGCACAATGAGAGGCTGAACTTGGGTTGAGCCCAGGCCACCTGACTCCAAACACTGGGGACCTGGACAAGTGGTGCTCTACCTGACAGCTCCCTGTCAGTCCTCAATGCCCAGTTCTATACTGACCTGGTCACCTTCAAACGCTTCGACGCTTATTGCTAATTTCTCTAGCAAATGGAACCTCCCACCCCGATCCCCATCAGATGTTGAAATAATGAATTGATCTCAGCTAGCCCCCAAAAGAAGGCTGCAGATTTTGCACCCACATCCCCCACTAGGAAGGGGAACAGGCTCTTTGAGTAAGTTTCTCACTAAGACACATGAGATGTGGAACCTGGGTGTGTAGGGGGTGGGGAGGTGAACCTTGTCCTAGGAGGTTGGGGCCAGCATGAACAAAGGTCTGCCTATGGGTGCTGGGGTAGCTAATTTTCTCATGGCTGTGACAGAATAACAACTGGCAGTCCAGCATGGTGAGGAAGAGATGGATGGCAGCAGGATCAGGAGGTGGCCAGTCACGTTGCATCCATAGTCTGGAGGCAGGGGGGATGTATACGGGCGCTCAGCTAGAGTCGCCTTTTTATGCAGCCTAGGCCTCCAGCCCATGGGATGGTGCCGCTCATATTCAAACAGGCTTCTTATCCATCTCAGAACTCTTGGAAACACCCTCGCAGACATGCTCAGAGCTGTGTCTCCTAGGTGACTTTAAACCCAGTCAAGTTGACAATGAGGATGTACCACCAGACAGCACATGAAAGAATAAAGGCCGAGTGGCCTAATTTCTTCTGCCAGGGAACTGTGCAGTGAGAGCCCTGTGGCCACCAGCCGTATTTAGAGTCACCTCAGGATGTTGAGGGACAGTGACAGGAAGTAACCTGGAGCTCACACTTGAGAAACAGCCATACAGATCCAGCTTGTCCTTTGCCTTCGTGGGTTGACTTTGGCACATAACACGGTTATAATTGTTGGCCGCCAAGACCCAGGGAGCCTCCTATCTTCTGCTGTGCCTGGGGACTCGGCTTACAGATGCATACCACCACACCTGGCTTTTACGTGGCAGTGTACCTCAGATCGTCATGTTTTAAAAGCGAGCTCCATGTTCTGTGAGGGATTGTGTCTCAAAAAGCAAAGAGAGGAGTAGTTGAGAAAAAATCCAGTATTGACCTCCATATACCTATGTACACGTACACACACACATACACACACACATACCCACACACCATATACACATATGTTTAAAAAAGTGAAAAGCAAACACCATAAGAAGTACCAATCTCTTGCTCTAAGAGCACTAGCTGTCTTAATTCACTCTAAGGCGCTCCGCTCCACCTGTTGCCCAACACAGTCACATTCTGAGATAATTGGTGACAGCTTTGCATATGAAAGGGGGCACAGGTTCCGCAACAGCGAGATTCACGGAGTCAGGTGGGAGACGAAGCTAGAGAGATGAGGCATTGTCAGAGCGTGCACAGCAAGGATACGTCTGGACATCTGGAGGCACAGGTGAGGCCGTGAGTAGGAGGCTAGGCCTGCGCCACCTTCCTGAGCCTCTTCTGGACCCTGGTTGCAAGCCAGGGCTCCCAGGGGTGCCCATTTGACGGCTGAAAGCAGAAATCCTGATGACGCCAAAGCATCATCGCCTTCCGAGCTACTGTGCATGTGTGCTTTAGCCAGCGGTGCATGATGGCTCCTAAGCTCAGAGCTCATGAGTTTGCAAGTGTTTCAGAACAGACTGAAAAGCAAAACTAACCAAGCCACCCTTAGTGATTGCAAAGCCAGGAGATCTGCACCAGGAAAATCCCAGCTTCCAGGTCCACCCTGTTAATCCAGACCTCAGGCATGCCCCCAAGCACACACAGAATGGGCCTGCACAGGGCAGGGCCAACCAGTTGTGTGAGGCTGTCAGTGTACAGGGAACTCAGGTTTTTTCCAAAGACAATGCTTGGCTCAAGCATTTGACCAGCATATTGCAGTCACTGTGGATAACTTGGGAGTACGGCGAATTGCAGGTTGGTCAAAAAGAAGTCTGAGTCTTGAGTTTGATGTCAAAAAATAAGTATTTGGGAACCTGAGCTGTGACCATGGAGGGTGGAAGGGAAGATTGCATTACATGGTCACAGCACCAAAATAGTGACCCTTGGTACATATACACAGACACATAGACACACACACACACACACACACACACGCACACGCACACGCACACACACACACACACGCACACACACGAACTACAATTGTCATCTGACCTCTGTACTGGTTCACTAGTCCCAGATCCACACCAGCACTGTCTACCAGGACACAAGACAAGAAGCCCATACAGCAATTTTAGAGGCTTCCTCAGCGAGGGAGATGGTTATTAATATTGCAACTTGATAGGATACATAATCACCTTGGAGACAAACCTCTGGGTGTAACTGTGAGGGACTGTCAGGTTAGCTGAGGTTAGCTACCCTGGATGTGGGCAGCACCATCACATAGTTGGGGGTGGGGGGTCCTACATTGGATGAAAAGGGAAGGTGAATGAATTCTTCTCTCTCTGGAGATACAGGGTGTCCAGCTGCCTCCTATTCCTGCTGCCATCCCTTTTCTTCCATGATGGACCATGTTTCCTGGAAGGGTGAGCTGAAATAAACGCTTCCTTTTTTGTGTTGTTTGTTCAGAGTATCCTACATAGTAACGAGAAAAGTAATAAATATGGTGGGAGGGGGTGAATGTTTCCTCGCACAGATTTAAACGTTTCTACAAAGGTTGTGACAATGTTACAAACCAGACTCTATCAGGAAAAGCCCAGACAGGAAACCAGAAAGCCTGGGTTTGACTGTGAGATGCGGTGGTGGAGGTTTCTCTTCGGTCTGACTCTACTATAGATGCAGTGGGTACCCAGTGCATGTCTTCCTTACCTGTATCTCTTCATTGTCTTCATTTCCTACATGAGTCAGCTGTAGCTGTGTAACAAGTGCCCTCAAAGCCAGAAACTGACAGCTTATATTTGCTTATTATTGTATAGTTAAATGGGTCAGAAATCCAGGTCCTCTCGCTCTGAGCCTATTCCCAGTCACAGACATCTAAAGGTTCGGCTGAGGACAGATTTCTTATCTCACTGTAACAGTGCTGGGTTTCAGCCTCTATTCCTTTTTTTAAAAAATTAATTTATTCATATTACATCTCAATGGTTATCCCATCCCTTGTATCCTCCCATTCCTCCCTCCCATTTTCCCCTTACTCCCCTCCCCTATGACTGTGATTGAGGGGGACTTCCTCCCCTTGTATATGCTCATAGGGTATCAAGTCTTTTCTTGGTAGCCTGCTATCCTTCCTCTGAGTGACATCAGGTTTCCCCATCCAGGGGACGTGGTCAAATATGGGGCACCAGAGTTCCTGTGAAAGTCAGACCCCACTCTCCACTCAACTGTGGAGAATGTCCTGTCCATTGGCTAGATCTGGGTAGGGGTTTGAAGTTTACTGCACGTATTGTCCTTGGCTGGTGCCATAGTTTGAGAACGACCCCAGCCTCTATTCCTTGTGAGCTGGTGTCAGGGCCTCCTTCAGTTGCTGGCCTCAATGGCATCGTCACAGGGTTGCTACCAAGAGGGTGGCTCTAGTTATAAGGCCAGCAAGGGACAGATCTGGGGAACACCAGCAATATCTTATAACCTGATCATAGAGAAGACCCCGCCTCACTGGTGAGAAGCCAGCATGAGTCCCCTCAGTGGGAGGGGACTGTGTGAAACCAGAGGACACAGATTAATTGTCATCTATTTTAAAAGCAAGCACTTGGCTTCTCTTATTACTCCCCTTGGCCTCTCTGGGTTTCTGGAGACCAGGCTTCTCTCTCTTGGATTTGCTCAAGGGGCTGGAGAGATGGCTCAGAGGTTAAGAGCACTGACTGTTCTTCCAAAGGTCCTGCGTTCAATTCCCAGCAACCACATGGTGGCTCACATCCATCTATAATGAGATTGGGTGCCCTCTTCTGGCTTGCAAGCAGAACACTGTATACATAAATAAATAAATAAATAAATAAATAAATAAATAAATAAATAAATAAATAAATCTTTTGCCGGGCGTGGTGGCTCACACCTTTAATCCCAGCACTCGGGAGGCAGAGGCAGGCGGATTGCTGTGAGTTCAAGGCCAGCCTGGTCTACAAAGGGAGTCTAGGACAGTCATAGCTACACAGAGAAACCTTGCCTCAGGGGAAAAAAAAAAAAGAGTACTGAGCCTAAGAAATGGGAGCTGGAACATGGGAGGTAGATCAACAGAGCAGACCCTAGAGTAGGTGCCCAGAGTGGGACATGGCAACAGCTGTGGCCCTGTCACCATGAGCAGGCAGGCCACTTACCTAATTGCATTTAAGGAACTACATCCTAATGACATAAAGAACAGGTAAGAGCCTCAGCTCAGTTGGTAAAATGTTCATTTAGAGTTATAAGGAGGCCTGGGTCTGATCTCTAACATTGCATAGGTCAGGAAAGGTGATGCATGCCTGTCACCCTAGTACTTGGGAGAAGGTAGCACAAGATCAGAAGTTCAAGACCACCCTGGGCTACATAACAAATCTAAGGCCAGAATGGGCTACAGGAGAGCTTGTTTCAAAAAGGGAGGGGAAGGTAAGACAAAAAGCTTCAGAGAGCTACACCAGTACACCTCTCATGTTCCCAGGGTTTTTGTAGCCTGCTATCCCCCAATTCCAAGTTGCCAGGGCGCCAGCAGGTGTTACTCCATCCAGATCTGTATCTTCAGGCATCCAAAGGCTTGGCTCTGTAAGAAAGTGGATGGAAAAGCCTCTTCAGTGTGTAGGGATGAGACTTCTCCACTGAGGACAAGACAGACACTGTGGGACACAAGAGGAAAAGCCAGGACGGGTCCCCAAGGTCTCGTTTCTATTTTGTCTTTAACAGATGGCAAGGAAGACCTGGTACCTTGGAGTTGGGAAAGCCAAGTGTCCTGCCAAGCACCTGGGAGGAACAGATACATTGTCACAGGTGAGCCCCAGCTACTACCCTCAGGCTCTGTGACCACTCTCACAGCCCCCATGCTGGGTTGCACTGGGCTAGGTAAGGCACTGAAAGGGTCAACACGTTGCTTTAGGAGCCCTACAATGGAGTGCGGTGCAGTGCGGTCTCCTGCGCCCCGCCCTGGGCCTGACAGATTGGCTGTGTGATTATTCGCTCAACGTCTGCCTTTCCATCTATGCTGGGCAGTATGTCTGGTTTTGTTTAGTGTGTGTTTTCAGCATCTCCTCCGGGGGCTGGAGCTTGTACAAGAGATGAATGAAGGAAAGGATCAATCACTCAGTCAATCCACGAGCTCTCCAGTGAAAGAGTGCCCATTTATCAGGACCTAGCTTGGGGGTGCTTCCTCCCAGATACCTTTTCTCCTGTCTGAGTTGCCGTCCTTAACCCTCAGGTATCACAGCACAAACTGCTCCCGTCACTGAGGGGTTCTGAGATAAAGCTAAACACCTGGAGCTCAGAGCATCCCTGCCAGGTTTGAGATTGCTTCCTCGTTCCATCCCTTATGAGTTCAGCAATGTTGGCATTTGCTGGTCCTTTCTGGACCCAGCTTCCTTTTCTGTAAACTGTAAATGGTAACAATGCCTTTTAGGGATTGAATATTAAGCACTTCGGATGGCGACAAGCACATAGTAAATGTTTAACAAGTGCTGGCGCCAGCCCGTTATCACCCTTAACTGTAAAGACTCCAACTGGTTACTCCTGGCCATCTCTTGTAGTAGGATATACATCCTACCTAGCTTAGGGACCCATTTTTTTTTCATTAAGAGGGTAGAGAAGACTTGAGCCCACAGTCTAGACCTGCAGCCTTTCATCTCCTCTCCTCTGTGTCCCAGCACTCCCCAATCCACACTAAAGAGGACTCTGGGTCCCAGACTCCCCTGTCTTAATTCTTCACTAATCTTGATTCCAGAGCCCTTGCTCCTGAGCTAATTTTTCTGGGAGATGCTGATCCGCCATGAGGGACTTGAGGAAGGATGCTCTCTGGAGCTAATGAGGAATCATGGCCTCAGTCATGATATAACTTGGCTAATTAACGCAGAGAGTGCTTTGTGGGGAGAAAGGTAGAGATGAGATAGACAGATTAAGAAAGGGCTGTGATTTCCAAGGGGGCACGGCTGAGGCCCTGAGCAGGGCAAATACTCAGATGGTGGCTTCTGGCTTCTTCTCCCCTGGACTAGACTCCAGAGACCAGGCAGGGGGAGAAGGTTCCAGCATCTCTCCCCTAAGAGATGCATGTGAATCCCATCTTTGCCTTGTCCAGATCATAGCAGCTCTGGCACATGGATCTCATCAAGGGCCTGGTGAGTAGCAAGGTGGGGGCCAGTGAGATGGGGTGGAGGACAGCAGAGCCTGAGAGCAGGAAGGTGAGAGGTCAGAGTGGTAGGAGAGCAGAGGAGGAGGAGAGCAGCAGGCTTGTCTGTCGATAGTGTGGGGGCATCAACGCCAGCCCAGCTTTCCAGGAAGCCATTGCTGCTAAACTGAGGCCCCGGTGCTTGGGAGCTGGTTGTCATTCTTCTCTTCCACACCACCCCTGGGGCCTTTCCACAGCGATGCTGACAGCGTGGGTTCTGCCTTTATCAGGGAAAGCAAGGGGCAGGCATGGAGAGAGTGTCAGAAGGACCACAGTCACCTGAAATCACTTCCTCTCAGAACTGACAATCTGTCCCTTTGCTTGCTGTATCTAAGATGCCTCTCTAGGGTCAGCCTAGGCTCAAGGGGAGGACAAGGTGTGAGCACCTGGATGCTGTCCAATGGGCACCACACAAGAGACAGCCTTCCACACCTGGACAGGTCTGCCTGCATGAGAGATTGGACTCAGAGAATAAGGCTTTGTTTTTCTACCTCTGGAGAAATGGCTGTCCTTACAGAGACACCCTATACTTTGCAGTGTGCCAGCCTGAGACTCCCTCCCTCGGGGAAGGGACTGCAGACGGAGTGGTCTCCTGTGCTTTCTGTCTTCTTCTGGGCCCCAAGGCAGTCATTATCTCCAGCTTTGGGTTGGGTTTTCTCTTCCCAGCCATCCTAATCTGATCCATCTTCCCTCCTGACCCGCCCACAGCTCAAGAAGGCAAGCTCCACCCAGGAAAATGTGTGAAAACTAGAATTGGGGCTGGGGCAAGGCCTCACCGTGTTTGATCTAGGCTACCACTTGCCTTGGATGCAGGCTGTATCTTCAAATGATCTTTCTTTGCTGGCCCCACACACCTGATACCTTTCTGCAGTTGTATCCACCCAGCCTGCTGTCGCCTGTCTTTGGCCCTAGACATGGTCTCCTGCCCCATAGCCTTTCTACCCAGCCCTCCTCCTTTCTTACTTTACTCTGTAGCCCAAGAAGCAGCAGGGAAATACCCATTAGTGTTAGAGACAGGGCTCATATGTAAAATGTCTGCCTGGAATCCACAATGAAGGCAGGGAGGATGTCTCGATGGTAGACCTAGCCTAGAATCCACCAGTGGGAACATGGTGTGGTATTAAGCCATGGGCACCCTCTTATCCTTATGCAGCACAACTGGTCACCTACTCCAAGAAGCCCTCTCAGAGGTACCACATCCCCATGGCCACCGTGTGCATCATCTTCATTTACTGCCTGAGACAAGTTACAACCTGAAAGCGCCCAAGCCTAGCTGTTGACTTGGAGATTGTTGTCCCCTGGCATTGGACACCAGTTCCATAGAGTCGGGGGGGGGGGGGGAGCACTGGTGGTCTCAGCTGTGTCTCCCAGCACCGGCATACTTTAATTAATTCCCCTCTCTGGAGGATGGCAGCAGCGTCCCCTCCCCCCCACACCCCCCCCCCCCCCCCCCCCCCCCCCCCGCAAACGTGCCCACAGGCTCGCCTCCTCCAGCCTTCCCTGGGCACAGCTGCCAGATAAGTCCAGGGAAGCACAGCTTGGAGCTCGTCCCTCGGTGGCTCCTGTCACTCCCTGTTCCTCATTCAGGATGCAACTGTGCAGACTTGGTGAGTCACCTCTTCTAAGAATTATCCCTCTGTTTTTGAGTTGGGAAGAGCCTGGGATTCCGGGAGAGGCTGGGGTTCTCATCTCTGCCTTGCTATTTGCTCCAGTGCAATCAAGAGCCTAGAAGGCATGACCTTGGCTAACCTCCCTGTTAACCACTTAAGCAGGTGAGAGTAGCCTGGGGGCTTTGTTAAGATTTAATGGAAACAGATGAGCTGCCCCCTCCCCCTGCCCACTACTTAACAATCCCACAGTGTACATCCTCTGTCCCTGTTGCTCAGTGAGCTACTTCTGTCATGGCCATGCCTTCACAGGTGAGTACAAGGTGGCCGCGACAGCTACCACCCTGCTTTACTGCCATGGTTGGCTTGATCTGGCTGGCCGGTCAGACTGGGTGTCTACTCCCTCCATCCCCACTCCACACATGTTGAAGCTGCACAGTTAGTGGGAAAAGGTGAATTTCCTCCATAGAGAAAGATTGGTCTTCAGTCAAAGACTGAGGAGCCATGTTTGTCTCCTAGAACTGTCAGAAAAACCTGGAAGGCCCATTTGCTGGAGAGCTGGCGTGGTTGGGATTCCAGAGAGACACATCCAGATGAGGTGCTGCAAGTGGCTCCCTCCCTCAGCCCCTTCTTGGACCTTTCCCCACCTGCCTAAGCCTCTGCTCTGTGCCCTTGCTCATGTCCTTTATCCTCCCCTGAAGTCCCTCTTTCATGGCCATATGTATTTGCTCATTCTGGGTGCTCCCATTATTTGAACAAGAAAGAGCCTAGCTAGCATCTCCTTTCTTGAATTTTCTAGACACCCCCACTCATTTGGTCAATGTTTCGGGAGGCTGCCTATCTGAACCGTCTCCCTGAAGGCTCACGTGCTTGAACCCTTGACCCTTGTGACCCTTGACCTGGTGATTTGTTGCACCTGGCCTGCTAAAGTGAGTCACATGGCCAGTCCTTTGAGGGTTCTATCTCAGCCTTGCTTCCAGGCTGTTCCTTTGGCCTCCTAATCTGCTGTATAAATCACCTGTGTCCAAGCTCCGCAACCATGGACAGAGCTCTGCTCAGACACCACCATGGACAGAGCTGCCTAGCTACCATGCCACCATGGACAAAGCCACCCCTCAGCACAAGGGGCAGAGTCTCCCAGCCAACAAGCCTTCCTCTTCAGGAACAGTGACATTCTGTAAAACTGTGGGCAAAGTGTGTTCTTCCTCCAGGCGGTTGTTTGTCAGGTATTTAGTCACAGCTGTGAGAAAAGAGATGAAAACAGTCAAGTGTAGTCTTTAGCCATTAACTCGGAGTGGCCCCCTCTCTCCTGTAGCTGGCTCTGCCACTTGGAGCTACTCTGCGTGGTTTTTGAGGGGCCATTGTTCCTTTCCCTGGGAAAGGTGACCACTCTGGCCACAGTGAGACGTGTGAGATGTGAGTGTCATTGCATGTTGGAGACCTTCTGCCCCAGCCTGTCTGACCAGGCTTATCACGTGCAAGCCCACTTGCAGGTGCATAACAAGAAGAAACGGAAGCTCAGCCCAGATGATACTTGCATCCATATGTTCACAGCAGTGTAGCACACAATAGGTCAAAGGTGAGAGATGTGCAGTGCCCATCCAAAGATAAATGGACAACAAAAATGCAGTGTCTGTGTGTAAGAAATATTACTCAGCCTTGAAAGGGGAGGGAGTTCTGGGAGAAGTCTGTCAGTAAAATGTTTGCTGTGTTAGGATAAGGGTTCATGTCCCCAATACCCATGTAACAGCCTTGGCACATCAGTAGGCATTTGTAATCCCAAGGTGGGGAGACAGAAATGGGAGGATATCAGAACTTGAGGGCCAGGTAGTGTAGCCAAATAGGTGAGCTTTGTGTCCGGTGAGCCCATTTCTCAAAAAGTTAGGTGGAAAGTGATGGGAAAAGACACCAGACAGCAACGTCAAGCTCCCACACTTGTATGCATACATGCACACACACACACACACACACACACACACACACACACACACACACCCCAAAGGGAATGGCAACATGTATTGTCATATAGATGAGCCACAAGAACACTATGCTAAGAGAAGTAACCCAATCATAGGAGGATGAATACCACACTTCACTCCTCACACTAGGTACCTAGTACACCCAAACCCACATCAGAAAGGAGGGCTCTGGCAGACAGGGGCAGCAGAAGGGGAGAAAAGGGAAGGCAGAGGCATGGAGGTGTCCACTGTGTGTTCTATGAGATGACAATAGAGTCCTGAAGACTGACTGGACTGTACAGATGAGACTCCGCACAACGTTCTTTAAAACGCTGGGGCTGCTAGTTCACTGTGAGGCTTAGCATCTTTCCAGACAGAGAGCAGGGATGCAAACACCTGGGCAGGTGGATGCAGCCACAGGACCCAGCCTTGTCTTTGAGCCTCACCTAAGGCCACCAGAGAGGCGGAGAGAAAGAGAGACAGAGCTGTGGGTTTAGATCTCAGTATCTTTTGGTCTTCTGACACCCACCCCATCAGAACTGTAATTGTTATCATGTGTCTTTTCCTAGGCACATGTCACTATACCCTAGACACACACACACTCTCTCTCTCTCTCTCTCTCTCTCTCTCTCTC
>OU015754.1:73652761-73697798 GCA_907169655.1 Acomys percivali | reverse complement strand
CTCTCTCTCTCTCTCTCTCTCTCTCTCTCTCTCTCTCTCTCTCTCATGGATGAAAGCCTGCTTTGCCCTGAGGTTGATGAGAGCCAGCCCTGGAAGGAGAAAGTACCTTTTGCAGATGTCTCGAGATCCCCTGTTCCATGAGCCGGCTCTTCAACCAGCTCCCTGGTAAGAACATCATAGCTAGCCTTGCCCTGGTGTGATGACGTGGCCTTCCAGGACAGAGAAGTTACATGTGGCCACCATGGGAAAGCATCAAAGTGACCTTCCCTCAAGCTTGGGCCCTACAACTCATTCGCTTCTTTCATCTTTCAGGCCTCTGACCTCTTCCACAAGCCAGAACCGTGCCTCCCTGTCACTGCCACTGCCATGTTCAAGTTCAATAATGTATGTAAAGCGCCAGGCCCTGTCACGGGAGATCTGCAGTTGCTCTCCTTCCCCCACCCCTCTCTCCATGGGTGCAGAGGCAGGAACACCCAGAGCATCCATTGCTGGCATTACCGCAGCCAGCCTGCGCCATCACGAAGCGTGGCTGGGGAGGAATCGTGATAAGCCTCTTACACTTGTGATATTAGCATTCTCAGAGCCGACTGCAAATTCTTCATCATATTTGTTCTTTAAGAGAAAAAAAAAAAAAAAAGAACTAGAAAGCTTATAGAAAGGCAGAGTTAACCCAAGGTTTAGCTCTCCATTCCAAGCTAGACACAGGGGGAAGACCTTTTCCAAGGTCGTGTGGCTGCTGCTAGGTGGGTGGGAACCCAGATCTTTAAAAACTTGCTTCATTTTTAAAGTTTTATTCTGGGAAAGTTGGCTCAGGTATAAAGGTAGATATCCCTCTAGGAAATAGGCCATGGAAGGTGGCAAGTATCTTTGTCCCCGTGGAGTCTGTGCCCTGTGTGAACTTGTCAAGCTGCTCTCTCTCTCTCTCTCTCACACACACACACACACACACACACAATACTCCCTTCCAGAGACCCTAAAGTGCTTCTGTGTGCCTCGTACATATTTATATGCCTGTGTGCTCGATAAAAATAAAACCACTTCACCCACCACTGAAATGCAGCCACTCGGGGTGTGAAATATGGGGCTTATCGAACCACTGAGAAGAACGGCTCTCAGGAGAGACCTCGTCCCTCCTGACATTGCAAGGGGGCTGTGGGGGAGGAGGAAGTGTTTGATTGTCTTGATAACAAAGTTCGAGACTTCTGTAGAAGCAGGTGCCATGGGACACCCTTGGTTTCTGTGCTCTGGGTTGTGCCCTTCACACACATCTTCCACACACCCCTGAGCCTCACTCCACCTCCCTGGTGGAGGTCTGCTGACATCAGGGGCTCTGGCCACCAGCAATCTCCTAAAACCCTGTCCCACAAGAGTCATCTCATGCTTTAAGAGTCAGAGGTTGCAGTGACCAAGGAACAGCATCTTTGATGCTATCAGTAAGGACTATTTTTGGACCCACTCTGGCTGCTGTAGCCTTCTCCTGGCATGGTGACTGTCCTACGTCTTGGGTCACAGCCCTGCCCCAGACTGAGGCTTTGTGCCACTCTTCTCCTCTCCCTGCACTCTGCCCATCTTCTCGCTACCCTCCTAACTCACAGTGTGGTGACAGCCTGAAGAAGGCATCAGCCATAGTGTGGTGTGCCAAGCCAGTGGCAGCAAACCAGTGCTCTGAGCCTGAGCAAGGGTCAGGCAGCTTCCTGGGCAGAAGAACTCCTGTGTAGGCGTAGGTCAAGGGAGATGGAAATAGGTAGGTGGGTTAGGGAGGGGTGCTTCTGTCAGAGGGGATTTCATGAATGAAGCTCTGTGTTTGAGGGTGAGCTGGCTGGGCTAATGGGTGCAAAGCTATATTCTCAGCTACTTAGGAGGATGAAGCTGGGAATCTTGTAAGTTCAAGATCATCCCAGATACCTTAGTGAGACCCCCATCTCAAAATAAAACAAAGAAAAACAAACAAACACACAAAAAACCACTGGGGCTGTAGCTCAGTGGTGACACATGTCACTGGCTCATGTAAAGCTTTTAATTTGAATCCCGTAGCTCAGTGGTGACACATGTCACTGGCTCATGTAAAGCTTTTAATTTGAATCCCAGAATATGAGAAGGATGAGTAATGCCCCAACAGTGACCCCATATGGATCTGGAGGCCAGAGGAGCCAGTCCAAGGGCACAGGCCATAGCCTACTAGGTATACAAGGCAGGCCTCTGAGGGGGTTATCTCATCCACTTGCACTGTTGCTCTGTCTGGGGACATGGGCCGTGTCTATGGGTAACATTAGGTCCAGGAAGCGATCAAATGCCAGTTCTGAAGAGTCTCAGATGTCCTCTTTTAGTAAGGGGGTCTTATGTGGGCTGATAGTGGAGCATACAGGGTTTGGAGGACGCCAAGGGAGGCAGAAACCAAGTGGGAAGCAGGCGCAGAGGTCTGACTAGCAAGTGCATGTGGGTACCCCAATGTTGGCATCCAGCCCTGCCAACCATGAGCTTCCCAAGGCACAGGCCAGGCCCTTCTGATCTCTGTCCCAGGCACCCAGTATGGGTCCTGGTCCAAGTCTAAGGTTGGTAAACCTACATGGTCTTTAGTTCCCTTGCAGTAGTGGTGAGCTTCAAGAACCGCTAGGGGACACTGGTGACAAGCAGGGCATACGTGGCTTTGGTCTGTAATCCCAACACTTAAGAAGAAAGGCTGATCACAAGTTCAAGGCCAGCCAAGGCTCCATAACAAGACTCTCTCTAAAAACGTCAAACACTAACAAACAAAAGGCTTGGGCACGTGAACCTGCACTATGCTACATCATGCTCCAACCCAGGCACCTTGGTTAGATGGCATAAAAAGGTCTAACAAGGCTAGGTCTAAGCAGGTGGTGTCCATTGGTTCCCTTCCAAGAGGCAGAAGCTTTGAGGAGCAAAGGGCTCTCTGCTAGGCTTTCTCTAGCCTCCTTTTCTGGGAAAGCTCCCAGGCTGATTCACCAGTAACTTTTCTGCAGGGGCGTTCCCCTCTCCCAGACAGAAGGGATGGACAGAAGGACAAGATCCAGCCATGGAGAGAGAGAGAGAGCTGGGTCACCTGCTGGAGTGAGCGAGATCTGTTTTTTTTTTGTTTGTTTGTTTGTTTTTGTTTTGTTTTGTTTTTGTCACTTGCCCATAGCAGAGCGTGATGGCAGTGAGCTGTAAGAATGGCGTGAACTCTCTGAGACCTGGGGGATGTCCACCAGGCGATCAAATGTGCATCCTCATCACTGTCTCCCACACAGTCAGACTGCTTTTGTTCTTCTCTTCCACACACAGCTCTGAGCAGTCCCCTGCAGACCTGGACTAACCTTGTCTCCCTGCCCAGGCTCCAGCTGCCGGTTGTGTTTACGTGACAGCTTTATGGTGTGGAGGGTCTGGGATGCTTCATATGGGTCATTCTTTCCCTAAGCTATTCTGGCACCTCCAGAGCTCTAGGGTCTCCCCTTCTCCAGAAAGGCCAGCTCAGTGCCTCAAATGACACCTCTGCTTCATTAGTGTCCGAGGAGAAAGTAGATTCCTGTGGGACAAGAGGTCAGCTGTCAGGGACAGCTAGGCCAGCCTTTGTTTCTCCTGGACAGGGATCATGAAGCCCACAGACACTTAATGATGTGTCCATGCTGTAAATCAGATGGGATTTTTTCTGACACTTTGGGACCTGAAGACACAAAGCAGAAAGCAGGTTTGTGAAGGCTATGGATCTTTACACTGAGGTTTTAGTAATTAACCAAAGTCCTTGGGCACACACACCATTATGCTCCCAATTGCATCACTAACCTGGATAGTCAGACCTCCAGGCTCTGCGTCCAGACCCACATGATGTGGGCCTGAGCGAACCAGAACCATGTGACCTAGCTGCCTGAAAAGCAATGTAAGAGGTCTCAAGAACATGGTGATGTGGGCTGAGACCTTCTAGAGCATTCAGTGAGACCCGAGGAGATAAAACGCGAGCTGGGGAAAGCGCTGCTCCTCTGTGTAGTGGGAACAACGTGCCCCTCCATACTAACAGCAGGAAGCCTCTCCTGGGGTCTCAGTTTCCCCTCCAGTGTTTCCTCGTCCATCACAAACTGGTGACTAACAGGGAGAGTGTCTGGGGATATCATGACTTGTCTTGGAAACATTGATGCCGAAAGAATTTGTGGACTAAGAAGTTGATTCATTTTATGAAATGCTGGCCCTCCGATTAAAAAGGCTAAAAAACCGGGGGAAAAAAATCGCGTGTTCCATGGCGCCACCTATTGGTGATGTGAAAAACTGCAGAGTGGTCAGGAAAGTAGAAAAGGGAGGATCCAAGAGTGACCTCAGATCACAGCCCCAAAATGAAAATCACAAGTCACACTGTTCACTGTTGTCCCATCCGTATTTCACAGGTGAGGGGAGGGGAGGCTTGTCCAGGCAGGTGAATTTATCACATTTGGTAGGAAGAGAATACTTCCTTCCTATCTTCCAGTCAGAAATCGCCTTTCTGAGAGTTGAGACTGAGCAGCTTGACCTCAAAGCCCATGGTTGCAGTCAGTCACGAGACTGCATCTCCTGGCACCTGTAGTGATGACTAACATCTGCTGGACTGCTTCTTCTCTGCCAGACAATGCAGTGTAAAGGAAAAGAATAAACTCTGCTGATGTTTCATAACCTCTATTCGTCCATCCACACCATCCTCTCTGTGTGCACTCACCAAGCCTTTCTCTGATCTATCTACCTGGCCATCCACCCCATTGCCCACCCACTCATCCATCTACCCACCATTCAATAATCCTATCTATACATCTGTTTATCTATCCATTATCATTTGCGTCCATCCATGCATAAACTTATCTATCTATCTACCTCTTTATCCACCTATCTATCCTTCCCATCCATCTCACCATCATCTTATCCATTTTTCATCTGTCTACCCCAATCTGTCCATCTATCCATCCATCCATCCATCCATCCATCCAAGTATCTATCCAACTAACCTATCTTACCACCCATTTATCTATCCATCTATTCCTTCCTTTCTTCCTCCCAACAGTCACTTTCTTGGGCCACTTTCAATCTTCCTTGGCACAAATGATCAGAGATGAATCAGCTGTGGTCCTGCACACATTAGGCCTACAATGCCCCATGAGGTCAGAGAGTAGACATCTCTAGATGCAGCATGGAGAGTGGACTGGAGAGGGTGGGTTGGGGAGGATTGCCTGGGATACATAGGTCTGAAAGCAGAGAGCCTAGTCATCAGAGATCACCTGTTTTTAGACGGCAGCTTTACTATGTTACAGGTAAGGTCTTAGGCAATGACTTCACTCTCTGTGCCTCCACTTCCCTGTCGGTTCTGTGGACCTACAGGTAGGGCTATGAAAAGCTCATGAACTTGTATAAGAAAAGTGAACAAGCACGCTGCACTTGGTAAGTGCCAAAACATGTCATCAGTTGGCAGTGGTCTTTTCTATTTGCTGTTGTTGTCACCTGTCTGCTCCCCTCCCTGCTCCCCACAGAATCCTGGGGCACAGGTGTTAATAAGAATTGGTAAGACTCAAACAAAGGCAGATTCACACCCAATAGGGCTAGGAAACAGGTGAAGAACTGCAGGGCTCTTCGGAGCCTTTACTGTGCTCCTATGGACTGAGGGGAAACTACTGGCATTTTCCATATAAATTTAGCCATAGAACCCTCTCTCCAAGAATTTTCATTGCAATCTCACAAATGGTCTGTGGGACCCAGTTTGGGAAAACACTGCCCTTCAACTCCCTCTTCTGAGTGAATGATACACAGCACCCCTGTGTACATCTTCAAAGAATCCCACCAAAGCCTGTTGGGTCCTCTTCTGGGGGAGATGAGCAGAAACTTGAAAATGTGGGTGGGGCTAAGTCTGTTAAGGACACAATGTAAGACTTAATCTTAAGTGTCTGGTTCATGGTCAATTTGGATCACACCATCACTTGGATCACATACATCCAGTTGTGTGCAGTTTAGACAAACAAGAAAGAGCTGGTCCTCTCTGGGATGCATGCTAGTGATATCCAGCATAAAGAGAAGCAAAGGTAGGTGAGAGGGGAGAGAAGAGAGGAGAGGAGAGGAGAGAGAGAGAGAGAGAAAGAAAGAGAGAGAGAGAGAGAGAGAGAGAGAGAGAGAGAGAGAGAGAGAGATCATCTGGGTACAAGGAAGCCCATACCTGGTCCCTATGCTCAGAATCCCCTGCCTTACCCAATCTTCATGATTCTTTTGGTATCTCTGTGACTCAGTTTCCTTATCTGAAAATTATGCACACACCAAGTTCCCATGAGCTTTCACGATGATTAGATAGGATTTAAAAACAATGGACACAAAGGACGTATGAAAGTTTTTTCATCTGGCACATGTGTGTTGATACAAGTGCCCCTGAGTATACATATGGATCCCTGTGTGGCTACTGCAAATGTGTATTGGCCAAGGAGGATGGGCAAGAGCTCTAGCCTTGAAGTGAATCCTGCGTTTGAATCTGGATCTATCACTAGAAGTGTCCTGGGAAAGTTGCTTAGCTTCTCTGTGCTTCAGTGTTCTCATCTTTAAAATAGGAATTATGCCAGCACTCGTTGATGCATTACTGTTTCCCATGCTGAATTCTCTGACAGCACCTGGCATAGAGGCAGGTCCCCCATATTCCCCACCCCACCAAGTTGTCGTCCCTAAACCTGAAAAGCCCACCCCTTTGAAAACTAGGTTGTGAGAGCCAGTCGTACCCTCTCCCGGAAGGAAGAGAACTAGAAGCCCCACGGTGACCTCCAGGGGCCATCCTGGTGTGGGGCGGAGAAGGTTGCTTTGTGCGCTAGCACCCTCTGTCGGGAGAGCTCGTCTCAGCACCAAGGACAGAGGACCAGGGCTGCAGGCAGGCAGATAGCGGCATTTTGGCTGCTTAGAGGCCCCTGGCTCTTACTGGACCAGTGTCCAAGAAAGAGGCGTGGCTCACTGTGACTCATGAGTTTGAGTGCCAGGACAGCAAAATGGAAGCCCCGCCTCTGGCGGGCAGCAGATCCATTAGTAGACAGAAACTAAATTAAAAGCCTATGGCTGCCCTGCTTGACTTTTCCTTTGCTAAGTCACCCTGTTCCCCCCTGCTAACTGACTCTCAGCGCTTCAGAGTCGCCTTTCTGTGCAGCCACGGAAAGGGCTCCAGAGCTGTGCTTTACGGAGCCGAAGAGGCGGGGCTTTTGCTTGAGCTGGGAGGCGGGCTGTTGCTGTTAGCATTGCCATATGGTAATAGGCATGAATTGGCAACCTGGCCCCACCTGGGCGAGAGGCCTTCTCTTTGGTAGGCCTGGTTGGGTTTCACAGTCCGGGATCTCTGAGAAGGTTCATGGCCACATCCGGCCTCTGGACACGCACCGAGTACCAGCTTGAGCTCCGAGCTAATGAACAAACCAGTGATCTAATCTCATTCAGCCTTCCATTCATTCTCCCAACCAGCCAATACTCAATGAAGACCTACTATGTGAGGGTGACCGGTACCTTCTACACAGGGTACTGCTCAAGGACAGCATGGAAAGTGAAAATGTCTTGGGAATGATGGTGGGTCAGCTGAGATTTCCAAACTCCAGGTCCACGATTCTCAGCCATGATAGCATGCTTCCTTGGTTTCAAATGTCTTTTCCCCTCTTTACCCTTTCCATAGATGCCATTCTCGGAGGGCTCCATGGAGGCATCTCCCTGGCCCTTTGCAGTTCCCCAGGGCTCTTTCCTAGCTGGTTGAGGATGGGGCTGGTGGGGAGCATCACCTAGGTAGGCAGAGGCTACTGACACAACCTGTTTCTTTTGTCTCCTCCCCCAATGGCAGGGCTGGGTAGGTGCAGCTAGGGAGCCTTTCTCATTCAGTCTTCACCTGAGGAACTCTCACATGTCCCCCCCCCTTACTTGGCTGCCTATTGCAACTGTGCTCCAAGAGCATTTCCTGTAAGCTCAGCCCACTTTGGGGTGAGGTAGGGGGAACATCTGGGCTTGGAGCGCCTCAGCCAGGGAACCTCTTATACAGAGGGCTTAGAAACCTGGATAGCTTTTTTTTTTTTTTTTTTTTTCCAAACTAGGAGCAGAGAGATGGGAGGCAGAGACCAACAAGAACAGACGGGCAAGGGCTGTGCTCTTCCTATGGCTGGCTTAGGCCAGAAAGAAGATCTGGGGGGAGATGCCCTCAAGCTCACCCTCAGCAGCTTGGAGAAGATGAGACTTGGGGGAGGGGCAAGAGGGAGGAAAGAACAAGCTAGGAAAGGATAAAGGCCCAAGACTCCGGTGTTCAAGCCAGATCCAGCCCAATCAGGCTGGCAACCAATTAGTCTGATTCAAAAAAAAAAAAAAAAAACCCACGTAGGGACAAACTGTAATCAAACACCTATTTATAAGAGTTTATTACGATCATTATTATTATTATTTTACTGAGAGGATCATTCTAAAGGCTGTCAGGTGAATGTATGCGCTCAGATCTAAATAAATGCTAATCGTCCCTTCCCTGGAGCAGGGAGGCTGGGCGAGCCTGAGCTGCAGCTAGCTGCCTTTTGGGATCCATGTGCTGAGGCTGCAGAGGGCAAAGGAGAGAAGCCGGTAACTCGCTGGAGCATCCTGTTACAAGTCTCTCCGAGCACCTGCCAAGCCACTGCCCACTGCCCACCCCTCCCTTACGGACTGCAGCCAGTAAAACTGGCAGTGCACCTACCCATTGCCTATCTGAGTAAACTGAGCAACAAACACTTGATCTTAGCCTTGCCGGTTGTGGTGGCGCACACCGGTAGGATTTGCTGAAGGATTTGCAGAGGCAGGAGGATCATGAGTTCGAGGCCAGCCTGGACTCAGCAACAAACAGATGCAGCAGCCTGGCCAAGCTAGGGAGCTGGGACTCCCCTAAAGAGTGTGGTATAAGGTCCTGGTTTCAGGGCCCAAATTCACCCGCCTGGGTCTACTGGCCAGTCTCTGGACTTGGTCAGTCTAACTCCTAATCCCTTATGCGACTTCACCACCACCACCACCACCACCACCACCCCCAGAACTAGGAGCACCTGCCTCCTCCTCACGTGGCAGGTGACCCCAAGGCCCACTTGGACCCAGGCTCAATAGTGCGTGTGCATCTGTGGGTAGCTATCCTGAGCGACGATCTAACACAAGTTTCAACGTGCCCCCCACCCCCACCCCGGACTTGTCAGGTGGAGGAGCTGGGTGTCAGACCTGATAAAAAGGAAAAAGGTGACAGAAAAAAAGTCGGTGCCTCCCTTTCCCCGTCCTTCCTGCATGCAGAATGCAGCAGCGCGAGGCGCAGGGTGAGGGTAGCCCTTATTTGTGGAACACTGAAGCTCTGAAGGCCCTAAGGAGGACATTCATAGGTGTTAAAGCCAGCCCTGAGGACCCACATCTCTCCCTTCGGGGAAAGCATCTCTCTCCTGGAGAGAGGGAGGGAGGGAGGGTGCTTACATCCATCAAGCTGAGGAAAGGGGGCGTCCAGGGACATTGCCAGGTGGAGTGAGGGGGGGGGTTCGGGTGGAGGAGAAGCGTGATGTGTGTGTAGGGGAGTGCGGATCACAAGCAAGCAGTTGTGAGGTGATGGGGGGGGGCGGCAGAGGGTAGAAGCCGAGGGGGAGGGGGCGAGTTCTTCTCTCTGCAATAAATCGGCTTAGCGGACGAGAGCCGAACAGCCCAGAACGGATTAAAGAAAAGTCTGTAGAATACAGCGGCGAGAGCGGCGCGCGGGGCGGGGGGCGGGGGCGGGGCGGCAGGAAAGGAGAGAGAGGAGGGGGCGCGAGAAGAGCGAGCGCGGGGCAGAGCGCGGCGGCGCGGGCAGAGCTTCGGCTCCAAACTCCACCGCTGCCGCCACGGATCCGACTCCGGCCGCCGTGGGCGCTACGCGCAGCCGACCAGCCAGGAGCAGCTGCGCGCCCCAGCCAGGTCCGGTGCAGCCCAGAGCACCCAGTGCATCGCAGAGCAGCCGGGTGCAGCCAGTGCATCTGGTGCAGCTCGGAGCATCCTAGTATAGCCCAGAGCAGCCCGGTGGTGCAGCCCGGTGATACTGCTCGGAGCAGCCCAGACTAGCCCGGGGAAGCCTGGCGGCCCGGCCACGGTAGCATGGGGACGTCCCCACGGCGCCCCTCGCTGCCCGTCACCGCCACGGCCGGCGGCCCGGGTCACAAGTACGTCTGAGCCCATGGCGAGGGGACCCACTGCCACCACCGCGATCGTCGCCACCGCTGCCGCCTCGGCCAGCGCCGCCAGCTCTTGGGCACCATGCGAGCTGCTCCAAGCCTTCGCCGCGCCGCCTGCCTGCTGCTCGCCGCGATCCTGGACCTGGCGCGCGGTGAGTGTGCCGGCGCCCGCTAGAGCCCGGGGCAGGGGGACGCGCGTGGAGACTAAGAAGGGCGCGGGCCCGGGTGACTATAGGAGTCTCGGGCTGCAGGCACAGTCCTGGAGTGGGGGCTTCCGGGCAGCGAAGCTTGGCAGGAGAGGATAGGTCTTTCAGAGAAAGCCCTGGTGGGTCTCTGCCAATGTGCGTACGTGTGTGTGTGTGTGTGTGTGTGTGTGTGTGTGTGTGTGTGTGTGTGTGTGTGCCTTTGTTGTGTCTGTGAGTGTCCGAGAATCAGCTGTGCGTGGAGAGGGAACGGGAGGACATTTAGATGTGCTTCCGTGATGGTGTGCGGGTCTGTGTGTGTGAGGGGTGACGAAGAGTCTAGATCAGTTACGTGGAGGTGTGGGAGAGAAAGTCTGAGTGTTTGGAGGTGTGAACTCCTTGATGAGGGTATGAAGTATGTGAACAAGTGTCGCCGTATGTGTGAGCCTGTTAAAGGAACGCTGTGTGAGGTGGGGCGGTTCATGTGTATCCCAGAGCGTGCTTGCTGGTCTCTCGAGGGCTGTGTGACTGCAGGTGACTATTTCTGTGAGATTTGGGCAGGAATGTGCCTACCTACACGTGGAAGCACTGGGACTTCAGGTCCTATAAGCTTTTGGTCTGGGAGCGGGTGCAGATTGAAGGAGCTTGGGTTTCTGGTGTGCATGGGACTAGGGTCACATCTGGGGCTGGAGGGGGTCCAAAAGTATGGTTTGTGTCTCTCTGTGTGTCCTGTATGGACTTGGTCCTAGGCTAGGCTGAACCAAACGAAAGGAAACTGAAGCTCAAAGGTTGCTCAGAGCCAGCAGTGCTGGGCAGTTATAGGGCACTGGGATGGAGCTGCCTGGGAGGAGGGGCATCCTGCCCAGCGCCGCCCTCTGGTGGGTCTTAAATTATGTAAAAGCCAAACTCCCTAGCGCCTTTCCAGCAGGGAACAGGGTGCAGATCCCAGCCGAGCAGGGCGGGGGGTGGGGGTGGGGGGACCAGAGTCGTAGGTGGGGATTGCAGAAGGCCTAAAGAGTGAGAGAGAACCTTCTCCAGATCACGTCACAATCACCAGTGTTGAAATCAGGGTAGGGCTCCTGGGAGGTAGGCCAGTGTGGAAAAAGTAGCCCTTTGTCTCCAGTGAGGCCTTGGCCTCTGTCCCATTTAGGGCGTGGTGGAGGGTCTTGCCCATTCTGGGAAGGGCCTGTATGAGTTCTGAGATTGTCCTCCAAGGGGCGTGCCTCTAAAATAATCTACACCCTTCGACTACTTAAGTCTTTGAAGAGAGCTTGATCTGCTGGTAGGAAAATTTGAGTCTTGGGAGATGGTCCTGTAGACACTAAAGAAAGGGGTGTGACCCAGAGGAATGTCACACAGCTACTTTGTACCTCCTAGCCTCTATGGGAGCAAATACTTTCTGAAGTATATCAAATCTCTCTGTAACTTTGGGGACAAGGGCTCCCCCTTTGGGATGGATGCCTCTAGATGGAGAAAGATTATACATGGTAGGATCCGGGTCCCAGCGCCACCGAGAAAGCGAAAGGCGCTGGGCTTTGTGGAAATGCATTGGAGCCCTCACCTGGATGTTGCAAAGAGCAAGACTAGGGCTTGGGGACCGAAAAGCAGGCACTCCTTTCCCTCAACCTGGGATGCGCGTGGTGTAGTAGGGGGTGGGAGGGGAGAGGAGGGGAGGGGAGAGTCGGGTGGGGAACCCCGACTGCGTCAGGACCCCACCCTGCGAGCTCGCGCAGAGCTGCAGAGAACGGCACCTTGAAGCCTCGGCTCGCCTCGCTAAGCCTCTGCAGGCTGCAGGGAAGCTCCCGGTGTCGGGTTGAATGCGTGGAATCAGGGCACTCGGGTGAGGTTACGTGTCGCCTCCTCAGCTCCGCAGGCCCTGATCTCGGAAACTTTGTGCCGGGCTCAGGGACCCTGAGGCGAGAGGCTCCTCTTGTCTATAAAGGCGTGAAATCCTCCGGATGGGATCCACTTTCCCTTCCCAGGCTAGGGTACCATGCGAGGTGGAAGCGAGAGGAAGGTCCTCGCGAGGCGTGACGGGCGGGCTGTGCCGTAGGAGGGCGCCCTTCCGGCTAGCGGCCCGATCCGTGCACCTGGCATAGCTTTGCGGAGCCACCAGCCAAGGGGAATGCCTAGGGAGAGAAGGGCGGGTAGATTCCAGGCAGCGCATCTAGAAACACACTGGCCCTCCCCCTCCCCGAGAGACACACGGAAATTCACTGTCACTGGAGAGGCACGAGTAGTGTTGTGGCAGAGGAAAAAAAAAAACCAACAACAAAATCCTGGACTTGGAGAAGTGTCTGTACTGTACACTTTGCAACACTCTCCCACCCTACCACCAGGCTCTTCCAAGAAGGCTTCGTTTCTCTGGACTCTGACATCGCCTAGGGACACCCCTCCCCCGCCGCCAAAGCATCCTGAACTGGACAATAGAAACCTGCACACTTGAACCTGCGCAGTGACCCTAAAAAGAGAAAGTGCGCTAAGCTGAGGAGGCAAAGAGGAGAGATGGAGCTTTTTTTTTTTTTTTTTTTACTTGCCTGGTTCAGCTCTGGAACGTTCTCCACTGTAACCAATGGGCACTAGGAAGCCTTAATTAGAGATGAAGGGTCCAGAGACCTGGACTGCTGAAGTACCTGCGGGGCTAGGGGTGGGGCTGGGGCCCTGCAGCTGTGTGTCATCAGGTGTGGTCTGAGGGCCGGCTCCTAGAGGCTCATGGGGGCTGCGTCTCTGGGATCAGGTAGACGGACTTCATAGATGGTCCTTTTTCTGTTGCTCCCTATACCCCACCCCCACCCCCGCCACGTGGGCACGCCACACGCCCCAGTGCTTCTCTGTCCACTGCTGGGATCTGAATAGAGCTTGGCCAAGACTGCCTAATCACCACTTCACGCCCCCTCCCCCGTGATCCCGCCCCTTCCCAAACCGCACCTCCCCACACCCAAAAATATTTTTCTGGGAGGTCGAACTTATTTAATTGGGCGTTTTCAGTAAGGCTTGGGGCAACTTTCGATTTCCGGGGTCACTGAACTTTGTGGCTTTCACCTCTACCCCAAAAATCTCAGTGCCTTGAGCAGGGTGCTATGCTGCTGAGCAGCCCTAGGGGACAGTGCCCAGACTGAAATAGTCTTTGTTCACAGGATATATATATATATATATCATAAGACCACTCTCTGATATCCTAGCTGAAATTGGCTGGTGTTTTGATTTTGACTTTTCTCATTGATAGTTTGCATTGTAGCGATCTGTCCTCATTGCTGCTGCAAGATGGGCTTATAAACCTATCATTACAGATTAGGAAACTGAGGCTCCACTCTTTAAGATTAGCCATAGACAGAAGCAGAGCTCCTTCCAGCTCCCTCCTGAGCTTGCCTGGGGCCTCTCTTTCCACTGTTCCCTTTGGCAACAGAGATTTTCAGTGGACAGAGCGAGCTGGCCAAGGCTGCCAGGGGCCCTCTAAAGAGCTAAAGGATTCCTCTTGTCCTTCATACCTTGACCCTTCAGAAGACGGATCACACAAATAGTCTCACTCTCCTCTGACAAGCCCGACAGAGAGGGGAGGAGGTGATGGAGTTTAAGGAAATGTTCTGGTTTGTAGCCAGTGCAGGACTTGAACCGTGCAGATGTCGGTCAAGAGGAGGCAGAGGCCAGTGTGGCTTTTCTCTGTGCCCCTCTGTTACTCCCCAGCACCCTGAACACTCATTTGTACACTCAGCCCATGCATAGTGTGTGCAGTATGACGGGTCAGAGCTTTGCAGCCGGGCTATAGAGCTGAGTCCATGCAGGGGCACACCCAACCTAGTGATGCTTAAGACTCCACAGGAGGTGGATCCTTTGCTTAGTGGAGGAAGGGGAGGTGAATTCCCTCAGCACGTACTTTTTCTTTCACATTTCATGTAATATTTATCCTCCTCCAAGACACAAAATGAGTCCCATTTTGCAGATGAGGAAACCGAGGTTCAGGGGAGTTAGGTGACTTTGCCAAGGTCACCCAGTCAGTAAGAGGTCGACACTTCACTGCCTACCTCCCATTCCGGCCTCTGCTCCCTGGGAAGACTGGCAGTCCCTCTTTCCCTTAGGCCAAGTCCTGAGGATAGCTGAGGGATCCAACTCTCAGTGTGCATACTTTCACCCTTCACCAAACTCAAGGTGAAAGACAATTATTCAGCATTGTCATCTGCACAGATGGGAGAGGGCGTGTCCCTGGGAGACACTGTCATCATTAAGAAAATCAGTGGGCATCTGCTGGTGCAAACAGAAGGACCAACAGGCATGACCTCATACCAGTGTCGGGGGTGGGGTGGGGGAGAACATGTTCCTGAAGAGATGACTGCCTCTTTCCCTTCCTAATCCTTTTTCCTTCTCTTCCCTTCCCTTTCCTTCCCTTCCTTTTCCTTCTCTGCCCTTCTTTCCCCTCCCCTCCCTTCCATCCTGTATGTTTTCCTCCCTCCCCTTTCCTCCTGTTTTGTACCCACTCTTATCATCCCTTCCCTCCCCAACTGCTTTGCCATCCCTCCTTCCCTCTCTCTTTCCCTTCCCTCCCCCTCTCTCAAAACAACATACAAGCTGAGAATCCTTTCATGGATGGAGACTCAGAGTTTCTGCCAGATCTGAAACGGTCTACATACAGCTGCACCGTTGTCCTTGGAGGCAGATGCGGCCTCTGTCAGCATGTGCTGAGAGTTCTGGGCTTTCTGGGGTGAAGCCTATGGTGTCACCCCAAGGAGGTCCCCATCTTTAGGAACAAGTTTCAGAGAACACGAAGGGTGGCAAGGTCCCGCTGTATGCTTCCAGTGCATCAGAGGCAAGATGGAGGCCCTCAGTCTCCAAGGCCTAGCTGGTCAAAAATCCACAGAGATGGATGCAAAGCGAGGAACTGGAGGCAGTCACAATGAAGCCCAAGGCAGCAGGGAAAGAGCAGGAGCAAGGGCTGGGAAGTGTGGACTCCATCTCAGCCATGGAAGAAAGCTGACATGTCTGCCAGCCCTCTCCCACCTCATAGGCAAACACATCTGCTCCGGGTTAGACTTAGATCCATTTCCAAACTACATGTTGGTGGGTGAGCTGAGCTCCGATGGGGTGCATGACTCCAGCCAGAGATGTTCCTTGCTGCACTCAGGGGTCTCCTGGGGGAGAACTGGCCTCAGCTGCGGGCAGGTGTGGCTCTCAGACATCAGATGCTCTCTGGAACCTGAACCCTCTGCAGAGTCAAAAGGACAGAGAACCACTTAGAAGGTCCTCTTTGCCACCGAGGCCCTCAGCAACTGCCCTCTGTCATTTCCAGGGCCTGGTGTTGGTGAGATATGCTGCTCAGAATGGGGCCTGAGATGGAGCCAGTCATAGCACAGAGGCATTTGATATCCTGAGGGTTCTGGTGTGTGTGTGCGTGTGTGCGTGCGTGCGTGCGTGCATGCGTGGGGGAAGGGGTTTCCTGTGTTAGCCACAGTCACCTCTGAACACATTCAGATCAAGAAGCTGGTGTTGGGTGGGAACCCCCACACCCCAATCTCTTCCTCAGCCCTGCTGTAACTGGAGGCCCTTGGAGGCCATGTCAACTTCCTGCAAAGAATAGCAGTGGGTGCTGTGCATGAAACAGAGCTATTCTGCTCTCAATAACATTGGGAGGACCACAAGTGGTCTACTGGCTAGAGGTGTCTGTTTCCATCCCTGTGCCCTGCCTTTCCCTGGAGACTAAGCCCCACTGAGTATTTTCCGCATTGTCACCCCTGCCGAGTGAGACAGGGGTCTTGTATCTGCCCGTTATTGCGTCTTACCCTAACACATAGTGGATGCTCAGCACAGGGCTATTTGGATCAATAACGCACCTATAACCTTTAGACACACATGTCCCAGCTTAGAGGAGCCAGCAGGCAGCTGATTGTTTCTATAGAAGGGCATCATGATGTTTTGCAGCATGTGGGATTTATCTGGATATATGAGCAAACTTCCTGGCAACAAAAGCCTTCTGCTTTTGGAACAACAGGCAGAAGACTGGCAGAAGACTGGCAGGTCATTGGAGTGGTAGAATGAATGACTGATGTCTCCCTATACCTGACACTCAGTCCAAACACTGGGCCCGGCTTGTCTCCTGGCACTGCTCTGTCCACCACCTCCGGGGATGTGAGAATGCCTAGCTATGTCCATTGTCACCACACAAGTCACTCTGGCTAATATCTGGGCAGACCAGTCAACTGTAGAAGGCTGTGGGAAGACCCAGGGGACTTCCTTTAGCCTGGGGGGAAGATACTGAGCATCCCTGAGTTAGGATACTGCCTTTGTCTGGTGACAAATATTGCAGATGAAAAAGGAAGAAGAAATGGAAGGAAAAGCAGTTATTAAGCAATTACTATGTACCAGACAAATGCACCCACAGTTTGTGTTACACCCTCCTGGAACCCCTATTTGGAGATAGCCTCCCCATTTTGCAGACTAGGCTATGAGGTTTGGGTAGCTCCTGTGGCTTGCCCAGTGCCACCCTGAAGCATGAAGGCTGGCTCTACGCAGGGCATCTCTCTGCCTGTCCTTCCTTAGTCTTGAGTTACTAATGTGTAACTGACTATAGTGGGGACATTCTCATTGCCAGAAATGGTCAGCACGGCAACCAGGGCTCCAGAAGAACTGGCTCAGAAACACTGGACCTGACACCGAGGCCTGATGGGCCAGTGCTCGCTGGCCATGAGCTTCACTCCCCACCTGAACTGGGCACTGCCTGGCACAGTGTTCCTGGGCTTGTCACTGCCCACCTCAGTCTTAGCTTCTTTATCTTTTAAAACTCCTCAAGAGCAGAGAATGGGGGCAGGGGCGGGGAGTGTGTGGCTCAGTTGTTAGAGTGTTGGCCTAGCATGCACAAGGCCCTGGTTTCTTATAAAGCAGGTATGGTGGCCATGCCTGTAATCTTACGCTAGAGATCAGAGGATCAAGAGTTCAAGGTCACCCTTGGTTACAAAGCTTGAGGATGATATGGGCTACATGAGACCCTGTTTCACATAAATAATATAAGTAAAAAGTGAGGGCTCTGGGAGGGGTTAAGATTTTACATAACATTTTATACTCCTGGTGCAGTGGCCCTGGGGGTGGGGGTGGGTCAAGAAGTTTCTGACAAGCTGCATGGACTCTCCTGTCCGTCACTTTTCACCACTGTAGGCTAATTTTCTATGTATCAGTGGATCCCTCCACTAATACCAGCCACTTCAGACCTTTAGGGACACCCATGGAGGATCCCCAGGGTGTAGACACCCCACATAGTGCCACCTGGCTTGAAAATAGAACACAGCATTAAACGGACAACACAGAGGAGGCCTGGAGATGAGAGAGCTGGCCCCTGAAGACGGTGATGATAAGAGAACAGTCAAGCCCATGTCTAGCTCTTGGTCCAAAGGTCACAGGGTCACACCCAACCTCAAATTGCTATGAATGTAGCCCAACACAAAACCATGAACTAATTTAAAGCCTTAAGAGGTTGTGTGTGTGTGTGTGTGTGTGTGTGTGTGTGTGTGTGTGGTTTTATGACAATGTCTTTCACTGTCAATATGTTGGACATGCCTGATAGTGCAGAGAGGGCCAAGAAAGAATGGAAGAACAAAAATAAACCACTGAGCCTACAAGGGGTGGCCAGAGATTGGGCTGGGTGTTAGACTGCACCCAGCAGTGGATGGCAGGCAGAGGCTTCTGTCTATCAGCCAGGCCCAAGGATCTTGCCTGTACTTAGAGCCTGGTAGCCACAGTGAGTTTGGCGCTGTGGCTGGGATCCCTCCGGAACCTCTGTTGGGTGATGAATGTTGCTGGGGCTGCCAGCGCAGAGGTAACTTTCAGGAAGGTACATTACCCTTCAGGGACTGCCAACGTCTCAACTGGGGTCTTCTAGAGCTGCGCAGGCTGGAGCAGAAACAAGACTGATAGGAGAAGGTACTATCTATGGAGAAATTTCTAGATCCTTAGCAAGCACTAGGGTGGTCAGGTCTTATCTCCAACATATGCCCCACTGGCTGTAGTCACTGCTCCCAGCCTTGGTTTCAGGTTGGGTGGGGCTGCTGAGACAGGCATGTCAGGTAATATGAGGAAGTCTTGATGCCTGGTGCAGGACAGCTGTGTGAGGGTGGCTGCTCTCAGAGAGTGGTAAAAGTGACACAGTGAAGACTCATTATGGCATTGTAAAGAACCTACCAAGTTCCGAACTCTTGGAACTGCAGAGTGCTGGAGTCAGAGGAGAAGGAAGGCTTCTGTGCCTCTTCCCGCATTTTTTTTTTTAAACTTATTTCAGCACCCAGGGCCTTGTGTGTGATAGGCAAGTGATCTTCTGAGCTAGACCTCCAGTGCCACTTTTCTTAACTCTGTTGTCATTGTTATTGTTTTACATGGAGTCTCTCTGTGTAGCCCTGGCTGTCTTGAAACTTGTTAGGTAGACCAAGCTGGCTTCAAACTCTCAGAGATCCTCCTGCCTCTGCCTCCCAAGTGCTGGGACTGAAGGAGTGCACTCCCATTCCTGACCCTATTTATTTATTTATTTATTTATTTATTTATTTATTTATTTATTTGATACAAGGGCTTGGTAAATTGCCTAGGCTGGCCTTGAACTTGCACAATCCTCCTGCCTTAGCCTTCCAGCAAGCTGGACACCAGTGCACCTGACCTGGCTTGTCTTCCCTGTTAATACGGTGAACGTGGAGGTGAGGGATAGGAAGGACTCTTTCTTAAGCACAAATAGAGGAATGCGGGGTGCATATTCCAGCCTCCCATCCTTGAAGAGCCCAGTGTGAAGAGTTCTGCGATCTTCCAGTGCCTGGTGGGGACTTGGCAGCAGCACATGGGGGCAGGCAGTCCCCAGCCTCATAAATCACAGGAGCCACCAGGGAGTGAGGCAGCTGAGCTGTTGGGTATTTGTTCCTTTCCTGAGCTGTCCCCTTTGCCCTTTTGTTTCTGTTACTGCAGAGGCTCCTCTGATGGCCTTGTTTGTCACTAGCTGTGGAAGCTCCCATTATCTCGCCAGCACCATCTCTTCCTTCCCTCTCACTCACACCTCACCCAAAAGGAAGGTGTCCATTGGGGCTGCCCTGGCATTTTGCTGGCCTGAATAGGTGGCTCAGAGGCTCTGGGGCACAAAGGCCAGGCTGGGGGTAGGCAGGGGGCTGGCAACGGCATTTGTAGCTGGCACTCATGGCTCATTGCCTGAGCCAGCCTGGCTGGTATTTCGTCAAGCAGAAATTCAAGCTATATAATAGCCAAAGGCCAGGTGCCTGGCTCCAGAGAGCAGGTGAACAGCTGCTAATTGTCACCGGGGCACCTACTGTCCCAGGCAGGGGCGGAAGGAGCGCAGTGGGGACAGCCGTGATGGCCACTTCACAAAGACCTCTTTGTTCACTTCTGCTGCTGAAAAGTGGGTCGCTGCTGGCTGGGAGGGGAAGCCGTGTGGATTGGGGGGAGGCTTGTGGGGGATGGGGCCTGATGCCTGGCTGAAGAGCTCCAAGTGGGGGTAAGGCAGAGGCAAGGAAGCCTGTGTGGCTGCTGGGGTTGCCTGAGTGGCTTCCAGGATGTCCTGGACCACAGGGAGTGGCTTCATGGCTCAGGAACCAGCTAGATCCTCTCTCCTCCTCCCTCTGCCCTCCATTCCTCTGCCTCTTGGTGCAGCAAGTGAAGATTGCAGGGTTCCCGGACCTGGCATATATGGTGGGTTCCAGAAATGCAAAGGAGAATGAGTGGGTTAGCCTTGGCCTTCATGGTACTTGCAGTCCAGAGTTACAGCTGTTGAACTGCCATGGCTGTGGGGCCAGAGTGCTTTCTGTAGGATCCCCAGAACTCATGAGAAAGCCAGGCATGGCCATACCCCAAATCCCAGGACTGGGAGGGCAGAGACAGGTGGGTCGCAGGGCCTGACCCCACAGCCAAAAGAGGGCCTCCAGGATACACCAGAACCTGTGGGAAAGCGGCTGAGGAAAGACATTCCAAGAAAACAGCCTCTGGCCTCCACACATGCCTGCATGGGGTGGGGGTGGGGATACCCTGTACACACACATAAACACATACACAGATACACAAATACACATGAATACACACACAAATATATACACATACATACAGATATGCACACACACATACAAATGCACACATAAACGCACACACAAATATCATGAGTACACACATAAATGCACACACACAGAGACATGCATACAAACACACACATACAGAAATGCCCACAAACACACATACACACATACATTCACACACATATGCACACATAAATGCACACACGCAAATATACAATTCTATTTCAGCAAGTCTCACAGGTGAGCCGTTCTGTGCCATATTCCTTTGCAGTGGAGAGACGAGCTGCCACTATGAATGGGGGGGGGGGGAAGGGTACTCGTGCATCTTTCCGGCCCAGGACAACACTTCAGGGAATGTCGTCATCACCTGCTAACCTCCTTGTTCAGGTAAAAGATGACGATCTGGAATCCGGGCTGCTCAGGACATACTTGTTATCTCAGAAGTCATAAGGCAGAGACAGGGAGATTGTATGTTGGAGGCTAACCTGGGCTACATAGCAAATACCAGGCTAGCCTAGGCTACACAGCAGGGTCCTGTCTAAAAGAACAGAGTTGTGTCACTAGGGGCCATAAGCCTTCTGTGGGTGAGAGGGAGCAAGATGCTTCACGCTCCAGTTTGGTTCTCTTTGCCAGGTTCCCAGTCTATTTAAAGCAACTGATGTTGCCTTGCCATTTGGGGCCGTGATTTAAATTCTCTCTCTTTCTTTAAAGTGGCTTTATCTAAGTAAATAATGAGCAGAGTTAAAGAAAAATGTTAAACGCAATGCAAAACAGGTGGCACGCAGCAGGTAGTCTGTGGAGGTGGTGGTGGGCGCTGAGCTGTGAGCCACTGGGTGGGGAGGGAGCAGAGGGGCCTTTGATAGCCTAGGAACAGGTCTAGGCTTTGGGGGAAACAGCCTGTGTGGTCTGTCATGGGGTATCATTGGAACCCAGAAAAGGGACCATCTCAGGGATGGTCCTGGGGGAACCATGGAGACCAGAAAGCAATATGCAAAGAGGCTGCTGCGTGAGGGCAAGGTGGCTAGGACAGAGAGGACTTGGCAGGGACTTAAAGAGGGCAAAGTTGCCTGTGGATCTGCAGCTGGTACCTACTGAGCAACAGCTGGAAGTCCAAGGTTAGCCTCCAGGGCACTTAGCACATACCCAAGGGCAGGTGAGCTTTATTGCCAGCATGGGAGAAGTGGCCCACTTCTGCCCAGCCTCAGTTTCCCCATTTGTCAGGGAGGGGTGTGCTCTGCGGCAGCCTGATGTGATGGCGGTGGCGATGCATGGCAGTGCTTGATACACTAACCATGCGCTCCACATTGACATTGCCACAGTGGCAGATTTCCCCTGAGCCAGGAAGGAGGTGACCTGGCTTCTCCAGGACATCGCAGTGTGCACGAGGTATGCCAGCTTCCGCACTGGCCTGTGACGGTCTTTGCCATGTGTCCTTCCAACTCTGGATGCTTCAGAATCCCCAGGCCCCCCTGGTCCCTGGCCATCTCGCTGATAGATGACTTCACCCCAGGGCGCACTGATTCGTCATTCCCAGTCTATTTTCCACTCTATTTCCCACGGAGATGTTCTTTCTTCTTAGATCCGTCCTGATCATCTTTCCTCACATCCCCACCGGCTCGTGCCGCATGCCACCCAAACCACATTCATCACCAGCAGGCTCCGACCTCACCACTCTGAGCAGGTGCTCCCCAGCCACTACTCTGACTGGTGCAGGCAAAGGGAGCAGGCCCATGAGTGAGCCCGTGTGGTGGGCTGTGGAGTCTCCCTCTATTTACTGGCTTTTAGAGAAGCTTACCTGCCCCTCCCCCAAGTCTCCTCTGAGAACTCCTGAGTCTGCCCACCTACCTCCCAGTTCCTTCCAAATTGATCAAGTTCTTTCCTCTTGACCCCCAGCTTCCCCATCCCAGCCCCTCCTCCATCTACCCGAAGGTTCAATTTGACTTTGATGGTGACTAACTTTGCCAGTTGAAACTCAGGAGAGGCTTATGCACACATGATGCTTGGTGAAAATTGTGGTGACAAATGCCGGCAGCAATTTCTTCTCTGGCCTGTTCTCTGAAGTGCCGCGTGGGGGTAAGACAGAACTCCCCTGCCCCAAGAGGACTTGCGACTGTCCTGCAGCCAGTGCTGTCCTTGGCTCTGCCCCTGAGTGGGTCCTATCCTAGCCCTTGCCTTGCCTAGCCACCCCTCCTGGCTCTGTGTCCTGCATGACCCTTCAGGACATCTGGCGCCCCCTTGGGGACCAAGTTGGAGCAGGTGATATTTCTGAACTTACTGCCTTTTCTGTGCACCAGACTGTTCAGATTGTTGGATAAGGATCCACTTCTGTGTTCTGTAGGTGGGTTGCTGTTTCTGTTCCTTGGGAAGGGAGCTAGGTCATCAAAAATCCCACTTCCCTTGTCAGTGGGTGCTGGGGGATGCTCTCTGCCTTACACTCTGCTGAGGTAGCCAACCCAAGTTTCCTTTCCATGACCTTTGTCCCTGGCATATCCTGCCATACTATTCTTTATATAATGGGTTTGCTGAAAGTCAAGTTGAAATCATTCCCACTCATTCATTTTTCTTGCGCTGGGCATAATGTACACCAAACAATACCTACTGAATGATTCACAGTTCATATTCAAACACTCATGTGGCTGGCTTTCCAACAGATAGTTTCTAATTGACCTTAGGGTGGCTGCAGGGACTTTGAAAAGGACTGGTTTGGTGGGAAGGCCTCCAGCCTGGGGGGTCCTGAGCCTCTAGAGCTGATGCCTGTGAAACACCTCGCCCCACATTAACCTGTAACCCATCATCTATTCTCCTGTAAGACTGAAGGCAAGGTGGATCAGAGTGATCTGGAATCTTCCACAGCAGTGAGAGTGGAAGGCAAGTCCCACCCGTGTCCACAAGAGCTCCTAAAGACTCACTCAGCTGCTGTTTCCCCAGCCGCAGGGACTCACATTTTACAGAAGGAAAAACTGGCTCAGAAGGGTTGAGTCACTTCCTCAAGATTACACAGTCTTTGGAGATGAAACAGCACCCCTGTAGGATCCATCTCAAGAGTAGATGT
This sequence comes from Acomys percivali, assembly GCA_907169655.1. Taxonomy (NCBI): domain Eukaryota; kingdom Metazoa; phylum Chordata; class Mammalia; order Rodentia; family Muridae; genus Acomys; species Acomys percivali. The sequence continues at coordinate 73,674,388 of OU015754.1, read as the reverse complement.
AAGAGAGAAAAGGGATACCCTGATTGCCATGCGTGTCTGGAGTGCAGACCCGTCCCTTCTGCGAGCATCAGGTCTAGCTTGGGCCAAGGCTAAAGATGGTTAAGATCCTGGTTCTCAAGTGGACACAGGCTCACGAATCAATGATTACTACTGGAAATTCTAAAATGGGAAAAGCCACCAACTCCATGGGGGAAACACAGGCTGGGGATACCGCTAATGTATGCGCAAGCCAAAAACATCACTGGAGAGGGCCACAGCAGCTGGGTCTCAAAGATGCCATAGGAGGTTGCACTGGAAACATGGGAGCTGCAAAAACTAAGGTCTTTGTCTCCAGAGGGTGTGGGGCACTTGGAGTTCTGGGAGGCAGAGAAAGAAGTGAGGTGGGCTGTGATACACTGCAGTGTATCTTCAGTGCCAGATAGCTTTAGTGGAAGTCAGCAAGACCCTGGTGCTCATAGGCGACTTGACCTAGAATGGCTTAGAAGATAAATCCCCTCCCCCCCAAACCACCCCGCACTCCCCACCCCCGGCATGTCAGCAGGGCTTATCTCCATTAGGTCATTAAGATAGGAAGACACACCCTATGCCCGGGGCCCTGGAGAAAATAAAGGAGAAATGGTGTTGAGAACCAGCACTCCTGGTTCTCCACTTCTTGACTATGGGTACCATGTGACCAGCTGCCTCACACTCCTGCCGCCATGACTTCCTCCATGTTGGTCTGCCCCCTTGAACGGTTAGCCCCAATAAACTCTTCCTTCTTAATTGCTTTGATCGGGGTGTTTTAATCACAACAGTGTGGAAAGGGACTAAGACGCAGCTGCATTCATGGCTCCATCCTTAGACTCATGAGAGTCTTGTTTCCCACTGAACAGGCCTCTAGGGGCCAATGGTCGCTAGTATTTCCGTCAGCTATGTGCACCAGGTTGCAGTTCTGGACTTATGGTCCAAGATGGAGCGGCCTGGACCAGGTCTGCTGCAAGTGGTACCAGCAGCGAATGTCCACAGAGCATCCTCTGTGTGTCCAGCACTGTGCCTGCTCTTGACTGCTTGAATTCACCCTCATGACACCTTTCTACCCCAAGAGGCACCTGCTAGTAAGGAATCATTATTTTGCAGAAGAAACTGCAGCCTGGAGATGTTAAGCCACTTTCCTCAAGGTAGCATGGCTACTGCATGGTCATGTCTTCTGTCTGCCTGTCTCTGCTACCATGGTTTAACTTGAGCTTTGATAGCTCCCATCAGACTCTTGGTGAGAGCTCTGGGGCTTTTGGACCTCATAGCTGAGCCTCTGGGGGAAAGTTGCACAGGGCCCTCCCCACCATGCCTCTCCATCAATGGGAGAGGCTCCCTGGGCACTGTTGTCTCTAGCTTCATGATCATCACTTCTTTACAGTGCATGGCTAACAGCTTCCTGCAGAAAGTGTGCAAGCTGGGGCTTTAAACTTTAAAGAATTCTACTTACGCGGCGTTGTTTCCCACAGAAAGCAGCCATATGGGCAGACCGTGTAGTTATATTTAGTGTGTCATGGGAGGCTGAACAGACAGGTAGGGTGGGGTTAGATGGGTGTGTGGTTGACCAGGGAGGCATGGTCCGGGGTGACAGGTAATATACAGGGTTTACAGACATTTCTCCTTCCTTCTGGAACCCCAGAGAACACGGCTTCAAGGAAACCTGTTGTTTAGTGTTCTAGGAAGAAGTGGAGGATGGGTGGCCTACAGGGGTGGCCACCGGGGACACTCAAGGCTAGGCAAAATGTCCTGCCTTCCCATGCTGTGGGCTGCCCCCAGGACTTTTGACTATTGTACATGCCAAGCTCTCTGGTGAAACCACATCCTTGGAACTGAGCCCTTCATGTGTGCTATGAGTGTCCTCTGAGACATCACTTTATTAATTTATCCAGTGTGGGGGTCACCTGTCATGCTCACACACTGTGGAGCCCAGTGATGCCTTATGACTCATCCCCAGCCCCTCCCCCACACTATAGCATGGGCTCTGGGGCAATGCAGTCATCTGCAGAGTCTGGGGAGTTGGGAGATGTATGTGTGCTCCCTGGGAGCTTAGGACTTTCACACTAGAAGACACCCAGAGCTATGAATGGGCTCACTAGGCCATCAAAGACCAGGAAGGTCTATCCATCCATCCACCCATCGATCCATGTATCCACCAGTCTATCCATCTGTCTGCCTTCTTTTTTTGTTTGTTTGTTTTTTGCTTTTGTTTTTCAAGACATGGTTTCTCTGTGTAGCCTGGCTGTCCTGGACTCGCTTTGTAGACCAGGCTGGTCTCGAACTAACAGCGATCCACCTGCCTTTGTCTCCCGAGTGCTGGGATTAAAGGCGTGCGCCACCACGCCCAGCTCTGTCTGCCGTTCTATCCATACATCCAGCCTCTCATCCACCCACTCCTCCATTCATCCACGCACTATCCATCCTACTATCCATTCATCTACCCATCTTCTCATTCATCCATACTTCCATCCATACATCCACCTATCCTGTCATCCATTCATCTATTGTCCCTCTTCCCAACCATCCGTGTATCCATCCACCTGTTTAATCCATGTAACTATCTGCCTGTCTATTCATCTACCCATCCTCTCATTCATTCATTATTCATTCATTCATACATACATACGTACATACATAATCTCATCTATATAGCCATACATCCACTCATCCATCCTCTCACCCACTCATCCGTTTGCACATACATACATACATACATACATACATACACCCATCCATCCACTCTCATTCACCCATATGTTTGCCCATCCATCCATCCATCCATCCATCCATCCATCCATCCATCCACCTGTCTCCCTATCCATGCCTCTAGCTATACTCTTATCCACTTGTCTGCCCATCTACCTGCCACATGCATCTTTCTCCAACCAGCATTTACTGAGTTCCCACTGTATTACAAGTGGCACACCAGGCATTGGATGCGTGGGAATGAGACTAAGACAGAGGTTTTCCCCTTCAGCTGCCTCCTCAAGGGCAGAACTAGAGAGTGAGGGTCTCCATGAGAGGGGAGAGGCCCCTGCTAGGAGCAAGAAGAAGGCTAGAACGAGCGATGGCCACACGTGGGGTTCAGTGGGGAGGGTCCCATCTGCTGCACATTTGCTATACTTCAGGTGTTAGGGCTGCAAACAAAAGCAACACACCAGTCACCATGACAGGACCGTGTAGCTGGAGGCCGAGATTGCAAGTTTGAAGTGAAGAAAAGGGACCCCAATGTGGCCCAAGAGGACCTTGGAAAGAAGGAAGGGAAGGTGTACCCCGTATCTGACTGGCTCACTCACAGCTTCCACACTGTGCTCCCCAGAATCCCCCAGGCTTCTACCAGGCATTCTAGTAGCACTGCTGGAGGCAGCACACAGGTTGCAGTGGCAGCTTGGCACATGGGTCATGATGGTGGCAGAGGCTCATTGCTGACACAGACATTCCTGCCTTTCCACCATCCTGGCTGGGCCTCCTAGGCTTGACTTTAGAAGGACCACAGCAGAGCAAGGCCTTCAGGGGTGGGGACAGGAGGATGAGGGAAGTCCCAATCTCAGGCTGCAAGGTGCAGGTTCCACTCTCCTCACCTCGGCACATGGGGACACTGAGTTGTCCCAGGCCACCAGGAGGGACATAAATGCCTCAGATTCTTACCACCTCTCGTGTAGCATCATGTGGATTGCTGTGGAGGCCCCTTCTCCATCTCTCCACCCATCCCTAAGACACCCCCTATGCCCCGCCCTCCTCACTGCCAGTCTATAGCTCCGCGACGCCTCCCGGGAGCCTTGAATTAGCAGAAATGTCCTAGGATCCCACGCTTCATTGTGTTTTATTAAGAGCACCCGAGCTGGCTCCGACTGGCACAGCTGCTGGCCGTTTCTACCGCTCCTCTCAGAGCAGGGCTTGAGCCATGTGTTACGTGCTACTGTGAGGAAGGAACCCTGCAGATGCACACGGACTCTAAGAGGGAGAACCCTGAGAGGTATTCACACGTCTCTAATCTATCTGGGCTTATAGTAAGTAGCCATTTGGAAGATGGGCTCTGAGAAGCTGAGGGACCTGGCCAGAGTCACATAGCACAGGGTAGGTATTCCTAGTCTTGAGGTCATGACCCTTCCCCCTCCCCACTCTGGGCTCTCTGCAGATCTAAGAGTAGACCTCTTTCCCCTGCTGACCACAGGGATGCTGATGATGCTCACCCAGCAGCTTGCAATTCTGGGTCTGAAACCAGAGAAAGCACAGACATCTGGTTAGATCAGCTGGAGAAGCCACCCTCTCCCCACTGCCCGGAGGATGCTGTGGAGGGCATGGCGAGTGGAGGGTGTGGCACTTCTGTTAGTAGCCATGGAACACATATGGTGGCAGTGTCTAGGAGCCTCCTGGAAGGACCGGAGGTGTCTTCAGTGGAGAGAAGGGAGGAGGGAGCATCTTGCCCTTCGTATTGTTGCTGTTGTTGCTATCAGCTAAAATCTGTTACTCACTTGTCTAACACTGATCTACCAGGTACTGGCCGATGTGGCACTGTAAACATGTGGCTGTGGCCCTGCAGTGAACAGAGCAGCCCAGGACAAGAGCCATTGAGGGATCTGGAGGTGGGGTGGGGGAGTAAAGACAATCCAGGGTGGCTTCTCAGAGGAGGTGTCTTTGTGCTGAACAAGGGGAAGGAGGGAAGTGGGGAGAGTTCAGCTCCGTCAAGCTCTAGCCAAGGTGTGTGTTAGTCACTGTCTTCTTCCTCTAATGGATCCTTACCTTCTGTCATCTGCAGTTCCCTGGTACCCTTTTGGTCTTGGCTACCAGAAACAAGCCATTCTAAGCTCCCCAAAAACAGAGGACAGGAGGCAGGGCCAAATACATGCTGGACCAAGTCTGGATGGCTTTCTGTTGAGCTCCGTGGTGGGTCCTGTACTGTTTCTATTTCGCAGATGAGAAAACTGAAACGGCAGGGTGCTGTTTTTAGGGGAGCTGGGTTCCCCTGGAGCCTATCTATCGCTCTTGACTCCACTCTGTGTGTGTCTGAGGGGGTGGGGGTGGAATAGAGCAGTGATGATCTCCCCCTCTCCTGGTCGGTTCCACTGGGGCCTCAGATGGCCTCTGGTCCCACAGGCCCTAGTGAGGGCACAGTGGGCTAGGTGGCAGGGAGCCATATGTATTGATGTCCCTCAGAGCTGGCAGGCGACGGGAGGCAGAAAGGTATTAATTAGCAGTTATTTGCTGGCAGCGTGGAGATGGATAGAGATTGAGGTGTCGGCCCGCACATCCGTTTTGTAGCACCCGAGGAGCCGCGGTAAATCAGCGCTATGAATCGATGCTGTGAGAAGGAGATACGTTTTAATCTTATTAGTGGTGTAGCATTATGGAGCCCAGAGAAGCCCCACTCATGCCTAGGAGGGAGAGGCTATTGTGTGTGAGGGGTGGGGGATGCCTGGCGGGGGAGTCCAGTCAAGGGGTCGGCAGAGGGGCCCTGCCAAGCTTCCTGGTGTCTTTGTCATGGATTTAGCCCTACTGTGTGTCCCTCTGGGGCCTTCTCAGGAATGGAGGGCTCTGAGTTGGACCTGGGTTCATCTGCATGGCCTGGTTGAGGGCTTGACCTCAGCCCTGGATTACCCAGGGTCAAGATCAAAGTTAATCTCCACCTGCTTCTTGGTGAAGGGCGGAAGCTGGGAGAGGGATGTGACCAGAATCATGGCAGGTATTGGGTGCTACTCTGAGCAGCTTGGCCTTCACCCGTGCCAGGAATTTAGGAGGTGGGCATGTTTGTGTGCATGAGTGCAGGTGCATGTGTGCATAGCATGTATTCACAGGTTGGAGGGCAGCCTCGGGTGTGGGTAGTCACTCTCCATCTATTCTGAGACCCCCATCACATTGCATACTCTGGGGCAGCTGGCCTCGGAGCTTCCATTGCCACCTCCCATCTCGCCATAGGAGAACTGGGGTCTCACTCACCACTATGCCCGGCTCTCCATGAGCTCCAAGAGATTCAAACTGAAGTCCTCACACTCTCACAAGTACCCACTGAACCACCTCCTACCCTGTCTCCTCCTCTTTCCCCAGGAGGAGAGATGAGGGTTCCTGTGGATCGGGGAAAGCCATCCAAGAATACAGCCATCACTTATGGAAGTGGGCACAGCCCAGGGGACTTCTTGTCCATGCTTGGGGACAGAACAGCAGTAATGTGTTTTGCTCTCTCCTTTCCATGTGTCTTAGAAATAGGAAACACATTGGTGGCCCAGAGTTGACTTCCTGTTCCATCTTCTGCACCCAGAGGCAAGGAAATACATTATCTGTTGTAATCCCTTCACCTGCAACCATGACTCCCTCACGTATACTTCCTGTGGTGAATTTATTTTCCGGATAACAGGTGTGGGAGTCAGGTGCCAGTCCTGACCCACTATCTGCCATCTGTGTGGCCCTGGGTGAGTAACGCCACCTCCTTGAGCCTCACTTTTCCAATGTATAAATCGGGGAACAGCTGCCACACATGGTTGTTTTGAAAGTCAAAGCGAGTAATTCTCTCACTCGCAGAACAGCTCTTTGTATAGTGTAGTAGTTAGCCATGTGGTGCTGTAACAAGCAAGCCTCCAGCTGCCTCAGAAGGCTCACCTCCTGTCTGTTTTCCTGCTCACACAAGGGCCCACTGCAAATGGCTTCCCTCCACACAAAGCCATGGATCCAGACTCCATCTGCATGGCAGCCCTGATGCCCTTTCGTGGGGCCAGTATCTTCCTGCTTTCTGCCCAACAGAAGAGAGAGGAGAGGGAAAAGTCTTTCCTAACTATTTAAGGATTGGCAGCCACCTCCTTTGCTTGACCATCTGTCACCTGTGTGTACCTGTGTCAGCTGTGTGTACACCTGTGCACAGGTTGAAGACAAATAGGCCACTAGGGTAGCAGGGGCAAGTGGAGACAGCCTTGCTGAGGGAGGCCATGGTTTTCTGGGACTTTAGTAGTCACAGCTCCATGTTCTGTGTGACAGTGTGTCTCTATCGCATGGGCTCATCTACTTCAAGACGCCTGCTGCCCCAGCACCCAGCATGGAGCCAGATACAGTGTTTATGCATCATGAGATGAACATAGGGACCAGTGGACAGAGAGAGACTGGGTCAGTCCACAGGGCCCTGTGGCTCTCCTGGGATTTACCTCCAGCCTGTGTGACCCTGGGGACCCAGTGGGCCTCATGAACTAGACTGTTAGAGTCCTGCCTCTTTGCATGCTCGGGGTGTGCGTGCGTGCGTGTGTGTGTGTGTGTGTGTGTGTGTGTGTGTGTGTGTCCAAATGGAAGGTCTCATGTCTATGGAGTGGGGGCCTCTGTGGGCAGCAGAGAGAGGGCCAAGGTGATGGAAAGGACCCCCTTGGTCCTTCCTTGGCAGAACCCTGAAAGCTAGCCTCCCATCCTGCCAGTTGTTAACTACCTTTCTATGTTTCCCTGTGCTGGAGGCCCTGGAGGGTACCGTGGTCAGTGTGGCAGGTGTCCTGTGGTCACTTTACCAGCTGGGGTGTTCCTGCTAGTCCTTGCTTTCTGCCCTGGTGGCCAGTGAAACACACAGACTGTATAGGGGATTAGGCAGGCGGGAGCAGGAGGGGACCACTGTGACAAGTTGAGTGGGTTCATCTTCTTTGCCAGCCTGGCAAGAACTTAGCTTTAAATTCTTAACCTAAATGGAGCCATCTCCACCCCGCCACCTCCCCCTAAGATGCAGAACACTTTTTCAGAGCAATTAAGGAACAGCATAAATCAGGCCGGGTTTAAAAGCTCCCTCCATCTGACTCTGTGGCTGGCTAAAAGTAGAGACTCCATAAAGGAGGGGGGCAGGGAAAGCAGAGGTTCGCCAAGGCTGGGGGGTGGGGGTGGGGAGCCAGGTTTCTGGTCAGAGCTGGAGCTGCTGAGCCTGGGTCACCAGCCCTACCTCACCTCTGGAGAACTCTGGTTATCTGACTCTAGACTTTGGTCTCTCAAATGTCCTGCCCTGGTTAGCGCTGTGCTTACGGGATGAGATAATGAACTCATACACATTTGCTGTGTGGTCTTGAGCAAATTGTTCTACCTCTCTGAGCCCACAGTGTCTGCAACTAACTGTGAGCAGATGGGGTTTTCTGTGAGCGCTGCTGAGCATGGTAGGCTGAGGTGCAAGCTGAGCGTCCATAGCAACACCCAGGTGAGAATGCATTCAGAATTGGTCTTCGGGCTTGCATGTGCCTAGTGTGCCCTCCTGGCCATGGGTCTGAAGTCTACATGGTACATTGGAATTCGGTATATGTCATCTACATTTTATGCAAGGAGCCCATGGGGAAGTTCAGACAAATCAAATGGTTCCAGGCACAAGACAAAGTTTTTGCAGTGTAGAATTGTCCACATATGTCACCACACATCTTTCAGAAAGTTACAGGCCTTGGAGAATCTTGAACTTCCTGTTAAGGGTGCTTGACTTGGATTCACAGCCTCTGAGACCACAATATCCTTCTGCCCCCATCTGGCCTGAGACCTTCCCCTGCAATTGGCCACCATAGCACAGGGTGGGAGCAGGAAATGTGACTCTCACCTTAGCCAATAGTGACATACCTCCATGGTGGATAGTCTCCATCCCTCCCTCCCCAAACTAGTACAGGCTAGCTCATGGCAAGCTCATAGCACAGGCATAACAACAGCATCCCTGAGGACTAATGGGGTCCCTGATGACCAATGGGGTCTGTCCCCGATGCTCACACAGCATCTCCCTCCTCTCAGAGCCTAGGTGTCTTGTGCGCAAAGAGCATGATGGGAGCGTTCCCTTTGCAGGTGAGGACCAAGTGAGACCCATGTCACACCCAGGGGGCCTTTGCCGGGTCCCTACCACGGGCTGGGCATCAGAGTGCCACTCTCCAAGGAGCTGGTGGCAGTGGGAGCCAGGTGTTAGAGTGGCTGGGGAGCATGCAGCTGCTCTGAGGTGAACAGGTGAGAGATAAGTGAGCGAGTTAAGGGATGAAAGAATGGAGAAGGAAGTGACTGAGTGAATGGATGGGTGAGTGAGCGAGTGGATGAGCAAGTGAATGGATGGGTGTGTGAGTGAATGGATGAGTTAGGAGGAAGGGAATGGATCAGGGAATAAATGAATGAGCAACCAGATGGATGAGTGAATAGAAAGCAACTCCTTCCCTCTGAGGCCTCCTTATCCTACCCTACAGCTCTCACCCCTGGGGAGTTCATGCACAGCTCTGTGGAGACGTGGTCCTGCCCAGCCTCTGTCAGGCACTGAGACCATACATAGTCCCCTCCAGGGCTAGGCATTCACTCATCTCATATCCGCGGCATTCACTCATCTCATATCCGCGACCCCAGAAGCCCTGTTTGTGGACCACTGTGACAGCCCTCTCTGAGGGATGGGTTCGTGGCTCCCCTCTGGGGTGAGTTAATTGCTCCCAGCTTATCGGCTCATCTCCAGGCCTCTTATCTGGGAGTAAGCATTTGGGCAAACACATTAGGGCCAGCTGGAGCCTTTGGATAAACACCTGCCGCCTCTCTTGGCCCGAAGCTGGGTGCTAGGCTGGCCAGCACCTTTCTGGTCGAGCCTTGCTATTACCCACCACCAAACCTGTCCAGCCACCCAACACCACGCTCCAGGGGTCCTGACAATCTGCCCAAGTCCCCACTTTTCATCTGCGGCCGTGAGTAGGCACACAGCTGCGGCCCAGCCATGGGCCTCAGTCAGCCCAGGGAAGCAGCGAGGTGAAAAAAGCCTACACATAGTTCCTGCCTAAGTCTGGGAGAGCCTGGAACATTCCCTGGTCAGCACCCATTGCTCCCCTCAGCCCTGGGATGCATGGGCCGTTATTATTCCTACTTCACAATTGGGACAACCGAAACCCAGTGCAGTCACTAGTAGGGGTGACAGTGGCTCACCTTGCCCTCCTGCCTAGAGCCAGGCAGTGGGTCACTCTGGATATAAGAGACCTCTGAGTCTGCTCTTAACATCCTCACCACCACGCCCAGTGAGGGGAAGTGGAGAATTAAATGGAGCTCACAGCTGGAATCTGTTTGCATGGGTTTCCACCACAGAGGGCGGATTTTCATGTGTTTATCATCTGACGATCCCACCACAACCCTTCGAGGTATAAGCAAGACATATTTATTTAACAAATATTTATGTACTACTTACTGCGCACTGGGCACGATTCAAAACACCTCATGAATATTAATATCCTTAATCGGCATTAAAGACACTGCGCCAGAGCCTACTGTTGTCCCCATTTTATGAATGAAGAAATCGAGGCACAGAGAGGTGAAAGTCACCGACTCAAGGCCACATAGCAAATGAAGAACAGCGGTACTTGATAAGGCTGCAACTCCTTCAAGCACCTGTGCCTGCGCAGACTGGGGCTAAGGATCTGAAATTGCCAGGGCCAGGATTAACACGTGGGCGCCGGCATCAGTGAGCTTTAAGATCTGTATCTTGTGGGGGATATAACATAATCCCTCCCAGGACGCAGGGTGCCTTTCTTCCCTGCTGCAGCTTTGTACGGATACGGGGTTTTACATCTTCCATGACAAGGCCATGGACAAGGCGGGGGCCAGGGGCACAGTCCCTCACTTCTCAGGGTCACTGGGCTTTGGGAGTTCCCTTCAAAGCAGAGCTGGTTGCAGGGGTTTGAATATGGCTGGTGTCTTTGAGGGGCAGCTGCAGTGTGGAGAAAGAGACCGATGACCTGCTGATGGCCAGTGACACTTTGGAGTGCCAAGTCCTGCCTGGGCCTACATTGAGTCACGCACATAGGTGGCATGCTCCCCTTGGGTGACAGTATGTGTAGGGGATGTCCAGTGTGATGGCTAAGCTTTTTACAGAAGGGGAAACTGAGGCACAGAGAGGCAGCCCCACAGTCCAGGCTTCAGGCTGCCAACCATGGAGCATCAATGGTATGCCCACTGTATGCTGGCTGGTGGCTATGTCCTGACAGTGGCTTCAGTGGGGCTCAGTGAAGGAGCCTTTGCCCCTCCTGGGCTCAATTTTTTTTTCTTGATCCTCACAGATGGTCCCAGCCGCAGATCCTTTTATTCTGTTCAATAAAGACAATTTGTGGCATATGTAACCCCAGCACATGACATTTAAACCTCTATAAAATGTTTTGCGTGAGTAAATTCACTCCCCTTCCCTCCATGAATGCATGCGGAAGGAACGCGCAGCCACTACACGGGAGTTCAGGCTGACTCAGGCTCAACCTATTTCTGGGGGCTGGGCCTGGGTCACCCCACCCCCACCCCCACGAGAGCCAGGCACTCAACCTCTCCCATTGCTGGAAGATTGTGGGGCTTCTTAGGTGATGTCTCCTACTTTCTCCTCTCCCAGTTGGCCCATGGCCTCTGGAATCTCCCACCCTCTTTCTGGCACTCTGGTATCCTCAGGGTCTTCACCCCTGACCCAAGAGCCACCCAGCTGGATGAGACTGTGGCCAGGCCCCCATTGGCTGCTGGTAACTGCCCATCTGATTTCGGTTGCTGAAACAAAATACCAGAGACTATGTCATTTATAGCAACATGGAAGTTTATTTACCTTGTAGTTCTGGAAGCTGGAAATATGGAGCCCGGTGCTGGCATCTGCTTGGCAGCAGGTAAACTTGGGGCACAGCTAAGGGTTCAGCCCAACCCTGGGTCTGTCCCTGCTGTGTATAAGAATGTGACCCAGGACAGACTGACCAGCTGCTCTGGGCCTGTGTCCTCCTCTGTGAGATATAGGCTGGCTAAGTTAACTGTGCCTGCTGCTGCTTGCACCCTAACCCTGTGGCCCTTCTTGTGCCCCCACCCCACTGTAAGATCAGCTCTGTCTGGGGGCCCACCCCAGAGCTGAGAGTCCATTCCCACAGTGGTTCTGAGTCAAGGGCAATGGGGGGGGGCGCGGGTCCCCAGCCTCACTGGGCCTAACTGCGCACAGGCCAGCTGAATGGACATATGTGGGAGGGGGAAATATTCGTGGCAAAAGTGGGGGGGATGATCTAGGCCCCATCTGCTAACAATGACATGCTGGAAAATCGGCATCCAACACAAGAAGGCATGTCCCACTCTTTGGATGAGCAAGGTTGGCTAGCTGGCTCTCCATTGGCTGAGTGGGATGAAGGAGGGGAAAGAAGTACCTGGAGCCCAGGCCTGAGCACAGGAAATGAAGACAGGCAGTGGTGGAGAGAGGAGGTGGGAAGGCTGGTACTCAGGGAGCCAGCAGGCAGCTGGGAGAGGCCCCAGGGACCCTGTTCCCTGTTCCACTCTTGCAGGAGAAACGAGGCAAACGGCTTCACCTCTCTAGCCCTCCATTTCCTTATCAGTAAAAAATGGGAGAAATAATAACAAATTCTGCTAGTTTGGCCTGTTCTGTCTTCAGTTTCCATCTTGACCTATACGGTCCATAGCCAGGATCTCACACACACCATGTCCGGCCCAGGAGACCCCGTATAGTGTGCGCTATACCCCACACTCAGAGGCCCTTTACCGTCTTCAGAGCAGCCTGAACACGTGTTCAGAGAGGCTGACCCACTGTCCACTGTCACACAGCATCTGACAGCTCAGTCAGCACTAGAACCACGGAATCAAACTCCTGGCTTGGGATGGAGCGTGGCAGTTAGTATGGGTCTCCAGAGCCCACTCCACCGGCCCTTAGGTTAGTCTGCAGGCAATGTTCAGTTGACCTGGCGTTAAAGGGGGGGGGCTACCCTCTGTGCCTCAGTTTCCCCATTTGTGGTCCTCAAGGGTGGTATTCGGATGGAGATGAGGACGGCCCTGGAGTCTGGCGACAACCACTGCTATCCCAGGAGAGGAAGTATCTGGGAAGCCAGAGCTTCCCACAGGCTCAGATGAGCCCACTTACAAAGGAGCTCTACATTTTTTTTTTTTTTTTTATTCTGAGAGCGAGGCCCGAAAGCTGCCGGTAATCACAGCGTGTTTGAGGCACACAACAGAAAATAGCGCCAAGTCACCAGGCGTCATTATCCCACCCCGCCATCCTGAGCAGGGGGACATTGTCAGCTGGAAGGAAAGCAGAGGGGGGAACGGAGAGATTTCCATCTTAAAAGCTGTCACCCGGCATCCGGTGTTGAGGCTGCCCCGGCCTTTGTGCCTTGGCTCTTACACAGGTGTCTAAAAGCCACCCATTACCCTGTTTTCACCACCAATTTCCTGGATTCATCCTCCTGAACCACCTGGGGGACTTTATAGACACACAAAGGCATTCAAAGTTAATGGCGAAGCCAGTGTGGAAACTCAGCCATAAACCCGCCTCCTCCCTGTGCCCAGCATCCGGTCCCTCCCTGCTCCTGCCTGTCAGTGTGGGTTTTGCTGTCCCAGTTGGCACTGGGCCCTGTAATGCAAGGAATGGTGGCAGCCAAAGTCCTAGGGTGACCTTCTCCCAGCTAGGGATATTCATGTCTGCCTAACAACACACAGGCAATAAATTCGGTTATAATTTATGTAGATGTTTTGAAGTCCTGCAGAAAGGCAAGTGGAGACCAGGATGGTAATATTCCTCATGTCAGCGTTGAGGGTAATCAGTAGTTCAAGTACACAGTGAGCAGGCATGAGAGCCTCTGGGAACACAGACCTGGGGGGTGGGTGGGTGGGTGCGTCCTTAGCGTGTCCTTGGGCCCCAAAGGGTTCTGGGAGGAGACAGCCCAGATGTGGAAGGGATGTTTGCTGCGGCAGCTTTAGCATTTCCTAGCTCTGTGTTCTTCCTCCTGTGGACCCAGAAGGGTCCGAATCCCAACCTGGTCTTTTAGGGCTGGGTGAACCAGAGTTGTAATCCGCCTGTGCTATGCAACCTTGAGCATGTCTCCCACCCTCTCTGATGCTGTTGGGACCAGGGCACCATGAAGAGTTGGCAGAGTTGGAGGTGAGACATGCCAGCTGCTCCCACCCACCTCTGTCACTGGTTTCTGAGTCTACCTCAGAGCCCCCAGTGAGAAACCCTATGTTTCTGCTGGACAGTGGTCCCTGGGTGGAGTCATTGTATGTATGTTCTGGTTCGTGGCCTGGACTTGACCCTGGTGGAATCAACTGAGCCTGTACCTCCCTCCCTTCCATCTCTTCCAGAGTGGAGGGTCAGCTGGCCCCATCCCACACCCTTTGGCTCATGCTGGAGAGGAGACTCCTCTCATATAGAAGGAATAAGAGGAGCAGGGTGGGGTCCCCCAGCCAAGATTGTTGAAGCCTCAGAGGGTCCCAGGAGTCTCTTGGGATTCCCACTTCACCCCCATCCCCTTAGCACCCTTCTCAGCTTCCCTTAACCAGCTTCCAGCAGATCCTGTGAGGGCCACATGGCTTCCCCCAGGTGATCAGATAAGAAGAGGACCGCTGAGAGACTTTAGGTGACGACTCAAGGTCAACAGTAAAGCCAATGTTGGAGGCGGGGTCCACATGTGCCTCCTCTCCTCAGTCAGCCCCCCCCCAATCCAAATCCGGCTGCTTCTCTCTGTTGCCACTACCACCCCCAACCCAGGCCACCATCTGCCATTACTGCTTCCTCCCAGCTGGCCCTGGCTGCGGCTCTCACCCCCCCACCTCAGCTCCTCATGGTACCTAGAGACACGTTATTAAAATGTAAATCAGATCCGATTGCTTCAAACCTTCCAAGGCTGTTGTACTTGACTCCTAATCCCACAGCTCATCCAGCCTTTGCAGGCTGCTTGCTGCCTCTGTGACCTTACCTCCTCTCCTGTGGTACACCCCCACACGCACACACAGCTTCAGCTCCCCCCCCCCAGGTGTCTCCCCACACCTCTTGTGAGCACCTGTGCAAATCCGAGATGCTTACCTGAGGTGGTGCAACTTGTTAGCGGTAGAGCTGGGATTTGAACCCAGGCAGTTCTGCTTGGCATGCAGGCTCTGAGCCTTAGCAGTGGACTGTGAGCTGGTTTGTTTTGTTCTCTGCATTGTTTCCAGTGCTTAGGGCAAGGTGTGCTTACAAGATAAAGGGACATGGACCCAAGTGAGCAAGACCCAGAGGGACCCTCAGAGGCCAGACCCAAGGAAGCAAAAATGAGTGGAAGAGGCAAGTCTGTGCCACTTAGGGAACATTTCAGTTAGTGAAGGCTATTTGTATGCAGTGGGGAACAGCTGCCCCACACAAAAAGACCAGTGTTTGCTACAAAGCGCAGACCCAAAGGCCCAGGGCATGAGCTTGAGCGAGTCATGCCTGGGGCCCTGTGAGGCGGCCTGCTATGTGGCTATATCCCCAGGTCCCAACAGGCTGAGTACAGGGACAGGGCTCTGGGTTTGTATTGGCCTCCACAGCACCTCACTGTGGACAACAGGGGTTAAGCATACGCCACACGTGTGTGCCTGAGCTCTGCCAGTCAGTGCTGGGACAAAGACCAGCAAGCAGCCTGTGGCGCCATGAGGCCACACTGGGTAATGATGCGTAGAGAGATGGGAGTGCAGGGAGGTTGGGGTGCTTTGAAGGCCATGGCTGGAAGGTCCTGGAGACCTGGGAGCTGGGTGGGGGTGGAGGTGGGGAGGGACATGCTCTGTAGTAGGGAAGGTAACTAGGCAGAAGGGACACACATAAGCATAGGCATTTGGCTGCATGGTTAAACCACAAATCAGTGTTGTCAATACTGGCCTAGATGAGACACAGGGCTGTTGCTGCTTAGAATTGGTATGGTGTATCTCATGGAGCTGGCTGGATGCCTGACCAGCACACTGTTGTCCCCAGTGCTGCCCGGCCCAGCAGCTGGTGTCACACGTGGTGTAGAGGGATCCTAGCAGGGTAAGCCCTGAGCTCAGCTCTCCTCAGCAACCTTTCCTCAGCTCCATGACCACATCCCAGTGTCTCCCTCCCCATCACTTCTCTATAAAATAGGGTCTCAAGGTCTACCATAGGGTCTGAGGCTTCTGAGAACCCCAATGAAGCTGAGCAGAATGTGGGCTCTGAGCATCTAGAATCCAGAAACCCCAAATCTGAAATGGTCCCAAATCCAAGTGCAGGACCATTGTCATGATGGAAAATTCCACTCTGGGAAACTGTTTCCTGCACAAAGTAATTAAAAGCATTGTTATGTGGCCTGGTGGTGTTGCCCAGTATGCTCAGTGTGCACTCACACTGCCAAAAACCAATCATCCATCCATCCATCCATCCATCCATCCATCCACCCATCCATCCACCCATCCATCCATCCATCCACCCACCCATCCATCTACCCACCCATCCACCCATCCACCCATCCACCCACACACCCACCCATCCACCCACCCATCCACCCATCCATCCATCTACCCACCCATCCACCCATCCATCCATCTACCCACCCATCCACCCACCCATCCACCCACCCATCCACCCACCCATCCATCCACCCATCCACCCATCCATCCATCCATCCATCCATCCATCCATCCATCCATCCACTTGATGATATGAAATTACCAGAAGACTGTGTCAGAGTGCAAAGCAAACATGAATTTGGTATTCAGATGATGGTTAATCTTAGTTGTCCACGTGACAGGGTCTGGCATTACCAAGGAGACAAGCCTCCTAGCCATGTCTGTAGGGGGTTTCTAGATTGAGTTAGTTGATGAGGGAAGACCCATCCTGGACTATCTCATAGGCTGGGGTCTGGGACTGAATAAAAAGGAGGAAGTGATCTGACTGCCAGCACCCGTCTCTCTCTGCTTCCTGACTGTGGATTAATGTGACCTCAAGCTCCTGCTGTCATGCCTGCACCACCATGGGTGTGAACCAAAGCAACACTGTGAACCAAAGCAACACTCTTTGAATCAGGTGTTTTTGACACAGTGACTAGAGATGAGCCCTTTCTAAGCTCCCGCGTTATGGATACACAGGTATTTGTTCAGTTGGAGGGGGCACTGTGACCTGGGCGTTTGGACAAGTGTTGGGAAAACCCACTGGACAATACTCACTCCAGCCCTGGGCCTCTCAGACCCTCAGTGTCGTCTTCATCTGGAGTATGGGGCTACCGAGTGAGAATCAGGCTCTATTTCCTGGTCCAGGGACAACCCCCACCCCTGTCTCTCTGTTCAGCCTCTTGGGATCCATGAAAACTGGAGGCAGCTTAAGTGGTCCCTCTAAGCCTCAGTTTCCCCACAGGAGGACTATCAAAGTTGTCTTTGGAGCAAGGGTAAGGACCAGAAGAGAGAATACCGAAAGAACCTAGTACAGAACACACCCACAGCAATGACTTAGGGAGCCACAGCCATGGTGCCATCCCCAGGGACCAGCAGCAGTGGCACAGGGCCCTGAAGGGGGAAGAGTCCCAAAGTTATACCAGCTTAAAGCAGGTAACACAGCTGGGAGGCGGGGAGGGTCCTGGAAAGCTTGCCTCTTCCCCACTCAGGAAGAGTGATGTAAGGCTTTTTCCTCCTGGAATTGTCCCTTCCTAACAGCTTCAGAGGCCAGCACTAGCATCTCTGTCCTCTCTGGGTATAGAAGGCCCGCTCAGTGCTCAGTTCTCCCAAGCCCTGCATCTGGCCCATGCCCAGCCCATACCCAGCCTGAACCGAGTGTTGTGCCCAGGCCTGATCTCAGCCCTCAGCTGGGCCCTGGCACCTGTCTTCTGTCAAGGAGCTACAGCCAGCACAGCAGCTGCTAATGAAATAGCAGTGGCTGGATTCCCACCCTGAGCCGGGTGGGCCTGGTCACTCCTCCTCCTCCTCTTGAGTTACCACCCCACTTCATAGATAAGGCCACGTGGGTCACGTGACCTGTGCAGATAGACAGCTAGCGGTGGTGGCTGCGTCGGATAACCTTGGGGCACCTGGAAAGGAAGGGCAAAGATTTGGGTTCTGGTTGGTCAGAGATCCAGACATGTTTTCATGTACATGGCTCTCGCCTCAAAGGGGACGAAATGGTTTACTCTGCAGCCAAGTGTGAGTGATCATAGCTGGGAAACGCAGATCAAGGTCACCCCAAACACCGTGTTCAATGAAGACTTTGTAGCAGCAGCAACAACAAAAATCATGGCTCGAGGTATCTTACAGACATTGTTAGAAACATGAGGTATGTAAGTTACAGTGGGGGAAACCACTACCAGGGACCTCAGATGATATTCTTAGCCTCTGGTGGAAGCTGGGTTGGTTCGTACATTCCAGAAGGATTTTACCTGATAGCTAAAAGGTTGTCAGGTTAAAAAAAAAAAAAACAAACAAAAAACAAAACAAAAACAAACAAACAAAAAAAAACCAAGTAGGGAACTGATGGCTATTCAGAGAGCTGGAGATATCCCAGGGTACCTTGGTTAGGATTTGCAGCATCCCAACACCGTTAGTGGAAAGAAGGAGGGAGGAGGGGAGAGGGGGGTGGGTAGACTTCGGAGTCTGTAAACCACTACACTGTCTCTGAGCATATGAAGCGCAGCTCCTCTGTCTCCTGCCAGGAGTCCCCCTCCTCCACAGCTGTGACCCCCACCCCCACCCCATGGACTGAATGGCAGTTACACTTGGGGTGGTCTTCAGACCCTCACTCGGTGGGAGCTGACAAGAAGTGATGGCTCTAGTCCTGGCTCCACCCTCTTTGTGCCGTGTGAGAGCTTGGGTACCCATCATGCCCCTCTCTGAGCTTCTGCACCTTTCTCCATATGTACAAAGGGAGATGATCATGCCTGGCTGACATGGCTGCATGGGAGTGAACCCCCAGCCTCTGTGCACACAGCCTGCCCGGCATTTCTGAGGAACTCACCCGACACCAGCTGCAACAGAGAGAACGCAGCTCACCTGCTTCTCCGCGGATGCTGCTGCCGCTGCCGCCGAGCCTCAGAGTGGGGAGGAAGGGCTGTGGACATCCGAAAAGCCGAGCCCCTGCAGAAGGGCCTCCGTCCAACAGGCTGTAGGAACAGAGTGGCTTTGCGAACTCAGGGATGACCCACCTGAACTGGGGGCTGAGGATGGACTGCGCTGTGGCCGTGGGCACGGGAGAAATTCTCTGGCAGAGCGTGTTGGGTTTTCTGGATGCCTGAGCCGAGACGTGACCTTGGTGTGCCTCGCTCGTGGCCGAGGGAGGAGGAAGCTAATGAGGAGTGGGTGCAAGGCCGGGAGGCTAATTGATTAATGCTGGGTTGTGTTTTGATGAGAGACACGAGGCTGGTGAAAGGTGAGATATTAGTGCTCACACACATAATTTCATGTCCGCCAATGACAGTCGGTGTAAATAGTTACCCAGAAGAAATTGATCTAGTAAGCAGCCCGCTGCTCCAGGTTCCTCCAAGACCCCGAGTTAGGCGCTAGCCCTGCTTGGTCTTTTCCACTATGAGGGGGATCATTCTGACTGGGTTGGCCCATGCTCAAGGACCGTGGCTTGCTCTTCCATTGTCTAAGGCGCAACCTGGATGTGACCATCGAGAAAGGAAGCGAACTCCTGGCAGAGCGCACTCATCCATCTTGCTCATGATCTCTCCCTCCTCCTCCTCACAGAGAGACCAAGCAATCGGTTCAAGGACGCACAGCAAGTGGGTGGCAGAGCTGAGATTCCTACCTGAGCCAGCTTGGCTCTACTCCTCCTGAGCTCTGCCTTCAGCAAAGGGAGGCCCAGGCTGCTGTTCCCAGGCCTGAGCCCCAGAGGAGTCCTTCCCTGCCAGTCTCTGCAGAACTTCATGCTGAGGGCCCAGAAGGAAACTGCAGCATCTTGACCAGGGTCAATCCCGGCCATGCAGTTTCTATGACCCTCCAAGTCTGCGTAGAGAGAGAACAGCCTAAGGTGTGACAGGGAGGTGACAAGGGTAGGCTGAGGCCTGGTTCCTGTTAAGCAGGTCCCGTGAGAACCTCCTGACTCCCACAGCTTTCTTTATCCCCAGTTCAGGAGGGGATGGGACTGAGGCCCCCAGAAGACTAGGCAAGCATCCTTCTGCTGTGCCGTACCTGGCTCTGCCTGCTGCTGTGCCACACCTCAGCTCTACCTGCCACTGTGCCCTACCCCTTGCCTGACACTGAGCTGCACCTCAGCTCTGCCAACTGCGGAGCTGTCGTCCTCCTCCCCAGTGCCAGCCTCTGCTTCTCTCTGGTTCTCCTGGATCCTGGGGACAGAAGGGTGCTGACACTGCCTTTTCCTCCGCCCCTTGGCTCAGGTACCGAGGTCCCAGTTGTTCACCTGCTCCATGTCCTTGCAGTGAGGGATATAATGCTGTGGCTGCCCAGTCTACACGCTGTGGCTCTGTGGGTCTCTGCTGCAGCCCCCATCTGCAGTCACCCTAGGCAGCATCTTGGGTCCCCTCTGTGGCCTTCATGGCATCCTACTGTAGCCACTGAGCCTGCTCCAGTTTCTGCCTCTGGGTCAGGCCAGTGGTTAGCAAGTCTGGCCCCTCCCTCCAGCTGCTCAGGGAGTTGGAGGGGGGTCCCTATGGCTGCTTGACCCCTCCCTCCAGCTGCAGGGCTAATGGGCACTAAGTGGCTATTTTGCAGATGAGGAAGCAGCAATTAAGAAAGGTTAAGTAACTTTCCTGGGGTCACAGATTTGGTTCCTTCGGCTCCAGATTCATCTTTTTTCTGCTTCGTCAGACTGCCTCTGATGGACAGGTCCTCACAGGAAGGCATGCTTTCCCACTGGACAGTGGATTACTCTGGTACATCACCTCCATCAGGCACCATAGGCCATGTAGGGACAGAAGCCACATGTTTCCCATCAGCTGGGAGTCTGCAAAGACAGGACCTGAAGCTCCCCCATCAGACTGAGAATCATTTCCCACCGTCAGAATGGGCTCCATTGCTGGATGCAAACTCCATGCCTCCTCCATCAGACCTGAAGTCCCTGGACTATCTGGATGCCTTTCCCCATCATACACCCAACCTTCAAGACCTCTTGCTACGGCCCCTATTTAGCCGTGTGCTGTGCAGGACCAGCCCAGGGCCAGGGCAGAAGCTAGCACAAGCCCCAGGCACCCCGGGTGTTAATTAGCGTTGCCTGCTCTTGAGTTTTCCCCCATTTATGCTAATCAGAAAGGTAAGAGGCGGATAATGAAGTGTTTGGTTTAATACAGTGTGCTAGGAGGGAAGAGGAATTTTAATTACTGGCTTCTAATTGGATGGATGGCCCGTTAATAGCCTCTTGACGGCATGTCTGAGTTGCTGTTGCCCACCTGCCCGGGCCCTGCTGTCCGGTCTGGCTATATAGATAGATGCTGGCATCCTAGACACCTGCCCAGGCTGTCCTTGTTTAAGGGTGATGCCAGCAGCCCTCTGCCCTGACATTCAGGACTCTGTGTGACCCTGACCAAGCTGTTGTCCCTCTCTGAGCTTCCTGCTCTTCCAGGGTAGAGAAAATAAGCAAAGCTGTGCAGGCAAAGGAGGTTTGATAGAGAAATGTCTTGAAGTTAGAGTCTGTATGCAGGAGGTAGGGGCAGCCTGGACGCTTGGAGGCCTAGAGGAGGGAAGGAAGTGGAGAATCTGAGGAAGAGCGGAGGCAGCAGGCTCAGAGGGACTTCTGAACCTCTTCAGGGCTCAGCTTGGTGGCACCCCGCCCTCCCAAGCAACCCCTGATCCCTGGTCAAGGGGAACGTCCTGGGTTGGATGGCCTCTGTCCAACCCCTATTTACCTTACCTATAACACAGGGCTGTCGCTATGACCATGGGAACCAGAGTCCCTGAGGGCTGTTTTGTATTGCTGACCCTGGGTCCTGGGTCCTGGACAGCTCTGGAAACCCACTGTTCACTTTGCACGTTTATCCAAGGAGAGTG
>OU015754.1:73631058-73646042 GCA_907169655.1 Acomys percivali | reverse complement strand
TGTGTGTGTGTGTGTGTGTGTGTGTGTGTGTGTGTGTGTGTGTGTGTACACAAGGTTGATGCTGGAAGTCTATCACTCTTCAACTTATGTTTTGAAGCAGGGTCTGTCACTCAGGAACCTGGCACTCAGTCATTTGGTTAGAGGCAGCAGCCACTGAGCTCCAGGAGTCCACCTGTCTCCCCCGTGATGTTGTTACACCACACCCGCCTTCTTCACTAGGGTCTTTACGCTTGCCTGGCAAGCATGTTGCTGACTGAGCCCTCTCTCTCCAGCCTCCTCCTGAAGGGCTACTTTTAGGATTTGGCCTTTATGAATCTTTGTGGCTTGGTGGGAGGAGACGGCTGGCTTAGCATCATGGTCCAAAAGTTTCCAAACTGAGACGGGTTCCTCTGACAGCCTTGGCATACAGGTGGATATCGAGGGCCGTGAAAACACAGCAAATGGCTAAACTCTGAGGAGGGTCTCAGCCACTGATCGCAATCGCCCTTCATATCCCTCTACGGATGGCCAGAGGAGTCCACAAGGCTGTTAACTCACATATAATAACCCTTAAACACTGCCATTAACTCACCTCTCATTCCTGCAAACTGCCCAGGAAGGCTCACGGTGTGATTGATGGCTGCTTTTAAGCTGGTACTCAGCCGCTCACGCACTCGGTCCGAAGCCTATGTGCAGTGTTGCATAAATAGATCCACAGGAACATCGACATCTGGTCGTGCTTCCACCCTAGGCCTGCTCCCAGCACTGTCATCTCTTGGACCAGGGATACTGAGAGTGATGCATTCAGTCAAGAACTGGACCTCTGGGTCCCCAGATGCCACCTGCAGCTGATGACTCTGGGAGAGCCAGTGGCTTGATCTTCAGTCCGCTGTCCTTTCACTGTCCCTAGTGCCCCAAGTGTATGAAGATTGAAGATGCGCTGGGGAAAGATTGACCACCTGTCGGGGTCACATGTGAGGTGCTGGGTCCTCTTCAGGGCATCACAGCCAATCCTCACGTTTATATCATGGTGTAATTTCTGTCCATTCACAGACGGGGGTCCCCAGAACACAACCCTGGGCCCCATCTTATAACAGGCTTAGGTTCACATGGTGCTTCTGTTTCCTGTGGAAACCCACGCTCCAGGCTGGCTGTGGCAATATGGAGAGGAGACCACGGCAGGGAGCTGAGCGCTTGATTGGCTCTCTGGTTTGCAGTCAAGGGCACGGTGCTCACCCAGAGGCTGCACACACGTCCACGCCGCACTTGGCAATGGACAGTGTTAATATTTAATGAGCCGCGGTGACTGAGGGGGAACTGCTGTTTGCTCAGCAATTCACTCTCCCTCCTCCCTGAAGGCTCGGGATCCACGAAGGATCACAATGGCCTGGGCTAAGGAACCCCTCCTGGAGGACTGGCTGCAGAGCCAGTCTGTGGGGCAGCTGTGTTAGCCTGACATACGTCAGGGGACCTGACCCTACATCTGGCCAGCATAGAAAGAGCAGAGCTCCTGTGCTCAGGGACCACCGTCTGCAGTGTCCACTGACATGGGTGCTTCCTGCATACCAAGAACTGAGCAGCCAGTGTCCTTACTGGCTGGGAAACAAAAATACAGGAAGGAAGTGGGATGTGAGCATATGCCTGTCATCCCAGCACTAAGGAGGCTAACACAGAAGGGTATCTGCAAGTTTGAGGCCAGACTGGACAGCAGAGTGAAACCCTGTCTCAAAATACAGTAAAATACAACAAAATGACTGTGGTTATGTGGGCAGAGTGCCTACCAAGTATGTCTGAGGCCCTGAGTTTGATGCCCAGCACTACAGAAACAAACTATGGTGGGCACACTTGTAATCTTAGAGCTGGAGAGGTGGAAACAGGAGGGTCAAAGGTTCAAAGTCAGCCTCAGCTACCTAATGAGTTTGGGCCCACTCTGGCTACATGAGACCCTATGTCAAAATAGATGAAGAGATTCAAGAAGAGCCGATGGTTGTGGTCCGTGCGCGGTGTGCTCGGTAGAAATAGTGAGTGGTGTCTTTGGTGGGAATAGTTTTCCACGTCAGGGTTCCAGACACAAGGGAGAGAATTGTGATCCCGGTGCTGAAGGGACGGGGTATACAGATCTGCAAGTGTGAGGATTATGGGTGCTGGGGAAGGGTGTATAGTATCTGAGCTGGGAGCTGCCAGCCCGGAGGCTGTAACTGAGGAGCCCCAGCACTAGATGAGATATAGCCTTGGGATTCTATCCTGGGCCAAGGCCGGAGTGTGGGGATGGGTGGAGGTGGCATGAGGGTGTTGGCCTGGGGCCTGACATCCAGCGGAGGAACGGGGCTAAATTATTTCAAAAGGGGCCTGGTTGTGAATAGAAGAACTTCTGCTGGTGTGGAACAACAGATCTGTGGCACCCACAAGACACACTTGAACTCCCACTGACTGGCTACAGACGACTCTTTTAGGGTTGTACTGAAAACAGATGCCTGAATCTAACCTCTAAAGAGTGGCTCTGTGGGTATAAAAATACCTACTGTGGGGACTGAAGGGGTGACTCTTGCACCCCACATGGGGCAGCTCATCACCCCACCCCCACCCCTACCCCATAGCAAATGTCAGAGGCAGTATTTGAACCCAGACTACCTGGCTCCAGAGCCTGTCCTTTTTGTACTTAACTATGCCAGTGGGGCTGCAGATTTGGAGATCGTTGGTCAATCTGTGTTCAGAGAAGCCAAGAGCAGATCAGAGAAGGTTAACACCATCAGGAAGGACTTCCTGCAACCCCTCTCCCTCAACCTCTCCCTGTGATCAGGTGACCGCAAGGGGCAAGAGGCAGGCGTGAGTATGGACAGAGGCAGAGAGAGGCCACTGCACATGCGCGTTGCGGGAAGGCTGAAGGCTGTGTCGGGGAGGAGGGGTAAGGGCAGTGACAGTAGGAAATGGAATGGAGGTCCCATCTGAAAAGCTCTTTCCTAGAATCACCCCAGAATCAGTGAGCTTCACGTGTAGTCAGAGAGGCCGACTCCACAGGGGACACGCCCAGCCCCAGGACTCAGCTGTGATTGGTCGAAGGCTAAGTCAATCTCAGGTATCTCGTTCCTTTTGTCAGTGATTGGTTGCAGCCTAAGCGTAGGACACAGTTCTAACCCAAGGCAGGTGTTCTGCTAGAGAGACACTTGGGAGGAAATAGTTTCTCTTGGACTGGATTGTATCTCCTGTGTCCACTTGACGACCGGAACCACAGCAGCCATCTTGCAGCTATGAGGTGAACAGGCCGAAGAAGGCAAGCAAGAATGAAGGACAAGACCTAGAGCCTTGAGGAGGGCCTGGGCTTCTGGATAAACCAGTCATAAGAGTTCCCTGAGCTCAGAAATGCGGGTGTGAGGTTAAGTTTCAGCATGGTTTATGCCATCGTCAAACCCCGTTAGGGTTTCCTGTTACCTGAGCTAGAAGTAGTTACCTTACACTTCGCATTAATTAAAGCTTATTAAGCATCGATTATTCCTGGAGAGAGTCACAAATGTATTTCACCTCACGGCGGCACAGCAGAACTGAGGACCTGGCTTGTTCCAGTCAGACTGGCTTGCCTTCACAAAGCATTGCGACCCGAGGCTCAGCCACAGGACTCTGAAAGTCTGAGGTCACAGTGAGGCAGGGTCATTTCTGTGGCTTTTTCTTGTAGAGTGCAGGGATGTGTGTGTGTGTGTGTGAGAGAGGGGGGGGGGAGGAGAAGGAGGGAACTCTGCCTCTGCTCATAAGGGCACCAGTCCTATCAAACGGGGCCCATCCTCAATGCCCAGATGTGCTCACTCTGGAGACTGGGGCTTTAGATTTGGTGGGCACACTTCGGTCATACAGAAGGGGTGTGGCTTCTCCAAAGACCCAGTGTGCCAGAGCTGAGGGACAGAGCTGAGATGTCAGCACTGCTCTGACTGGATTCACTCCAGACATACACTGTGTGTGTGAGAAGCAGTGTGTGTGTTCCTGTGAGGACCACATTCATCCTTTCCCTTTGTTCTAGTGGAGACAGCAAGAGGCCTTGCCTCAAACATGAGGGAAGGTAAAGACATGGATACAAGGTTGTCCTCCAGCCTCCACATGTGTGCCATCACATGTGCTCACCTGCATTCACACACATGCACACATGTATCATGCACACACATAAGGACTTTTTTAAAGACGTGGAAGAAGCCCCTCTCCATCCAGCCTGGTTTTATTTTTGGTTTTGCTTCTGATTGCACCTTCTTCACCCCAGGCCCGGGGTTGGGGGGCAGCTGTGGAGTTGCTCCCGTCTCTGAAGTTTGGCTTGTTCTAGAATTTCTATAGAACCAGACAACCTGTGTCTTGGGGCCTTGGCTTGTATCTCTTAGCACAATGCATTTCAGATTCAGGCCTGTGTGAGCACAGATAGGCAATGCCCCTCCCCCTCCCCCTTTATGGCTGCGCAGTATTCTACCATGACCCTAGGTCAGATATGGGCTTATCTGAATGTGACCCGCTGCCTTCCCGGAGTTGAGGTGTTTGCTGCTCTCTGCATCCCATTTCCTCTCTGCAAGAACCCACACGCCATCTGTGCTGCTCCGCAGAGGTGACGCATGTCACAGGGCTCCTACTTCAAATAGCTCCGGCCCCTCAGTGTCACCAGAGAGCCCATGCCCGAAGCCCTATAGATCTCCACTTGTTCTTTACAGCCAGTGCTTTCTGCCGTCTCCACAGATGGACAGTTAGCTCTCTTTCTGTCTAGTCCCAAACCTTCACGCTTCATTACCGCCCTCCTGGACGCTGCTGCTGAGGATGTGGGTGCTTTGAAGTGGGAAATGTCTGCGTTTGAAAGAGCAGGACAGATGCGAATGCCCCCTCCACCCCACCCCACCCCCACAGCTGCCACCCACCCCCAGTGTCTGTAAAAGGCTGCTTAAGGGGAGTGGTGTGTCCTGGCCATCTCCCCTCTCCATAACGTCACCAAGTTCATTCACCTCCCGGTCCGGCCCACTCCTGATTCTTCCTGGAGGTGGATTCTTTGCTGGCAAAGCCATTCGGCCTCCTTGGTGCCACCTTGTCCCCTAAAGTGGAAGCAAAACTTCACATCGGCCCTGCACTGGTCCTGCATTTTCCACCCTGGTTCCCGCAGAGGTAGCTGCCTGCTATACACCATGCCCAGCTATCCTCAGAACCTTCATGGTTGGTCCCCAAATCAGGCAGGTGTACAGGAATCCTTGCTGAGGGTGGGTCAGCCTCCATAAGTCCTGCCCTAAGCCTAAGTATTGGTTCTGTGGGGCTCAGCCTCAAGCTAGGTAGGCTGAGGGCGCAAAAAAATGATAGCTACAAATGGCCTACACCAGGCAGAGCACACTGGAGTTTTTCTTCCACTGCTGTGAGACATGTGCCAGACAGGCAAGGCTCTCTTCGCCCTGCCAGCATTGCCCCAGCACAGCCACCTTGCCCTGAGGACTCTGGTCTTGTCTCTCCTTCCAAGGGTAAGAGGAGGCCCAGGCCCAACAGGTCCTCCAAGGAGATAGTGTTCTAGTCATTGTCAACATAAACATAAAGGGAGCTTATTGCCACCCCAGGAGCCAAGGGGACTCGAGGGGCCGCCCTGGGGCTCCAGCAGCCACTAGACATCTGCAACATTTGCAACAATTTCTGTGGTCACAGCTGGGGTTTATAAGAGCACTGTAGGCCTTAACTTCAGCCCTTCCTTTAGTCCTTCCAGATTCTTCCAAGGTTGGCAGTTGTGTGCTTCGCTTTAGCTGTCAACTTAACAACATCCTACAATCGCCTGGGAAGTGAATCCTAATGAGGGATTGCCTCAGTCACGTGGCCATGCCTCAACCACGTGGCCATGCCTATGGGAGGTTGTCTTGATTGCCTTAATTGAGGTGGGAAGGTCCAGTCTGCAAGAGGGTGGTATCTGGCCCTGGTTGGACCATGGACTGTGTAAGAGTAGAGCAGGCTAGCTGAGGTGAGCGTGTGTGAACCCATTCTCCCTGCCCTTGACTGTGGATGTGAAATGACCAGCTGCTTCCTTCTCCAGCCTTGACTTCCCCCAAATGAAGAATTACACCTGGATTTGCGAGCATAAATAAACTTTCTCTTCTCTAAGCTGCTTTTTGGTGAGGTATTTTGTCAAATAAACAGGAAGGAAATAAGATGGCCATGACGTTGATTCTCTTTAGCAGGGGCTTAAGCGGACCATGATTGTCTTGGTGAGGCCCTCCAGCTGTCCTGGGAACACATGTTGCTTGTTCCTGGAAGCTGGCTTACAGGTGAATCTTGGGGACAGACTTCCTTCCCAAACAAATGATTGCAAGCTCTGATGGCCTTTAGAACCAGAGTCAAAAATAACCCAGCAGAAATAACCTAGTGGTAGATGCTTTCTAGAAAGCCCAGAGATGGAGAGCTGGGTCTTGCAGTTTGGTGCCAACTCAGAGAAGTCCATGCGGAGTCCTTACAGGGTCCCAAAATGGCTTCTAAGTGCCATGATGTGCACACATGTGCACAGGAAACAGATCGCTCGATTCCTTGACACACTGACCTTGGTGGGGCTCTCCAAGCCTTGCCTTGTCCCCTTGACTCACACTTTCAAATGTGCTTGGTGATGGGCCTGCACCTCATTTGTTTGTGTGGCACCAGCAATGACGGACGCCTTCTCACCCTCCTTAAGCAGGCAGAACCCTTTATAGCAAGGACGTCTGGGTGCTTGAGGATTGGACCAGCAGGGGAAGCTGCTGGGGGGTGGGCTAAAGGGCCCCAAAGTCAGGGTATGGATCTAGAGGGACAAGGGTCATAAAGACCAAAAAGTCCCCAACAGCTACTGACAGCCACCAACCAATGACTGCAGGCTGCAGAGGAGAAGGGGCCGTGGGTGGCTTCTTTGCTTTATCAACCTTTCCCTGTCAGCACTGGGTAATGGCCTGGGTTTCAATCAG
This sequence comes from Acomys percivali, assembly GCA_907169655.1. Taxonomy (NCBI): domain Eukaryota; kingdom Metazoa; phylum Chordata; class Mammalia; order Rodentia; family Muridae; genus Acomys; species Acomys percivali. The sequence goes on along the minus strand of OU015754.1, from coordinate 73,639,146 downwards.
GTGAGTAGACTTTGACCTTGAAGTGTGAGGTTGTGGGGAAGGAAAGAGAAGAGAGGAGGAAGGAAGGGAGGGACAGAAAGGGAAGGAGGGAAGAAAGGAAAGGGAGGGGCAGGCACTGAACACCTACCGTGGATGAGGCCACAGGGTCCCTCCTCCCTCTCAGCCACTGGTCTAGAGAGGCCCTGAGATGGTCTCAGCTCCAGTGTCAGCCCAGAGATGCACAGAACTTGCTGGGTCCCTCTTGGCACTCTTGGCATTAAACTGCACTGTCTCCACTTATAGCTAAGAAAACAGAAGCGTGGGGAAGGACCTTGGCCCCTGAGAAGGGAATCAAGACTTCAGCCAAATGGTTGTCTTGGGGTCCCAGTGCCCTCATTTTATCAGCCCCTGCTGTTGTTCGGTATCTTTCATTTTCCTCATTTGGGTTCAGGGGAATTGGGAATGGTTCAAGAGGCTCCTACGACAGTTGCGGAGAACACAGCCAGGTGCATGCTGGCACTGTGAACTGAGACAGGAGGATGGAGAGTTCAAGGTTAGTCTGAAGTAAAGGGGAGGGGCACCTCTTCCTATTTCTCTTCCTCTTTATTCTTTGCTCTGACTTCGGCTCCTTTGATGCTACGCTGGGGTCACCTTTTGTACTTCCCCTTATCTCTTACCCTGGAGCGTTGGCCCCGAGTGTCAGGTGCATCTAGACCCTGGAGCAGGTGGAGCATTGGGCTCTAAGCTCAGGGATGCCTGTCCCCACCCCCTTCTCTTTGAAGCTCAGAGGGCATAAGTTAGATAACCATGACACCTGTTTTAAATTAGCCTTCAGAAGCCTCCGACAGCTGAGAAATTATTTAACAGGGAAAGAATTGAGTACATGAATAAATATTAATATTAAATCACAGCGTCTCTCGATTTGAGGGGAAAGGGGCGGGGGGGGGGAGAGACTCAGCAAGAAACAGAGGCAGTCTCGGAGGGGAGATGCCGCTGAGCATAGAATGAGGATAGCCCATCGGTCACCCGGTTCTGTCAAAGCCGCACCGGGGACTCCATCTGTCAAGGAGGCCGGCAGGTGGCAGAGGTGACTTCTGAGAGTCTAGTGAGGGCTCAACAGGTGTCTAGTCTGGCTCTAGCCTCAGCCTCAGGCAGTGGTGGAGGGATAGTGTGTGGGGGGGGGGCCGGGGCAGGGAGTGGATTCCCATCCCAGAGCCAGCGAGTAGTGGCTGCCCTCTGTGGCTCTTCCCCACATAACAGCACTGATGTGTATGTTCAATGTGAAGACAGACGAGAGCCAGGCTGAGACCTAATTATCCGCCTACAGGTACATGGACTAACTGAGCCTTCCAAGGGAGACAACAGAAATCTTTCTGCTCGAACCTGGGGAGGCATTGCGTCCCTGATCGATCTGGGCCTCTGATGCCGTTTCCGTTTCCGGGGAAAGTGAGAAAGGCTTCTCCTGGAGTGGGAGGATCCAGGACAGGCAAAGCACCTAAGGGCTGGGAGCATCTGGAAGCTGGTCCCACCTTTCATGCCCACATCACAAGTCAATATTAAGTCACCATTACTTACTATGAACAAAATAGTAAAGACGGGTTATGCATTCTACTTTAACAGGCAGACAGAGGGATCCTTGGGGCTTCTGGAAACCACCCAGCACCCTTAGGACTCAAGGTCCTTATGTCTGACCACCTTAACCTTTGTACCATTCAGGCGTTTTTGTCCCCATGACCGAATACTCCACACAGGTGGTGTGGAGGAGGGAGGACCTATTTTGCAAATGGCTTCAGGAGTCTCAGTCCACGGCTACTTGGTTCTTCTGTTCTCTGGGCCCCTGGTGAGGCTGAGCCTCATAGTGGCAGCAGTGTGTTGGCAGGAAGCTGCCCGCATCATGATGGATGGAGAGCAGAAAGGAAGAAGAACATCAGGAACTGGGTCCAGCCCTCAAAGTTACCCCCATCACGCCCCTCCCCGCCGACACACCTTCTCCAGCAAGATTTCACCTCCCCAAGCCTCCAGAGCCCCCCAAGACAGTCCCACCAGCTGAGGACAGACAATTTAGCCTGTGAGCCTGTGGAGGGCATTGCATGTTCAAGCCATAGGGCCTGGGACCCTCTTCCCCTAGTATTGGAGTACCTGGCTCCTTCATCCCCTTAGGGCCTCCATTCCTTGTGCCCACCCCAGTGATACCCTTCCTGGCCTTTTGATCTAGACAGCCCCCTTCCCCCTTCTCTTACTGCCTCTAGCTCTGTTTATTTTCTTCCTGGAACTTGCCATTTCCTGACTCTACAGCATGTACAGTACACACCTAGGGTGTAGTGGTTCTCAACCTTCCTGACCTTTTAGTACAGTTCCTCGTGTTGGGGTGACACCCAAACCATAAAACTATATTCATTGCTGCTTTGTAACTGATTTGGCTACTTTTCTGAATCATACTGTAAATATTTTTGGAGATGGAGATTTACCAAAGGGGTCTCGATGTATAGGTTGAGAACTGCGGAATAAGGGCAGATCTATGGACTCAGTGTGCACTACAGAGGCTTCCTAGGTTGTAGTCCACTTCGCTATAAGCCCATGAGGGTAGACACTTGGTCTCATTCACTCTGAGTCCCTAGCATCTACCTCAGTGAATGAATGAATGAATGAATGAGGTATGTCTGGCACTAGATACAAAAGGTTTTGCTCCTGACATTTCGTCTTGTGCAGTTCTCCCACTCTGTACAGGAGGTATCTTTAGGGATACTGAGGCTGCGACATGACCTGGAGGGAACTGTAGTCAATGCAGCAATGGCTGACAATGAGAGAACATGAGGAACAGTCTAAGTTGTGGAGCTAGGGAGAGACTCAGTCAGAAAAGTGGCTTTTGTGCAAGCATGAGGACCTGAGTTCAGTCCCAAGAACCCACCTACAAAAGCTAGGCCAGTGTAGCTGGTGCTGGGGACGTAGAGACTGGCAGCTCCTGGAGGTCACTGGTCAGCCAGCCTAGCCTAGTTTTAAGAGTTCTAAACTAGTGAGAGACCACAGAGATAGATAGATAGATAGATAGATAGATAGATAGATAGATAGAAAGAAAGAACATATACTACACTACATTCTCATGTGCATATGTGCACCCACACATACACATCCATATACATAAAAAAAGAAAGAAAACTCTAAGATAAAAAGAAAGAAAAGGGTCTGGAAGGTACCACTGGGAAGGGTGAGGCTGTTAGGAGAGTGACTCAGTTTCCCCTCCCACTCCAGGTTCAGCGTTCTTGTCACTGTCTGCTTCTGAGCATTCTAAGTTCTTTGTTGGAATGTGGGGAACCATACCAGTCAGGACTGGAAACTGAGAGATCAACTTCCCTCTGGCCTTCCCTCCGCTCCCTGTTCCTCCTGAACCAGCTTAGGTACCCCATGGGTACTGGTGCGTTCTGCCGTCATGAGACGCCTGCCTCATGTTCCCATCCTCTAGGCAGCCTCATCGCTCCGCTCTGCCACACACAACGAGACCAGACTGTCACCCAGCTCTGTTTCTTGTTTGATCAAGGTTGTGTGATGCGGATGAAACAGAGCGTGCTTAATTGGAGTTCAGTGTACAGTGGTGGCCAAGTTGCTGTTTCGGATCAGGGTTCTCTGGCCAAGCAGCTGTACCCTGTAAGGGATGGTAGCACATTTAAGTGTTGGGCACATTGAGGGAGATGGTGTGTGAGTCTCTAGAGAGCAGAACCCAGCAGCATCCTGTTCTTAAGTCCCAGACCCTTGCTGCTATGGACACTGGTTCTGCCCAGAACACCCTGGAAAGAGGCAGAATGCCAGCTCCTTCTCTCTGTACCAACTGTTGAGAGATGGCAGGTGCTGGTGGTCTGGAGGAGACCTTCTCTAGGGATGGTCATATCACTCCCATTTCTGCAGAATGTGGAGGATCTGCTGGTACCTTTGGCTCCATGAGGCTGTGTCCCTGGATCCAGGCATTCATGGGGCTTTTATTAAGCTCACACTCCCATCTTAGTGGAACTTCTCTCATCCAAGCCCACACTACATGAATATGGGGCCCTGCTTGCTCTGTCTCATGAGTTCTGCTAGAATCGAAGGAAGTGGATTCAGATAGTTTAGAAATAAAACATGCCCAACATCAAGCAGCTAAACATTCCAAAGCTGGACTCAGACGTGGTCTCTGGGTGTCTGTTCTATGCCAGGAACCCATTCTTGTGATGTCTGAGTCTTATGTTTATTGAAGCAAAACCTGGAATACCTGGCACATAAAACTTCTTGGCCAGCAAGTGGGAGGTTCCCAATTTCTGGATTGTGTCTTTTTAAGGTCATCTCCTCCTGCTATTCCTGTGTCCTGTGTGCCTTACACAGGCTGCCCTGGGACCTGGGACTTCTCTTCTGTGACTCCTGAGTCTCAAATGAACATCTACTTATACTTTCTTAGTCATCACTGATGGGTGGGTGGATGGGTCAGAGGAGAGATAGGGTGGATGGGAAGAGGGAGGATGGGAGGATGGATGATGGACAGATGGATTGATGGGAGGACAGGTGAGATGGATGGAATGGATGTGAGCATGGACAGATGGGTGGTTAAATGGATGGGAGGATATATGGATGGGTGATGGATAGATGAGAGGATTGATGGATGAGAAGATGAATGGATGGACAGGTGGATGATAGATGGGTAGGTGAGTGAGTGGATGAATGGATGGATGGAAGGATGGGGGAGTGGATGGATGGGTGGATGGATGAGAAGATGGATTTCTAATGTAATGATGAATGAATAGATGATGGACAGATGGATAAGAGGATAGATGGAGGCATAGATAAATGGATGGATGGATGAACAGATAGATGGGAGGATTGATAGATAGATGATAGTTAGATAGACAGATAGATGACAGCATGAATAGATGGATGATCAATGATGTATGAATAGATGAGAGGATTGATATATAAGTGATGAATGGATGAATTACAGATGAATGGGTGGTGGTTGGATAGAGATATAGATAAAGGATGGATGGATGAATAGATGGATGAGTGGATAGGAGCATGAATGGTTAGGTGGATGAATGGATGGGTAGATGGGTGTTGGGATAAGTAGATGCGTAGATAGAAGTATGAATGGATTGATAGCTGGGTCAATGATTGATGGTTAGATGAATGGGGAAAGGGTGAATGAATGGTGGATGGATGGTGAATGGATGTCACACACAACTCATTCTTGAGCTCTGTTATCTCATGAATGGGGCATTAAGTGAAAACTAAGCTGCCTGGCTCTGTTACACTCCTGTGTCAGGAAATCAGTTCTATAATGAAATGAAATATTGAGACTTCAGCTCATGGACTTTGAGGCACCATTTTGCTCTCAGATCTGGCAGCTGTCCCCTTCCCACTCACTGTGTTGTAGCCTAGAGAGGTGGCCCTTAGCCGTGAACTAGCAAAGTTTTATGTAGATGGTGTCTCAAGAAGTAATATATACATGAAAGATATGTATAGTCAAAAATGTTCTAGGAACACTGAGGAGCACCCACCAGTACTGCTGGGAGTGAGGTCAGAGGTAAGCCGGAAAAGCTGACAGTGCTATGAAAGTCACAGTTGTCATTGTGACTACTATCCCTAAACGCAGGAGCTTAAAACACACTCGTGTATTCTTAGAGCAGGTGCTATTGGCAAATGGGAGGTGGGTGGCTGAAGCTGGGCTCCACTGAGCTGTCTTGAACTGTGGGTTCAGTTGCCTGAGCTCAAGACTGCAGGTGGAGCCCCATGTCCATTCCGGGTTTGCATATAGATGATGTTTCTCTCAGAAGAGGCCAGGAGGAGGCCACATCACTATGCGTATTTGAAACATTTGCTTGTCCCTGTCTTCCCATTGACTAAGGCAAGTGAGTGACATGACCAAGCCCCCCACCTTGATGAGATGGGGAAAGGGAAGAAGGAGTGAGATGTGATTTGTTGACCAAGGGTCCAAGCAGTCACATGGTGGCTCAGGGTTAGTATTAATGACAAACTTTTTCTCACCCAGATGTGTTACCTTGGCTGGACAGCTTTCCCTGTGTTGTATCTCAGTTTCCCATTTCAGAATCAGACATCACTGACCGTGGTCTGTGCAATTGCGTGATACCCATGAGGCTCAGGCCGTGCATCCAGGGAGCGCCTGCCTCAGCCAGGATTTCAAAGATGACAGATGATGAGGGATCCTTCAATCTCACTCTTGCCATCCTTTCTGTCCCCACTTGCCCTCCCTTCCCCCATGCTGGGCCATCCCTTCCCCTGCTGCCCCCTCCCCAGGGTCTCCACTCTCTTCAAATATTGGGAAGTGTCCCCAAGGTCCCTGATCTTGGTCACGGCTAAGCCTAGCCTTTGAGATTTGCTTGCTTTAATCTTTCCACGTAAATTAATCCCGCTGAACCTTTAATCATTCTCCACAAATGATTAAACATGCCGGGGCTCCCATCGTCCATAGGCTGCTGACAGGCTGTCCTGCTGACAGAGCTCTTGTCTTACAAAGAGGGCATAGGAGTCTGCCAAGAGATCAGAAGTTCTGAGCCTCGGGATCCCACACCCAAACATCTGTTCACGCTTCTGGGGACCAGGGATCCCCACACCCATGTGTTTCTTGAGGTAGAAATGGGCCATAGAAGTACACCCTCCCCCCAGCCAGCTCCTCTTGTGATCACGGATCCCTGTGTGAAATGTGTGCCAAGTTTCTTTCCTCGACATATGGGAACCATTTATAGCAGTGGCTCTCAACCTTCCTAATACTGTGTCCCTTTAATACAGTTCCTCATTTTCCCCTTATTTTCGTTGCTACTTCATAACTATAATTTTACTACTATCATGAATCATGATATAAATATCTGATAGGGGATACCTATGAAAGGGGTCATGACCCACAGGTTGAGAACCACTGCTTTATAGCCTTCTTGAGAGGTTCAGCAAGGCAGTGGTACATCATTGTACACAGACTATGGGTTCGAATCCCAGGCAGGACACTTTGGGCATGACTAAGTGACCCTATATGGTCCTGAAAAGTAGGGTGCTATTTCTAAGACTCTTTGACTCAGAATTGGCCTAAGGAAGGTGCCATGATGAGGGGGAGAGCACAAAGGAGGAGGGTAAATATGTCTCAGGTAAATATGTCCCAGTAGTGAGTGACTAAGTGATTGGGAAATGGATTGTAGACTTTCTATTTCTCCATCTCTTTCTCTTCTTCCTTCCCTCCTTCCTTTTTTTTTATTTCCCTCCTTCTCTTTCTCTCCCTGCTTCCTATCTGCCCCTCTGTGGCCAGTATCCCTCCAGTGCCTCTGGAAGCTGTCGAATCCTGTCCAGGTTTCTCTCTTGAATGTCTACAGTAGCATCATCTTTTCTCCTTTTCTGTCTTCTGAGAATCATCCCTGTGCAGCTGCTGATGGCGAGATCTTTACAGGATGTCCCATAGTCATTCCCCCCATTTTTTCGTGGACTTTCCTATTTATATAACAAAGCCCCAAGTCCACAGAAAGCCCTGGTGTCCCCCACTTTACAGACGGGAAAGCTAGAGCGAGCCAAGAAATTCAAGCTGTAGAGCCCCCAGAGGAACAGTCCCATTCACCTCTGCAGCTCTCTGCTGCCTCCAGCCACGTCAAGCTTCCCAGGCTCTCTGGGCTCACAGGCTCCAGCCAGTCTCAAAGCCTCAGTCATGTTTTCCTGCCTTCTGACACTTCTCTGTCTCCTCATCACCCAGTCACCTCTGGGTGACATGTATGGGTCCTTCAGGCCAATGTTCCCCCATTTGCTGTGGGGGCTTCTCAGAGTTGTGGGGTTCATTGTCTTCCTTCTGTGATCCTTCCCATGACCATTGCCCTCACATCTGCTTGAGCAACACTACACAGTGAGCTCTGAGGCTACTCAACTGTCACAGCCCAGCAGTGCACAGGGCAGACACTGCATTCCCGCAGCTCATAGCTCTGGAGGGGGAAAGTTCAAGGTCAGGTACCTGCAACTCAGCTCCTGATGAGGGCTCTCCCTCAATAGCAGAAGATTGCTTTTACTATGCCCTCACACACACACACACACACACACACACACACACACACAGAGAGAGAGAGAGAGAGAGAGAGAGAGAGAGAGAGAGAGAGAGAGAGA
>OU015754.1:73617183-73631048 GCA_907169655.1 Acomys percivali | reverse complement strand
AGAGAGAGAGAGAGAGAGAGAGAGAGAGAGAGAGAGAGAGAGAGAGATGGAAGCCGTGGTCTTTCTCTTATGGGGACACTAATCTCTTCATGGAGACCCACTGTATGACTTCACTTCCTCAAGGCCTCACCTACAAATTCCCTCATGCCAGGGACGGGGCTTTGATGCATAAAGTCTGCAGTGACGCATTCAGTTGATAGCAGGCAGAACATTCGGGATTACTGGTTCCAAGCTCAATTCTTGGCACTAAGAAAACAGGGGGAGGCAGGGCACATTTGCTGACTGAACAAATGATCAAATAAAAGAGAACGTCTGAGGGTGGGGGGAATGCTGGAGAAATGGCTCAGTGGCTGAGAGAAATGGAGGGATGGCTCACTGTTCTCGCACAAGACCTAAGTTTGATTCCCAACTTCCACACTGAGCAGGCCACACCACTTTTAATTCCAGTTCCATGGGATCTGGTGCCTTCTTCTGGCTTGCTCTAACACCTGCACACATGTGTAGACGCATGCACATATGTACTTAAATAAAAAAAAGATTTTTTAAGTAATGGAAAAATGGAAAAAAAATCCTAGTCCTCCTTGAAAAGCAGCTGAGATCGACACAGAGCCCTGCCTCCCCCAGATGTCCCAAGCAGTCTGTGAACAAAGGAGGTGGTAAATCACCACTCAACAAAGACACCGGCTCTGATTGGCAGCCACCTCCCCATTTACAGGGTTGTGAGTTGTTTGAGGAGTCTTACTTTTTTTCTTCTAAACATAGAAGCACATTTGAAAAAAAAAAAATAGAAGAGAAGAAGTCACATCAACTCACTCTGATCTCCCAGCCATAAAAGACACCTCTGGGATGAGAGCCCACCTGTGAAATACAGCCCAGCGATTAGATCTCGAGCCGTGAGATATAACCATGAATTTCCATCTCCACCTTGGAAATACAGTTTACTGTTGGATCATGGGTGAAGTATGGCTTTCGGGTTGGTGCAAGCCGGTAAAATACGGCCTCGGATCAGATCGTTGTAGAGAGGGCACGGATGCTCGCTGGGACCTGGGGGACTTCACCACAGTCTGGCAAAGGAGATAGAAAATCCAAACAGCAGAGAAAGCAAAAGGGAAATGGGTAACATTTAGCGACTTCTCGGAAGTTGTCAGCATGAGAGGAGGGGACTGGCAAGACAATGCATGTGCTGTCCTCAGCTGGGTGACATGGGGAGGCAACAGAGATGTCCCAACTCCCTGTGTCCCATCCAGCTAATGAGTGCTCAGACTGTGCACGTTCCTCTGCTTCCTGGAGGAAGTCCCCACAAGAACCATGTAGGGTGCTATTGGGCTCAGCCTAGTCTTTAATACGGGAGTGTAGCCTCAGGGCCACATAGGGGGCTACCCTCAGAGCTGGGCCAACAAACCAAAGAGGCTTCTGGTCTTGGTTCTCACTGTCTCGTCTCCTCTCTCCTTCTCCCTCTCCCTCCCCCCCTCCCCTCTCTGGAGGAAAAAAAACCACACACACACAACTAAATATAGATACTAACACTTGGCTCATAGCTATAGCTTAGCACGCTCAGGCTCCAGTTTAACACCTAAATCCCGTGAGCTTGGTGGTACAGTGGGCACCATGCCAGTCAGCCTCAGCCCTGTCCAGAACAGGTCCCTGCCTCAGAGCTACCCACAGCTGCCCACTGACCATGGTCCAGTAATTGCGTCAGGGCCCACTCAAGCCGCTGTGTGGATCTGCAGGCTAAGCTCTGTTCCGTAGCACCTCGGGGCGGGGGGGGTGGGCACCCTTGCTCCCTCTGCTCCTTCTCCATGGCTGTTATCCCAGGAGACCCCGAGAAACCCCTGCAAGCAGCTCTTCCTCTGCTCACAGCTTGTTTCTAGAGAGCTCTGCCCACAGCAAACACCTGCTGGCCTGTGTCCTCCCACTTCCTTATCCTAGTGCACAATTGTAAAATGTGCATTAGTTGCCGGGCGTGGTGGCGCATGCCTTTAATCCCAGCACTTGGGAGGCAGAGGCAGGCGGATCGCTGTGAGTTCGAGGCCAGCCTGGGCTACCAAGTGAGTCCAGCACAGTCAAGGCTACACAGAGAAACCCTGTCTCGAAAAAAAAAAATGTGCATTAGTGCACCTGTCCCAGACCTTTTGGAGACAGGTAAGCTACATGTGTATACATATATGTGTATACAGAGAGAGGTTTTGTTGTTGTTGCTGTTTGGTTTTTGTTTGTTTGTTTGGTGTGTGTGTGTGTGTGTGTGTGTACTCAGCACCATTCTGGGCACACCATGCATTCCTGAATATTCCTGAAAGCCCTGGCACACTATTGAGCCCAGGCCACCATGTCTTCCTCCTCTCATTGCAGCAGGGCCCACCAGCCTCATTTCTGCAGTTGCTATGATGTGGTTTGCAGCTGGCCATCGAGGCTGGAGCTGGCACTCCCCAGACCTTAGCTCTCACCCCATCTTCTCCCCTGGTGTGGGTGCTTGGAGAGACCCTGGGAGGGAGGGAGGCACGGGCTTATCTCTCCAGAGCCAGGCAGCCGGCTGGCCTTATCTCGGATTTGAGCTTGTAAAACATGGCTGCTATCATGCCATCTCCCAGAAGGAGCCAGGGTGCTCCCTGAGGAGCCTGTGCTTTTGATCATGACTTGTGATTGGGGAGAGAGTGGAGGACCCCGGGTGGACTACAGAAAGTCCACTGAGGAAGCTGGGGACACAGGGGCCAGGTCTGACATCATATTAGAATGGGCAGTGTTAGAGTGTATGGCTTTCCTACCTCCTCCTACTCCCTGCAGAGGGAGTGCAGCTGGAGATAGAGCCTCTAGGAACTCAACAGTAGAACATTCTGGAAGAAAAATGAAGGCAGTACCTATACCATCAGCCTGCTACATTCACCCATTCCTTGGTAAGCACTTACTCTGTTCCAGGCCCTCTTTAAGAGGACAGCACACTGGTCTTGGAGAAAGAAGGTTCCAGAACCTCACTCCTCCCTGCTATTCTTTTGAGCTTTTGACCCCATCCCCACCCCCAATCCCCACCCCCCAGCAAGTCTCCTGTCCTCTCTGAACTGCATGTGTCTAGTTGGAAGAGTGGTAGCCACGGCATGAGGTTACCATAAGAAACTCTGGAAGTAGGAAAAATGAAAACTGCCTTATAAACTGTGGGGTGCTGTGCCCACGGGAATAGCAGAATCAGAGGAGGAACTGTGAGTAGATTGCAAGTTCAGCTGCGGACTGTGGGGAAGGTGGGATGAAGCAGACAGAGTGCATCCTGGGAAGAGGGGCCAACATCTGCAGGACTGGAGGGTAGAGTCCCCGTGTGGACCTTGCCAGGGGCAGGAAAGCAGACAGCCCAAACTGATCTGATCTGAGGCTGCCTTGCTGGCAGGGGGAGGCTAGACCCATCTGGCCCTGTTTTTCTTCTGTCACTCTGGGCCCTTTTGTGCTGAGCCCCTGACTGTCAATGCGTCCCTGTGATTCCCTTTGAACTAGGCATCTGTCTGAGGCTCCCTTTGGCCGCCCCCCTCACCCCGTGAGTGTAGGCTCAGATCTGTTGGCAACCCTGGCATCTGTTCCAGGGACAGGAGGTGATTCCTGCTCCGGAAGCTGAGTGGGGAAGGCAGGGCAAGGACAAGTCCTCCTGAACGGTGTGGCCTTGTACCTTTCTGACACAAGCAGGTGGCGCTGGCCTGTCCTGAGAGCCTAGCAAGCAGCTTACTCCTGCTTCCGTAGGCCTGGCAGTGGCTCCTATCCTCCGCAGCATTCTGTTCCCTGCCTGATTTCTGATGGCAGGAAGGATTGGTCATACCCAGCTCCTGCTTAGGACCAGCAAGCCTAGATGGGACCACCTCTACCATTTGCTGGCTCAGCTGGGCCTCCGGTGATCCATCCCTGGCCTCTGTGTAATGGAGATAAGGCCAGGTTGAGCTACCACAGGACACAACTGGCCTTGACTGGTCCAATCCTTCCTGCCTGTGGACAGGGGTGTGGCTCTGAGCCTAAAGTCAGTCTGTGTCTGGTTCTACCAAGACCATCAGTTTATCTTCCCCTGAGCCTCAGTTTCCTCATGAAGAAGAAGGGAAGAAGACCCAGGCCAGAGCTGATGGGCATCTTTGAGGAGCTCATGTGTACATAAGGCCCTGAGAACCATGCCTGGCATACTGCTGACACAACATGGGTGCTGCCATCATCACCGTCCCCTCCTAGTGCATTTGGAAGCCTGGTCTATGGCTGCTGTGAAATCACAGACAGGGTACCTGCCTCATCAGGGTCTCACCACTGGGCTCCTAGCCCCTGTGAAGCTCAGGCCTGCTGGGAATACACTGCAGTGGGGATGGATAGGGATGCGGAAGAGGAGGCATGACCAGAGAGCCCTCCAGCTACCCACTCTGCGCCCTGACTTCAATTTTGGTTTATGTCTGGGTAATCTCTCTCTCTCTCTGTGGTGAGAATTGGATAGGAAATGGCGCGTGAGCCTTTCTGGAAAAATGCAGCGTGCAGCACACTGGCTCCATTTGTTCATTGGCACTCTCACTTGAGCATCTGGGAGTGGGAAGTGTGGCTTTGGGTGCCAGGGTGGAAAAAGGCTCGTCTTCATAGAATGTTCACCCTACAGCAACAACAGGCAAGGTGTCCCAGAGAGAATAGAGGCCTCCACCTTGTATTCTTGGACAATCTGAAGGAAGACAGGGTAGTGAGGAAAGTGGTGAGGGCTGAGCCCAGGGAAGGCAGGAAGGGAGCATTTGTCGTGAGAGCTAAGCAGAGAGGTGGGAACACATACAGATGGCTGGAGCTTGCTGGGGCAGGAGGTCGGCTGGAGTGAAGTTTTTAAAAGCCAGACAAGCTGTTGGGCCAAGGAGCCCTTTTCTGTTTTTCCTCTATATTCTGAAACCTTCTGGGCCCCATTCTCAGCCTGTGCCTTATTGGATGTGTGCATCCTCTGGGCCCTTGATGCCTGAGTCTTTCTGGTGTGGTTATCATCTTCCGTCTTCAAACCCTCACTCACCTGGCCTCTCTTACTCTTGACTTTATCTAGGCTGATGTGCAATGCAGGGAGTGGTGCGTAGTGGGCGTGCTGTCAGTTCTCTAATTCCACAGACAGCATTTAGTGTGACACCCCAAGAAGCTGAAACCAAGATAGAGTGAAAGACACCTGGGTGGTGGGACCTGGTGTCTGGATCTCTAGTCCTGGGGTGGTGGACCGAGTTCAGGGGTCCGCAAAGTCCAGAAAGAAGCTAGGTCCAGGCCTAGTGTAGGAAGGAGGGAGACCAAGGTTCTCTGGGAAAGGTGGCAGGCAGCATGCTGATGCGTTAGCTGCTGTAGGGGAGGAGAGGGAAGGTCACCCCTGCCAGAGCGAGCAGCAGGTGCTGAGCCCTCAGGCAAGAGCCGGAGCTCAGAACCTCGGAGCCAAGGGCACCTTGGTTGAGGCCCAAGCGTTTGGCAGAGACATTTAGGGAGGAGAGAGGGTGAAGTCTGGGTGAGGTGGATGGGTCTTTTTCTTGAGGCTAACACATGGGTGTGGGGTAAGGTGTGGGTGTCTAGACTGAGTCAGAGCAGAGCAAGGCTGGAGGGTGGGGGCACTCAGAGAGGAAGCTGTCCCTAAACAGCAGGAAAGATGCCAGTGGGCTGACCAATGTGAAGATTGGAGAGAGCACGGTGTCACTAGGTCCTTGGAATTGTGTTCAGCGCCGACTCCCAGAACTCCACCTAACCTCATGGCTGGTAGGAAAGGCTGAGCTCAGGCTCCCCTAGTTCCTGATGGGTGGTTCTGTCAGATCTTTGGGTACAATGCATAAACCAGAGGTTAGTGGTCAGCCAGGGAGCTCAAGGTCTGTCCTCAAAGCCACAGCTCAACAGAGGGGACCCTGGGTTTCTGGGGTGTGTCCTCCAGGTTTCTGGGGGCATGTACAGGGAGTTCTCCATAGCTAGATTCATGTATCCACCCTGTGACCTCAGATAAACCCATGACAGCCACAACGGGGAGCGGGGGGGGGGGTTGTCCATTTGACAGGGGTAGAGAGACTGGAGCTCTGAAGGTCTCATAGTGTGACAGCAGGGACGCTTTCTCACACCTCCTCAGCCCAGGCCAGTGCCTCCACCTCGAGATGTCCCTAGGAAATTGGGCATCCTCTCTGCAGAGCTGAGCTAGTGGTGCCCTGCAGCTGCCCGTCTGCAGGAGGGAAGGTAGAAGGACGAACTGGCTTCCGTGATTTCCCTGGCTTCCCGGTATCCGGTATATATTTTTTTCTAATCGGCCCAGCTGCTGATAGTTATCTGGCTTCGCCAGAGAGCGAAAGAGACTTTGTGTCAAATGCTGAAAAATGACTTTTCAGGCAGGCCCTCTGTCTCTTGAAAGGCGGTGACGTGCTCGGAGCATACAAATCGCTCAACAGTCAGGCATCTCCAGGCGAGGAACGAAATGTGTTTAGATTGCTAAAACCACTCTCGTCCCTTTCCAAGGTCATGGGCAGGCAACCCAACTGTGTCGAACCTGCAGGACACAGAGCCTTGAGCTGGTCAGAGAGATGTTAGGGAGCTGGGTAGACTCTGGTCCCAGGCACGGGACAGGTCCCTTCAAGGTAGATGTGTATGCCCATGAGGAAGGCAGATCTCAGGTCCAATTTTTCACCAGCCCACGGCAAGATGTGTGATCATAGATATATTCCTGGAAATGTCTAGACTTGGGGCACTCCCTATGTTAGCATTTCTCATTAAAATTTTTTTTATTGATTCTTTGTGAATTTCACACCATGTACCCAATCCCACTCATCCCTTCATATCTGCCCTCCATAACCCCCTTCCCCCAAAAAAAAAATCTCATCGTGGAAGCTATAGTATATTCCAGTGTATCCCACAATATTCCCTTTTGACCACACATCTTCACTTGCAAATGATCAGTGCAATGAATTATTGGTCTGGTTTGAGGCCTCTGGCTTTGGCTATACTATCAATATTGTTTTCTCACTGGCATTCCTCTCAGATACCCTGTTGTTGCCCTGTTTCTGGAGATCCTGCAGCTTTGGATGTCTAGGACCAGTCCTTCCACACACTCTAACAGCTCAGAGCTCTGGATCTGGGCCTGGGAGGTAGCTGAGTTGGTCAGCCTGCCAGCTCTCCTGTACCCACACCACCAGGGTGAGCTCTCCATCACTGTCCTGGCTAGCTTGCCCAGTGCCAGAGCCAGGAAGGGGCAGGGCCAGCTCACCTGCACTCCTGCCCTCAGGGCTGGCTCACCTGCACTCACACCACCAAGGCCAGCTCTACTGTGCTGCCCAGGCGAGGTGCAGGGCCTGCTCTCCTAGGTGCTGCAGCCAGCAAGGGTTAGAACCAGCTCTCTGGAGCGCCACGGCCAGTGAGGGGCAGAGCGGCTCTCCACAGTCCTTGAACATCAACATGGTTCCAGGTAGAAGCCCAGACCATGAACACCCACATGGCCTTTGGTAGTAATATCATCCATAAACATTGACACAGCCCCCTGCTGTTACATGGCCACAGACCCAAACATGGCCCTCCGTGACAGTATGGACTGGGTCTTCACCATGGCCTCAGGTGGTAGGAGAGGCCACTCACATCAGACTGTTTCCATCCTCGAGGCTCCAGTTCTGCCTCTTCATAGTGCTCAAACCATTCTGCTCCACTTCCTTCACCATCTCTCCACCACATACTTGCACATCCTGGTGGCTCCCACCGTGGGTGGGCCATGCAGTGGGTGAACAGGCCCCTGGGTGTCTTTAGCCTGCCTGTGCCATGTGACAGCAGGTGGGGCCTCTGCATCTCTCCAATTTTGTTTCCAGCTAAGCCACTCATAGACCACATGTTCTGATAACCAGTTTTCTCAGTGCCCACCAGGTAGCAGGATCATCTCCAGCACCCAGACAGGCTGAGAGAGGAAGGGTGGACTGAGGGGCATACAGTGCCCAAATCAGACGCTGGAGGCTTTAGTGGCTTCAAATCCCAGCTTTGATGCTCAGCGGCTGTGTGACCTTGGGTAGGTGTCTTAGCCATTCAGCCTCGATTTCCTCCTTGTCACCTGAGGACATAATCAAGAGGTGTGTGGGAAACAAGGGTTCAGTACAGTGTCTGACATGGGGAATGTTCCCGAATTGACTTTGTCTTAGCTGGGCTACATGACCTGTCTCCTAACCTTACCATGCCTCTGTTTTTCCACTTATAAAGAGGGATGGGGCCAAGAAACTAAAGCCCTTCAGTCCTTTGACACATAGTAGGGAGTTTATCCCTTGTGGAATTTTCTAGATCTTTGCAAAAAAGATATTTAATCGTTTGGCCTTCAGGTGTCTCTGAGGTTGTAGGGTTCTGTGGAAACTAACAAGAAAGATTCGTGGAAGCGAAATCCAGGTGAAAGGCCCAGCTGCCTGCTCTTCCTGGGCATGAGCACTTCCTACTCGAGGGGTTACCATGGGCCAGAAAGTGTTAACCTAGATCTCCAGGGCCACAGCCCAGCCTCCTGCTCTGCCAGGGAATATTCACCATCCTTTGTGTGAATCCTTAACTACAGACCAGACCTTAAACCCCCACATGGTCTTCCAGGAAGCTGATGATGCTGCCCAGGGCCTGTCAGCAATGGCCCCCTCCCACTGGGGCAAAGCTAACAGCCCACCCTGGCCAATCACACACTAAGGAGTGAAAGGTTTCAGATGTGGGCTCAAGGGGACACTGAGGCAGATTACAGGAGAGTAAGGAGTTTATTAAAAGTTATTACATCGGTGCTGGAGAGATGGCTCAGAGGTTAAAAGCACTGGCTGCTCTTCCAAAGGTCCTGAGTTCAATTCCCAGCAACCATATGGTGGCTCATAACCATCTATAGTGAAATCTGGGGCCCTCTTCTGGCACGCAGGCACACAAGTAGGCAGATTACTGCATAAGCAATAAATAAATCTTTAAAAAGTCATTACATCATGCATAGACAGACAGACAGACAACGACATGACAGGGGCTCTGAGGATGAGGCTTTCTGAGGATGAGGAGGTCTTCATCCCAAACCTGGAGCCCAGCCCCCTGGTTCCTAGACAGGAAACAGGAAAAGGTGGGGAATAGGATGTGTAGCCACCGATACCCCCTTGAACGTAAACTCACCTCCCAGGTTAGAGATTCTGGCTCCTGAGAGTCAGATGTGTCTCAGTAGAAGCCTATTGGTGTCTGAGAGGGGAAGGAATGCCACAGCTGGATTCTCAATCACCAGTGCTGTGGGGGCACAGAAGGCGGCCTGCTGGGGCTCCCAATGACTTCCCCTTACTTCCTACTTACCTGTTCCCTCTTCCCCTCAGGCCTCGGATTGAGATCCAGTGCCTCCAAGAGTGAAGGAGAGGCATGAGCCAGCCAGGCCTCAAACCAAGCTCTTTAAAAAAACAGCTCATCCTGGGGCCCCTGCTGTCCACAGCTCTAAAGAGATCAATAGGGCCTCCTGTGTGACCTCCTGACCCCATCCCTCTGTTTCCCCTTGTCAGTCACAGTAGCACCTTAGCCTCTATTGCATGGGCCACACTGGGTAATCTCTGCTGGAACCATGTTAGTGACTATTCATTTCCAGTGCAATACGGTGTCAGGTTCTCAGTCCACTGCATTGCCAGATAAGGTCCTACAGCTTTGGGGTGCAGAAATGGGACTTGAGAAGCTGTCCCTGTTCTCCTCAGGACTCCATCCCTAGACAATTATATTGTCTGAAACACATCCAAGGAGGTCTGGGGACCAAGTGACACAAGGAGACTCTAGAAACCAGTGATGGCCCCAAGCTCCTGCCCCTCTCCTGCATGTTGGTTCTCAGCATCCCATGCTGGTTACAGAACCCCATGATAGTGTCAGTTGCAGGGTGGTGAGGAGGCTTGCTTGGGATCTGGATTCAAGTCCCACCTCCTTCTCCTTCTAGCTGTACAACCATCATATCCCTTCCCTTGGTCTTAGTGTCTTCGTTTATAAAGCATAGAACAAGCCAGGTGACCTTGGGGACAAAGAAGCTTCACAGAAACCACAGGATAGGGAGTTAGTGGAAGGACAGCGCTTGGGTGTGCCCGGCTGCTTCTCCTTCCACGTTGCCTTCCAAAGGTGGCTTGAAGCAGGGTGCCCACCCTCCCAGCTCTGAAGCTGGAGGTCAAAAGTCAAGGTGGGGTCCTGTGAGTAAAGAGCCTCGCTTGCCTCCTAGTTTTGGTATCCATGGCAATGTTTGGTGTCTCCCAGCCTGTGGCTGTCTGGCCTCGGTCACCTCTTTCGGTCTGTGTGTCCACATCCATGTGTCCCTTTCTTCATAAGGTCAGTCTATCTGATTAGGGCCCAACCTCACTCACTGTAGCTTGGTGACATCTACAAAGGCCCTATTTCTAGATGACATTGCCATTTTGAGAGTTTGGGCTTTTTTTTTTTTTCTTTGAGGGGCACAGTTCATCCCACAATGTCATCTTCCTACCCTCCTGCCTGGGATCCTTGTGGCTCTTGACAGGAGCCTGTCTCTGAAGAGTTCCTGCAGGAACTGTCACATTCCTTATCTCTTTCTCCACCCCCCCTACCCCCCCACCCCACCCCCCACCAAGAGTCTCAGCATCCCCTTTCAGGTCCCCTGCCCCATCCAGCTCTTTGTGAGAAGGGTGTGTAAACAGATAAGGCTGTTTACCCAACTCATCCGGCTGCACTAGAGAGAAAAGCGGTTACAGAAGCCAAGATACAGTGTCCCTTCCGCCCTGAGGGAGAGTTGGAAAGCTCTCAGGGGACCAGCAGAGCTGAGCCTTGAAGGGTAAAGCAGAGAGGCTAGGGTTAGAGGGAGGACGCTCGCGAGGGCGGGCGGGAAGAAGCGGTCTGCTGCAGCTGTCTGGGGTTGGGGCTAGCCAGGCACTGACTGAATGGGGCTACCAACGCTCCAGCTCCTACAGGACATGAGGGAGTCAGGCCGAGGTTTAGATGAGCACCGCGGAGCCAGTGAAGGCTGCAGATCTAGGCTCAGAGCACTCATCCGGCAGGAAGTATGTTCCAAGACTTGAGGTCACGGGAAGGCTTTGCCATGAGGGGACTGCAAAAAGAACTGGGAAACCTCCCAAAAGGGTCTTCAACTGAGCTGGGTGACAGACAACAGCCACACCAACCTACGTGCCCTGATCCATAGTGGTGGGCTATCAGACAAGAGCCTGGGAGACCTAGAAGCCAACTCCTCCCCCAGAGACACAGGGAAGGATTGGTGCCCCCCACCTTCTCCCCTTTGCCATAGGAGACAAGAGTCCCAGCGGGTGGAGGCTTAACTCCTTCTTACCAGCATCCTCCCTTCAGTGCATGTCTGAGGTTTTAACTTTGACCTCCAAGACCAAGATTTTCCCATATGCAACCCTGGAAACTCAGTTTAGGTCATAAATGCCCAACCATCTATTTTCGGTCCTGGTAAGCGGGCAATCTCCATCTACAAAGAGCACAGCATTTAGCTCATCACCTGTGCCATCCCTCATTCCCAGAGAGCAGCTTGTTTGGTGCAGGAGAGCCCGGAGCCCCTCTAGTCATTCCTCCCGCCGCCTCCTCCCAGCCTCCCTTTAACTCTGTTTACACGCTGCAAAGTACATAAGATCACTATCATGTACTCGCCTAATGTCAATTTTCCCATGATGAGCAGGAGGCTGTAAACACCCATATTTCCACAAACCTATTACAGCAACATGTACTCAGAGTCAATGAGCTGGGCAGAATTGTACGCCCAACATGCTGAGCCTTGCACGAGATCAGGCCAGGACAAAGCTGGGAGCCTGGACTCTTGGGTTCCTCTTTGTCACTCACTGACTGTCTTCAATACTCAGGAGGTTCTTCTTCCATCCCTCACTCAGTGTCTATTGAAGCTGTCCCTGTGAGGCCGGGGACACCAAAAAAGACCACAGAGGTGACTGCAGCATGTACCTTCCTGGACTGGTAACCATGGGAGAGGTGCCCTGTGCCCAGCCTTCTAGACCTTGGCTAGGCTCCGAACAGAGGGCAGCACCCTTTGAGGTTCTGCAGTGCTGCAGGGAACCTGAAAGGCCGGGATGTGACTGGCAGTTTGGTGGCAGTGGGGTTTGAAAGGCCTGAGTCCTTGGGCAGGTACACAACTTTCTCCAGAGACATCAGATTTTAGACGTTTTTTTTTTTGGGGGGGGAGTTTTCTTATCAGTCTGCCTTTACTGCAGATGGCCAGCTCCTTTCTGCCGAGATTCTTCGTGTAAGGCTATACAATAGGAGGCTCTAGCACCAAGGAGGACTATCTCCTCAGCTCTAGCCTGAGGCAGAGACACAACTGAACCCCAGTGGGAGCCCCATGGAAACAATAGAACAACAACAAAAAAAAATCACAATGTAGTGGTACATTGATGTTGTATGAGTTCACTTTCTGCTGCTGTGACAAAACACCTGAGCTCTACAGCCTAAAAAGACTAAAGGTTTGTTTTTGGCTTATGATTTCACAGATCTGTCTGTGGTGAGAGAGATGTGCTTCCGTGGTGGAAGCACACATTAGAAGAAAACTGCTCACACCACAGAGGTGGGAGGATCCCGGTATCTTTCATGGGATGTTAGTTCCTTCCACCAGGCCTTGCCTTCTAAAGGCTCCGCCATTTTGAACCATGCCGCCCACTGGCAACTACGCCTTCCACACAGGCACCTCTGGGGGGGGGGGGACATTAAGATCTGAACCAGGATACCTGCTCAGAAGGAGAGTGACAGAGGCTTTGGTGGAAGGGGGCAGATGCGAGGAGGGAGAACCCAGCCTCCAGCATTAACAGATCCTGAGCCCGAGGTCAGGAAATGTCCCCTGTAAAGGGCCAGATGCTAGACACCTTAGGATTTGCATGCCAGGAAGCAAAACAAGAGAGCCCACCCAGGCACTAATATAATCGCTGAAAAACTAAGCCTTTGAAGACACAAAAGTCATTCCGGGGTGCTGGTGGGCCCTACTGCAACAGGTGATGCCAAGACTTGATCCTGGGTGCAGTTTGCTGAGCGCTGCCCTGAGCCCATTTCCTTCATCTGTGCTCTTTAATCAACCCATCTCAACACCAGGGAGAACATGTCTGACAGCGCTAAGTGATGGGGAAACCAAGTCACAGAATGCAGACCCTTGTTCTAAGGTCATGCGCTTGTGAAATGCTCCAGCGGGGCCTCCCAGCAGCCACACCAGCAGCCACCAACAACTCTCATTGTCATTGTTGTCACGTTCATTTTTGTTGCCTATAAGCCAAGTGACTCTAACAAGGGCCAGGACACAGGTCCTTCCAGGAGATGGGAGACACAAGCCTGCCTCACCTCACAGGGCATGCATTTCTGTATTTTATGTGGCCTGCGGCTGTCCCCTTCTTGTTACTGGAACTGTGGGCTTGGCATCTCTGACCATGTGTTGAGGGCTGGGAAACAGAGGGGAGGGGAGACCGGGTGGGTGAGCAGCACTGGAGGCCCAGAGCGGTGAGTGAGTGATGAATAGCCCCAAAGAAGGCCAGTTAGTCCCTCCTAGTTCTGAAAAGAGAGGTTGAGGTTAGCTCAACTTCACAAAAGAGGGGGTCCCCCTGCCTGGTACCCAGCCTGGGAGGCTGGTCTCTGGAAATGACCTCCTGCCTCCTGGCTGAGCTGTAGAAAACTAGAAACCCAGTGGCACAGAGATCCTTGTTTCCCGCTGCCGGTATATCCCCTTTTCAGTTTTGCTGAAGGTGGCGTGAGGCTGGAACCATGCTCTGAGGACTTAGCAAACTCCCTGTTGCTGGTCTAGGCTGAAGAAGTTTGGGGATCCACATTGTGTAAAGAGAATAGGTATGCCCCAAGTGATAAGTTTCAAAATCCTGATTTTAAAAAGAAAGAAAAGGAGGGAGGAAGGAAGGAAAAAGAAAGAAAGAAAGAAAGAAAGAAAGAAAGAAAGAAAGAAAGAAAGAAAGAAA
>OU015754.1:73573956-73607346 GCA_907169655.1 Acomys percivali | reverse complement strand
GTGTGTGTGTGTGTGTGTGTGTGTGTGTGTGTGTGTGTGTGTGTGTGTGTGTGTGTTGCGGGGAGGGGGCATTATAAAGAAAATAAATGAAGAAAGCAAAAAGCACTAGGCTTTACAGAATCAAATAGTGTACGCCGGGCCAGCCAACAAGGAAGCTTGAAGAATGTTTTTGTTCATCTGTGGTTACATCTACTTGGAGATGGAATCTCACTATGTAGTCCAGGCTGACCTTGAACTCACAACTCTCCCAGCCCTACCTCCAAAGTGCTGGGATTACAGATGTGTACCACCATGCCCTGCCCATCCAGTTTGTCTTGAGTTAGCCAGTAGCTGCAATACATGAAGGCACAATGGGACATGCACTTGACCTTATGAGAAGAACTAGTTGGCTGTGGGAGACAGGGTGGCTTGGCTGGAAAAGGTATGACCATGCTGTGCACTGGGGTCAAGTTAGATGCTGGTGGGGGGGGCATTTGACCCAGATTTAATAGGCTTTGTCCATGATGAAGATGAGATGTGAGTCAGGGTATATCTAGGGCAAATAGTGTCTTCGCTACCACCTGAAAGCATGGTGAAGGGTGGATGGATCAGGATGGGAAAATGTTTATTGAGGCAGAGGAATGGCAGGTACAGTGATCTATTCACTGATGGAAGCCTGTTGTGTTTCGGAATGTCTAAGTAACTTAGAGTAGCCAAGGCTCAGAATGGAAAAAGCAGAGAGGCTGACAGAGGGCTGAAGATGAGGCAGGCACCTCAGCCTTGGCTTCAACTCCAGAGCACAGGACCCTGTCAGGTCACCAGCTGCTCCCGGCCACACAGGTCATGATGGCCCATGCACTGTGTGTGTGTGTGTGTGTGTGTGTGTGTGTGTGTGTGTGTGTGTCTACATCACTCAGGAAGCTGGAGGTGTCTAAGGATGGTATGTCCAGTGAAATTCAAGCAGGCCTTGTGGGGATGCCGAGTGGGCTACTGTGAGCTCCTAAGAGGGGAACATCAGTCTGGTGTAAACAGAGGCGGGAAGAGTGTGATGCGGAACCTAGCTGTGACTGGACCCCCCTAGCTGAAGCCATGGAAGGAAGCCCCACAGGAGGAAGGAGAACGGGGTGAGGGTGGAGGCTTGGGAGACCTCCTGCGGGGGTTGGGGGGAGTGTTCAGCTAGCAGATGCTGGATGTGAGACTGATTGAGTTGGAGGGGCTGGGAGAGAGGAGCTCATCAGGGACCCAGTTGGCCTTGACAGATTCTGAACTTGATCCTGAATTGGAAGGCAATGGGGCGGGGAAATTGAATGACATTAACCAGAGACCGGGCATCAGTATTTGCATTTTAGAACTATCTGAAGTGAGTGAGATTAACAAATCTGCAGGTTGCAAAGAGAAAAAAAAATCTGCATTGCAGGGTCCTGGGAAGCAGCGTTCCCAAACTGAGGCTGAATGAGGCAGAGGGAGCATGAGAGGCAGTGTTGGTCCATCCACCCCCAACACTGACGGATGGGTGCCTTTCCACTCAGGGGGCTCCCTTTTCTTTTGCAGTCAGAGACAGTGGTCAGGGGCACATTGTGAGTCTACCTGGAAGGGCATATTTCATAGACCCCCATGTACCTGCCTGTAAGGTGTGCTTGCAGTAATTGGTTCCCTGTAATAATATTTATTGCGACAGTAATTACGCAGTGCAGGAGCCCGGGGAGGCTGTCGGTGGCTCTGCAATGTGACATTTGTCTTCATGAGATCGGGGTGACCTCATTTCCTCACGAGTGGTAATGCATGGAGCTCTCTTGGTGCCATGTGGACATAAATCCAGACCCTCAGCCAGGGAAGGGGCATCAGGAGTTGACGTGGCCCCGATTCCCTTGTCCCATGCCCCACCTGCCTTAAATTCAGCAGGTAGAGAGGTCCAAGGACCACCAGCCCACATGTCCCCTTAGTTTGAGTCACAGTATAATCCCCGCTGGTTTCCCAGAGTCTAGGCCTCTGAGCTGTCTGTAGCACTCTGCAGTCACTCACCCAGAATGGGACGGAGAGCATCCCTGCCCACCAGGCTCCCCTCATCTGGTGACAGACACAGCCCCTGTCCTGAGGTGGAGAAGCTCAAGCTGCTTGTCTCCCTTTCCTGGCTCGCTTGGTAGCAAAGACGGATGGTTTGGGTGACCAAAGTCGTCAGTCAGGAACTGGCTTCCGAGGACTGTGTCTCAGGAATGAGCAGAAGTTGGCTGCTTCTCTTTGGGTGTGAGTGCTCCCACAGGCTTGTGTGTTAGATGAGTGTCCCCACAGGCTCATGTGTTGGGTGTTAGTGCTCCGACAGCCTCATGTGTTAGGTGTGAGTACTCGCACAGCCTCATGTGTTGGGTATGGTGTTCCACAGCCTCATGTGTTGGGTGTGAGTGCCCCATAGGCTCATGTGTTGGGTGTGAGTGTTCCCACTGGCTCATGTGTTGGGTATGAGTGATCCCACTGGTTCAAGTGTTGGGTGTGAGTGTTCCCACAGGATCATGTGTTGGGTGTGAATGCTCCCACAGGCCTGTGTGTTGGGTGGGAGTGTTCCCACAGGCTTGTGTGTTAGATATGAGTGTCCCCCACAGGCTTGTGTGTTGGATGTGAGTGCCCCCACAGGCTCATGTGTTAGGTGTGAGTGCTCCTACAGGTGTGGGTGTCTAAACACCTGGTCCCCAGATGGTGGCACCATTTGGGAAGGTTGTGAAAGGGAAGTGAAGTCTCACTGGGGGAAATGAACTTTTGAGGACAGACACTGAAGTTTGATAGCCCAGCCCCACTTCCCAACTCCTACAGTTTGAATGAGAATGTCCCCTATAACTTTCTTTGGTCCCTTTTTTTCTTTGGTGGCCCTGTCTGGAGAGGTTTAGGGGGTGTGGTCTTGCTTAGGAAAGTCTGTCATTTGGGATGGCTTTTGAGAGTTCAGAGGTTGGAGCCAATTCCAGCTTGCTCTCTCTGACTCATGCTTGTGTTTCAAGATGTGGGCTCCCAGCAACCTGCTCCAGCCACCACGCTTGCCACTTGCTGTCATATTTCCCAGCCATGATGGGCTCTTATGCTCTGGAACCTAAGCCCCAATAAGCTCTTCCTTCTAAAAGTCATTTTACCACAGCACAGAAAATGAGTGATGCACTAGCTGCGGACACACTGTAACCGCCTGCCTGGAGCTCCGGCCCCATGCCTGCCCTGCCACGATGGTAGACACTCTCAAACTGTGAGCTAAATCCACCCTTCCAAAAGCTGCTTTGGGCAAATATTTGGTCATAGCGACAAGAAAACAACTGACCACAGGTAGTGGGTTTTTAAATGCGGAGCCAACTGGTTGGAGAGTCTTGGACACAAACACTTTATTTTAAAACACTCAGCAAAGAAATACAGGATATAAAGAACCAAATGGAAATTATAAAGATTTAGTTTTTGTTTTTAGGTGTGTGTATATGTGTGTATGTACATGTATGTGTTTGTGTGTGTATGTGTTGTGTGTGTTGGAGAGTCTTGAAACAAATATTTTATTTTAAAACACCCAGCAAAGAAATACAGGATGTAAAGAACCAAATGGAAATTATAAAGATTTAGTTTTTGTTTTTAGGTATGTGTGTGTACACGTATGTATATGTGTTTGGGTATGTATATGCATATGTGTTTGTGTGTCTATGTGTATGTGTTTGTGTGTCTCTGTGTATGTGTATGTTTGCATGTGCGTGTGTGAGCAAGCATGCAAAAATGACTGGAGGTGCTCCTGGAGACCAGAAGAGGACCTCAGACCCCATGGAACTGGAGTTACAGGTGGCTCCGACGTGGTCAACATGAGGGCTGGCAGTGCAAATGAGGTCCTTAACAGACGCAGTATGCACTCTTAAATGCTCAGACAACTTCCCAGCTCCCAAATAAAAAATCCTATAACCCTTTCCCCTCAAAACACACAGTCTAGCAGATCATGGAGATGGAAGGTAACAGAACAGACGAGATAAGTGAACTTGAAGACATCAGTAGAGATGACATTGACGCATGGGGGGAAGAGATGGAGATACACATGGCTGGTTGCAGGGGCGCCAACACAGCAAACATGTAAAGCGAGACAGGCGGGGACATATGTTTTGGAGATATAAACAAGGGCTAGGAGTTAGTTAGAGATCAGCAGGGATGTGATTTTGTATGCCATAAAGTTAATAGAAAGACCTTTCTAAAGAGAAGATGCATCAATAGAGAAAAACTGGGGCGTTGGGCCATGTGAGGAAGGCCCCATTACCCTGAGGGGTAGAGGCGTCATGGACAAAGGCCCTGAGGTGGAGGCATGGTGAGTGGACTCAGAGATCAACAGGGCATCTTGTGTGGAGGGGACAAGGAACAAGTTGAGGGTGTGAGGGTTAAAGTCAGAGTGGTAGGCAGGGGCAGAGTTGGTGCTAAGGGACCAATTGGGAGGATGCTACAATAGAGCAGTCATTGAGTGGTGGTACCAGGTCCAGGGAGGTGGTGACGGAGGGATGAGGCAGTTGGACTCTTGATGTAGTATACAGAGCATCCAGACCTTGCTGGCTCCCCAGACAAGAGGAAAGGGGTATAAAAGGAAGAAGCAGGGTGCTTGAGCAACAGGGGAAGCACCCCATCACTTAAGTGCTACACTGTGCCGGTGTAGAAGGCATCCAAGCCATGTGCCAGGTCATGTTGCATCTTCTATTGCCAGGGATAGGTACAGAAGGTGAGTACGTCTCTCTCGGCAAAGGCTCCTGGCATGGGCATGAAAAAGAGAGCATGGAGCCAGGTGCTTAGTAGCAAGAGCTACCTGCAAAAGCTGGACCATATCCGAGATCAAGGTTGCTGGGCATTACAGGGCAGCATTTGAAAAACCATAGCCGCTCCATCTGTTGCCCTGGGTCTGCTGGCCTGTAGTCACCCTCAGGTAGCCCCAAGTGCTCCCTGACCCCAGCGCGTCCTGCTGAAAGCTCTTCCTGGGCCACTGCTGGTGAGTGTCACTGCCTGTCCCCTAGCTTCCATTCTGCCCCCTGCTTCCTGCTGACCCATGGCCATGTTGTAAAGCATCCTGAAGAAGGGAGCCTGGTGGGCAGGTACTCACCATCCAGGGTTGGTTTTCTCCTTGGGAAGGAGTTCTTGGCTTGCAGTCATGAGAAGGCCTGGGTGCTCACATGGCATAGACCTGTCATAGACCTGTCCCTGACTAGAGAGAGTGACCCTGTAGTAGTTTACCTAGGGCCACTCAAGGAGCAGGTGGAGAGACGGCGATATGACCAACCCAACAATTTGTAAACATCTCTTCAAGTTTCTGCACACAAAGCCCCTCATCCTCGGGTATGGATCAAGCTAATGTTGGCCATGCTTTGGGCGCCCTTGCTGACTCATCCCCTGTGGGGTGAGGCCAAAGCCAAGTCCAGTCACAGCTTTGATGCTTCTAAGCTTCCAAGGGGAAAAAGTTGCAGTCACCATCCTCTGAGGCAGATGTGTGTGACCTAAATAGCCCTGCAATTTGCTAAATGTATCCTAACCTAGTCTGCCTATGCACTGTCAGAGAGAAGGAGGAGCAATGGCAATGTCCGGTAAAGAATTGCTTAGTTAGGATGGAACTAGCTCTGTTCCCAGTCCACCTGATACTGTGCTCAGCGGGGCTCAGGCATCAGAGCTGACTGGCAGTGAATTTAATGCCCGCCATCACAGATTCTGTCTACCATTGGTGTCTGAGTAATTGGTGGATACACTTGTCAGACAAGTGATGAAGGATGCGCAGGAAGGACGGTAGCCATGTGCCCCGGCCAGGTCTCTGCATCCAGATCAGCTCAGGCTGAGCTGGCATCTGAGAAGGAATTCTACAGAGCAGAAAGGCCCTAAAAACCCCTTGTTTCATGAACGAGGAGACTTGGGGCCAGCTGGAATGTGCCTGAGGTCCCCAGAGCTGGTCCAATAGCAAGGCTGGGATCAGATATAGTTCCCGGCACCCTTTTCTCTGTCCTCAATGCTCTAGACTGGTGGATGAGCCTGTGCCCCCAATCCTACCTGTTCATCTGCCTCTATCCCACCCATGTGCAGCCCAGGTTGGGGGGGGGGTGTTCCACAAGGCCCTTTGACACAGATCCCAGGGCACGGACCATATGAGCCCCACTGTATCATCCTCTTTTACACTGTTGTCCAGATGTTGGCCCCTGTCTTACCTTCCCAGGACTGACCTATAGGGAGAAGAAGCCAGTGGCCAGAATGGTTGGTTTCACCTCCCACAGGGGCAGTAACTGGGCAGAGTGAGGCCCACACCTGTCTTTCCTGATTTGAACTTGATAGATCCGTATCTGCATCCCACAGGAGGAAACAGTCCCACAGAGGTCCCATGTCCCACCCAGGTCTCTGGGTGGGAATGATGCTTGGCCTGGCCCTGACCTAGCTGTGTGCCTGGTCTGAAAGCCACCTTCCAATAAAGACACACTAGCAGCCAAGGAAGCTGCAAATTGGGGGTAGGCAGCCCATGAGTCTTGGTGGGCCTTATTAAGTCATGTGTCTGCTCTGGGTAGTGTCAAAATGTGAGAGGGAGAGATTGGCTTTAAGGAAGTCAGATAGATCTGGGTTCGAAGCTTAGCCTGGCTGCTGCTATCCACGTCTCGTGGAACGAAGTGCTTCACAGTTCCAAAGAGCAAAACCTGTGTGATCAGAGACATGAGAAGCCAAGAAAGCCAGACAATCAGCCCTCTTAACCATTCTGTCTCAGTGCTCTGTCAGGAAGACAGACACACAGACAGACGGATGGACGGACAGTCACACTCCAGCACAATTTCCTTGTGACTTCCTACAAATGCACATATTGCTGCCCCCGCTGACAAAAACAATGAGGACCAAGGCTCTGGGCAAATTAGAAAGAGTTCTACACAGGGGATCCACCTGTGGGAGCGTGGAGTCCAGGACTCTCAGCACCCAATGTGCCTGGACTGGGGCTGGCAGGGACGGGGGGTGGGGGCAGCGGCAACCAGGAGTCTGGGAGAAGCCCTGGCTCTTAGGGTAGCTGACCTTCTGCCTCTCACTTGCCACAGCCTACTCTGCTCTACCCTAGACCCATATGGAGCTCTGCCAGAGACTTGCTCCAGGGTGTGGAGTGTTGGGAAGAATTCCCTACCCAAGCCTGGAGTCCAGCACATACAACGCCCCTCCGCTCCACCCTCCCACCCCTGCCCCACCCCTGCCCCACCCCCGCCCCACAAGGCCTCTGTTGCCCTTATGTCCTGTTTGGCATGCTGTCCTCCGTGGCTCCTATGTTCCATAATTTCAGACTTCTCAGAGAAGCTTCCTGGGAGTGGGAGGTCCTGTCCTGAAGGCTTCTCCTCCATTCCTATCCACACATTGCCCTGATAGATCCTCTCACTTATCACCATGTGATGTATTTTCATTGATAATCCATAATGGCTTTGTCTGCTAGACCATCAACTCCATGATGGAGAGAGGGGCTGCTGTCACCAGGATGTCCTGTCTTGGTGTCTTATCCTCCTGCTGTGTGATAAAATACCCCATCGGAAGCAGCTTAAAGGAAAGGGGTTTTTATTTATTTCAGCTCCCTTTTCAAGGCACAGTCCATCAGGGTAGGGAAGTTGAAGCAGCAGGAGCTTGTAGCTGCTTGTCACCCCCCTTCAGGTCAGAGGAAAGCAATGGATACTCACATGCTAGTGTTCAGCTTGCTTTCTCTTCTACAGCCCCAGCTGGATTCTTTGCCCAGGGAATGGTGCCGCCCACAGTGGATGAGTCTTACCACCTCAATTAACATAATCAGGATAAAGCCCCACAGACATGCCCAGAGGCCCATCTCCCAGGTGATTCTAGATTCTGCCAAGTTAACAATTAGTACCAACCGTCCACAAACCCCATGACCAAGGAGGAACAGGTGTCATTGCCTTGGCCAATCATTTCTCAGAAGTAGTTGGCTGCAGACGTCGGCTGCCTGAAGTGGGAATCAGAAGCTCCATCTTGGCGGACTCCAAGGAAAGCCACCTGTGAGAACCACACCCAATAATCCACCTCATACAGCACTTCCACTGTTGCAGCCCCACCTCACACCTGTGCAAGAGTCTGGTCTCTGTCATACCCAGGGATTCCCATTGCTTCTAACATATGCTGATGTTGCTCACATTTCAGCGCCATCTCCAGATCCGTAACTGCCCTCACTCCATCCCCACCCCCAACTTGCATCTCAGCAGCAAATGATGGTCCTCCATCACCTTAGCCAAACTACCCCATCAACTCACTCATGCAAGAACACAGGCCTTTCCTCCTCCCACCTCTGGTTGTGAGCCTATCACCTACCTGGCCTGGCGGTGCGGCTTCGATCTAAACTTCAAAAGTGGGGAAGCCAAGAAAGAGGGGTGGATGATCAAGCCATGTCCAGTGGGATCAGTAACCGGCCTGTGTGATTCCCTCAGTCACATCTCACCCACCCCTACATGGAAAACATGCCTTTCTGTTCTGTCCAACACTGTAAGTGTTGACGGTGATAACTCTTCTTGAGAATCGCCATGTTGGATGCATGTGACACATTTAGCTAGTGTCTGGTGCATAACGTGTTTACCATGTCATACAGGTTTGGCTTGCCCAGGAGCCCTTCAGTTTCTTGAGGTCCTTCTGCCTGAAGGCAGCCTCCTTGTTGGTCACAATTTGGGACCTGGATCACATAAGCTGCACCCAGCTTCCCTGCTCCCCCTTATAGCTCCCCCTCTCCTCCCACCGTATATGGTCCCGAGTGGCAAGCACATGATGATGATTCTTTTTCTCCTCTACATGTGTCAGAGGACATGGTTGCATCTGTGCCTCCCTGCTTCTCAGACTCTGGCCCAGGTCTTGTTCAAGGCACATGGGAATAAATGTGTTGTAAGACTGGCCTTGCAGTGGTGTGGTGGCTCGAAGGCTCTCTACACACATGACTTCAGCTTACATTATAGAGAGCCCCAGCGTGAGCCCTTGACTTCAACCTACGCTCTGGAGCTGCGGCCATGCAGGTCCAATTCAATTCCCACTTCCACATTGATCTCTGAGGTCCACTCTTGTTTTTGCCTCTCGGAGTGCTGGACCCATTAAGCTACATGCAGGGGTCAGGCCCCTGGGGCTCGATCCGCTCAGGTTGCCTGCACAATTGAAATCCCAGCCCATCCTGGCTGCTTTTCTCATTAAGATGATTGGGCTGGATTGATCTAGTCAATCAATAGGCGGACATCAGCAGTGGGAAGCCGATCAAATGAGCCTGGGTGATCGGCCCCAGAATGAAGTCCCCGCCAAGCTGCAGTGGGCACGTGGCCCTCTGAGATGGAGGTGGGGAAGCAAAGGAATGGGCTGGAGGTCTGACTGAACGGGGTGGTGGTGCGGAGGCAGCAGCACCCTCAAGGTGTGGCTGCTGAAGACTCCTTCTCAGCTGCTCAGCCTGTAGTCGGCTTCCCCATGACCTAGCAGGGGACCTCTCCCTCACCCCCTGAGTATCCGGGCATGTGGGGATGGGAATGACAGTGGTGGCATCCCAGGGTCTTCTTCCTGGGAATAAATGGCTTTGAGAGGGTTGGGTGTGCCAGATCCCAGTGTGCCTCCGGGACCCGTAATGGGGTCAGTGACAGTGAAGGGGCCTCCCAGGCAAAGTGGTTTGGAAACACCGGGGTAAGTGTGTTTCCCTCTTCTGTAGCCCCTATAAGCCTACTGTCACTTAATCTTAGGCAGGCTCATGTTTGAACACTTGGCCCTCAGTGGGTAATGCTGTTTTGGGGGTATTCGAGATAGCTTTAGGAGACAGGGCCTGGCTGGAGGGAGTGGGTTTCTAGAAGGGGAGCCTTGAAGGTTACAGCCCTGCCGCACGCCCAGCTGGAGCGCTCTGCTTCCTGGTCAATGTCATGCAACAAGCTGCAGCTGTAAACTATCACCACAGTGGACTCCAGTTCCCCCACCATGAGGGACCACACCCTCTTAGACCCGCAGCCAAAATGAACCCTTCCTCTGCCATGTTGTTTCTGCCACGTGTTTTGAGCCACAATCAACGCATCATCCAGGTACAGGGGCTACTTAGAAGTGGGAGGAGCCCAGTGTTGGAGTCCAGCCTCTTCCCTTGGCCTCAGAAGGTCTTAAATTTTTATTTCTTATTTGTATAAAAAAAGGTTTCCATTAGGAAACTACACCTTCCATAAGGTAGAAAGCATGGCATGTTGCAGGTCCAAAGCTTGATTAGGATTTCCTTCGGGGTGTCTAACCCCCACTTTTCCCTTTCTTTTCCCACTTCTGAGTCCGACCTAATAGCAAGTGAAACCTTTTGGAAATGCATTAACTGAGCTGTCTGTGTGCTTCCGCCAACCAAAGCGCTCAGCCGACTGCCAGGCGGCATCTGAAGCCCGTGGTGACAGTTCCCCCCCTTTGCTGTACCCGCTCTCTGATGTCTCCACCAGTGTATTCGAAAAGTGCCCTGACTCATGACTTTCCATGACTCTGTTACTATAAACACTTCATGAAGCTGCTTCCACATTGGACCATGGAATTCAGGGTAACCCAAATCTGTGATCCCAGGCCATGGTCACCCATAGTTGGCTTCAGAATAAGTGATCTCTTATCCCATTTGAAGCGAGTTTCGGTTTTTTGGGTCAACCTTATTGTATGTGTATCTGTGTGTGTGTGTGTGTGTGTGTGTGTGTATGTTGCACGTGTCTGTGCCTGTGTATCTGTGTGTACATCTGTGTGTGTGCGTGTACATGTGTCTGTGTGTATCTATATGTGCATGTGTGTGTGTGTGTGTGTGTGTGTGTATGTGTGTACATACATCCTATGGTGTGTGTGGAGGTCAGAGGTCACAGAACAGCTTTCAGGGATCTTTCCTTTTTAAATGGTGGGTTCTGGAAACTGAACTTGGATTGTCAAGCTTGCAGGGCAGTGCTTTTAGCCACTGAACTGCCTCGCTGGCTCTCTGTGGGTCTTGTAGATGGAGGCCCTACTTTCAGGGGAAATTCTTCAGTAAGGGCTGCTTATGGTCTGGGTTCTATGGTCTGCCAAGGAGTGGCAGAAAGGAAATGCCAGTGACAGGGAGGGAATGAGATTGGCCCTCTTACCACGGGCTA
This sequence comes from Acomys percivali, assembly GCA_907169655.1. Taxonomy (NCBI): domain Eukaryota; kingdom Metazoa; phylum Chordata; class Mammalia; order Rodentia; family Muridae; genus Acomys; species Acomys percivali. Next base: position 73,596,298 of record OU015754.1, on the reverse strand, counting down.
AGGAGTGAGCAAGTGGCCTCCACAGAGAAGGCCTAGACTTCCTGTAGCTTCTGCCTTCACTTCCCTATTGCAGGTGGTAGTCAATGTTGAGACGGTATTGTTAGGTCCCCAGTGTCTGACTCAAAGAGTTGAAGACTTGCATAGAAACAGCAGAGTAGGAAGGGGTTTGATTCACAAGCAAAACGGAAGTACAGGCCGAGAGAGCAGGCTCTGACTGGGTCACTCCAGAGGAGGCTTTCCTCTGCTCCTTTTGGGAATCCAGGAAGAGGAGGGAGCTGGGTGTTGGGATGGGGTGGGGGGTTGTTTTCTGTTTTGACATACAGGCTTAGACTATGGAAGCCTTTATTCACGTGAATGTCCTTCCCCATAATGCATTTCGTGCATAGGCATAAGATGGTAAATCGGGTTTTCCCTTTCTAAGTCCATTTTAGCATAGGTCGCCTTTACTGCGGATCTAAAACCAGTTCAGTCTGGATGGGCTCACTGTCGCGAGTTTCGGGAAGCGTTTGGTCACCAGAAGGGAATTGCTAAAGATAGCTAGGACAGAATGGCTTACCTTTGCACTATGGGGAGCTTAGCGGTGTAGTTCAGTGTAGGTGGGTGTCCCAGGTTGCTAAGCTACCCATCATGCATGCCTGTCTCATGCCCTGTCTCCTTACTTCCACAGGATATCTGACAGTCAACATTGAGCCCCTTCCCCCGGTGGTGGCTGGGGATGCAGTGACCCTGAAATGTAACTTCAAGACAGATGGCCGCATGCGTGAGATCGTGTGGTACCGGGTAAGTGGCTGTCTCTGTGTACTAGGGCTATGACAAAGTCCACAGGCAAGTTTGCATCAGTCCTGGCCACCCCTAATCTGCTCTCTGGCCTCTTCTGTACCTCTGATAATCCCAGTAATCCATCAGTACCCAAGTAAAAGTTATTGAAAAGGGCATGAGCCCTGAGAATGGCGTGCAGCTGGGAACAGTACTGATGTGGTCCTACACAGGACGCTTTGGCCATGCTCTTGGTGTGGGAGAGAGGACAGAAAGGCTTCCTGTCCTTAGAATTGCCTTTCAGCTGGGCATAGTGATGTGCAGCTCAACACTCCAGAGGCTGAAACAGGAAGTTTGCTAGGTTTAAGGCAAGCCTGGGCTGCATAGTGAGGGTCTGTCTCAAACAACCAAAAAAGCACATTGCATTTCAGAGATTTTCTGCCACTTACACTTACTGCACAAGACCCAGCCTGGCACCTGGCACCAGGTGTCTAGGCCTGAGGAGTGAAGTGGTTCAAGATGCATAGGCATCACCTGTCCAAGGTGCCAATGGTGACAGCAGGAAGGACAGCTTTGGGTCTTGGTCACAAGAAGTCACTCCAGCCATAGATGGATGAATCTCTGCGGGTCTAAATGGGGTATCCCAGTCTGGTATCCCCTTGAGGAGCAGGGGTTGGGCTCCAGGGAAGGTGCAGCTGGCTTGGAGGCTGGTCTGTGAGTATATGCCCAGGGACGCCACAGACAATTCCTCTCCTGGGATCCAAGCCAGGGGCGGGCATTATTTCCTGGTAAAGGCCAAGACTGTAAACATGTTCCTTTCTGCCAACCATAGAACATGAATCACAGCTCCTTCGCACTGTTTGGGGACAATGTGTGAATGATAGGGCACTCCATGTCCCCAAACACACTGTGCATAGAAACCAGCAACTTGAATTTTGTATAATTTTCTTATGTCGCAAAAATCCCTTCTTCCCCCTTTTTTCTAACAGAAGAGTGAAAACAATGCTTCGCTCATGGGCCATGTGGAAATAGAATGTGGGCGGGAGCGGACTCCTACCTCGTGGCTAAAGATTCCTAGTGGAAAGCATTCCGTAGGGGCAGGTATGAGGCTCACTGGGTAGAGGGCTTGCCTGGCACATCTGGAGCCCTGGTATTGGTCTCTAACGCTGTATAAAACCTGGTGCGATACACACCTGTAATCCCAGCACTGTGAAGTTGAGGCAGGAGCATCAGAAGGTCAGAGACATCTTTGGCTACTCTGCCTGGCACTCACCCACTGAGCCTGGAAACTTGGCATGACAGAAGAGGAAACCCAGGGTACCACAGTGCTCCACCCAGGCTGCTCTCTGTCACTTTCCATCACTGACAGGCCTTGCCATCCATCTTGAATTTCTGTCTTTGATTTACCATTTGCTGATGAGCCTTGTTTTGTTGGCTATGCCCTTGCTGCTTTTAACCCAAGCCTACCTTCCATCTTAGCGTTATAACAGTTCCTCCATGGAACCAGCTCTGGTGGCTTCCACCCGCACCCTACAGGTGTGAGCTGCACACTTGAACCCGTGGTACCCAGTCTTAGGAGGAGAAGGAGCTCAAAAGGCCCCGACAAAGTCAAGGCCAGCAAAAGCCTTGCCATGGGCTGTATCATCTGTGGAATCATGGCCTATGGGGGCTGCTTGGCTGTCAAAAAAAAAAAAAAAAAAAGACATTATAAACATTGAGGGACTGAGACAAATTAACCCCACCTCTGGCTGATACTGGGGTCACACCCTACCCTCCTTCATCCCTGGCTTGAATCAGAGGCAAGAGAGAGAAGGAGGTAGCTGTGGCCTGGGAGAAAGTGTCCCTGGGACTGAGGGTGGGGTGGAGTTAGAGAAGGGAAGAATCCAGGGTCCCCACAGCCTTTTAGTGCTCTCCCAGCATTCAGCATGCCAGATGAGATGACAGAACTTCTGAAGAGACAGCTTCTAGAGGAGAGACAAGCCCAGGCCAGGCCTGGGCCCATGCACGGAGGTGTCCCTGTGGCTCCCTAACTGGAGGCACAGTCTGTCATGAGCCTTTAGGCTAGGTGGAGGCTTCCATCTGCCTTCTGCCTAGTCCAGCCTACCCCCTACACTGACCGCTTAAAGAATTGGTTACATTTCTGACAGGTGTCAGGCCCTCTGCATGGGGCTATGGTAGGCTACACTAATTTATTTTATTTCATTTCACATCCTTTGACTGAAGGCAGGGAGGTGGGGGTGGGGGTGATGCAGATGTATGCAAATCACATGCAAATTGCCCACTGGAGCCAAATGCCAGGCCCTTTTAATTCTGTAGCTGGACAGGGTGGTGGCTCAGTTGTCTGGTTGCTCTCCTTGGGACCAGAGGGGCCCCACGTGCTCTGCCTGTGTTGAGGAGGGTGGAGCCAGGGGCAGAAGGAAATTCCAGGAAAGGGGCTCCTCACTGCCAGCTTTCTTTCTCTTTGACTGGTGCTGTTTTGGCCTTCCCTCTTTTCCCTAGAGCCAGCTGAGGAGAGAGAGATAAGAACTGACCTACCCAGGTAGAGGCTCTATAGGATCTGAGGCTGGGCAGGCCTTCCAGAGGGAATGGAAGAGGCATCAAGGAAAGCCCTAGCCTTCTCCAATGGACACCCACACACACACACATACCAGACTAGCCCCCTCAGCCTGCTTCATCTCCCCTCTCCTCTAGGAGCCTGGCCACAAACAGCAAACTGCCCAGTGCCTTTTGTTTTCAGGCCCCTGTTGCTTCCCTCCTCCTTCTTCCCCACCTCCTGAATGAGCTTACAGAGCCTAGCTTAGAAAGAGATGAATAGATCCCACAGGCGTAGCCAGGCCCGGGCCTCCACTCGCTTCCAAAGGGAAAAGCAGAGGCATTGTGAAGGGCCACCACTGCCCCACTGGCTCAGCCCAGTGGCCTCAAAACAGCCCAATGTATGTGTGTTAAGACCTTGCAGCTCTGCTCTGCTCTAGAAAAGTGTCCGGGGTAGTAGATCACCAGTTTTCCCAAGGCACAGAAGCCTGAGTCAGTAGCTCAGTGGTAGAGCACTTGCCTAGCATATGCAAGTCTCTGGGTTCGATCCCCCCGGAAACACACACACACACACACACACACACACACACACACACACACACAAAACACAGCTTTTCCTAGCATAGAGAATAGATTGGTTCTTTGGGGGAGAGTGGGGAGCCAATAGTAACACTATCTGGCCTCTGGCTAGACATCTGGGGATACCTAGAGGGAAGGCTATCGGGGAAGGAGCCAGAATTTGCATACCTTGCCTTGCCTGAGGTCTGGATAACAGGCAGAGTTCAGGCCAGTTTGGTGATGATGCCAAAAACCATGGGATAGTCTTAAGAGAGCACGAGCGATCAGAGCTTCTGCACTCCCTTCCCCCTGCCAATCCACATCCTCCATGTGGCTGTCACTGGTCACGCATGGCTGTTCTGATTTAGATTAAAGAGCAAACTGCTTTCCCCATTCATCCAGACAAGCCATTTCCAGCACCCACCTCACAGAGATGGTGGCATTGGATTGCAGGAGAACGGACACAGAGCACTCCTGTCTCTGTGAGGGTCTGCTGGAACTCAGAATGCCTCTGACACTCAGAGCTCCTCCCAACTAGGGCCTCTAGAATATACTGTGCTTGTCTGTCAAAGGAACGGCGTGCCTATTCACGGAGTCATTTCCTGGCAAACTCACGCCACGGTGAGTTCCAGCAAAGTGAATTGTATTGATTTTGTGACCTATCATCGTTACAGCATGTGTGTTTTTGCCGAGGAAGGGTAGGAAGTAGGAAGCTGTTATCCTTCTTAAAATACATTTGAACATATAGTGAAGTTGAGGGAATGATCAGGCCTGGGGTCCGTCAAATTCCTGTGTGCCCCCCGGGACTTTTCCACTACTGCATGGGTTCATCGCCTAGATTGGAGTTCCGTAGTCTGCATCTGCAAGCCCTGGCGCATGATTCTTTTTGTTTCCTCAGCAATGTACAACAGCTGGTAGGGTAGAGGTGTAATTCCATACATGGCCAATAGGAGCTGGCCATCTCACATCCCATCTATCTCAGGGCTCAAGGAAGAACTGTAGACACTTGCTACACAGAAAATGTCATTTTGTCCTTCCTGTCCACTGGGGTCATCTTTAGAAATAAGATGAATGCTAACCTGAGTGGCTGACATTATTGTGTCATTCCTGGGACTTGAGTACAGGGTCAAGGGCTTTCCATTTCAATTTCATGCTGTCACTGTGAGGCAAATAATACTGTGAATCCCACTTTTCAAGGGAGGTGACCAGGGCCATTTAAAATACCAGCTCTCAGGCCCTATTGCATCCCTCAACTTCTCCAGAAAATTCTAGACACACCCTCCTCTGGGCACCTCCAGCACAGAAGATGTCTCTTATTCCCATGATACTGGGCAGCTGCTACAGAGTCACCTTGGAAGTGTTGGTTACATTAACAAAGGCTGGGCTTTGGGGGGGAAGGTGGATCTGTGGGTAAAAGAGGTTGCAATGCAAATACAAGGATCTAAGTTCAAATCCCTAGAACCCAGTAAAGATAAGTTTGGTAGCACATGTCTGGGATCCCAGAGCTCCTATGGGGAGATGGGAGACAGAAACAAGAGAATCCCCAGGAATCCCCCAGATCCTTAAGGTGCAGCTAGCCTGAGAAAATAATGGAATGTCACAAAAAGACCCTACCTCAAACAAGATGAGAGGTAAAGACCAAGGCTTGATGCTGACCTCTATATTCAGGTACCCACATGTATGCACACGAGACTAGTACCTGGCTGTCTGGGGAACAGCACATTTCTGGAGACGCTCTGTAGAATGTGGGCACCAGGCACATTTCGTATTAGGAAACCCTGTCTAATCTCATTTAGTTGGGGGTCACCTGCCCAGCAGGCAAAGCCAAAGGTCTGTTTATATCATAGAAATCCATTAAGCAACCACAGGGAATCATGGGAATTTAACCTTTCCTGGCGGTTTTTATCGTCGCATCTTTGTTTTGTCTCCTTCCTGCAGTATTTATTCCCAAGATCTGCTCTGTGCACAGGTTACGGGGGCCACGGGAAGACGGCCACAGAAGGAGATGGAGGGGGAAGGAGATGGAAACATGGCCGTGGTGCTCCACTTTCTGCAGCCTTTTTTTTAAAAAAAAAAACACACATTTGTTTATTTATTATATATACGTATGCTCATCTGTGTGAGTTCATGCACCTCATGCCTGCAGGTGCCCAAGGAGGCCAGAGGGCATCACATGATACAGAGTGGGAGTTACAGGCACTTGGGAGCTACTTGAGCTTGTGTTTCTGGACACTGAATCCCATCCCTCTGCAAGCGCATCAGTAAGAACTCTTAACTGCTGAGCCCTTTCTGCATCTCTCCTACCCCTTTCTGCATCCACTGCATCTCACCTCCTGGCAGTTGGGGATGTGTTTGTTTTGAGGTACAAATGTTGTTACCCAGCCAGGCATGCTCCTCCACTTTGAGATCTGATGGAAACTCGGGGGGGGGGGGGGCAGGGACGGGCGTGGACAGAGAGAGAAATGACTAGCAACTAGCTGGATATCTACAGTAAGTTCTGGGGGCTTGGCCTTGGTGCCGTACACTTTGGAAACCCTGTCTGTTCTTGGGCATAGATGAGTATACTTGGCACTGGACTCTCCTTGGCATCTATTCTGTAAATGGTAGACATTGCCCCACCCTGCTTCCTGATGACCTAAGAACTCCAGGGAAGGTGAATTTTAGAATAAGAGTAGATGGCGTTTGAGGAGGATCGCCATCTCTGAGCTCACTGCACAGTCACAGCAACACCACCATTTGTCCCTTGGTGGTGCTGCTGTGAGCTCAAAGGTCCAAATTCCTGGAAGCAACCTCCGACAGGGAAGCCAGTCTGTGGATCTTGGCTCTTCCTGAAACAGGGAGCCCTTTCAAATGGTCTCTGCTGCTGCTAGCTTTCTCTGATTCCCTTGATGGTGTTCTTTCTGAAGACAAATGGGTGACAGGAGCTACAAGAGAGTGCCACAATCCAATGACATCAGCCACCTTCTCAAGTGGCAGATGGATACCGAAGTGCATGCCCCAAAGAGTGAGCCTGAACCAGCCCTGGGACCCTGGGACCCTGGGACCCTGGGACCCTGGGACCCTGGGACCCTGGGACCCTGGGACCCTGGGACCCAGAGCCCAGCTAGGGCACTGCTTGTCCTGACTGTCCCTTGTCTCTTCCTGGACCACACCTGACCTTTGGTTCCTGAGTCTTAAAGATCCTGCAGGTCGGGAGGAAGGAGACAATGAGGGTGGCCCTTGTCCAAAGGGCGTAGTCCCGGGTCTGTCAGAGTGGCAGATTCTCTGGGATGAGGTGTACAATGACCAGTCTTATCACACCAGTCACATGGGAGGGACGAGAAGGTGGCCAGGGAAGGCATGGAAAACGGAAACTGATGGCTGCCCAAGACTTCATCTCTAAGATCAAGTTAGAATCTCCAGGCTGGAGCCCCAGGGTACCTATATTTTTAACCAGGCTCTTAGCTGACTGTGATACCCTTGGCTTAGCAAATGACTCTGGGGGTTTTGGAAGAGGGGACTAATCTGCTGTATAATAGACATTCAGGTTTGCTTTGTCAGCTCTGCTAGTGGAACATGGAATGGAGCAGTGAGAGCAACCACAGAGAAGTTACCTTGGAGGTCACTGAGGCTGGAGGTGATTGGGGCTAGAGAGAAACATGATGGTGTTGGACAGACAAGTCCATCCTATGCATTATGGACTACCCAGCAGGGTGTGGCCTTGAGGTTGTGACCATCAAAGGGACTTGACCTTGAACTTCTGCTTATGATTTGCAGTAAGGTCAAAGAGCTTGGTAACATGTGCAACTGGTGATGGACAGGAGGGACAGGATGGGATGGCTGATGCCTGTGGAGTTTGGGCAGCTGGGTAAGGGTCATGGGTGCTGCTCATTGAGACAGAGAGGCCAGAAAGAAGGTTGGAGGGGTAAGTATCAGGGATTGTGTCAGCCATGTTGAATTGAGATACCTCCAAGACACCATAATGGAGTTGTCGTGGCAGAAGCTAGGGAGTTGTGGCGCAAGGTCAAGGTCAAGCCAGGGGGTGGGGGCGAGATAATTGAGGTCCCCAAGTTTCATGTAGTCAATACCTAATGTCTAATGCAGCCAAACTCAGAGACAATACAATTGCAAGGTCCCTTGTCTTTCTTGCCACTCTGCTCATCTCTTCCACTCTATGATTTTAGAACCATATTCTGATGAACCCCTGTCACTAGGAAACCAAGCCCTGGGCCTCTGATAAACTGGTTTGTGTCTGCTCAGGTTCTGAAGTCTGGGAAGCCCAAGGCTACATCTGGTGAGATCCTTTGTGCTGCATATGGGACATCAGAAGGATGACCATGCCTACATCCAAGAGGGAAGGTGACAGAATACATGCCTCCATCAGAAACCCAGTCCCATGACTCTGTGTGTGTGTGTGTGTGTGCACGTACACGTGCACACGCGTGTGAGCACATGCACATGTGCATGTGAAGCACTCTACTGACTAACCTGGAGATGGCAGTTCCCCCCAAAGTCTCCTGATTACCCCTCATAAAGCTCAGGAACGACAGTACTATTGTCTGGGTAGGTGACTATCAAACACGAACTGTATAGTGTGGGTCACGGAAGTCCAAACTCAGGATGTGTATGGGAGAGGTGAGATCTGTAAGGCTGTGAAAGCCTTCGAGAGACCAAGATGGGGGATGGGGTGGGGCAGGTGCCATAATCAGTAAGGGTGAGAAAAGCCACCACCAGAGACTGGGCTCAATCCAGACTCCCACCTCCATCAGCCTGGGTTTGCACACAGCTGCTCCTAGCTGGGGGAGGAGATAAGAAAGAAAGAAAGCGCAGCTTGATGTTGGCAGTTCATCACTGCCCTTTCTGGCACCAGGGGAGGAATTTTTGACCAGAAAAAAAAATCTTTCTGCTCTTGGGGATTAAGATCAAGTTCCCGATACTGGCAATGAGATCTTTTCCCTGCCCCATACCGGCCTGATAAGAGCTCTTGGCTCCCAAGCTGTCAAGAGGGAGAGCCAACAGCTGGCATAGACTCACAAATATCAGGATGTTCTATTGGCCCACACATGGACTCCACAAACAACAGGCTTTCTTATTGGATGGAGGTAGAAGACAGCAGCTTGGAGAGTCCAAGGCCAACAGGGTGATGGCTGAGCTTGTCTGGTTTGTGTCCTCATTTACTCAATACATCCAAGTGAAAAGAGCCAGGACCTGGCACGAAGCATCCTGCTGTGTGGCCTTGGGCCAACTACTTCCCCTCTCTGAGCTTTAGGATCTTCCTGTAAAGTTGAAGGTTAATTCTAGGTGGAGAAACTAGGTTGCTTCCTTCCCACCTTACATCCAGCCTCAACTTTCTTATCTCCGAGGATCCTGGGCTTGGAGAAGGGGAGAGCCTACCCAGCCCAGGGCACCCTACAAGTTGAGGTTTGTGTGGCTCCTCACTAGAGGTGGGAGTCTCGGCCTGAGCTGCTGCAGAGCCGCTGAGCTGGCGGAGTAAAAAACTATATTAAGCCTGAAGTGTGATTTTCAGTGTCTCTGCCTGACTCACGCCCTGCTGGGTTTAAATGACAAGGGGCTGACTTAACTTGTCAGAGAAGGATTAAAGGCAAACTTCCACTCCAGCACAGCAGAGAAATAAAACACCACAGCAGAAATGAGGTGTTTCGGAAAGCGGCTCCATCCAGCTCCATCCAGCTCCATCCCTCTTCCGCTCCTGCTCCTCCTGGCCCCGCCTTTTCTCATTGGGTGCAAAGCCTCACTGGCAGTGCATCTCCTTGCAGACAGCCACAGCCATGCACTCTTCTAGAACACACATGTGACGGTACCACTGCTGCCCTCTCTGTCTCACGCTTCACACAAAAGCTCTCCATCACTTTCAGGGTCAAGTTCAAGGTCACCTAGCCCAGTTGCCAGACCCTTCTGGATCCAGCCTCTCTACTTGCGAGGCCCCCAGTGGGCACAGCACTTGATCATATGGCTCATCCTGAGCTGTGCCAATGTTCCTCGCCACCTCGCTGCGCTGCATCTGCTGCCACGGTGCCCTTACCCTCCCTCCATCTGGCAAACGCTGAAGTTCCCTCAGGGCTTAGCTTCAGGGTCACCCCCATCCTTCACTCTTCCTCACTCTACCACCTTGACCTTGTCGGAGTTAGATCCTCATGTGCCATAGGACTCAACACAGCCATTAGACCTTCCTGGCTCTGCCCCTAAGAAGACAAGTGTCCTCTGGCTGGGAACTCAGAGAAGGGATGTGGTTGGCCCAAAGCCATGCAGTAAGGTGTCCATCCCAGGATCCTGGCTCTTTTCTCTTGCAACATGGGGGAAGTGAGAGCTTGCCCCTACGTGAGCAAAGCCTTCACCATCATGGTCACCTGTGCTCTGGACCTGCCCGTCTTCACTCTTCCCTCCCCGCTTTTGAAAGGAAAACTTACTGTGCTTGGACTCAGGGGATTAACTGGTCAGCTGAATGACTGAATCAAAACACACCCTTCTGGCTGGACGGGGCTGTATCCTACCTACCGCCATCCTCTCACCTGAGGTCTAGTGTAGTCCCGAGCACATGGCTTAGGGAGGAAGGGAAGAAATAGTATCAGATATCTTCCTCAACCACTCTCCACCTATGTTCTTGAGGCAGGGTCTCTCACGGAGCCTTGAGATCAGTGGTGCAGCGAGATGGGGCGACCAGTGAGCTCCCATCTCCACGTCGCCAGAGCTGGAGAGAAAGAAGAAAGGAGGGAGGAAAGGAGGTTCTGAGGAAATGTAAATGTTAATTTTCAGTTGATCAAGCAAAGAATCTTATTGCAGAGTGAGCTTTCCAACCGCAGATGGGGTATCTCGGGATGGGTGGATTCCCCGTCTGAAGGTGTCTAAGCACCTGTCAGAGTGGCCACCCGACGGCGCTGAACGCTGACACTCTCTGCGGTTCTGGTCTGGGGCTCTCAACTCTTCCAGGCTCCACTATGCAGTAGCGTCATGGTGGTGGGGATGGCAGGTCTGTCAGCTTTAGCTAAATGGCGATTGAGTAGTGTTGTGCAGGAAGCAGGCGTCTGCGTGTCTTCTCCGTGCTCTGGGAACCAGAATCGTTTGGCTAGAAGAATCCAGAGAGAGTGACCTTTGAGTGACATCCAGGGGTGAGGCCAGTCATTCCCGGGAGCTGAGAGGAGACAGGAAGGAATTTGTAACAGAACAGGGCCATACACTGTGACCCTAACAAAGCTTATCTCTGGGTGTGACACTCGGAGACTCCAAGGACATCCAGTGCCATCCAAAAGTCCCAGGTCAGAGATGATTCCTATCATCCTCTAGAGCCCTGTGGTACCCGACCCAGCCTGCATCTCCATCTTCCTTCCTGTGAGCTCTTTTCTTCCATCGATGCAGAAGCTTGGGTGTCCAGAGGCCTCCTTGAACTCCCAGAGAAACAGCATGGACCAAGGCTCAGGAAACCTAGGCCAGAAAGGGTAAGGTACCTTGCCCAGGTTGCAAGGCTGGAGAATGGCTGAACAGATTATAAGACTGAGAGTCCTTTCTGCTGGGAGCTCTGGAGGCCAGATCCATTCCTAGGAAGAGGGAGAGCTTCTAAGTGGTTAGACCCCCTAGCAAGGGCTGAGACCTCTGGAGCAGGAGCCTGCAGGTTGACAAGACAGGGGTCAAACCATGTCTACTTCATAGCCACCATGAATGCCACCACCACAGTGTTGGTCAGCTTCGGTGCTGGGTGTTTAAACAGCCACCTCTGAATACTTAAGAGCTAGGGACAGTGAGGCTCATAAAAATAAACTAACTGGCCCCGGGCCTCATGTCCAGCAAAGTCTAGAGTCATCTGAAAACTGGCCTGTCTGGCTATCTTGGTGCAGGTGCCCAAGGCTTCTGGGCCATCCAGTTCCACTCTAAAGCTAGGAAGAGGACACAGGCAGAGGAACAGACTGGGCCAGAGGCATCAGGCGGTTGTCATCATCGCCTGGCTAGAGCCACCTGTCTTCAGAGGCAAAGACCCATGAAGGGGCTGTCAGCATCAAGCAAGGTTGGTGGGGGAGACATGACTTCCATCCTGTAGGAAGACACGGGCGGCATGGTTCACCTAACATAAGATAAGCACACGGGCAGAGAGGCAGCAGCAATGTACCCCTCCCCTCCCTGTTCTTACAGAGTCCTCCAAGCTGGATGCTCCTTTAGAAAATGCTGGGCATGACTGTTCAGAGCTGACACCACATGCTGAGACATCAGCCATTGGGGACTGGACATGGGGGGGGGGGGAGGCAGGAGCCTGGGTCAACAGAGCCTTCTCGGGAGACGATCCAGCAGCTGGTGCTGTGTTGCTGTTGTTGTTGTTGTTGTTGTTGTTGTTGTTATTCTTTTGCAAGGTGGTGGAGTGGCTCCAATGAGTGTAAACAAGCATTGTGAAGCAACGGTTCTTGGGGGATATGCTTTAACGGCTACAATAATCATTTTAATTGGCACATTAATTATAGGAGAACAGGTGCTTCCAAAATAATTGCGGATGTTGGAAAGCTGTTTATTTCCTTAAGTGCTTCACACGGTCCCCTTTAACCCTTGAATAGCAGATCACTCAAGGTACAACCCGGAGAGACAGAGGAGGGAAGCCCATCTCATCTGTCTGCTCAGAACCAGGGCAGACCCCACTCAGATCCTCACGTCACCCCTCAACCCTCCTGGTGGAGAAGTAGCATCAATAGAGAGCTTGGGTTTTCACAGGGAGAGGTGGTCCCAGCATGCACTATGTTGGCATAGATAATGGAGTCCTGGTGATAAAGAGGACCTTGTATAGAGCTGTGACAGGTGTGGCACACTGAGGGGAGGGAGATGCAAAGTGCCTGAGGGTGGCCCATCTCAACTCTGTCTCAGTGAGAGTGTGGGGAGGGAGGGGAGGAGAAGAGTGTGGGTCATTAGGGGCCTGACCAGAATACACTATGTTCACCTGCCATGCTGTTGGGCTTGGACCAAATCCATGAGGGGTGGTGATTCAGGATAGTTAAAAGCAGGAAGAGTGCCATCATCCAATTTTATAAAGCTGCTGTCCTTGCGCAGAGATTTGACAAGTATCTTTCACTTGGCAAGGCCGCCATGAAGTTTTCTGCTCTATGTCCCCTGCCCCCCAGCCCACTCCTCCCCTTTTCCCTCATAATCGCAAATGACATCACCACCCACAGATTTCCTGAGCCAGGAATCTAGGGTCTTTCCCGTCCCTCTGGGTTCCCTTGTCACTGCCCATCCACATCACCATTTAGACAACTCTACACGTCTGCTGCGAATCCATCTCTCATGGAAGCCTTGGCCACCGCTGGGAGTGGGCCACCAGCTAACTGCACCCCTGTCTCCATGGTCATCCTCCCTGGCCCCAAGCTCATGTCCATGAGCAACCAGGGTGTCTTCTAGCATCTGAGTCAGGACAGTGCCATCCCCTGGAACTGCTTGGTACTGCAGCATAAGACCAAGAGGCCCATGTGGGCGAATCCTTGCATTACACTGAAGGGCACAGAAAAGAATGAGGTGGAAGATGGGTGCTTGAGGGATACAGGGTGGGGCTTCCAGCTGCCCAGAAGGGAGCCCTGTAACTAGGGCAGGCTGATCTGGAAAGGGAGAGCCTCAGAGGAGTCCACCTGTGCCACTGAACAACCCCAGCTGCCCCCCAAACTATCCCACAGCCCTACTGGCCTGTCCCAAACAGCCACAGAAGCCCACTGTGTCCCTCGCAGCACACCGGAGTCCCCAGGGAGCGTAGGCAACTGCTGACGTGTGCAGACCAGTCATTTAGGCAGACACTGGACTGACACCCATCAGTTCTAGTAGGCTCCCTTGCAAGTTTCTTAATTGGTATGCAATTACATCACCTGCAAATAGCAGTGACCTTCCTCTTCCTAACACAGGAGAGGCTTCATCTCCTAAGTCATCAACGCTCAGATCCTGCAGTCTGACTCTTCTTCTTAGAATCTCTGTGGCTCTAGCACATGCCTTAGCCTCTTTGTGCCCTGGTTTCTGCCTGGTGGCCTGGAGAAACAACTCAATAGTCAAGAGTGCTTGCTGCTCCCACAGAGGACCTGAGTTCACTTCCCAGGGCTCACACCAGGTGGTCCACAGTCACCTGGAACTCCAGTACCAAGGGTTATAACACCCTTTTCTGGCCTCCAAGGATACCAGCACTCACATGGTATACGCACATAAACAAACAAGTCAGCAAGTAAATGAATAAATGCATCTTGCTATATATGCTGGTTTGAATGATATTACCTCCCATAGGCTCACATATTTGAATACTTGGTCTCCAGCTGCTGAGACTGTTTGGGAAGGATTAGGAGGTGTGGCCTTGGTGGAAGAGGTGAGTCATTGCTTTGAGGTTTCAAATGCCAATGTGATTCTCAGTCTCTCTGCCTTCTATCTGTGGGTCAAGATGTAAACTCTCAGCTGTTCCTGCCACTATCCCTTTGTTCTGCCATTGCGGTATCTAAGCCCCTGAAACCATAAGCCTGATGCAATGCTTTCTTCACAGCATCATATCAATAGAAAAGTAACTGACACACTACGTAAGGGGTATTTTTGTACTTAGTGGATTTATTGTTATTTCTTGACTTATTCCATTGTCTAAAACCTTCAGGATTCTTGCAAAACAACAAACAAACAAACAACAAAAAGCAACTTTTCCTGGGTTTCATTATTTAACTTGTATATATTTACTGTTGATTTCTGATAAATACTTTTTTTGTCATGTATAGGAAAGTTACTTCTATTTCAATTTTCCTACGTATTTTTAATAAGGAAAGTTAATTAAATGTCCTTTAAGAACCTACTGAAGTAATCATATGCCTTTTCTCCTTTAATTTACTAATGGGATGGATTATGTTGATGGTTTCCCTAATATGGAGCCTCTGTTGGGTTTTTATAATTCCACTAAACAAATATCTAGTGCCCCAAATTAAAAGAACTCTCCGGTGCTTATTTATTAGTATAATAAATGGATCCTGTTTTGTTGGCTTTTCTGTGGGTCTCTGGGATGTAAGAACTCGAGGCTATTGATTTTCTGTGTGTGGTTTTTGTCTGGTCTACAAATGAGATGCACTTGGCTTTTAGGCTTTCTGTCCCCTGGTCTGGTCTGAGCATCCTGTCTCCCCAAGCTGATGTTATCTTCTTTACTCCTGGGTTTTTCTGTGGACACATGTGTGAGGCGCGTCCACTGTGTGCCAGGCCCTGGGCTGGCTCTCTGACCCTGGCTCCTGTCGCCCTTCTCAGGACAGAGTGGTGACAAGAAGCATCTCTTCAGCTGATGTATCGAGGGCAGGGGTCCAAAGAAGGGAGGCCCCAGAGCCACTTAGAGGCTGGTTGGGTTTCAAGCACTGTGCCCTCAGGCCAGACTGCTTCCCAATGGTACCTGTCCCTTTGAGAGACATGAGTAACTTAACCTGGATAGAGAGGGGGAAATGGCACTTAGATTACAGTGGTCAGAGCTGGCACTGCCTGGGAGGGTAGATTTTTCTCACCCTAAGCCTCCACAGTACTCTCTCGGAGAATTAGGGTCCCAGCTCAAGGGTGGGGGCTGGAACTGCAGCCTGCCTTCCCCTAGCTTTCCCCAAGGCTGAGTGGTTCTCTCCTACCTCTGGGGCTGGTGACATCTCATTGCTCACTGGGACCCTCTCTGCCCACCTGCCTGGCAGTGCCTCAGCCCTGGACTTCCTGATGCAGCCAGATCATCGTTGAACATCTCTTTCTTCTCCTCAGTGTCTGCACCTGCCAGCCCAGGTCCCGCCACTCCCTCATCTTGCCCCAGTTACTTTAATTACCCTTGGCGCCTTTACCTCTGGTCTCTGGCTGGTTCTCACAGCCCACTCTGGGCTCTTGCTCCTTGGATTTCTCTGCTCTCCTGACATCTTACTGCCTGCTTCTGCAGTTGAGACCTAGGGAGGGTGCCGAACTGGTGCCTTGTGTGCTTCAGTCGTTGAACCCGGGCTCAGCACAGTTCGCATTCAGTCACATCAAATTACCATGTGGGTTTGAGGCCTCGTGTCCAGGGTACATGATTGGCAGCAGAGAGCACACACAGAGTCCTCAAGCCCAGCAGTTCCCTGGGCACAGCTCTTCGCCCCAGACTCTTGGAACAGGGTAGGAAGGAAATCCATCCTAGACCACATGAGAACTTACCTGGGCTTCACCGGAAGCCCCGCCCGCCAGAAGCCCCGCCCACCGGAAGATAGGGACACTGGGGCTCAGAGATGAGAGGTGGTTCTAAGATGTGATTTCTCAGAAGTCACTTGGCTGGAATTGAACCCGGGACCTTCTGACCCCAGACCTCCCTCTAGACATTTTCTCATTCCCTCCCAATGGTCAGATAGGGCTAGCTCTGTCCGGCTTGCAGGGCACATCTGGATGCCTGACCTGTGCTGGGACAGGTGCAGTGGACACCACCCTTTCCTCCTCTGTGTTGCCAAAGCCCTACCAGGGAACCTCAACCCAATTGCCCCCCAGTGAACGCTTTGCTCATCTGGGTGGTGACCTGGGCCGAGAGCATCAATGATCCCTTGAGAGTGAGCTTCCAGAGTCCTCACGTGAGCAGGGTGTGAGCATCTGCAGCCACAGGCAAGGTTCCTGCAGATGCTCCAGGCTCCAAGCAAGCAGCCACCCTGGTAAGGCAGGCCCCAGGTCTCTCAAGGCCCTTCCTCTGAAAATGAGGGAAGCAGCGCCCCCTGTTGGGTATTAGGGGGATCATGCGCTCTTCCTGGGAGGGCCTCCCACAGCTTCCCATTTGTGTGGGGGGTGGGGCATAAGATGTGAAATCAGATCTACGATTTGATCTGTATCTGATCATTGAATCATCATCTCACACGCGCTCAACAGTTTATGTGTTGTCACTGCCTCCAGTTTATAAATGGAGAGGCCGAGGCTCGTGTCAAGATGGAACAAATGGTGGGTCGACATGGCAGCCAAACTGTGGTGGCTTGGCATCTGCATGTACACTCTCGCTCAGTCCTCCAGTAGCCCCTCTCTCTTCATGGAGGACGTGTTTTTGGGCCGCGAGTTCTCCAGTCTCTTCTCTACGTTCCACAGTGGGGCTGGGGAGATGACTTGGGGCATAAAGAGCTTGTGGTGCAGCTGTGAGCAGCTGAGCTGCTACCCCCACCCCCACCCCCAAAGCCAACACAGGCTCATCATCCCAGCGCTCCTCCAGGGCAGTGGAAGGCAAAGCAAGAGGATATTCCCAGAAGCCCATTGGCTAGGAGTGAACAACACAAAGCCAAACGGAGGTGGAGATCAACACTGGCTGTCCTTTGACCTTCACATGTGCACCGTGGTGCATGGGTGCCTGTGCTCGCTCACACACAAACATGAGCTCACATGTAAAATACCATAACATCCGAGTTTGACGTACACAGTCCTCTGTGGGCTTGAGGCGCCTTTGGATTACTTCTGCTGACTGTGTAATCAGCCGCCATGTTTCTAGTTCCAGCAAGGGGCTGGAGAGAGATGGCTCAGCGGCTAAGAGTGTTTGTTTGCTGCTTTTGCACAGGACCTGTTTTCCTGTTCCCAGCATGCAAGTCGGGCAGCTCACAACCATCTGTAACTCCTGCTACAGCAGATGCAATGCAGTCCTGCATGTACACACGCAGACGCAAAAAAATAAAAATAAAATCATTTAAAATGGAGAGACAAAAAAGACAGAAATCCATATATGCTCATGTAGATGCAGCTCTTGTAGCCTGATTACATCTTCAGTCTGTCCTCAGTTGACCACAATGAGCTCAGAACCCAGGATGGTTAAGGGACAAGCCAGACCCTTCCTGTCCCACACCTCCACCCCGCCCCCAAACTCCTCTCTTACACACACAGATATAGTAGCTGACAGAAATAAAAAAACAAAAAACAAAAACAGGACTGTCTCTGAGGCCTGGCACACCGATGAGGGGCACAAGTGCCCACAGAGCCCGAAAAAGAAACCCAGCCAGCTTGTAGGGATTAAAAGCTCCCAGACTGAGATGTGCCTGCTTCTCTTCCGCTGCCTCAGGGCCGGCACACCCCAGGACCTGGCCGACTTGGCCAATTGGACTTTATGGGCAGACTCAGCTGCCAGGGTGAACTCCCCTCAGGTCTGAGCACTCACACAGTGCAGGGCTCTCCGCTGTGGAGGTTGGTGGCCTGATTGACAGTGGCCTCTGGAGAAAGTAGTGCTGGGATTTCCCATTAGAACCAGGAAGCTCGCTGCTCTGGCTTTTTACAAGGGCAGAGGATAGGGCTGGTAGGCAGGCAGTAGCAGGCTTCCCCTTGTGGGGCCTTCAGGAGTTTGTTCCATCTGTTCGCCTCCTGCCTAACCTGGGGCTGAGGGTACAGCTGTGTGTAAAGTGAGTGCAGACCTGACCTTATAGCCCACTCACACCCACTCCTGACCACAGGCACTTCCTGTGGCTGCAGCCTTACTTCCTGTTGCCAGGGAGGTCTCCAGGATTCTGAGTACTTTCTTCCCTCTAGGGAGAGAGAGCAGGGTGAGGTGCAGTCTGAAAAGACAGGGTCCAGTGCTCACACTGTTCCTCTCTGCCTGACTATCTGTCCTTCCATCCCTGTTTTCCTTCTCCATCTTTCTCTTCTCTCCTCTCTCCACCCTCCAAGCCCTGATACATTCATCCATCCTATACCCTCCTATCTGAGGGCTCCGAAGTACTCCTTGGCTCCCAGGTGCTGGGATTCTGCCCTTGGTGTCCCTTCAAGAGAAACAGCCCTGTGCCTCCTCCCTTAGACTGTAAACTCCTAATGGCAGGAGATGCATGCAGTAATAGAAACTGCTAACCACAGAACACCTTGCTTTCTTCCTATTGTTCGGGAAACCCCAGTTACAGTGCCTTTGAGCCGGGAGAGATGATGGTACCTTAGTTACATGTCTCATCACAAAAGCAGCATAGTGGAGGAAGAGCCTATTTTTGGCTCACAGGTCAAGGATATGGTTCCATCATGGCAGGAAGGCATGGCATGAGGACCATGAGACGTCTGTCTGATTGTGTTGCATCTGCAATCAGGAAGCATAGAGAGACAGGTGCTGGTACTCACTTTCCCCTTTTTATTCGGCCCAGGACCCCAGCCCATGGGATGGAGCTTTCCACATATAGAGTGAGTCCTCCCACCTCCAGAAGCTTCCTCCCAGGTGCCCAGAGGTTTATCTTTTCAGTGAGCCCAGAGTCTGTCGAGTTGACAGCCAGTATTAACCGCCGTAGATGGCTCCGTCTGTCAAGTGCTTGGCTGACAATCGTGTAGACCTGAATTAGATTGCCAAGACCCCTGTAAAAATCTCAGCATTGGGTTGCAGAGACCGGAGGATGCTTGGGGTTCGATGGTCAGCCAGTCTAGCCTAATTAGCAAGCTCCAGGCTCAGCAATCAGAGACCCTGTCTCAAAGGAGGTAGACAGTTTGTGAAAAACCAAACTCAAAGTTGTCCTCTGATCTACAGACATACACACAACACAACACACACACACACACACACACACACACACACACACGTAGAATTTTATTTCTAAATTCTTTAACAGAGGCTGCAAAGCCAGTCACAGCCAGCTGGAATCCGAGCTCTGCTGCTGATGGTTTGGGATTCTCTGGGGCTCCGTGTCCTCTGGTTCTGATGCAGGATGGAGATGGTACCCAACTTCACAGAGGGAGAGAAGTTAATGCTCCTTGTCTGTAGCATGCCTAATGTGTCCACATGCCAGGAACTATTCTAGGACCAGAATATAATTGTGATAAGACAAACAGAATCCCTCCTCTAGTGGGGTAAGGAGACAGACCATTAATTAAGTAATTAGCAAGAAAATAGCAGGCGGTGATAAGTGCAGAGAAGATAATTGAGGATGGTGTGACGAGGAATAGCTAGTGTTCTTTAAGTGGCTGGCCATAAAAGAGGCAGCCCAGAAAGTGACATTGAAACTGGACTGTATGTATGATAAGGAGGAGGAAGCTATGCTCAGGCCTAGGAGGGGAGTGTCCTATTGCTCTTCTGTTGCTGTGATAAAATACCCTGACAAAGGAAACTTAAGAGAGAAAGGGCTTAATCCCTCCCACCATTCAATGGCAAAGTCCATTATGGTGGAAGTCAAAGCAAGGGAAGTGTGAGGTCAGCTGGTCACATCACATCCACAGTCAGGAAGAGAGAGGGATGGATGACCGCACGCTGCTGCCCAGCTCCCTTGCTCCACTTACACAGTGCAGGTTCCCAGATAGGGAATGCTGCCGCCCACAGTGGGTGGGTCTTCCCATCTCATTTAACCTAGTCAAGATATTCCACATAGGCCTGCTCAGAGGTCCGTCTCCCAAGTCGTTCTAGAGGTCATCAGATTCATAACTGAGATTGACAATGGCAGAGAGCATGCCAGGCAGAGGGGCTACTAAACCAAGGAATGAGTTTGGCCATACTGTTGAGTTCAAGCCATGGGCCTGAAACAGTGAGGGGGAAAAAGAGAAAAGAGTTTAAACCAGAGAAGCGATAGGGGCCATCTCACAGTAGGCCTACAGAGTCTGTCCTTAGCACGGTAGGACTTGGAACTTTCTGGAATGGTTTTGAAATGTGTATGCATGTGTTCCTGTGTTCGTGTGTGTGTGTGTGTGTGTGTGTGTGTGTGTGTGTGTGTGTGTGTAGGTCAGAGGCCAAGTGTCTTCTTCTGTGTATCTCTACTTATTTTTTGAGACTATATCTCTCCATGAACCCGGAACTCACTGATCTAACTAGACTGTCTAGTCAATGAACTTCAGGCCCTTCTTGTCCCTGCCTATTCCACATTTCTAAGTTGCAGACAGCAGCCACTGTACCCAGCTTTATGTGGGTGCTGGGGGACTAGGCTCTCATGATTTTCCAGCAAGCATTTCGGGAACAGAGCCATCACCCCGGCCCCTGTGTTGAAGGATTTCAAAGGATCTAACTTATGTTTCCAAAGGGATTCTCTGGGTGTAGTGAAGAGCCCAGGCAACTAGGGAGTGTGAGTCAGGATGGCCAAGGTGGTGCCACTGTAACAAAACAGCCCCCTTGGTGGCAGAGCATAACAAGCATTACTTATCATTGACAAAGTCAGAGGCTCTGCTGTCCTCAGTAAGGTGGCTCTGAAGTCCGGGCTCACTCCATCTGTGATGTCTGCTTTTATTTCGACTTGACACAAGTTAAGAGTCTTTTGGGAATAGGAAACCTTAACTGAGAAAATGCTGCCACCAGATTGCAGATTGACCTGTGGGGCTTTTATTTAACTACTTATTTTTTTATTAATGATTGACATGGGATGGCCCAGCTCACTGTGGGCAGTGCCATGCCTGTGCTGGTTGTCCTAGGTGCTACAAGAAGGCAGGCTGAGGACATCATGAGGAACAAGCCTGTTCGTGGCCTCTACTTCAGTCCCCACCTTTAGGTTCCTGCCTTGTGTGCCTGTCCTGACTTCCCTCAGTGATGGAGGGTGACCTGATAATTGTAAACTAAACTAAACCCTTTCTTCCTAAGTTATGTATGGTCTTGGTGTTTCGGTCACCGCAATAGAAACTCTAATTAAGACACCCACTAATGTACCTTCCCTTTCAACTTGTATGGAGGCCATCTGAAAAAGGAGTTACACAGACACAAGAGAGCTGTGTTATGCTTTTGTGGTTCCAGAATCAGATTAGGCTCTTTCTGCTCATACTCATTGGCCAGAATTTGGCAGTAGCTGCAAAGGAGGCTGGGAAATGCAGTTTCTCAGTTGCTCAGGTGGAAGCTAGTACGGTGGACCCGGTGAACTGGGAGTACCATCTGTGATGAGGTCAGGAGTGGGTGAGGGTTAGGAGGATCCTGGGGACTTCCAGAGCAGGGCTGATGGTGGCTTCATGTGACTGGTGGCAGTGGGGATGCAGGGAGGCAGACAGATGTACACTGTCACTGGACACCTGCTGCTATTCTTAACTGGTGAGCTCCACTCGGCTGAACTCTTATTATAGTAATTTCTCACAATGGGGACATTGTCCTCTTTTTTGCAGGATGAGGTCAAATTCCCCCAAATGGCCTTTCTCTACCTCCATGAGGTCAGTAGGCAGAAACGTTCTCCCAGCAAGGCTTTCAAAAGTGATAACGATAAACCCTGGAGCGTAGAGTTGTGGCATCACATTCAGAGGTCCTCACTTCCTCTCTCTGTATTTATCAGGGAAAGGAGTGCCCAGAAGTGACTATGGACTTACCCCTGCTGCAGAGGGGTCACTGTCTAAGCAGGGACTGAGTCCGGGTGTCTCATGTGCCTTCCACGCAACGTAGTAACTTCCTAATATCTCCTTCCTCAGAAAGGCCAATGGGCAAGCAGCTGGGGAAGTACCTTAGGGCAAAGTGTCTCCCCTGGTGCTGTCTGCTGAGCCCTGATGGAGGGAAAGAGCATGCTGTGACCATCATGGGGTCTTGTTGCTGCTCGCTTAGAAGTATGGCCCAGGAGGTGCTTATTATTAGCCCTAGAGTTATTACGGCAGTGTTTTCTAGCCCACTATCAATCAATAAAAGCACAGACACCTGTTTCATTTTAAAATAACCTTGATTCAC
>OU015754.1:73562919-73573556 GCA_907169655.1 Acomys percivali | reverse complement strand
CATGTGGTTAATGGGAACAGAACTCAGGACCTTTGAAAGAACAACCAGTGCTCTTAACCTCTGAGCCATCTTTCCAGCCCAGGACCGTCTCTTATTGGTTGTTTCCATCCCCCATCCCCCCTATTCTAGTAGATGCCACTGAAATGATATCCCTCTCAAAGGACTGTCTGTTGCATGGTCTACCCAGGCTCTGTTGGTGGTCCGAGGACTCCTCCTTGACTATCAAATAGGCTGCTGCCTGAACCATGCTCAACATAGATGGCTCAGCAGTGTCTCATGGTGCCACCTCATTCTAGGATCTTCTGTAGAGTCTCTGTCTGTGTCTAGAGCCTATACGAGCACAGTGGTCACTCAGTTATGTATCTCTCCACCCAGCCAACCATCCACCTGTCTATTCACCCTTTTATACACCCATGGGCCCATCTATCCATTCACCTATGCATCCAACCATGCATCCACTTACCCATCTATCCTTTTATATATCCATCCCCAACCACTCACCTATCTATCTATCTATCCTTCTACATATTATTTTATCCATCTATTCATCTACCCATCAACCTATACATCCAACCACTTACTCACTCATCTATTCATTCACCCACCTACCCACCCATCTATCTTTTTACATATCCATCCATCCACCTTCCCACTCATACATACATGCGCCTGCCCATCCACCCACGGATCCTTCTACTCACACGTGCGTGCGTCTATGCATCTGTCTAGCACCTATTTTTTGAGCATGGCTCCTTCCACTGTGCTCTTAGCACTGTGGCTGGAACTATCCAGAGCCTAGAGGGTGAGCTTGCACCATTCCTCTACCTTTAAGCTTCATCAGTGTCCTGTAGTGACCTCAGGGAAAGTGACAGGGCAGGTCCTGCCCAGACCTGTGCTTCCAGGCCCCAGTCCTTCCTTCAAGAGAGAAGTGAATGGAGGGTTGGAAGATGGCTCCTTCAGCAAAGTGCTCATTATGCAAACATGAGGCGGCACTGTGCTTAGATCCCCAGCCTAAAGCCCAGTGTAGACACTGCTTTCATCCCAGCAGAGTGGCCCAAGCCCTGTCCATGGTATTACCCATGCTCACAGTTCACAGAGGAGCAGCGGGTTTTAGACACCACCAGCTAGTGCCTGGGGCTCCCATCAGGAGTGAGTGCCTTGCCCTGACCTTAAGCACACTGTCTGCCCAGCCTGGTGTGTTGTCTGTCCATTGTGAAAACTGCTTCTCACTGGCTGCTAGCCCTTTCTCTCCAATTCTGTCTGCCAGGGGTCTGGGAAGGAGACTTTGTTGTCCCAACAAAACACTAACTTCCTAAGGAGCCCAGCCAAATCCCTGCTACACCGACCCCTCAGAGTACCAGAGAGATGAAGCCCAGATCCCCCTTTCCTGAACCCAGCTTGGGTGCCAGCTGAGCCACACTCTTCCTTGGCTCCGATGCTCTGGTTCCTGCCAAGAAGGGGCTTGCTAGCTGTCTCCGCAGCTCACTGTCTCAGTGGCTTCTCTGCTCTTGGTAATATTGGATTAGCCCACTTTCTTGAAAGCTGATTTTCTATTTGCATAATCCTCCCCTCTTGGAGTCGCAAGGCCCTCGGTGATAAGCCGATGGGCCAGGGCAGTCAAGCAAATTATACTGTTGATTCTGAACAGCCGTTCAAAGTGGAAGAAGTTCGGTGGGTTTTTTTTTTTAAAGAAGTCATACATATTATTTTTAATCTTCATACTCCTTGTGACCAGTAGTGACATTCACATGTGGGATGCCTTTGCTCGTGCCTCCTGGAATGCAACCCTCTTCACCAAACCACAGCAGGAGAGATGAAAGTCAGAGCTAAGGAGGGACTTCCCACAGAGCAACCACACAAAAAAGTGCATAGGAAAGCCCCGTGGAACCACGATGCCTTTCATTTCATAGAGAGATAAAACACTCCCATCCACCATTGCCCTATAACACACTGGTGGCTGCTAGGACAGGGAATGGGGGATGGTGTAGAGACAGCTAGAGCTCCAATGACAAGTCCTGGATGGAGTTGAAACCAGCTGATGCTGGCTTCCCTGATGCCCGCCTAACAGCTCAGTTCCCATCCACAAACACTGGCCCACTCTATAAGTGCCTACTATGTGCCAGTACCCAGAGGTACTACAGATCACTGATGACAGCAGAACAGGAAAGCACCCAAGAGGTTGCTCTTCTATGGGAGCCTCTTCTCTACGCACTGGACTTAGCGCCTCCCTGTCCTCCCCGGGTTCTTCTTCCATGCAGCACCCTATCCCCCGCCCCCCCCCCCCCGTTGCTTCCCTCCCATTCACTTAAAAATGGAAAGTGCTGCCTTAAGGAGAAAGCCCAGTTACTGGAGTTCCTTTTGTCCCTCCATTCTTCTCAGTCCCGCTTGATTTTTGTTTGGGGTTTGGTTTGGTTTGGTTTTTATTCTGTAGCCCAGGCTGGTCTTGAACTCAAGGCATTCCCCCTGCCTCAGCTTCCCTGAGTGCTTTTATAAACCACCAGGCTCAGCTTGTTTGGCCTGATTGAGGAATACAGTATCACAACGCAGGAGGGTGGACCCAGTGAGCAGGTGTAGTCTCTAGCTTTGGGGCTTCTAGTGACATTGTCCTCGGTGCTTTGGGCAAAGCCAGAGATGACGGGAGACACAAGACCTGAAAAGGAGAAGCCCACCAGAGCCTCAGTTTCCCCACAGGTAAAACAAAGGGCCCTGTGTAAGACCCTTTGAAGAGAGTGCCCTTCTATGAGGGGGATGTGAAGCCTGGGGTAGCCCAGACTTGACTGTGTCCTGGAGCCTGTGTTTGTGCCTACAAAGACCTAGAGCACATCCATGAGAGGCAACAAGCCTTATTGTGTCAGTGAGTGGGATGTGTGCAAATAAAAGCCACATTGGGTACCAAATGGATCACTCACCATCCACTCTCCACCGTAGCCTTATTCCCAGGGACGTGTCCTGCAGCTATAGCACACTAGAGCAGGGTGGTCCTTTGACTTCCTAGTGGGCAGAGCATGCAAGAAGCCAGGGCCCAGTTTCACCGTCCTCCCTCCCCTCTGCCTCTGCTGGGTCCCTTTGATAGCAGGTAAAACACTAATAAATATTGAAAGAAGGGGAAATGGCTGTGGCTGCTGAGCCTCTGGGTGAATAAATAAAAGAGCAAAAAGAGAAAAGATCACCCCGGGTTGGGTGCCTGCCAGATTGCCTGGAGGCCAGTGGCTGAACAACGTTAGCGTACTGCAAAGAGAGTGTGCTTGCGGCTAGCCTGCTCGGGTGTGTTGGCACCTTAAGTGCTGAGTGAAACCGCTCTGAGCCTCTGTCTCTTAAACTGTAAATTGAGCAGATCCACACCCAGCCTATGATGTCAGGATCAGAGAGAAGGATCTACCAGATTCGAGGCAGACAGTGAGCACACAGTAGGTGACAGTTACTAGCTAGCATTCTACCCTGTCCCAGGACTGTGGCACAGAAGTGACTATGCTCAAAACCATGGCCATCTGTGAGGACAATGAAGAGCAGCGAGGGCCAGGACGTGGTGCCCACCCGTTCCTTGGTGACAGTTTGCTCATAAGTTCTTTCGCCCTTCCTCAGAACTTTGTGTATTCTAATGACTCTGTGTCCCTCAATGAGGACCTCTCTCTTGACAGGATAGTGAGGGACTGGCACTGTGTGTGTGTGTGTGTGTGTGTGTATGTGTGTGTACTGTGCATATGAGTGTGTATACATGAATTTGTATACATGTGTTTACATGCATGCTAGGCGGGAGTTGTATATCCATTCCTGGACAGAGGGAGGGGGCCAATGAACAAAGTGGGCTTGGGGGGAGGTGGGGAGAGAAAGTGAAGAGACAGGGCCCCTAGGATGCCACAAATGGGAAAGGGCGGCCAAAGGACACCTACAGCAGACTCCCTGAAGACAGGCCTAGCATGCCCCAGTGGCAGGGAAAGATGGCACCTGGGTGCAGACTCTGGGTGCAAATGCCAGCTCGGTCACAGGCCAGGTGGGTGTGATTGTCCAGACCCCTCTGTCCCTGAGCCTCAATTTCCTTTTTTCTCTGAAGCTGTGAGAATCCCTCACCCTCACCCCCCACCCCCAGCACTGATAGTTTCAAAGAGGCCTCTGGAAGGTGCTTGACCCATGATGCATTGTTAACCATGATAGCCTTTCCTGCTGGGGCTGGAGGAGCAAAGTGGATGCACAAAGGCGCAGGAAGGCACAAGATTTACCCTCAGGAGTAAATCTTCAGTGTCATCATGGAAAGGCTTCCTGTTGGCATCAAGGGAAATGACAGGAGGCCAGTCCAGAGGAGACCCAAAACCAGCCAGGAGCCAAAAGATGCAGGGATGCTAGCAAAGTGGCCAGCCTCCTCAAAACAATGGCGTGGTCACCATGGCAACCCATCATCTTGGCCTTGGCCAGTTGTCCTGCCCACCTGTGTGAGGGAAATATCAGGGCTGATGACTCCACAGGGTCCTTTGCATTGAGGATGGGAGCAGCCCGATGGACCTCAATAGCTCATCCTCAGCCGTACGTGCTGATCCATGGGCTGGCACACAGAGTAGAGTCCCTGTGCTGTCTCACCTCATTCCTCCCACGGTCCACATCAAGCCCACAGGAACAACAAGTGCTCCCGGGGATCTTGGGCAGTTACATGAGGTGACACACACGAGGCAGCATGGTGGCCGGCTAGGAAGGCACGCCTCTTAGATGTGAGGAGGAGTTGGGGAGGAAAGGAAGTTGTAGGGAGGAGTAGTGAGGAGGAGGGGGGGAGGTAGAAGAGGAAGAGAGAGAGATGAAGAGAGGGAGAAAAGGGGAGAGGGAGGGAGGGGAGGAGAGAAGGAGAGGGAGAGGGAGAGGGAGAGGGAGGGAGAGGAGGAGGAACTGTCATCACCAGAAGCTCTCTCCTGTGGACTTGGTAGCTACAAGCAAGAAGGGCTGAGGTGGGCCTGACTGAGGCAGAGCTTCTGATGGTGCTCCTCGCCTCAGAGACAGAGATCTGAGCACCAGCGATTTACTCCGGATGTGATCCAGGGAGATCTGATGGAGGAGGGGAAGTGCAAGCTACCCGGTAGGAGTGGCTGCTGTGCTTGAGGAGAAGAGTCTGAGTTTCCAGAGAAGCTGCCCCAGCTTCAGGACACCTCAAAGTCACCCCAGGGGGTCTGCTAAAGAATATTCCAGAACATTCCAGAGAGCCTAACTCAGCAGACCTGGGAACCTAGGACCTTGAACACACTAGGCAAGAGGACTGCTGATAAGCCACATTCCCAGCTTTGAGGACCTAGGAGCCACACTGACCCCGCCCCTGGGAGGCTGCACCAGGTAGTGTCTGTCTCCTCTCCAATGTTAGCTGAGGAGAGCTGCTGACATATTGACCCTTGCCCGGCTTGTGCGGACCTGCATAAGGGTGAAAGCATGAGAGCAGTCCTGTGTCTGGACTAGAGGGTCCCAGCTTGAGTCTCATGGCCACCTGTGAAATTTAGTAAGCCTCAGTTTCCTCATCCTCAACACAGAAACAATTCTGACAGAGAAGTCATTCTGAGAACTTCAGGAGAACAGCCTTGTGGGCATGCTGGGCACACACAGTAGGTGCATACTAAAATGGCATATATCTCCTTGCTGAATTTTGCTAGGTTTTCATCTCAGGTCCAGTCAGCTTTGCTACTGAGTAGATCACACACACACACACACACACACACACACACACACACACAAAGTGCTTTTAAAAATTAATTTAAAAGTGTAGGTTCCAGTGCCCTTGGGGCCCACCTAGTGAGAGTACTCAGCTCCCACACAAAACCCAGGGTACTCTCAGCTCTCACTGCCTGCCCATCCCCCACAGGCCCCAGCACACACTCTTCTCTTTTCCCTTTCCTCTTTCCCTAGTTAAACAAAGCCACCCAGCCGGGCAGGTCACCTGACAGGGCTACATGTAATATCTAAGTGGGAACAACAACTCATCAGACAGAACGCTTCACAATTGCTGGGGATGAAACTATTTTCTTTTCAATCTTCCCTGAAAAGTGACAGATAATAGCCGGCTTGGAGATTGTAATATTATTAGGGCCCAAAATAAAATAAACCCCTTAAATGCTTCCTCTCACACAGAGAGGCCAAATCGTTCCTCCACTCATTTAAATAAAGTGATTGTTTCCCCTGCTCGTTATCTTAAATCCTGAGAACTGGGGGTCTGGTCCCTCCCTCCCTTCTGAAGGGATGGTCCATTTCCCCTCTCCTAGCATCTACAGTGGGGTCTCCCATCTCTGCCTCCCACCAGCAAGAAGAAAGCATTTTTGGACCCCCTGTGTTATGGCTGCTCCAGCACAAACCCCACCAGCATACAGAAAGTGCCCGGCTGGCATTCAGCGCCATTATGAATACGATGTTGTGCCTCCACATTGCTGCTGTTGGGTGCTGTGGACCATGCCTTGGTTTTTCTAGCTGTGAAATGGGCAGAGAACACATGAGCAGAGTCCTCTTGGGATCTGACAAGACAGGAGAACAAGTTGCGCCTGGACAGAGGGTTAAGAGGTCTGTGAGCCTGGCCGTCATTCATTCTGGAAAGTCTCAGCAGGTGGCTGTGTGCAGGAAGAAACTGTAAGTTGAAGCCACCTTTTCCTAGGCCCTGAGTTCCAGAGGGTTTTGAGGGCAGCCTATCTCCTCCACCACTCTCCTCTCTGATCAGCCACAACTCACAGGCCCGCCTTCCCCTCCTCTGCCAGACGGGCAGGGCAGTTGTCCAGAGTGCTCCTGAACAGGCAGGATGCCTTGTGCCTGCTGGGAAATGTGGTCGTTGCTGACATACATCACAGCTCCTCCACTATTTTTCCCAGTCTGAATCCTTTCCCACACCCTGGAAACCCCAAAACCTCTAAACGCTGAAAAGCAGAGTTTTCAGGAGATACTTGGGTGGGAGGGGTGTGTTTGGTGGCCCACTGAGCTCAGTCTGAAGCACTTGGCATCAGCTCCAGCCTGGTGGTGGAAGATTTTTCATGATCTCTATTTATCTCACTTATGCTGCTGTCCAGATGCGGGGCTGCAGAAATATTAGTGTGAGCGATTATGGAGTGAGCCCTCCACCCTCGTGTGTGTGTGTGTGTGTGTGTGTGTGTGTGTGTGTGTGTGTGTGTGTAATACACAGAACAAGCCCCAGATCTCCACATTGGTGTAGGATAAGGCCTGAATCCTGGCTCTTTGGGTTCCAGATGTGGGTGTGAATTGGCAGCTGATGGTGTCTGGGAAGATTCTCACCTGTGTGCAGCTTCATTCTTGCCCCCTGCAAGCTGTACTCCTGCCCCCTCTCACACACATTGACTGTCCATGTTTAAGATCAGTGCGGCCCAACTGCCCCCTTCCCTGCCGGCTTCCCTGCAGCTGGAGGCGAGGATGTCCATCCTGCCCACCATCCCTGTGCTCACTGTCCCTCACACAAGCTGCTGGCTGAATCCTCTGCTCTTCACACAGATTTTTTTTGTGGGGGGGGCACTAGACCCACACAGCCAGGGCGATCAAAACAGAGGTCGTCATGTCCCCACCACCACCAGCAAACTTCCTCTTTCTAAAGTTTAGAGACTGGCAGTCACCACAGCAAATCAGCTATATCCAAGACCTGGACCTTCCCGGGGCTTTTCTTGTAGCAGGGTCCTCTACTGAGCCAGGGAGATGAAGGGCTGGAGAGAGGAGAAGGCGTTAAGAATTCCACAGAGCCTGACCAGGAAAGGGAGTCCCTTTGTTATAGGCTATGCCGCCCTCATGGAGTTGACCCTGAAATGTATCTTCCGGGTTCTTAAAGTAGCAAGGTATTACAAGTCAATGCTAGTGACCATTAGTTGTGTGCCAAGTCCCAGTCTAAGCAGTTTATGTGACCTGGATCATTCAGTGCTCTCAACACCCTGCTAGGTAACTGTTGTTCTTATTGGACAGGCAAAGAGACTGGAATTCAAAGAGGCCACGTAAGTTCCAGGTCATGCAGCCCATCTACAGTGGAGCCAGGAGCTCATCTCAGGCAGCCGGACCCTAGAACCCAGATTCTTGACCACCCGTGTGTCATTATCTGTTGCCATGGTAATGCTGTGCAGCAGATGCCCATGGAGCCTCCTAGGTAGACAGCAATAGCAATGGGTGCTTTGTGCTCACATGTCTCTGGAAGATGCTGGGACAGCTGTGCTCACTCCCATGTCTAGGCATGGCTGACTGTTGGCTAACCCAGGCTGGCCTCACAGGGACCTCAGCAGTGGCTCAGCCCTGTCCCCTGTCAGCCTCCAACAGACAGCGCAACGGGTGTTATAGCCAAGGCCTGTGTGCAGTCCTTGAAGCCTAAGTGAGGTTCGGTGCCCCTCCGGTTACATCTTCCTCTTGGCCAGAACACATTTTCCATGGCCCGTAACTCAGTCAGAAAGTAGATGGTGGCTCTTTAGGGAGAGATGCTGAGTGTGGACAGGGAGGGATGAAAAGTTGGAGCAGCGTCTCAATTCACCATATCACAGAAAGTCTGTGCTCCTTCAGCTTTGCAAGTTCTGGACCCTCCTGGCTTTCTCGGCTGTGCAGACATAGACCCCACCTTTGAGAAGTTCCCAACTGATCCCCCCCATGAGCACAGAACCAACGGCACCTTGAGCTTTGCCTCCAGGGTCTCCCAAGACAGAGAACAGGAGACATAGCCCTCCTCAGGGCAGACCAGTATGAAGAAGGGGATTCACCATCAGCTCCAAAAAACCCATGCAAAGACAAGAATCTTCTCAGGACTCCTATTTGGTGCAGAGGGCACCGACCTCATTCTAGTGGGACTGGGCTGCCTACAGAGTGTGCGGGATAGCCACATGATAGGAATATAATAGAAAGACACAGATGGCCAGCTGCTTAAGATCCAGGGGTCCACCTTGTGGGCATCCTGGAGGAGGCAGTTTGGCCTCATTAGGAAGACAGAAGGAGCTCTCAATACTGGTGGGGGTGGTCTGGGTGCTGGGGAGATAGGGCACAGGCAACTGATTTTCCTGATCTTGTTCACTGGGGAGCCTCTTACCTGCCCCGCCCTAGGCTCCACCTAGGACTGAGACTCTGCCGGCCCCCTGCCCCCCCCCTTGCCCGCTTTTCCTCCTTTCCCCATGGCGGGTACTTCAGGAAGAGAGGGAGGAAGTGTGGAGGAGGGGAAGGAGGAAGAGGAAGAGGAGGAGGAGGAGGCCTGAGGTTCCTTGAGAAAGCTGGAAAAGAAAGACAACCAACATGGAGGGGAGGGGAACACCAGACTCCACAGCTGGCCCTGCAATGTCCTCAGGCTCTGAGCTCTCTGGGTCAGAGTAGGGAGGTGCGGGGGGGGGGGGGGGGGGCTGATCCTTGCCTGATGCCTAGGATCTTAAAGTAGCAAGGTATTACAAGTCAATGCTAGTGACCATTAGTTGTGTGCCAAGTCCCAGTCTAAGCAGTTTATGTGACCTGGATCATTCAGTGCTCTCAACACCCTGCTAGGTAACTGTTGTTCTTATTGGACAGGCAAAGAGGGCAGGGAGCGGCAGCCCAGGCCCAGGGACCCCTCAGCTGCTCACGGAAGGGCTATTTGAAAGCCATCTTGCACCTATCACCATAATGTGTATAACAGCAGATGAAATGGTTGCAGTCAACACTGTGGGACCCTAAGCTTCAGGCGGCTACTTTGTGGTTCCCATGAGGACATGGCTGGCTGGCGGCAGACAAGAGCTGTGGGGCAGGAGAGCCTCCTTCTCTGTACCAGCTGCTGGATACAATTCCCAGTTCTGTGCCTGGCTCATGGTAGGTGCCTGAAGCCATGGGCCACAATCAGGATGATGAACTGGCCTCCTCCCCCATCCGTTGACAGTTCAAAATGGGGCTCCCTTGTCTAACTACATCCTGAGTTTCTTTTTCTTTTTCTTTTTTTTTTTTAAGATTTATTTATTCATTATTATGTATACAGTGCTCTGCCTACAGGTACACCTATAGGTCAGAAGAGGGCATCAGATCACATTATAGATGGTTGTGAGCCACCATGTGGTTGCTGGGAATTGAACTCAAGACCTCTGGAAGAGCAGGCGGTGCTCTTAACCACTGAGCCATCTCTCCAGCCCCTACATCCTGAGTTTCAATAGGGCCTGAGTAAATCGAGAAAAACCAGGGTGTTAGTGGGGCATACTGTTGAGTGTATCTGTAAGGGTGTTTCAAGAGAGGATTAGCAGCTTGCCCCCAATATGGGAAGACTCACCCCATGGGCTGGGGTCCCCAAAAGAACACAAAGGGAGAGAGGAGAAGCCAGCTGAGCACAAATGCCCTCTCTTCTTCCTGGTCTGCCAAGTGTGAGCCAGTAGCTTCCTGTTCCTGCTGCCACGACACATACAGCCCCTGCCGCCGCCATGCCTTCCCACCCTCAAACCATTAGCAACGCAGACCCTTTCTCCCTTAAGTTGCTTCTTGTCAGGCATTGCTCATGGCGACAGAAAAAGTGATAGTAGCTACAGTGACCTGTATCCAGGCCTTATTCTGTACTTACACTGGTCATCTTTAGAAGATCCAGGAGAACATTTACTGCTCCAGCAAGTCAGGAGTACATCTGGCCCTTAGCATTCTGCCTCTCAGTACTAACTGCCTTCTGCCAGCTATGCTGGTATGCACACACAGGTATGCACACACAGGCATGCACA
>OU015754.1:73544650-73562909 GCA_907169655.1 Acomys percivali | reverse complement strand
CGCTTGTCACTTCAGTGTCACCCTCTCTGCTTCATGGAGATGTAGGACTTGGGTAACTAACTCATGACAGCTTGCCCAGGCTTTTTCCACTCTTTGCTCAGAAGGCTCCTGGGTGAATGACCAGCTTCCTATGATCTGAGTGCCCTCTCTCTCTCTCTCTCTCTCTCTCTCTCTCTCTCTCTCTCTCTCTCTCTTTGTGTGTGTGTGTGTGTCTCTCTCTGTGTCTGTCTGTCTGTCTGTCTGTCTCTCTCTCTGTGTGTGTGTGTGTGTCTCTCTGTGTCTGTCTGTCTGTCTGTCTGTCTGTCTGTCTCTGTGTGTGTGTATGTGTGTGTCTCTCTCTGTGTCTGTCTGTCTGTCTGTCTGTCTGTCTGTCTCTCTCTCTCTGTGTGTGTCTTTCTGTGTCTGTCTGTCTGTCTGTCTGTCTCTCTCTCTCTCTCTCTCTCTCTCTGTGTGTCTTTCTGTGTCTGTCTGTCTGTCTGTCTGTCTCTCTCTCTCTCTCTCTCTCTGTGTATGTGTGTGTGTGTGTGTGTGTGTCTGTGTACATACATGTGGAATTACACATGTGGAGGAGGCCAGAAGTCAACATCAGGGCTCTTCCTCAACTGCTCTCCACCTTATTGTTTTTACCTGTGCTTGTATATGTATATGTATATGTATATGTATATGTATATGTATATGTACGTTTGTGTCGTGGTATGCTTGCAGAGGTCAGAGGACAACCCTTGGGAGTCAGTTCTCTTCTTCCTCCCTGGGATCCAGGTTCAAGCTCAGGCTATGAGCAAGCACCTCACTCGCTGAGCTATCTCTCCCAGCCCTCCACCTTTCACTGAGGGGCAGGGTCTCACACTGAACCCGGAGCTCATTGTTCAGCTAGCCTGGCTAGTCAGCAAGCCCCGGGGATCCTCTCATCCCCACAGTGCCATGACTACTAGCATGTACCATTGTGCCCTGCTTTTACAGGGGGTACTAGGGATTTGAACTCGGGTCTTCATGTTTGTATGACTAGCACTTTGCTGCCTAGGTTTTAAATGTGAAGGTCCTGCATCCTGGTCCCCATTTCTACCCCAAGCCATTCTGGTCTACAGCTTGCCCATCTCCATCCAGCTGTCTTTCCACCTCTCTGCTTTCCTCCCGACACACAGGGTGGCCAGATGGCCACTCTATAACTACAGTGGCTACCCCGTCAGCATCAGCTTTTGGTCCAAGCCCTCAGTCATGATGCCTCAGTTGAAGCTTGTTACTCCTGTGTTATATGGAAATGGTTCTGCCCCTGCCTACCCTGGGGCTGTGGACAGGTGTCCAGAAGTCACTGTAAGATATTGCAGGTCACCAGTGACCCTGAAAGGCTTGGATGGCAGAGGGCATCTGGAAAAGTGAGGAGGGTCTAAGACTTTTCCTGGGGAGATGTGGACTGATACCTGTTCACTTCAGGCAGGGTACAGACCAAAGAAGCAATCCCAACCAGTCCAGTTTAACGAACCAGTGAGAGATGATTGGTACTGCTTAGAGGAGCACAGCTCCTGCATCATCCGGGAGCCCACTCACTCCTCCATACATGGCTTCCTCGCCTAAGTTGCATCCTGGAGCTCCCTGTGTGGCTTGCAGGAGTTCTTCACAAGAGTCTCTTCTCTGTAGCAATCGCTCCTGCTGAAATAACCTTGGGGTAGGGTCTTGGAATCTTGTTAAGTTTGGGGAGCCTCCTGAGACTTGTGAGTTTCCTTGACTTCTGGGCCACCGAGGCTGGGTTGTGGGGAAGATGTCCCCAGGTTAGGTATTGTGAAAGGTGGGGCTTTCTAGCTGCATCTTCCTGCCACATGGTCAGTCTTCCTATTCCTGAGAGCTGTGGTGAGTGGATACAGAGGCTGTGCACAGAGTCCTACACATGGACACCTCCGCAGAGGTCACTCTTGCTACCCATGTCTTGGCAATGTTGCTATCCTATACCAGGGTGACCAGGCCAGCTCCTTTCTGAACTTTCTGGCATGGGGTAAATGATCTGGAGGGACACTGAACCTCAGTGAGCAGAGACACCACCACAGCCCCCCAGTTCTTGTCAAGGGCTGACTCTCCTGAGGTGGAGGAGGATTTCCTCCAACCCCCTAGCCCAGAGCTAGACACTGGCTGCACTCAAGGCCGCAGGTCCCACCTGGCTTATGGATACTTACTGGCATTATTTGGTAGACAGCGATACGCAGGATGGAGCAACAAGACTACCCACTCGTGTCCAGGTGGGAGCTGCTGTCTGCTTCCAGGTGGGAGGAGCCCCTGGCCAGGCTTTCCTGCCCCCACTGCACCCCACACTTCCTTCCCCACTAAAAGCTAAAGAGGGCAGTCATTTAGTCACTCAAACCAGGCCTTTGCTTTAAACCTCCCTGTGTCTCTCCATGACCGTGAGAGTAAACTCTGACCTTACCTAACCTCCTTACAGCAGCAGCGGCCTGGAGCACCTCGTGCGATCTGAGTCCAGGCACCACCACTCTATTTCTACTGACCAAACTCAGTGTGGCCTCACTGCAGACAACCACATCCCGTGGCAGGGCCTTTGCAGTTGCTCTGATCATTGTTACCCCTCCTGATACCCCCCCTGCCCACCTCCACGCCCACAGGTCCCACTTACCACCCAGGCTTTACTGAGAAACCCAGAACATAATCCTCAGACCATCTCCCAGCTTCATGTGCCTGACTATTTTAGGGGCTTGCTTCCTAGCACGGAGCCCACTAGGTGTTCCCTTTGCCTGTGGGTCTCTGAAAGCTGTAGGTGTGCCTGGCTATGTCCCGCCAGTCGTCCCTGAGATCAAGGGACACACAAGACGGTGACCGTGGACCACGCATTTTTGTCCTTGCTTCACCTTGGGGAGGTGTCTGCTGTACCCCGTTTTCCAGATGGGGAGCCTGAAGCTCCCAACAGAGATGCCTGGTCTGAGTCTCTCATCGGGCCACCCAGAATGTGGACCCAAGGCTGCATGACTCCAGATCTGACACGATTCCCATCCCCGCCCCCCAGTAATTCTGTACATGCAGTCTTGGCTCTCTGGGAACAAGAAAACAAAACATATCAGATCTATAATGAAAAGCAAATGGGATTTTTTCCCCCTGGTTGTAATAATACCAAGTTGTTTGTTCAAAGCCAGGTAAAGATTTTTTTTTTTTTAATATACTGAATGATCTTTATTGGACAGCTGCCTTGTAATAAGAACTAACTCCAGACTGTTCAGTTCTCTCTCCCTTCTCAATAGAACATGCCCCTTGCTCGGCAGAGGGGCAATGGAAATTCCATGTACCCTTCACAAAGACCCAAGCTGGAGGCCATCTCTCCACTGTGGCCTGGAGAACATCGGTCACCCTCTGGGCTCTGGTAGGGAGTCAGGGCCTCTGTGTGAGACCCAGCTTCATAATTAGTGTGCCTTTGTGAATCTTGAGACAAGTTTCTCAACGTCTCTGGTAGAAGCCCACAAAATCTACCGCGAAGATGATGCAGTCTGGGTTGGGAAGATGGCTCAGTTAGTAAAAGTGTGAGGCCCTGAGTTTGAATTGCTAGAAGCTTGCTGATCAGTCAACGTAGGCCAGTAGAGACCCTGTCTCAATCAACAAGATAGACAGACTGGCCTGTGGAGTGACTCCCTAGGTTGACCTCAGCTCTCCACACTGAACCCACACATATGCAGGCACCCAAACTCACACAACACACATACACACACACACATGAAAGGGGCCCTTGAGGTTTTTGCAATTCATTGTATGCAAATATCACCTCAAAAGGGAAAAAAAAAAGACTCATTAATGGACTGTGAACTCCAAATTGTGGCATCTATGCAGGAGATTTAGGAGCCAGGCAAACTGATGTATGTGATTTATCAGGCAATGGATACAGTGAGTGAGGCAGGGGGGTGCCAGGAGCGACAGAGACCAGACCCATCCACAGGTTTCAGTCCCAGTGCTGAGGCCAGGTGCCAGGTGCCAGGTGCCATGTACACTGGGGCTGGCTTTTAAATTGCTCACACTCTTCCGGATGTTGAATATACTGAGAAGAAGAGAGCAGTGACCAAAACACAAAGTCACAGGACTCAGCACCTCCAATCCCCATCTGTGCAGTGTAGAGTGCATGCCTGTCCCAGAGCTGTCCCCAGGACTCCAAAGGACTCCAGTCCCTGCCTCCTCTCCTGAGCTTTTGGCCTCCTCCCCAGCCACCCACTCTGATGTGCCCTGCTCACTACCCATGCTAAATGAGGACACGGCCCCCTCCCTACGCAATATGCTTTTGTTGTCTTTAATTTGATTAATTGTTCATCTCCTCCCACTACAACTCAGGCTGCAGAAGGAGAGAGACCTCACAGCCACACCCCTTGCTCCTAGAACAATCTATGGGAAAGAGCAGAAACCCAGGACATCCTTGCTGAATGAGAAATAAGTGACCACAACCTACAAGGTCCAATGTGGCCCCTAACTGTGCCACCCAAAGTCTACCTATTGCCTAAACTTTCCTACAGCAGGCAGGATGAGAACTCAAGAGGTGAGCCGTGCCAGTTCCATTGAACAAATTAGGAGACTGAGGCTAAGAGATGGAATGTAAAATTCCCAGCATGCCCTACCAGTGGCTGTACAGAGATGGGGCTGAGATCCTCAGCCATCATCACTTCAGGACTCTTTCCTCCCTAGCAGGCAGGCTGCTGAGCTTGTGTTAAAAGACCCGTCCCCGGAAGCAGCCAGCAGATGGACAGGCGGACGGGCTCCGCTTCGCTGAGCTGCCTACGATGCCGTGTTAATTACACAGGGCGGGAGATGCCAACCAACACGGTCTGCAGTGTAGCTGCCCTGGTATAGCAGGTGCACAGGCTGGCGTGAGCTGCTGATGGCCACAGCCACGGGTCTGCTGGCGGCCAGACCTGCTGACATTGCCCAACTGTCTGCAGCACTACTGAGCATGGGGGCCCAGCCGCATTGTCACAACAAGGGCCCTCCCCAGGGACTGGCGCCCTTCCTGATGGCACCAGTTGGACTGATCGGCCCAAGCCAGGCAGCTGTCCTACAGTGACAGTGTCCACACAGGTGTGCTTTCAAACAGGGTGGCACAGGGCTCTTGCTGGGTGAGTATTGGAACGCTGTAGGGATGTCACAGCAGGGCTCTGTGACACGGATCCTGGGACTAGATAGGACCCAGCCAGTCTACTGTGCCCGGCATCTACCCAGACTGCCCCCGAAATCTGAAGATCGAATTAGCAGCCATGAAGAAGACCCAGAAAAGGGTCTCTTTCTGCAGCTTTGGGCACTAGTTTGAGGTCCACTGTGTGTATAGCAGTTAGGGTCCATTTGATATCCCTGGGCCCTGCTTAATGCTTTTGGTGGCTCCCCATCTCCACTCAGTGGAATAAATAATACCAACCTGTGCCACATCCCACAGTTGACAATAGGATTCCCACTGTATCTGAGGTCTGACACTATGCAACACATGGAATCGAGAGCATCCTCTGGTGCTCCCAGGTTGTGATCCTCCTACCCCTGAAGCCTGACACTATCCAATACACAGAATCTAGAGTGTCCTCCAGTGCTCTTAGGGTGTACTCCTCCTACCCCTAAGGCCTGACACTACCCGACACACAGAATCCAGAGCATCCTCCGGTGCTCAGGCTGTGCTCCTCCTACCCATGACTCACAGCTGAGGAAAGCAAGGCAGGGAGATGTGGGGTTTAGAGGTGCACACTCACCTGGGAGAGCAAACACTACCCCGCTCAGCTCTGCAGTGTGAATCAGGGCCTCTCAATGGCTGTTGCAGCTCAGACTTCCCACGCAGCCTTGGTGATGGTGCTGCGCTCTGAAGTGCAATGGTCCGGTCCCAGTCTTATGGCATCTTTCCTGTCTCTTGCTCCCTGCTTGCTAGCCTTGCAATGGGGAGGAGGGTGCCCTGGAGGTGATGTGGGATCTAGTGGACTTTGAGGGCCCAGGGAGTCTTGCCTAGGTGTGAGAGATGTAGGGCCAGCCAGTCTGATGCTCTTGCACTCCTGTGGAAACAGCCTGACATCCGTCCGTTGTCAGACATTTACACACCCTACCCCAGCCAGTATCTTTAGTTACTCCACGTTGAGTCACAGAACGTGGAGGGGGGGAACATGACAACTGGGTTTGCCGCTGTATGGGGGGCACGCTCACAATGTGCCACAAACAGACATACGAGTACCCCACTCCCCATACAAAGAACAAACATTTACATACACACACCACGACCATTACCACCACATCCCAGACACATCTCACCATACCCCAGGATGTAGACTTCCTTATTTTGACATATACTTATCCACATAAGCTGGCTGCACACACCCCTCCCCCATTAGTACAGCCATCACACCTGTCTGCTCACCTGCCCACATGGCAAGCTCAGGACACACAGGAAGCTAGCTGGCAGCCACTCTGCTCTCCTCTACCGTTCTCACCGCCACCCCCTCCCAGTCTTGTCCCTGAGTGCCTGTCTGCCATCACACCATAACCAGATGAGACAAGGCAATTTATGATACCAGCTGTCTCTGTCAACACCGGATCTCCCACACACGCCAGGGAAGCCAATCATCCCAGCCCAGCCTTGCCAGGAGCGGGGAGCTCACAGAGGTGACACAGCAGGGCAGAGTCGGTACTTAGAGGGGTGGGTGGCCCTTAAGTTAAGAGCTTTTTTTTTGTTTTGTTTTGTTTTGTTTTGTTTTGTTTCTCTTCCTCCTTGGCTAGCACACATCCTCCTTCAGCTCTGCATCTGAGGCTACAGCTCCCCTCCAAGGTAGAGGTCAGGTGGGCAGGAGCTTTATAGGAAGAGTGGTCCAGGGTTGCCATGACAATAAGACCACCAGACACTCTATGCCCCCCCAAACCCAGAGGACCATAAAGTGAATGTCCCCTCCGCATCCATGCTTCTCTTCCTGAGCATCTTTGCCCAGGTTCTCCTCCTCTAAAACACCTGTCCCTTTCTTGACCCTGACCCTGGCCCATTTCCTTTCCCCAAGGCCTCCCCAGCGTCAGACCCATGTTCAAATGTCCACTTCACCTCGTGCCAGGCAGGCAGCCTGGGCAGGTGACATTCCCTCGCTGACTGTGATTTTATTTCCATAGAGTCTAAGTGAGTATTCTTCTCATGCTAGAATCTGTTCACCCTGATCCCCGCCACACCCCACATTCTCCCTACACCTCTGGCACACACACAGACAGCACTATTAGCTCCGTGCTGCCGCCCTGCTGGTGGAATCAGGAACTGCAGAGCTCGATAGACAAGAAGCCAGCTCCTTACTGTCCATGTCCGCAGCTTGGGCTCCACTCCACCCACCCTTCTTGATGAGGTCAGCCCTCAGACTGTGGCCAGTGGATCCTGAGGGGAGGAAGCAGGAGGCAGGAGCAGGCCAGGGGTGATGGGGACCTCAAGTGTCAGGTGAGCCAGGCGAGAAGCAGACCTCAGGAGGCAGGCTTCAATGGGCAGCTTGTTTAATTAGAGGAGGGGGAAACAAAGGCTGTTTAAACCTCTGGGGAGTGAGTAGAAGCTTTTTGGGGTGGGTGTGCATCATTGGCTGGGGCCAATGCCTTATTTGCATGAAGAGGAGTTCCAGGTGCTTGCTGGATGTGACCTCATAAGGAGAGAGGAAGTTTAACCTCACAGTGACTAGGTAACCTCCTCTGGTGAGGCAGAGGTTGGAGGTACAGGACTACTTACTACACATGCTGTGTGCCCATGTGCCCGTGTGCCCGTGACATTCAGGCCCAGGAGCAGGGAAGGGAGTGATCTTCACTCCTACCAGTCTCAAGATGAGACCTCTGGGGTTGGACACAACTCAACCCCTCTCCGGCTTCTCCCAGTTCCACTGTACCCTGGCCCCACACACATCTGCTTGGCTATCGTAGCATCATCACAAACCAAACCTTGCAAGAAAAAAGCTAATCTTGGTCACACGAGGAACTCAGGCTGTAGCCCCGGGTCCAACTCCACCTGAGTGATCCTTTGATGACGCTTGGTTCACATGATGTCTTCTTGGGTCCCTATTCAACTCTCTTGGTTTAAGTATCAAACCAAGGGAGCTAAGGACAGGGGCCCTGGAGAATCTATACCTTGCTTTGCTGAGCTGTGCACTTATTTAATAAGTGTTCATTAAGGACCTACTGTGTGCTTGTCCCCGTGCCAGGCACACTGGGTTTAGCAGCATGAGGAAGGGGCCACTGGGTGATGGTTGTGTTGCAGAAGTTTCTAGAATCACTTTTCATTGTCTTCCACAGCGCTGTCTAGATCAGAATTGAAATTCTAGGGCAGCAGCAGTAGCTGTTTCCCTTCATGGTTTACAAGTGCCTGCCTATTTCTTACAGCGTTCAAGGTAGCCCCAGCTTACCTCCAACTCACCGTACTGTGGACGACCTTGAACTTCTCATCCTCCTGCCTCCACCACCTGAGTGCTGGGATTAGAGGTGTGCAGCCTGGGGCTTTATGCATGCTCACGCTCAGCTGACACTCTACCCACTGAGGCTCAGAGCCACCCCCCTGATATAGTTCGGTCCTGTGTTCAGTCACTTGCATTACATAATGGATGTTCTTTTCATCCGCTGTAGAACTGGAAGGCCAGCCTCGCTC
Source organism: Acomys percivali (assembly GCA_907169655.1). Classification (NCBI taxonomy): domain Eukaryota; kingdom Metazoa; phylum Chordata; class Mammalia; order Rodentia; family Muridae; genus Acomys; species Acomys percivali. Next base: position 73,554,319 of record OU015754.1, on the reverse strand, counting down.
TCATTCGCTTGGCAGGGAGTGTGAGTGGCCTTGCTGGGGACTTGAACCTGTGCCTGGCTGATGTAAGCTCCCAGGGGCTATCCATCCCTCCACCTCTAATCAGTTCATTAAAGTCTGCCTTGCAAACACTCCCTTGCGCCGCCCAGGACACGGAGACCTCAGCTGCTCCATTTCCAGGAGAGCGAATTCCTTCCCCGCTGGAGAGGAGTGGAGTAATGTAGGCAGGCAATTTAAACAGCTCCACAAACCCGCAGTTTCCACTCTCCGCCACTATTACACTTCCTGGCCGCAGCGGGATTGGCCCGTAAGTGGGATATCAAGTTTATTACAGCTATTTCCAACCTGTAATTGGTTTTGTGGAACACAAAGAGAAAGGCTGGGGGGAGGAGGAGGAGGTGATCCCTCCGCCCTTTTTTCTTCTTAGGTCTTTTTTTTTTTTTTTTCCCTTTTATGGAAGGTGGCGTCTAGGGGTATTGGTGGGAAGGCTGAGGTTGAAGACTTATTTGTTTTTTCAAATTAAAACATGGCTGGCTGACCAGTGGCCCCTCCTGCTGCTGGCTGGACTGCATCCATTGGCCTTGCTTCTAGGAGTCCACTTGTAAATCCATTCGGCCTGACCCCAGCCAGGGTTGCCGGAAGTGGGGACAGGAGACTGGCACCGATGGCAGGGTGGAGGGATGCAACAAACTGTGGTCAGCTAGGGATGCCTGCCTAGAGCCACACCACTGAGGCCATGCACGTAGACAGTCTTCAGAGGCTACCAGACCTTATTTTCTTCATGGAACATTTAGGGAAATTGAGTCCTAGATTAGTAACAGTACAGAGAGAATTTATAGCTAATAACTTGGGGGAACTCATAGCAGAAAGGTTGACAGGGCAGGAACCCCCTTTTTTTTTTAAAAAAAAAAAAGCCACCTACTATGTAGTGGACTGCCCAAAGCACCTACTGTGTGCTAGCTGCCCAACCTGGCCATACAACAATGTGGCTCCTTGGAATATGATTGTCACTAACATATACTGAGCATGTTTTCATATGTGTGAGTCTGTATTTGCAAGCAATGCTGAGCACACAGTAAGAACTCAACGTGTGCTGGCCATGGTCAGTCCCCTATGTAGGACATTACTCTCTGTAATTTCAGTTACCCATGTGTGAGGGTTAATCATCATTGACTGTCAGTCTAACTGGATTTAGAATCATCATGGAGACCCATACATGGGCATGTCTGCAAGTGAATTTCTAGACGAGGCTAACTGAGGTGAGACGCTCACCTTGAAAGTGGATAGTACCATCCCATAGGCTGGAGTCCCATGCTGAATAGGAAGGAGACAATGAACTGAGCCCCAGTATCCATCTGTCTCTCTCTGCTTCCTGACTCCAGATGTGATGTGACCAGCCGCTGCCAGCTCCTACCTCCATGCCTTCCCACCGAGATGGGCTGTGAGGAAAAATAAACCCTTACTTCCTTATGGAGCTTCTCAGATAATGCTGTCACAGCAGCAAGAAAAGTAACCAAGTCTGAAAATGTACAGTGGGAGAATCTAGAATCTTCCTTGGGGAAGGAAGAAGCCGCACCCCCTGGTCCTTGGGTGGGGCTTGGCAACATGACTCAGTAACTTGCTAGTCTCACGTCTGTCTGTCTGTCTATCTCCCCATAGCTCCTGTACCATGGCATCCTGGGGGTGTCTCAGAGAACCCCTCCAGGTTCTGCTCAGAGCATCCTTGGCTGCTTGGCTCTTCTGAGGGTTGAGAGTCAGATCTGTGTCCTGCATCCTTCCTTGAGCCCACCCTCCCACCACGGGCCTTCTGGTCCCTTCCTTGGGCTGTACCATTGCTTAGTTCCAAGGTTCTGGAACCTCAGGCTTTCATAGGAGCCTGTGATATCTAGCACCAGCCAAGAGGGTGGTGGAGGACTAGACACCCTGTAAGACGCCTCCTCCTAAGTCCCCACAAGGATGAATTGTGAGCCCACAGAGGCCCCATCCCCAGGCTACAGGTGGGAAAAAGAGATCTGAGAGGTAAGCCCACTATTCAAGAGCCCAGAGCTAGTGACAGACATCACACATGTGACAGGGTAGGGAGAGGCTCAGGCTTGCTGTTCCCACAGACTCAGCTGTGCCAACCAGTCTGTTACTGTGACAAAATGCCTGAGGAAACTTCAGTTTCAAGGAAGGAAGGATTGGTTCAGCTCACGGTTTTGGAGCCTTAGGTCAGAGGTGGTCAGAAGGGGATAGAGACAGAGCAAAGTCCCTCAGGGAGAGAAGAGGGGGGGTGGGGGAGAGGGAAGGAGGGAGAAAGAAGGAGACCCAGGTGTGGTCTGGCACCACCTTTCTCTTCAGTTAATCCTCTAGGAATTTCTGACTATGACCCTCACAGACACACCCAGAAGGGTGCCCCCTTCTAGCCTTCCCAAAGCTTCTCAGTCCAGTCTAGCTGAACGTACACACCTTCTCCAAGAAGGCTTTTCTGGTTACCTCCCCCAGAGAACTCTGCACCTCCCAGAGCATCCTGCCTGCCACTGCAGACTTGCCCTCTCCACTCGTGTCTCCTGAGCTCTGCCCCCACCAGACCCTGAACGGGACATAAGGGACTGTCAGTGTGCCATGGCCCCTGCCTTCCTCTTGCCTGAGGGTGGAAACTATGCCTGTGTCTCATACACTTACCACCCTTGCCCACCCACAGCTTAGGGCCCAGCTTTGCCTCAGAACTTCTGACCAATGGGAGCATCAGAGTGCAGGTAGGTGTTGGTCCAAACATCTGGTCCCTTTTCTCCAGTAAACAGCCAAGATAAAAAAAAAGGGGGGGGGGCAGAGGAGGAGGACAGGCTTGCAAGCTGCCCCAGAGGAAAAGCTGTGATTAGGAACTAAGGTACTAGATACTTGGAATCCCAGTGGTTCAATATGTAGAGGCACAGCATACACTCACAAGTTGAGGCCGGATTTCTTGTGGTGAGTTTCAGCACAGCCAGAGACTGCTTCCAAAAAAAAAAAAAAAAAAAAAACGAAGAAGAAGAAGAAGAAAAAAAAAATGTAAATAAAACCAAAGAAAAGCAGGCTCGTCCTTGAGGCTCTCCTGCGCCTTGGCCTGCACCAGGGATTTATAGCCCAGGTAATTCTTCCTTGCTTTATCTGGGGTATGGGGGTGTTTGTATGTGCGGGGGCGAGTGTATTTTCCCAGTCATAAAACCCTCAGTCCTGGCGAATAAATTTGAGGAGACAGTTTTACTGACAGATTTTTTCCCCCTTCCGTTGTGTAATAAAAAAAAAAAAAAATGGAGTGAAATTTGAGATTGGGGCGATGAGGGCTGCGGGTTTTAGAAGGAGATAAAAAGCTGTACTTGAAGGCAAGCGAGGCTGGAGCCAGGGGGCTGCTGGGAACTTACTGTCTTTCTCACGCTGCTGCAGCTACTCTGCAAGGTGAGGCCACCTTGCCAGCCTGGCAGGATGGTCATGGAGTGCTGGGGGCACCAGTGGAGAGTGTCAGCTGTGTTTTCAGTTGCAAAATGGCTTGTTATCACCTATTGACCTGTCTTCCCAGGGCACCGGGGCATGGGGCACACAGATGAGAGACGGAAGGTTTCTCAACTTCCACACATATGTGCATGTGCAGGTACACATGCACACACATATAGGTATACATGTCCATGTGTGTGCATGTGTATTCCTGTACATGCTTGTGTGCACGTGTTCATGTGTGCAGGTGTGGGTGTGTGCAGGCGTGTGTGGGTGTGCACATGGAGGCCAAAGGCCAACCTTGTGTCAAGGAATTCCCTCAAGTGCCATTCATGTTGGTTTTATACTGGTGCTTGACGCTTAGGCTAGACTCAATGACCAGAGAGTCACCTCCATCCTCCTGTCCCCACCCCCTCAGTGCTGGGCATTACACATGTGGGCTACCACACCCAGCTTTTTTTTTTTTACTATGCTACCCCCATGTCCCAGGGAATGCTCTGATTTGGGTCCTCTTCATCCAAAGAATCAGTTATATGCCAAGACCTGCATGGTGACAACCTCATATCCCCAGAATATGCCATGTCCTCTGACAAGAAGGGGGTCAGAATTGCCTTGGGGGGGGGGCTAAAAAGGTAGCACAGCAATTAAGATCACTTGCTATTTTTGCAGAGGATCTGGATTCCATTCCCAGCACCCACAAGGCAGCTCACAACCATCTGTAACTTCAGTTCTGGGGGTGGGGGGTGGGAAATCTAGCGCCCTCTTCTGGCCTCCACAGGCGCTGCATGCATATAGTGTGCAGACATACAGACAGACAAAACATTCATACACATGGAATAACAAAATAAATAAGTAAAATTGTCTTCTAGTTGAGGGCTCTGGTGCTAGAAAAGCACCTCGGTGTATCTAAGGGGCTAAAACATCCTTGAAGGGTTGGGAATGGGGGAGCAGTGGACCCACCCCAGGCAGAGCCATGGTTGTAAGGTTGTTCTGATTTGAAATCCCCTAAACCACCCAGCCCCTTCCAACCCTCCTCCCCCAGACCCTGCCCCAGCCTGTCCGCTGCAGGGCATGCACTGGGTTAAGAAGTCAGCCTCAGAAGCATGCTGTGGGTGTCCCAAAGGGGTGTCCTTCCTGGGCAAGTGCCTGCATGGAGCCACATGCCAGCTGCCTCGTCTCACACATCACAGCTCTCTTCCTCTATTCTGCCGCCCTACTGTGGGACCCAGGTCCTTTAGCAGAGCAGGTGAGGTGAGAAGTCAGGCTACACAGACAGAGACAAAATAGCCAGCCTCAAAGGGAAATTAATGGGTTTGGTGAGGGCTGAGAGGAAACCAGGCAAAGGAAGTTCTACTGCTGATCCCACTCAGAGTTACTTAAAAAAAAAAAAAAATTCCATGAATGTGTTAGCATCTTTCCATCTAGCACTGGTCCTCCCAGAGGTGCCCTTTATTTTTGGTTGCTCCCAGTCTATGGGGCAGGTAACAGATGTGGCCAGTGGGTGACACACAGTTGGTATCCCGATAGAAGCTGGCACCAAATGTGTTTTCTAAACCACACAGATGGAGTCTAAGTCAGCCTGCGTGCAGATGAGCTCAGAGAGGCCAGTCCTCCCAGTCAGGGGACAGATGCCTGGGGAAGCCACTCTCAGTACCTCCCCATCCCTGACCACCTCCCTGACAGCACGCCCCTCCCCCTCCCCCTCCCCAGCTTCTGCCCAAGGAGCCGCAGGGAGTTAATTCCACTTCTCCAGGTCCAGGCATGAGGCCGCCCGTCGCAGGCTGTTAGCGTGGAGCCCAGCTGAGCGGCGAGAGGCTGCAAGCTCGCGGTCTATAATAGAGTTGCTGAGACAAGCGGAAAACTGTAGCCGAGTAAACAGATAAATAATTGAAACAGTGACAACACATACCTTGCTGCTTTGTGGAGTAACGCTTTCATTAGCGGGAGGCAGTGGAGACCGGGCGTGCGCGTCGGGCGGGGGGCCCCACCCCCCCCACACTTGGATCTGGCTCTTCATCAGCTGTGAACAGCAGGACCCTGTCTTTGCTGCTACGTCCCAAAGCCCCCTCCCTCCTTAGCCTCCTCCCGCACTCAGGTGTAATGGAGACCTGTGGTCTTCCTCTGTCCCATGGGAGTGCCTACAGAAAAACAAAAGCAAGTGTCCCATGCTGACTGACCCCTTCTGTCCATTTCTGGGTCTCGGCCTCTGGTTTTTGCCACCTCCCTGGACTTTCTTCTGGAAGGCCAGAGGAGTTTATAAGCAGAATCTAAATCTGACCCCACCCCCCAACTCTCCAGTCCCTCCAACCCTGGTGACTGGTGCCTGTGGGGGAAGGGCATGGCTTTGTGCTTGGGTCCTCAGTGGTGACATTTCTCCTGTCAGAATCCCCAAGGTCCTCTCCCTCTTGCTCCAGGCATTCCAAGCAGAGTCACTTTCACAGAGGTAGCTGAGCTGGCGCCTCCTGGCTTCTGGCCTTGGCTCCCACCATCTCTGCCTGGACAGCCATGCTCTTCTGGGCTGACTCTTGCACCTCCTGCCGAAGAAGCTCCCTTGTGGGAGCTTCCTCCCTCAAAAGTTGGCTTTCCCCTCCTCTGGGTTCCCATATCATTCTGGGCCTAACCTCCACCCCCCAGGACTTATCAGAAATGGCTACGGTATCTTGGACTGGTGAGATGGCTCAATCAGTAAAAGTGCTTCTTGCTCAAGCCTGGTGACTTGAGGCTGATCTCCGGAGCCCACATGGTGGAAGGAGAGAAATGACTTCACAAAGTTGTCCTCTGACCCCTACAGTCACCTCACACCCTGCACATCCTGTGCATGCACACAATAATAATAATAATAATGAGTACACTAAAAGGCAGAAAAAGTTGCAATATAGCTTATTTATCTTACCATGAGCTTTTGCACATGCTGATGACCCTCTGTCTCCCGCCTCTTAACTAGCTAGTGGGACCCCTCCCTTTCTCTCTACTGACTAAGGCTCTGGCCCAGGCCCTGATTCCGTAGCTCATTCTGCAAAGCCCATTCTGGTCCCATCCACGATTCCCCGGGGCCATGCTAGAGTTAGCATCTCCTGGAGCATTGGAAAGACCCACATGGGGGAGAGGCTGCTAGCTCTCCCCCCTCACGCCTGCAGGACCGCAGAGGGCGCCCCCCCCCCCCTCCATGCCAGAATTGAAAGCCCAGAGGCTCCCTGCTCCCAAGCTGGCAATCTTGAGCATGTGAAAGGCTCAGTGCCTGGGGAGGTCAGAGGACAACTACAAGTCAGATCTCTCCTTCTGCTCAGGAATCAACTTGCCAGGCTTTGGCCTCAAGCCCCTTTACCTGCTGAGCCAGCGCATAGGCCCCTGGTTCTCTTTTAAATTCCTAAGCTGTCAGCAGGTGCTTAGATTCAAAGGCTATCAATGCCAGGCGGCCTCTGTGGATCTAAAAGGTGGGTAGCATCCAGGTGGGAATCTTCAGCAGCAGAGGGCAGGGACAGACCCAAGGGCAGCTCCTGAGGAAAGCGGTGGCCAGGGCCGGTCAGGGCACTCACCTGTGGCTCCTCTGTTCTGTGGTAGGTGACAGATGGTGGCACCATCAAGCAGAAGATCTTCACCTTTGACGCTATGTTCTCCACCAACTACTCACACATGGAAAATTACCGCAAGAGAGAGGACCTTGTGTACCAGTCCACTGTGAGGTAAGGCCACCGTGGAGGTGAGTTGAGCAGGGAGAGGGAGGGGCTGGGCCTGAGGATGTGCTTGTCCGGACCCCCAGATTCTCTTGAACGCAGGCAGCGGTTCCCAACTTGTAGGGCCACGACCCTTTCACAAGGGTCACACATCAGCTACCCTGCATAGCAGATGTTTTACGTTACGATTCACAAAAGTAGCAGAATTACAGTGATAAATAGCAACCAAATGATTTTGCAGTCCAGGGTCACCACCACTGAGGAGCTGTATTGAAGGGTGGAAGGTTAGGAAGGTTAGGGTTAGGGTTAAGGGATGCGCTCCCCTCCGTGAGCTGGGGGCCTCTCTGCAGAAGTGGAGGAGCGAAGAGACAGGAATTATAATCCTGCAAGTGGGTTTCACGAAGCCTATTTTCAGGTGAGGATGCTGAGATCCAGAGAGGGTAGGTGCTGTGCCTAAAGTCACACAGCCCAGAATAACAGCTGAGAGGTGGACCAGCTCTGCTGAGCCAGGAAAGACACTCTATTGGGGTGCGGGGGCGGGGCGATAATCTGATGTATTTTGATGCTAATTACTGCTTGTTGTCTGAGCCACCCCCCCCTTTTTTTTTTTTTTTTAATAAAAAGCCATCCCACCTGGGCAGGGCAGAGGAGATAGGTGGGGTTAGGAGAGAGAGGAATTCTGGGAAGAAGGAGGACTGCCACGAGGAAAAAGGAGACTGAAGTGAAGTGAGGGAGACCGCCACGGGTTAGATGGAGGAGAAGCACATAGCCAAAGGTGTGGATGGAGAATCCGGCCCAGATGAAGAACATTAGCAAGTATATGGGATTATGGATGGGAGGTAGCTTGATAGAAGTTATTGGAAACAGATGGCATGGGATTGAGGCAGGGATCCCATGCCTGTCCCACTATGGGAAGTAGTTTAGAGGATTGATATCTGCCCTGCCCTGCCCCGGGTTAACTAAGGCTATTTTAAAATATAACAAAGCGTCTATGCCTTAAATCGATTGCTAGCCAGGCCTACAGATAATACAGATAATTTAAAAAACAATAACACTCCATTGTCCCCGAAAAGCTCTAAGGTCCCAAAGGCCCCAAATGCAGGGTCACCTGGACCCTCGGGTCAGAGCGGCAGGATGAGCAAAGGCCGCACAGTCAAGATAATCCAGCCTCATGCCGGCGCCTCCCACACGCTACATATGTGGGTACACACAGCACTACACATCCCCCGAGGCCCCCGTGGTAACTTAACTCCTCTTACCCTTTATACAAGTTAGTCTCTCCTCCCAGAGGACCTTTCCCACCTTTGGCCACCTGGTAAACTCCTCTTCAGCCCTCAGAGCCCCAACTTGGGCAGGACTAGCGTGTTAGCAGAATAGATTTCCCTGGGCTAGATGGCTGAGGCTTCCTCAGTCCCCACCCTACTCCAGCCAGGGGATCCTATGGCCTCTGTGAGGTAGCTTCACAGTGGTGCTGGGTATGAACACACATACACACACACACACACACACACACACACACACACACACACACGAGAGAGAGAGAGAGAGAGAGAGAGAGAGAGAGAGAGAGAGAGAGAGAGAGAGAGATTGCGCTCTTACATACTGTGTGGTAGATGCTTTGCCTGGTGCCCTCAGAAGTGGTGTTAGTACAGAACCCATGCTGGGAACAACAGGTGACAGCCTGTGTGATACCTTATATGGTTCCACCTGGGTTCTGGGTTGGTGGGGCAGCTGGGACATCGCAGCGACTGTCTGATTGTCATGCAGTCTTTAGACTCTGAGACCTGCGGTGGACTAGGCCCCGCGCGGCATCACTGGGACTCTCTCCTACCCCCACCCCTACTCTTAGTTCCCAGTCTCTGCCAGGGTCTGGTCACAAATCAATGCATGACTTGAATTTGCAAAAAGAACAGACCAGAAGGCCCTGGAGACACGCCTTTGTGGCTGGGCGGGTCAGTTTGCATGAGAGTAAAATTTCGGGATGGGACAGATTTTTTTTTTTTCTCTCTTCCCCAAAGTGTGCTGCTGTCTGCCTCTGCAGTGAGAATCTGACTGGGACCTCCTACTGCTAAGTGAGGGCCAGAAGGTGGCTGCTCTCCAATGACCTCTCTCCAGACTCTTCCTCTCAGGCTCTGAGCTAGGACCTCAGTCCCAGCTGTTCTTTCCCTGAGCACCCAGGGCTCCCAGGAGGCAGGCAGTTGTCGCCTCTCTGTTTTCCCCTTTCCTCAGAGAAGGAGCAGGCGCTTAGGGTGAATCAGCTGCCATCAAGCTGAGAGCAGAGATAAAAGGCATTTTGGAGACTTGAAAATAAGCTCCACCCTAGGAACCGCAGAGAGTCCGTCAGCAGGGGAGTTCTTGGCTTATAGGCCCGACTTCCTGAAACCCAGTGTGTGTGGGGGCGGGGTGGTGGTGTGGGGGGTGGGGGTGCATGTAACCCAGCTCCAGCAAATCCTCTCATTTTCAGTCTGCTCCCAGCTACAGGTGTGTGGATTCATGGCCTCCAGATGACTCCCTAGTTCTGATTCCGTAGCCAAGAAGGAACCCC
>OU015754.1:73478587-73537348 GCA_907169655.1 Acomys percivali | reverse complement strand
AGAGAGAGAGAGAGAGAGAGAGAGAGAGAGAGAGAGAGAGAGAGAGATTTTTTACTTCTAAGTAAAATACCAGTAGCAGGCTGCTGGCATCACTACTAATTATATAACCATTTTATTGCTAGTATTAAAAAAAAATGAAGGCTGAAACTGTCCAGGAAAGGCCTAATTTAGTAAACAGCTTAGAACAAAGTCTTTGTCACGCAGGTGTTGCTGCACATTAGAAGGGGCTCTGGGTGATTCAGACCTCCTCCTTAATATGTTATTGTGGTCTAATAGCATTTCCCAGTTCTGAAAGAAGTGCTGTTGCCATGGAAGGAAATCGTGTTTATGGCGATGAGTGTTGAAGAGGCTGATGGAGTGGGGAGAGCTGGCATGGATAGACAGGTGGACAGACAAAGTGCACTGGTGTGTGGATGGATGGATGGATAGACAGATGGATGAATGGATGGGTGGTTGAGTGAATGGATCGATGGATGGATGGATGGATGGATGGATGGGTGGATGGGTGGGTGGGTAGTTGAGTGGATGGATGGTTGAGTCGATAGGTGACTGAGTGGATGGGTAGGTTAGAGTGTGGACAGTTGGGTGGATGGATGATTGCATGGATGCATGGGTAATTTGGTGGATGGCTAGCAGTATGGATTGACAGATAAGTAGATATATGGATGAAAGGATGGATGGATAGATGGAAGAAAGAATGGGTAGTTGATGACTGGGAGACTGGGTAGGCATGTGGGCATATGGACAGGGGGGTGGGCATGGATGCATGTGCATGTGAGTAGCTAGATGGTCGTGAATGGGTGAGTTGAGGAAAAACTGACCCCACACTTCTATTCTAGAGACAAGGGGCCGAGGATGGTGAGCCTTTTGTAAAACGCTGCTGTCATTGCCTCCATTTGCAAATGGCACCTTCAGCTGAGACCACACGAGGCTGGAGAACAGGGCAACCCTTTGGTTTACAGAAGAAAGGGGAAAAGCAGAGAAGTTGATTGACTACTTTCAGGTCACACAACCTACAGGTGACAGAGCTGGGCCAGAAGCCAGGCTTTCTAATGCCCTGAAAAGGGCTGTGGGTTTTTCCTGTTCTCTCTAGGGGCATCATGGTCCCTCGCATGCAGCATCCCTCCATGCCCACCCAGCATCCAGAGGGGTTTCCTAAAGGAACGTCATGTTATGTACCTGCTGCTATGCCCCTGAAAGGGCCCCACACCAGCTGGGCACAGAGGTCAGCTTCTGCCAGATCTGCCTACTGTCTCACCCACCCAGCTGTCCTCTTCCAGCACCCCTTCCCCAATATCCCCAGTCACCCAGGCCTTCTTGTCACGTTTGTAGCCACCCCAGAACATTTGCTCTGGCTTTTCCATCACCATACAGTCTTCTACCCCCAGCTCAGATCAGATATCTTGGCTGAGATGGTCACCCGAGTTCTTGAGTGACGCACAAGCTGTTGCAGCTGTTGCTCTGTCCCATTGACCCACTGGTGGAGTGGGTTACTGGTCCCCTCTGGGGCCACTACCCTCTGACTCACTAGAAACTATTTTCTCTTGACCCTAACAATGCACATACCTTGTGGACCATGACTTGTTCCCTCTGGTTCTCTTCGGCCAGACTTCCAAAGTGACAGCGGGCAGCACTTCCACATTCAGAGACCGAGAGCTACTTCATAAGAGGGTGATAAGAGGGTGCTGCTGAAGGGCCTGGCTAGTGGCCCCCTCCCCAACATTGTAGGCAAGGGGGATCTGAGTCAGTGACAGAGCAGACTCAGCCAGCCACACAGCTTGGCTTAGCCTCAGTTTCCATTCACCGGATGACAGGGTAGGCACTCTCACTTTCCTGCACAGTTGAGAGACTTGGGAAGCAGACAAGATCCTCCATGGCTGGTCTCACGTGCAGCCGTTGCTGGAGCCAGAGGCAATTTCCCTGTGAGCTGTGCAAATGTTGTGGGTATTATGGGGAGGTGGGCGGGGCTGCTGAAGGTCCTTTCTTCCTTCCTGCATGCCTTTGCACCTGCATGCCTTTGCACCTGCATGCCTTTGCACCTGCATGCCTTTGCACCTGCCTCCTTCCCTTACTAAGCGATTGTGTTTTGTGGGGGAAACAAAGGACCAAATCCAGTCATTAATCTTCTTCTCAGGACCTTCCTTCTTGGGAGCCATGATGAGCCTCAAGTCTTCAGACTGGTGTAGTGGAGCGACAGTGATGTTAGGACAGTAGGACATGTTGTGCCCTGTTCACACATTTCTGAGTATTTCCTCATAATATCATAATATCTGCCTATGTCAGAGGTCAAAAAACAAAGCTCAGAGAGGTTGTGGGATTTGCCTGAGGTCATCCAGAAAGCAGGTGCCTGAGAGAAGAGTCAAACCCTCCAGCAAGGTTGGCCTAGACTTGTCAGCCACCACATTGTTAGTGCTCACTCAGCAATGGTGGGGGTGGTGGGCAGGCGAGACCCAGTGCTCCTGAGAGCAGTCTGTGGTGAGGCTGAATGGGAAATGAGAAGCTGAGCTGCTTCACTGGGGGGGAAAAAAAAAAAAGAGAGAGAGAGACAAGGACCAGTTCGGATCCCCATGCTGTTGTGGGGACTGGATGAATTCTTATCTCGCAAATTCCCCTCCGGGCCTCCGGCAAGCAAGCCCTGTGAAGAAGACAACACAGCTGGTTTTTTTATAGTGTGTTTTGTGCCTTCCCTACATGCTCTGTGTTCAACAAATTGGATGCTGTAAAATGTAATAGGAAGAGTGGGAGAAGCCACTGGATGGCTGGTGCATGCGCCTGCACAGTGAGCATCCTCCAGCCCTCGCCCATGGGCTTGACTTGGGGTCTGCTCATCCCCCTCTCCCCCACACACACACTGTGGTTTCTGTCTTTGTTAACCTTGTGCCCACCTGGTCATGCAAAGCTCAGCCCTGGGGTAGGGGTGGGGGGAAGAGGATGACAAAGAGGCTCTTCTGGCTTTGTGTAGGGAGGGATGTCCTGGATCCTCCTCATTCCCGTTGAAGGGGGTGAGGGAGGGTCCAGGAGAGATCAAATAAGAGAGACAGGGCTCATAGTGACCGGATTTACCCTCAACATCCTCCCCATGTGTTCCTCCCAGCATCCAGTTGCACAACTATGTAATAAAACCAAAACGTAACAAATGTTTGTGATAAGAGATGACATGGCAGAGCCATCCTGGAGCCCAATGTCTGATCCCTGGATTTGCCGCTGACTGCTTGGGAGCCCCCGGCAAAGTCACAGCCTCTTAGGGTCTCAGTTTCCCCTCTCCCAAAGTATAGATGGTGATGGTGGTGCCTATCTGCAGAGGGCTTGTCAGACAGACATGAGACAGGCAGTCTCCAGGCCTGGCCCAAGGCACATGAAGAAATAAGTGAGTTTAGTACTGATTTCCAGGTGAGTGGCGAATGAGCCACAAGCCTTCAGGGAATAGTGACCCTTGCTAGATGTGGGTCAGGCATGGTGCTGGGCTCCAGGGAGTCAGCTGTGGACAATTCCAACTACTCAGGGCTCCCTTCACCATGTAGAGCAAGCTTACCATAGCTTCTATTTCATAGGGGGCGGCGGGCGGGGCGTGTGGGGGGCGGGAACCAAGGCCTGAAGTTGCTGAGCACCTGCATGGAGCCACACTTCTAGGAAGCCCAGAAGCCAGCGTATATGACAAACCCTCCTTCTCAGCCATAATACTCTGAGCCCTCTCACTCAACGCCAGTATTCAGAGTCCTGGAACTCTGCCCTGGATCTTTCTGGAAAACTTGGACACGGTTCCTAAGCAGGGGTCTCTTCTCTTCATGACGGCCATCTAGGGAACAACGTGAAAATTTGGCTTTGATCAAATTAGGCCCGTGTTGTGGCATAACTTTCTCCACTCACCACAAAGCTAATAAACTAATAAATTAGACAAATGAATATATCACTGGCCAGGACCACACACTAAAGCAGCGCGGTAATTGTTTTCACGGCCGGGGCCAATTTCTCAAATTTCGCCTTGGCCAACTTTCCCCAGCTCACCGTGTCCCTAATAAGGCATAACTCACTCTATAAACATTCAATTGACTTACTTATTTTAAATACAGTAGAACTGAAAAGCACCTCACGAGCCTATGCTTGTGTACTTGTTTAAAGCAAAGATCTATCTATCTCTAGTGTGGATCTTGGTCCCCAGCCCAGTGTTTTGTTCCTTTCTAGCCAAATTGCACTGCCTGAGGATCTTGTAGGCTGGCCACACAGATAAAGATAGCACAAATTTGGGGAGGTACATACCCTTGGAGCTGTGGGTGGCCCTGTGCTGTGACTTCCATGGGCATCCATTTAGGGTCCTGACATAGGAACCCTGTGTGGGTCCTTCTCTGATGAGCCCCACTTTGCAAGAGAGAAGAGTGGATCAAAGGGACCAAGTGACCTGCCTAGGGCCACACAGAGCATGGTGCAACAGAACTGGGGCTTGGACAGGCTTTAGTTTCCACAGCTGGTGTGCCTTGGCTCTCTCATGTCAGTGTAGATGACTGACATTTCTGGCCTGGCAAACAAGTGGGGGACCCTGACTGCTGGGAGACCCACTCCTTGAGCATATGGGAGGGCTCATAGCCTGTGGCCGGGACTGGACAAGCAGGACTGTGTCTGTGCTCAGGGCAGGTGCATGGTGGAAATAGTTGTAAGACCCCAGGAGTCCACAGTGGTCATCATGGTTTGGCTGGAGGAGGTGAGGGATGGAAAAGTACTTCGGGTATTAGCCAGAGATCATAGTTGGTGTGTGACAGTGGGATAGGGATAGATAAATAAGAAAACAGCCTTCCAGATACAGTTCATGGCAGAGGTGTAGGCTGAGCAGGGTGTCCGAAGATCCCTGTCTGCAGTGAAGTGGGGTGGGCATGTTTGGGGGAGCCCAGCCACAGATAGCACATATCCTTCTCTCACACCTACAATCAGGGCTGTCACCAATGACCCTGTGGTGACCTTGGAGCTGTCAGCCAAGAGTCCTCTCATCTTGGGATCTCTGTCCTCACGGCCCTTCCTTCCTAAGCTTTGCCTGACTGACCAGCTGCTGAGGGCTTTCTCGGGGCAAGCCTGCCATGCCCATCATACTGTTTATTTTTATGTGCTTAGGTGGCTCCTTTCATCTCCACCTACAGCACTAGAAAGCAAATTCCCACTGGGACAGGGAGAATGGCTTCAGTGTCACCGCTGTCCCAGTCATTACCAGGGAGCCATGGAGTGACACGTGTAAACTAAGTGGGATCATTACATGGCGGGAAGAAGCTGGGTGGGTGGACATAGAAAAAGATGGGTGGATAGTTGGGTAGGTAGATAGATGCAGGGATAGTAGCTTGTAGATGGATGGGTGGGTGGGTGGATGGATGGATGATGAGTGAATGGGCAGATGGGTAGATAATAGGCAGATGGTGACTAGATGGATGGATGGTTGATGCATGGGTAGATGGACAGATAAATGGCTAGATAGAGAGCAGATGGGTAGATGGATAAAGTAGAAAACAGATAGATGACAAATAGGTGGTGGGCGAATGGATGAATAATAGATGATGAGTGGGTGGTTACATGGACAATTAGGTAGAAGAATTAATACATGGATAGATTAAGAGAGATGATGGATGGATGGTAGATGGATAGCTGAAGGAAGGATAGATAGTTAAATGGATAGTGAATGGTAAATAGGTAAATAGCAAATAATGAATGGAGAAAAGAATGGATGAATGAATAATGTTTAGTGGATGGATGGATGGATGGATGGTAGATAGTGAATGAGTGAATGGGTGGATAGTAGTTGGTGGACAGATGGTGGATAGTGGATAATGGATGGATGATAGACAGTGAATAGATTAATGGTGGACAGTGAATGGATGGTGAATAGTGGGTGGGTGGATGGAAGGGTGGATAGATGGCTGCTAAGACCCAGAGGAGAAACCTCATCCCGTGACTGGCTTAGCAAAGTCATTCCCTGTCCATGAGGTGAAACAGAGCCGAGGCATGCTCTAACTCAGAGTTCCGGCTTCTCTCCTGCTCACTTTCTGGAAAGCAGAGCCCTTGATGGGAAACCAGGACCCAAAGCCAACCCCAAACCAGAGGCATGACAGAGGCCAATTGGGGTTGTCAGCCATGCCAGTCATTTGGACTGGGCTCTGCCAGACAAGATGGCAACTAGCAGGGCCAGGCCCTGGAGACTTTGGCCCCGTCAAAGCAGAGCTGCCCCTTGGCCTCTCCTTCCTGGCATGAGCCTGGCCAGCCCCATGACCAGAGAGCATGAGGTCCAGAGCCGAAGGCTGTGGGAGCAATGTCTCCTTATGACAGAGACAATCTCCCTAAGCTTTCCAGAAGCAGCAGCCACTCTGCCCTGCAAGGAGCCTCAGGGGTGTTTCCATCTCCCAACACATGTGTGGGCAGTTGTCCCTGTCAAATACCAGCGCCCGCCTCTCTCTCTAGAGTCAGGTCCCTGAAGTCATCACTGTCCCTGCTTCCCAACCACAATCCTTCCCAGGGTTGCTGGGAAGAGCTTGGTTTCATTTGCTTCATGTTGGAAGGGGCAGCCATCATTCTTTGGGTGTGCTATGGAACGTGCAACTTGTACCTCAGTTTCCCCAGCTGCTGACTTACCCTGGACTCTCTCTGGAGGTGCTAAGAAGGATGTAGCACCATTCTGCGTGCCCACCCCAGCTCTAGGTATGGGGCAAATGTAAAGTGGCTTGTAGGCTATGCTTAACTAGCAGAGACCACCCACTCTATAAAGATGATTGACACCTCTTCCCATCAACCCCTGGGGTCTCCGTTGCATCTAGTGCCTGCTCCTCGGGGTCAGGGTAAACCCTCCCACAGATCAAGGTCTCAGAACCCATCCAGACTCAAGTAAGCTGTAGCTGATGTTGTCCACTCCAGCTCCTCCAGCAACTGCACCTTGTCTACTCCAGGGTTTATGACTAGGGAAAGAACCTTCTAGTCTTTCTCACACCGTCCCCTCACTCCTATGCATCTGGCAACAGAGAGCCAAGCTTTACTAATTAGGTTGAGTCAACTGCCCGTGGTTACAGCGCCCCTAGTGGTGGGGCTCGGCATTGGTTGCAGCGCCCCCTCGTGGTAGGGGCTTAGAAATGTCTCAGTGCTTCGTAACGGTGCGGCTCAGCTTTCACTTTGAATTCCAGGGTAGGAACTCAAGGGCTACTAGTTTCATCCCTGTTCTAGTAATTGCTAAGTTCTCAGAACCTGGGTCACCAGAGAGCTAGGATTCCGACATCCAAAACTGCCTGACATGCAGCCGTTAATCACTAAAGTCCCAGGACCTCACTGTCCTCTATCTACCTGGCCTCCGGGCATGAATCCGCACCCTCCCCAGGCCACTCAAGGAAAAGCCTTGAGGCAGAGCCAGTAGGGGAAGAAACATGACCCCTAACAGAGGCATGGAGTGAGAAGATGCAACATGCCTGTGTTGGTCCTGCTCACTTAGTGCTCTCAGCAGTGCTCTGGGAAAATACCAATGATGACATCAGGTTTTAGATTGGGAAACAGAGGCACCACACCCAGTGATACAGAAACTTCCTCTCAGTCACCAAGCCAGAATGTGGAGGATGGTGGACTGCACCACACCCAGGGCCTGGGGTTCTGTACGGTCAGCTGAGCTATAAATGGTGCTGCCCCGAGAATGAGAGAAAGATCCACCCAAGCTCACCTCGCTTGCCCATTCTCACCTTCCCAACCTTGCCACACTGCTCTCCTCTTATCCTGGCTCTCAACAGGCAACAGATGGCGGGGCGGGGGGCGGGGGGAGCTTTGGCTGTGTGGCGTGTCTGTTAGCACACACCAGCCTGCTGGCCGCTGCTCACTTCTGCAGGCTTGGTCTCAGCTGGTGAGGTGGGCGTTATGTATTTGTGCGTACATACGTGTGTAAATGTGTATGTTTGTAGTGAGTGTATGAGAGTGTCTGGTCCAGTGAGCCTGCTTCTGTCTTGGCCTTGGGAGGAATCCAAATGAGTCCCTCTGATAATGTGAGCCCAGTGGGACACAGAGTGGGAGCACAGGTGGCTGCTCCCAGTTCTGCTGAGGGGCACCCAGGTTAGCACCCAACGGGCCTGGTTCTGCCTCTCTTGGCCTTTCAGGATCTCCTGTGAGTCCCTCCCTCACCAGCCTGGAACTTGAAGGTCAGTCGACAAGTTTCTGTGAGACTCACTTTGATTATTTCTGTTTAATTGGATCAATAACAAACTCTGGAAAATTGAGCGATTTTGAGTGAAAGTCTGTATGTGTTGTTGGGCTTCTGTTAGAAGGCTAAAGATGTGGCTCTTTCATCTGTGGTTATTTCCAAATTATAGTCACCAAACACTGTAAATAGAGACTTTAAATCAAGGAATGGTCTCTTTGTTCCCTACGGTCCACAGCACTGTATTGTAGAATTAGCTTGAGAATATGCAGAAAGAAAGGAGGGAGGGAGGGAAGGAGGGAAGGAGGGAGGGAGGGAGGGAGGGAGGGAGGGAGGGAGGGAGGGAAGGAGAGAAAGAAAAGGAAGTTTAAACCAGATTTTGCTCTCTCTCCTGTGTATGTCAGGGCTCCCAGGTGTTAGGGATTCAAGCTACTTGCCCCTTGTTAGCTCCATCTTCAAGGTCTCCTTAAAGTTCAAATCGGGGAGGCTGGAGAGATGGCTCAGTGGGTAAGAGCACTGCCTGCTCTTCCAAAGGACCCAGGTTCAATTCCCAGCACCCACATGGCAGCTCACAACTGTCTGTAACTCCAAGATCTGATACTCCCACACAGAATGGACATAAATTAAAATTAAATAAATAAAATATTCAAAAAAAAAAAAAGTTCAAATCGGTTGCTGTAGCTCCAGCCATTTCATCTTTACTCCAATGTGCCAGTGAGCTGTCTTTGTGACCAAATACTGAGAACAATGACTTCAGAGTTTTGTTTTGTTTGGTTTGGTTTGGTTTTTCTGTCAGTCTATGGTTACCTGGCTCTGTCCTTTGAGCCTATGGCAGGGCTGAGCACGGGGTATAACAGGTGGTGAAGCAAACTGCTCAAGTCACCAGGACCAGCAAGTAAAAACAGAGCCACAGGAGGAGAGACAAAGCCCAATCTCCCTTCCAAGGACACACCCCAGTGACCTCACTTCTCTCTTTCCCAATTCTTAAAGGTTCTACTAGAGTGTAGCTCCAGAGTGTTAGCCCATTAGCCTTGGTCGGGGTCGGGGTCTGGAAGTGGTACCTAACTTCTCTCCTCAATCGCATGACCACCCCGCTACAAGGGAGCCTGGGAAATGTAGTCTTCATTTCAGCCAGCATGTATCCATAGTAACTGTGGGCTGAGTCACCCTCTGAAGACCATGATTGTTGTGGGTTTGGAAAATGTTTGGATTCTGGAATCTTTGGCTATATATTAATGAGATATCTTGGGGGTTGGCCTCGAGTCTAAGCATGTAATCTGTGTTTCCTGTGCTTGAAGGCAACGATTTGCTGTATTTTTTCTTTGTAAACAACTTTGTTCATGGAGCAGTGGAGTTCTGAGGGTGCTCCCCGAGTCTCATGTTTGGGGCGCTCTGCCTGTGTAGCCATGAAAAGAGAGATGCTGAATCATGCAGAGGCCTCACCCAGGCTCTGGTCGCACGAGCAGGAGACCTGGCTCTGCCCTTGCCGCGCAGTGTCTGTCACTTCTGGGAATTTACATTGAGCTCCTCTCACGAAGTTGTTCTGAGGATCTTACAAGGACAGGAGAGCCAAAAGTGTGGCTGGCAAAGCGTGTGAAGTTTAACATAAACTCAGAGACTGCCGCTCCTGTCTGTGCGTCCCTCTGGATGTCACATGACCACCCCTCAGATCAGGCCTCTCTTCCTGCACCCACCTTCCTGAGCACTGGGAAAACCAACAGAGTTCTCCACTCTACTCCAGATCACAGTATCCCGCCCAGTCCGTATTTTCTGCACATGATGTACACATGAACATACCATTTGACATGTGTGGAAGTGTAGATGCATGTGTATACACAGATGTATATGAAGATGTATATGCATGTGTGTGCATGTGTGCGTGAAGGACAGCCTCAGGCGCTGTCCAGGCACCATCTTCCTTATTTTGAGACAGTCTCTCGCTTACTTGAAACTCACCAGTTGGGCTAGGCTGGCTGATTGGTGTACCCAGTGAATCTGTCTTGGTCAACCCACCACTGGGATTACAAACTCATGCCACCATTCCCTGCCTTCTTTACACTGGTCCTGGGGATTGAACTCAGGTCCTCATGCTTGCAAGGCAAGCATTTTACTTACTGAGCCATCTCCCATAGCCCCTGCTTTATATGCTTAGAGCTTACTTTGCATGTCTCTGCCATGTGCAGCTAGCCTGTGGGCTCCAGTGGACAGTGGTCGTTTGTGTTGGATTGGGTTTAGCTCCTAAGACAGGCTCTCAGGGTCTAGCCTTAGCTAGCCTGGAATTCGCTCTATAAACCAGGCTGGCTTCAAACTTGTGGTGATCCTCCCTCTAGCCTCTGCCTCCCCAGTGCTGGGGTTATAAATGTACACTATCTTGTCTGGGTGCACAGTAGGTTGTTTTATTTTGTAATCTTCTTTAGGCATGGCTGTAATTTCTAGGACCTAAAACAGGCTGACACATAGTAGGTGCTCAGTAAAAGCATGCTGGCGGAATAATAACCGAATGACAGGATGCTCTCCCTCCTCCAGCACCCAGCACTGTGCTCCTCATCAGAGACAGACCAAGAAGCCAACAACCTTTCAGCTTCCGGCTCCCCATGGCAGGAAGCCCAGAACCAAGAGCAGTAAGATAAATACCTATTACCTCGGATGGGATCTCGGTGCCGGCTAGAGTCCAGGCATTTTAATTTTGTTTTGACAAAGAGGCTGATGGGAGAGGTTAGTGAGGCCCCCCTGTCTCCCATCTGCCGCGGCCCGGGGCGCCCCAGCCTGCCCTTCTCTGCCTCTGGCAGCGTGTAGCTCAGGACTGTGAAATGTAATTGGCCTGCCCTACTTTTTAACAGAACGCAGATTGAAGGATTGGGTTTTTGGTGGGCTGACCCGTTTAAGAGCCTTAAGAGGGGAGCAGGGAGTTTCAATTTTCCACTGCCAAAGCCAGGCTGTTTTTAGCTTGGCTTTGATGAAGCAGCAGGAAGCGGGTTCAGCTTAGGGTCACTCATCAGCTGACCTCATTGGGAAAGGCCTCCTGTGGGGCTCCAGGCCCAGCTGCAGCCAGGCGGAGAGAGTTCAGGTTTGCTTTACTGATCCGAGTAATTGGTCCAGTGTAGACGCTATCCACCTCACCCATCCATCCCAAAGCAGAGACCCCCCACCCTCAACTATGGGATGCGCTGTGAAACTTCTGAGTTTCCCAGACCCAAGCTCCTGGCCCAGCCATTAGCTGAGTGACCTCTGACAGAGTGCTTGGCCTCTCATGGCCTCAGCCAGCTCAACCAGCTCCATCATTCTGATCTCGCTAGGGGTCCATAGGTACTGAGCTAGGATGTTGGCTGACCCTTAGGTTGCCTCGGGCTTTGGGGTTGAAGCGTGTGCACCATGTCCCTGCAGGGGATGACTGCAGGCGGTTGTAGGGCCCAGCCAGGTCCGCCCAGCCCTAGCCAGGAACCGGCTCTGAGCTCTGCTGATCTGGGGTCCTGTGGTTTTGCCAGGGGTTGAGCCCTTCTCTTTATGCCTATCTTTTGATCTTTTGGCCAGCTGTGCTGAGCAGAAAGCCTGTGGGTACTTTCATCCTGTATCAGAGGAGTTTGTCTGCTGGTGTGATGGTTTCTTATTAAGAGTTCGCTTCCAGGGGGGAAAAAAAAATGAAGACATGGTCCCTGCAGTGACCAGAAGGCAGAGCCAGGCTGTGTGTCAGACCCCAGGCTTTCGTGGCTGGTTAGAGGCTGCCCTAGAAGCCCAATTCTCTGCCTCGTGACCTCATTGCTTCCACTCCCTCTGCTTGCCCTTTGTGTCCTTCTCTGGTCTGAAGGAGTGCATCCTTCCAGCTACTGGCACCATGCCCTCCCCCTCCCCCCCACCCATCCCCCAGCAGACACTCTCTGAGCCTCTTTCATGAAGGCAAGACTTCTACCCTGACTGAACCCCACAGCAGGTGTCACCTCTGGGGCTTCAACCAGGACTCTGCCCAAATGAATTTCCTGCCTCTGAGTCCATGGTGACCACCATAACAACCAGCAGCCTGTGCCTGTGCCTCAGTTTCCTCTCGGGGCTGTTGTGAAGACCAAGATGGGAGAAAGGCACAAATGCTAAGTAACCTTCTCCAGGGCACTCACCATTAACTTTGCCAACCCTGGGAGTCCCCTACACACAGAAGGTTCCAGAGTGGCTCCTCCAGCTACGATTGTCCCGGAGCTCAGTGAACTGGCACAGACACCATGCACGAGACTCCTCTAAAGGACTGAGGACAGGTGGCCTGACTCTGGCCTTGCATGCTTAGGTGTGCTGCTGGGTTCACTGAACAAGGTCAGGATGGTAACCAGTATGGGAGTGGGGGAAGGGAGGATGAAGGAGTTTCCCTGCTTCCCTCTCCTGCCAACCACCAACTCCAGCCAACAGGCTTGACTTTCCTTATGCTGCTCTCACTGGCGTGGTCAAGGACAAAGACAGAGACTTACAAAGAAATGAAACAGCCACAAGGGAAAATAAGGAGGGCAACGAGGGAAAATAAGGAGGCGGACAGTAGGCCACATGCCACTGGCCTTTCCAGCTCCCTTGATACCCAGCACCCTCCCAGTTCTCTCTGCCCCATGTCTTTCCCTGTGGAGTCTGTGCTCCACACTGTGCCTGCTGGGCCCAGATGCCATGAGGTAAAGAAGAAAGGGCAGGAGATTTTCGATGCCTTGCTCCCACCGAATTCTGATCCACAACTACCCGAAGCCCAGAGCCAGCAGGCATGAGTAGCCTGACTGTGAGGGGCTAAATGAATCCATCAGGGCCTGGAGGAGGACGTGGTTTCCATGGTAGCAGCAAGAGGCCAGGAAGGGAGGTCTGGAGAGGAGGAGGCAGGGAGTCGGGTGGGGTGGGTCTGAATGGGAGAGTCAGGAGGAGAACAGTGGACAGAAAATCAGGGTGGAGCCTGCGAGACAGGAAGAGAGGGGACGAGGAAGGTAAGGGTTCAGGTACCAGGCTGCGGGTGTCAGTTACATGTGACAGGAAGGGTCCAGCCAGGTAACAGGCCAGAGCAGAGAGTCCTGTAAATGGTACCAGTCTTTCATCTTCCAGGATCCAGGACAGATCGCTAGTCTAACTCATCCGTGGCAGGTGAAGGTCCTCCAAAGGTTCCCCAGAGAGAGCAGGGGAAGGAGAGCCTGGTGGGCACCCTCTCTAGACACCCCTGCCCTGCTGTCCCTCTCCATCATCCCCTGTCCCCTGCCCAGCCAGCCTCTGTGTGATTGGATGCCTTAGGTATTTGGTACCCACAGAGCAGCTAGAAACCCTTTGCAGGTTCAAAGGGGGTGAAAAATGCATCGATGGGCTTGAAAGGCCCTGGGAAAGGGGCTTGCACAGCCTCTGCCAGGAAAGGAGAGAAAAGGAAGAGACAACAAAACAGTGCCCAGGCCCCCACGGGGACAGGTTCTTTTTTTTATTTTTTTATTTTTTTTTTATGAAGCATGAACATCTGCCCAGCACTGCCCCTGCTCACTTGACCCTAGTCAAGTCACCAATCCCCAAGTCCTTAGCTGGAGCAACTCAGGTCCCAGGACCAGCCCACTACAAGCACTGGGGCCAGACCCAACTTGTGCCCAGCCAGGTGCCATATTGGCTTGTAATCCCTGTGTTCTTTAATGGCCTGGCTGGACTCAGATCTGGTCTGACCTGCAGGTGGCCATTACGGAAGCAGACTCTGGCCCATTGTTCTTGTCCGCCCAAAGATCAGACCCAGCAATGCGGAAAGCAATAGTCTTTGCCTGCTCCCCGCGGTCACATTAACTAACCTCATACGGCAGAAGGACTTCCCCGCAAGTCATCACCTGTCTCCAAGGCCCACTCACTAATAAAAGGGATCATCTGTGATACCTTCTATCAAGCCCATGCAATCCCCCTAACCACCAGTTCCTGCCTTCCGTCTGGACCGCCCATGTCCCCCATGTCCCCTATGAAAAAGACACACAACAGCTGACACTCCTCCAGTCATTGGTCATCCACCTTCCCTCATGTCCCCATGAGCCAGCAAGTTGTTTTCTGTTTCCCTCCTTGTTGGTGTGTGTTTGTGTTCGTGGTGGTGTGGCTGCATCTCTGGGTGGGATGCATAGGATTCTAGAGATCGAACTCAAGTGCCCTTCCTTAATACTGTCCAATACCAACAGGGTCTCTCACTAACCTGGGTTTCAGTGACTGAGTTAGCCTGGCTGGCAAGCCAGCCCGAGGGTTCTGTCTCCATCTCCCCAGCCCTGGGACTGCAAACACGCCCTTATCAACCCCAGCTATTTTTTCATGTGGGTGCCAGGGGATGGAACTCAAGCCCTCATACTTTACCAAATGAGCCATTTCCCAGACCCATCAATATGCTGTTGTCTGTTCTGTTTGCTTGTCTGTCTTTTGAGATGGGGGAGGGGCAGCGTGTGTCTCACTTTATTGTACAGGCTTCAAGCTCCAAGGTTCCAGAGAACCTTCAGGAGACCTCAGCCTCCTGAGCAGCTGAGACAATACAGTGTGTGCTACTGTGTCCAGCTTAATAGTTGCAGAGGTGAGGGTGGGGATGGGGGTGAGGGTGGGGCTCCTTTTTCCCCCAGGTGCTACTTTGTTTCTAAAAACATTCCATAGCAGCGGGGAGAACCTTCCCTTTACCCTTGCAGAGGAATGGCTAGAGAGAGCGGGCTACCATCTCCAACCACATATGTCTTGCCTATCTGAGGGGACTTGGGGGAGAAAATGGATCCAAACTTACCAGCCTGTGTGTGACAAGGTCACCAGTTCATCTGGATCATGGAACCCTGTCTCATGGAGACTTCGGCTCCCAGCAGTTACTGCCACGGGGCCCTGAGTGCCACTGCACATCCACCCCTGTGGGATGGCCACGGCCACCAGATCACCATTCCTCAAGCACCTGCAGGGAGTGTTCATCTGCCGGGCTCTGTGCCTGCTCCTGTCGTCCCCTCCCTGTCTGTTGCTGGCCAGTGCCACATGCCTCTCCTTAGTGTTCTTGTCTGTTAAACGTTAGGTGGCCAGGCAGGGTGGCACGCTGGACCAGAGGACTTTCTGCTGAAACTGAGCAAGTCAGAAACGCTCTCCCTCACCCCCACCCATGACTAGACAGTCAACCTGGCTAGACGACCAGGCTGTACTAGGAGGTCTGGTAGGGAAGGAACAAAACTATTTGGCATCCTATGCGTGGAGGACAGGTGCCTTTGCTCAAGGGACAGGCTCTGTGCGCATGCCCATGTATATGGAAGCTAGCAGTCAATCTTAAGCACTGGTCCTTAACTCCATCCACTGTGTGTGTATGTGTGTGTGTGCGCGCGCATGCGCGCGCGCGTTTTAAGATTTATTTAATTATTTATTATGTACGCAGTGCTCTGTCTGCATGTATACCTGTTATAGATTATTTTGAGCCACCATGTGGTTGCTGGGAATTGAACTCTGGACCTTGGGAAGAGCAGACTGTTCTCTTAACCTCTAAGCCATCTCTCTAGCCACTGCTGCCACCACCACCTTGTTTTTTGAGAGGGTCTCTCATGAGCTTGGAGTTAATCCATTAGCTTAGACTGGCCAGCAGGCTGTGGGAAATCCTCTCGTCTCTGCCTCCCTAGTGCTGAGATTACAAGGCGCCCCTCACCATGCCATGTGCTTCCCACCACGCAAGGCTTTCTCATGCGGGCTGTGGCTTCTGAGGTGGGACTCTGGTTCCTGCAGTGCAAGTGCTTTGCCCACAGCGCCATCTTCCCGACTCCTAGGACAGCTTCTTCATTCACCTCTCTTTGACCCTATGTCACTCTCATGACTTCCCCCTTCTCCAGTGAACTTTTTTTTTTTTTTTAAGCGCTTTCTGAAGGAGAAAATGGAGGTACATTATATGAGGTGTTTTGTTGTGTTGGGGGTGGTAGTGGTCATTTCTTGTTCTAGACTGTTCCATCCTGTCTTCTGGGAGTTAAATTTCCCTCTTTGTTCCCAAGTGGCTCAGGGATGTGGCCACACTGTGGTAGAGGGTGTCTCAAGTATTGCTGTTACAGGGGGGCTTTATCAAGTCAGATGAGACAGGCTGCCCTTGGCCTCTGGGGCTGGAGTCTGTGTTTCTTTTGGGTGAGGCTTAAGTGTAGGTCCATCTCGGGGAGGGATGGGGGATAGGAAAGCCAAGGAGGAATTGAAGCTGGCAGAGATAGGCAGGAACAAATAGTGTTCAGAGAGCAGGATAGAGACCGGTGTGTGTGTGTGTGCATGCGTGTGCGTGTGCGTGTGCGTGTGCGTGTGTGTGTGTGTATGTGTGTGTGTGTGTGTGTGACTAGCTTTGTGACAGCCCCTGTGGTTGAGGAGACCCCTGCAGAGCTGTTATCTAATCCACTGGCACCTGTTATGGTCCAAGCCCATCCAAGCTCTAGGTTCTGGCTTAAGGGGTTGGAGAAGGCCATGGATAGGAACCACCTGGCCTGTTTTGTGGGCAAATGCCAACAGCTGGACAGACCAGATCACAGGGAGAGCCAAGAACAGGAGACTTGGGGTGTGTTCACTGGCCAGCTGCAGCCTCAGCTTCCCCCTCCCTGGCCCCCGCCTTCTCCCTTTCCCCAGAGCCTGTGAGAGGAAGCCTTCATTCCGAGTGTTCAGCTGGCAGGCTCCCAGGGGGATTCCTGCACTTGCCTAAGGTTGAGCCGCCACGCATCCTCCCGGGGTCTTCCATTGAGGAACCCATGCCCAGCCAAGCTGTGAGCATCCTTGCCTGCTGTCCCCTGTACCTCCTCTGGAGACTAAGACTCCCACCAGTAGCCAGCCTGTCTCCCAGGCCTGGGAAATTGGGAGAGACTGTCAGGTCACCTCTGAGAGGAAGGGAAGAGGCTGGGAAGACAGCTGGGCACAGAGGAGAGCTGGGGCTGGCTGAGGAGGTGCACATCTGGACCACTGGTCCATGCTTGAACCATTCCCAGCTCCCGGACAACATCTTCATACTGTACAGGTACAGACACGGGAAACAGGCCAGGAACCTCATGCCGTCCCTTTTCTTTCTTACAGGAGGAATGAGCAGCTCTTGTTAGCAAATATCCAACAGCACCCTAGGCTGCTAGAGACTTTAAGGCCATTTTCATTAGCTCTGCCTCACCCAGTCGCTCTGCCCAGGCATGGGAGGGCACGACTCTGGGCTGAGAGGGAGCAGGTGTTTGAGGGAGACATGGGGGCTGCAGAGGGGGGCAGAGCAACCAATGGAGGCAGCCTGGTGGCTTCAAGAGCTGTAAAAAAAACTTCATGACCTCACAGTTGGTCTCTTTCCAGCAGGGATGAGGGACTGCAGAGCCCTGGCAGGCTCTAGGCTCATAAGATTGCGGGGCTGGGGGGGGGGCGGTGCTGTTTAAGCTACTTGCAAGAAAGAACACTCTTCCAGCCCCTCGGAGGCTCTGTTTCCATGCAAACAATGTTGTCCAAATGAAAAGGCACTCTCATCTCTTCATTAAAGTGTGGCCTCAAAGGACCCATCGCTACCTGAATCTTCTTCACTCCTAGCCCGCAACGAGGTGCCGCGTGTACAGATGAAGACGTTTGGATTACAAAATGCCTTTTAAATAGAATGCATTATACAAGTTTGGCCCTGAAGAGTCTCCTCATTCGATTCCTGGATTTTTGGCAAGGGATGTGAGTCCACGCGCCATTTTCTCCCCTCCATCTGTTCCTTCCTTCCTCCTTTTTGGGACTGAGCCAGATCTGAGCTTGCAGCCAGACTGAGGCTGACCCTTCCGAGAAAGGAAGGCCGGAGGATGCTGGGCTGCATCCTCAGGGTCAGGAGGTCACTGTGGCAGAGGGGGTGCAGGTGGGGCAGGCTGGGTGGGCTAGGGGAAGCTGGCGGGAAGGAAGGAGGACAGAAGACTGAGGTTCCATGTGAAGGAGAGGCTCACAGTAGAGGGAAGGAAGAAGTCTGCCCTTGACCCTACCCTACCTGTGCAAAGAACAGAGAAGAGGGGACCAGAGGAACTTGCCTGTGTCACACAGAGAAACGTGGAGCTCCCTACTGCCCTCCCGAGCTTTGTTTTGTCTGGTTGGTACCCATGTTCCAGGGCTTCAGGCATGCTAAGTGGACACTCCATCATTGTGGCTCACCCACAACCCTGGAGCCTATCCATCCATGCCACACCCCTGCTGACAACTGGATTTGGAGTTTGGGTGTAAAGCTCATTGCCAATGAGTTCCTTAGATGTGGGAGCAGATTGGCTTGTCCAGGACAGGTAGTGTGGGAGAGGAGGTGCTTCTAGAAGGCTTGCAAGGCAGTAGGGCAGGACCCAGGCCCAAGAGTCAGCAGGGAGAGGTGCTTGTCTGAGCTCAGTCCCTGGAAGAAGAGAAATGGCTCCACAAAGTCGTCCCCTGACCTCCACACATACACCTCACATCACAGGCCCATCCACAACACATACCATGTACTCTCTCACACAAAAGAATTCAATCTGAGAGGATCGGGACGCTGACTCACTAGGTGGAGGTGCTTGCTGACCTGGGTCCAACTCCTAGAACCACTTGTGCTGAAAAAAAAAAAAAAAACTGACTCCCACTGGTTGTCTTCTGACCTCTACATGCATGTCATGCCACGTGTATGCTTATACACACCCATGCACATACAATAAGCAAATAAATAAGTGTAATGAAAATTTTAAATAAAAAAAAAGCCAAAGATAAAAGGCCACTGAGGTGGAGGGTGGAGGGGTGGGGAGGAGGTGCTTTTCGGATCCCTTTAAAGCAGAAGTTCTCAACCTGTGGGCCGCTATCCTTTCACAAGGTTGACATATCAGATATTCTGCACAGCAAAATTTACATTATGATTTGTAACAGTAGCAAAATTACAGTTATGACATAGCAATGAAAATAATGTTTTGGTTGGGGGTCACCACACCATGAGGAACTGTATTAAAGCATCACAGCATTAGAGAGACTGAGAACCACTGACCTAAAGAAAAGTCATACAGTGACTTTTTTTTTTTTTTTTTCATTTTTGGTTTTTCGAGACAGAGTTTCTCTGTGTAGTCCGGGCTGTCCTGGAACTCACTCTTTAGACCAGACTGGCCTTGAATTCACAGAGATCTGCCTGCCTCTGCCTCCCGAGTGCTGGGGTTAAGAGTATGCGCCACCACTGTCTGGCTGATGCAGTGGTTTTTAAAGTGAACCATACACCCAGTCATGTTGTCCTTCCATGATTGCACAGGAAAAAGAAAAGCAGGTATCCAAGGGTGTGTTGTACCTGCATGGTTAATGGGGAGAGCCTAGAGCAACACAACTGCCCATCGATGGGCCGATAGGTACAGAAAATGTCCACATGGTGAGCTGGCACTCACAGTCAGATCCACGCAATGGGGTGTGACTCAGCCATGACCAGGAAGTGGGTGGTGTGGACACAGCCCCCCCACACACACAGGTGAATGGTGAGCTAAGGATGAAGAACGGAGGCTGTGTGTTAAAGGCTCCAACCCCAGCTTGGTGCTACACCAAATTAAAAGACCGTTTTAATATATGTATGTGGGGTTGAGGGAGTCAGAGACGGTGCCAGAGAGAGGTAGAGAGAGGGTACTGTTAGTCCTTCTATCACACCCAAGTGCTTTCACTCTTGTTCTCTCTGCCACTGTGTAGCAGACACCAGTTTGGCTGACCCGTAAGCTTTTTGGGTGATTCTCCTGCCCCCACACTCCATCTCGCTAGGAGTGCTGAAGTCGTAATGCACTCTACTGTGTCCAACTCTTCATGCGGGTCTGGGAGTCAAACTCAGCAAAAGCACTTCTACCCACTAAGCCATCTCCCCGGCCCTGTGGTGCAAGCTTTAAGAAGTCGGGCCCGGTAAGCAGTCTTTAAGTTATTTACGGTATATCTTTAAAGGGGTGAGTGGGACCTGCTTCCTCCTCCTCCTCCTCCTCCTCCTCCTCCTCCTCCTCCTCCTCCTCACTTGTCTTCTCTAGGCTACCTTCCTTCTCCTCACTGTTCGTTGGCGCTATATTCTGTCACAGGCAATCAGGGCCAAAACCCTATACGCTAAAATCTCTGGAACTCTGAACCTAGATAAACCTTGCCTTCATTTATGATGACCGTCTCAGGGATTTTGTAAGGGCAGCCAAGCTAACACAGAAAGGCAGCAAAGGACTGCAGGTAGACTTCCCAGCAGCCCCTGCGCAATGTGTTTCCCAGGGATGGATTACAGATCTGTAGTCTTCTAAGCATGAGGGAGTGGATTGCAAAAGAAGCTTCGGGAGCAAGGCCCGGGGACCCATTATGTCCATGGCGGCCATAGTTTGAATGTGCTGGAACCGCTGGGCTGTGGTGGCACACGCCTTTAATCCCAGCACTTGGGAGGCAGAGGCAGGCGGATCGCTGTGAGTTCCAGGCCAGCCTGGTCTGCAAAGCGAGTCCAGACAGCCAAGGTTACACAGAGAAACCCTGTCTCCAAAAACCAAAAACCAAAACCAAAAGCAAATCACTATGCTGCAACCTGTGAGGTGTGTAAAGTTTAAATATACCCACACTGTAGCTCATCAGTTGTACTTCAATAAAGTGTAGGGCAAAACTTAAAACCGCTGAGTACGGGGATGGGGAGGGCTCAGTCGGGGAAGCACGTGCTGTGCAATTGTGAGGACCTGAGATTGATCCCCAACACTCATGTAAAAATCCAGGCATGCTAGTGCACGCTTGCTATCCCAGCACTGAGAAGCCAAAGACAGGCAGGTCCCTGGAGCTCACTGGCCAGCCAGTGTGGCCTGACTGGAGAGTGCCAGGTCCCACTGAGAGAACCAGGCTTGAAACACAGAATGCCTCCTGAGGATCAACACCAAAGGTTGACCTCTGGCCTCTACATATACACACACCCATGTGCATGCACAGCCTCACACACGTGTACACGATACCCATATACACGTGCCCCTGCATAAATATGCAATAAAAATTAAACCAGCAAAAAGCTAAGATAGAGAGATGACTTTTTGGTTAAGAGCACAAACTCTTCTTCCAGACGACACAAGTTCGATCCCCAGCACCCGTATCAGATGGCTCACATCCACCTGTATCACCAGCCAGGGGCATCTGATGCCTCTGACATCCTTGGGCACCTTCACCCCTGTGCACAGACATGTGCACATAATTAAAGATAAAAATGATAACAATGCAGCAAATTTTAAAGTATAGGAAGCCCCATCAGACTGGTGAGGTTCCTGGGAGACAGGTGGCACAACAGGAAAGCTAACCTTCCATATTACTAAAGCCCCAGAGGCGACAAGGTGGGACTACATTTTTTTTCTTTTTTTAAACGATGACCTCGTTTCTGAGGCACGTTCATTACTGTCCAGCTCAATTCTTCTGTGAAGGAGGGAGGTATGTATATGCGGGCAGGACAGAAAAACAAGTTCCCGGTGTCTCCATTCAAGAGGACGTCTCTGTTTGGCTCCTGGCTGCAGACTAAGCATTGAAAACAGCATGAGGCAGTGGCTTAATAATTTGTCTTAAAATTTTAATCAATTAATGGCATAGGAGAAAGTGGGACAAGTGCTGAGAGCTTGCCAGGCTCCGTTCTGTGTGCATTTGCACGCTCCTTCATTGGGACTCTACAAAGGTCCAGCGCTGGCTTTCCTGGTTCCCCAGCAAGGCTAAAGGAGGCCACCACACAGTTGGACTCTGCATCCTTAGCATGGTGAGGCTCCTAAGTCCTGAGACTGTCACCCAGTGGCAAGTCAAAGCCAGAAGAAGAAGGACTGAGAGCCTGCCGTGCCTTGACAGGAGATACCCCGGACTCCTTGAAAGCTTGAAAAAGATTTAGAGAAGCAAAAAGGCATCTTTTTTCCAGCAGGGAGAAAGCATATGGCTCTCAGTTACCTGGGGAGGTGGCAGGCTCAGAATAGAAACACACAGTGGGGGGCAGCAGGGGCCCAAATCACTCAGGAGGTGCTCAGCTCAAGAAGGCAGAGTGAGAAGGATCTGGGAGCGCATCCGCATTCCTATCTGCTGCCTCTGGCTTGGGTCCACATCAGGGGACCACTTACCTGCTGGCTTTGGGATGAAAGTTCATATTTTATCATGTCTGTGTGCCTCAGTTTCTTCATATGTGCAGTGGGGGGGGGTCATAGCCCTACAGTAGGGTCCAGTGAGTTGGGCACTTGCAGAGCTAAAAACCCCATGTGGTATTGTCATACCCAATCACCAAGATAAGAAAAGTGAGTCCCTGGGAGGTCAAAAAGCCTCAGCAAATACAACAATGGGCTGGCCAGGTTTAAAAGAGACCCCAGCTCTTAACGGTTTCCACGGACCTGTTTCTCCCAGGTACTCAAGAACAGTTAGCTAGTAGCCAAGAAGCTTTCCAGCAACCCCTGGACTGGCGGGGAATATGGGGGAACATGAGACTGGTGCCTGCAGTCAGACACAGAGGGAAAGGTGCTGCGTCTGACCACACAGAGGATGAGCAGTTAGGACAGCCTGCCTGGCAGAGGCAGCTCAAGAGCTCTATGTGCCTCCAGGATCTGTGTCACTGGACACTCATGATGCACCAGCCCTAGGTGGTGCCCTTGGGTGAGCCCTGATAGTCTTCCCAATAGTTTTGTGAATGGTGTGACAGATGGGGGAACTGAGCCTGAGAGTAGTCACATGATTTCCTAAGAGGTACTAATCAAGACGGAGTCTGAACTAGAAATCATATATTGATCCAACAGCCTGTGTGTTTTTAACCTGTGTGCTTTTAACCACTCCACTGCACTGCTGGGGTCAGGGGGTTGGCTAGAGGCTTTCCACAGGAACGGGAAAGAGAGAGAGACTACATATAGAGATAAAGTATCTGGGCATCTCCATCCCCCACACCATAAGGCTCAAATTTGCAGGATACACACACAGTAGGTCTAAATGCTGGCGTGCATAGTTGGCCCAAATACCAGCGCAAGCTATAGGCATAGATAAACGCACACAGTAGATCTGAAGTCCAGGACACATAGTAGGCCTGGATGCCGAGGTGCACAGTTGGTCCAAATATCAGAGCACACAGTAGGCTGAGATGCCAGGATGTACAGTAGGTCTACATGTAGTTCACACAGTAGGTCTAGTTGCAGGTCACACAGTAGGTCTAAATCTGTGTGCAGATGTGGCCCTCTGGCCCTGTATCCTGCAGATGCCACAGTGTCCAGCCCATTCTTTGATGAGCCCCAGGCCAGCAGGCAAGGGCACCATTGCTGCTCCTCCTATTCCCAGCTTTTCAAAAACACAATTACTCGCCCTTCAGAGGCGCCGTCAGTGTTGGTAAACTCCAGCCGCTAAACTGCATTGCCCCTATCTACACACAAATGCTGCAGTTATTAATAGTTGATCGATCTGCTCTCAGGCCATTGCTGATGAGAGCGGCATCCACCTCACCTCCTCCTCCGGCCCCCTGTTGCCCGCGAAGGAGTCCTATCCAGCTTTCGGATCAATGCCACTCAGTGCTGGGGGCGGGGTGGGCTCTGAGCCACTTAATCCACTTTCCCAGGACAACAGTGGAAGCAAGATCTCAGGGTTTGATGAAGGAGAGGAGGCGGTTAGGTCTGGATCAAAGCTGTGACCTGGCAGCCTTGGATTGGGGATGAGAGGCAGACCGTGCACGGGATGAGGCTGCGCCCAGACTCAGATGGTAGCTGAGATAGGAGAAAGGCAGCGTGGGGTGCACAGGGACACGCTTATCTTGCCTACTTTCTGTGATTTAAGATTACCCAAAGTAATGTTATCTTATAAAGCAGAAACAAGGTGTCTGCAGGAAGAAATGGTGAGAGCAGAAGGGTTGTGACTGCAGGAAGGGGAGGGAATGGGATGAGGAGGAGGCCCAGAAGGCTCTGTGGGCAGATCCTGGTCTTTTCTTTTCTTTTTTTTTTCTTTTTTTTTTCTTTTCTTTTCTTTTCTTTTTGTTCATTTCTCCCCAAAACTGAGGAAGCTTTAAAAAAATATTTTATTAATTTATTCATATTACATCTCAATTGTTATCTCATCCCTTGTATCCTCCCATTCCTCCCTCCCTCCCGCTTTCCCCCTACTCCCCTCCCCTATGACTGTGACTGAGGGGGACCTCCTTCCCCTGTATATGCTCATAGGGTATCAAGTCTTTTCTTGGTGGCCTGCTATCCTTCCTCTGAGTGTCACCAGGCCTCCCCATCAAGGGGATGTGGTCAAATATGGAGCTCCAGAATTCATGTAAAAGTCAGTCCCCACTCTCCACTCAACTGTGGAGAATGTCCTGTCCATTGGCTAGATCTGGGTAGGGGTTTGAAGTTTACTGCGTGTATTGTCCTCGGCTGGTGCCATAGTTTTGAGCATGGACCCCCTAGGCCCAGATTTGCCCATCATAACGTTCTTCTTGTAGGTTTCTAGGACCCTCTGGATCCTTCTATTTCCCCATTCTCCCATAGGGCCAGCAGTGTCTCCCACACTCTCAGGAGAGACTGGACACCCCTACAGTGTCTAGACACCTAGCTAAAAGGCGGCTACAACTCAGAGGGTCTGACCCAGGTGGGGTCCTGACTGCTGCGGGGAAGGAAGTACAGGCAGCTTGGAGCTTGCTGCGGTCTGAAATGGTCCTGCCTCTGGGCCACTGATCCTGCACTCTCTAAGAGACAGAACCTAACTGAGTTAGCTTTTGAAGGGGTTTAGGCTGGGGAAGGACCTGCTTCGGATTCTGCATGAAAGGAGAATTAAAAGGTACAGAAACCCCACTTAAATTTGGAACCCCGCGGGCTGGAGAGATGGCTCAGTGGTTAAGAGCGCCACTTGCTCTTCCAGAGGTCCTGAGTTCAATTCCCAGCAACCACATGGTGGCTCACAACCATCTATAATGTGATCTGCTGCCCTCTTCTGGCCTATAGGTGTACCTGTAGGCAGAGCACTGTATACATAATAATGAATAAATAAATCTTAAAAAAAAAATTCTGAACCCCGCTTGGCTTCAGGCGAGAATGAGGAGTGGGGACACAGTGAAGAACGGGTAATATTGTAGCTCAGGACCTGTGACCAGGTGGACACCCAGGACCTGAACACTCACTGCCTGGGACTGTAGAACAGGAGCTGTCAAGCATGCACCCATTGGATGATGTAGGTTAATGGCCAGGCCAGGCATAAAGGAACCTGGAGCACCAAGTGGATCTGTAGGAAGAGACCCAGATGGGAAGCTGTCTTTTCTTAAAAGCACCAAGCCACGTGTCCACTGAGCTGTCTTCCACACCACCTGTGAGATGTCACCCACACGGCATATTGCTCGTGTTACCGTTACTTGAGCGTGTCATCAGCAGAGTGCTTCCCAAATGCGCCCCCACTGCTGAGACCACACAGCTCCATCTGCATAGACGACCCGTGGGGTGGTCACCTGCATCTCCACCTGTGCGTCAGCCGTGCCCCTACTATCTGGTGACATCACCCAGGAGCCTCTGGCTACACCCCGTCTCCTGAGCCTGTTTCTTTACATGCCCCCCTACACCTGTCTCCCTCGAAAGCCACTTAAGCGGGTCGGCTGCATAATAGACACCTGTGAGGATAGCCAAAACATGTCACTTAAGGTGGCTGTCACTCAGCTGCCATGCGCAGCAAGTACATTGCTGTTCCCAATCTAGCGATGTTACAAAGAAAATCATTCCCAGGGGAGACAGGTTCCCTGCTGTTCCCACTGTCAAGGCACTTCCTTCTGGGAGGAGAAGAAGAGGGGGTGGCGGTGGCGGTGGCATCTCCCCCCACTGTGGAAAGGGCACTCCTCACACTTCAGTCCTTCCTGACAGCGAGGAGACCAGATGGCAACCTCTGTGTAGTCTATGGAAATGAGGGTGTTGTTTATGCTAATGAGTGCTGGGTGCTGTGCAAGGGAGGGGCTGCTAGGGGAGCTGGCTCAGCTCAAAGTGACAACTGTTTAGGAAGAGGCTGAGAGCCCAGGTGGGGGTAGTGGCAACGGTGTTGGTGGGTGGGGGGTGTGTGTGTGCGCAGAGTGCACTGAAGTGACTCACGAGCAAAAGAAGCTGAGGCAGGCTGGAACCTGAGGTTAAACGGCTCATCACAAACAAATGAAAGAGGGGCTTGGAGCAGGCAGAGCAGGGAGGGGGGATGAAGGGTCACATGCAAGGGACCTCCTAGATGGGGGAGGATGGGAGATAGGGGGTGGCGCCCAGGAAGATCCTGGAGCTGACTCAGGCTTCTCCATCCCCTATGGGCTGGGCTGGTTAGGTGGGGGAAAGACCATGAACAAATGTGGGTGTCTCCCCTGGGTTTCTGCCTGCTTTGGGAATGTGAACATGGGTAATGGCGCAGGATCCTCAGAAACAGGCCAGCAGAGGCTGGGATTTGATGAAATTTGAATTTGTCCAGCTTAGTACCAGGGTGAGGCTCCTGCTGCTCAAAGTGCCTCTTCCCTCTTGGGGCATCACAGGCTGAGGGCCTCCCACGGCCTCTGGGCAGGTGTGTGCAGCACTTTCGAGTGTTTATTGAAGTCTATCTTCACTGTGATGCTGGGATGTGCCATCACCATTTTTCTTTTAAATGAGAAAGTGGATGTTCAAAGGTATGGCTTCCCCAAAATCCCATAGGTTCCACACAGGGGGAAGCATCATTTAAACTTGGTTCTCAGAGCTCTTTGCCACCTAGATGGCAGAAAGGGGCTGTCACAGTTCTGATTGTACCCTCCAGTAAAAAAAAAAAAAAGAATAGCATATCAGCTCATCGTAGTGTGATCTGACCCTTTAGGCCCTGTAGGTTCGAGATCTTTCTGTAGAGCTATCAGACTCTGGTCTGTTTACCCACAGCTTGTGAACTGAGCATTTTTTAAAAACAATCTTAAATGGCTGGAGGGGAAAAAGAAAAGCTTAAGTCTACTTTGTAACATGAAAGTCCTGAGCAGCACAAAGCTTGCTGGGTGGTCACGAATAAAGTTTTATTGAAACTCCAGCACGCTGATTGGTTGACAGCCTGCCTTCAGCTGTCTGTGTGCTATGAGGAAACAGTGACAAGCTTTAAGGGAGACCCTCTTTAAGACTTTTTTTCAGTTAGTTTTTAAATTGTAAGCATTTGAGTGTTTTACATGCATTTTGTGTGTACCCCATGTGTGTGTAGCACCCATGGCAGCCAGAAGAGGGCGTTAGATCCTCTGGACCTAAAGTTACAGACAGTTGTGAGCTGCCATGTAGATGCTGGGAATCAGACCTGGGTCCTCTGCAAGAGCAACAAGTGCTCCTAATCACTGATCCATCTCTCCCAACCCCCAAGGTTGTTCACTTGTTTCTTTTTAATTTTCCTTATGTGCATCTGTGTCTGGGGCAGGTGTGCACATAAGTTCAGGTACTCACAGGGCCCAGAGGTGTCAGATACTCCAAAGCTGGAGTCATAAACGGCCCAGTGTAGATGTTGAAACCCAAACGCAGGTCCTCTGCAGAAGTTCAGAGCTATCTCTCCAGGCCCAAGACCAATGTCAAAGGGAAACAAAACCTGAGATATTGCTCTTGAACCTTTCCAGTAAAAACACAAGAGGGAAGCTTGAGGGAACTCCCACACCCCTGGGGATGGGGACCTTGAAGGCAGAGCACTTCCCCTCAGCTCAGACTGTGCTGAGCATACATATTGTAGCATGCACGTGGAAAGTTTGCCAGCTTCCCCGTGCCCCCGTCCACCAGAGTGAGGGGTTCCTTGGGATGTACTTTTGTTTACTGTGGTGTCCTTAGGGCTAGGTATAAAGTAGCCCCTTGGCAGTAGGAAGACAGGACTCCATGATCTCGTGGTGGCATTTTCTGTTGTACGCCGTGGGGCAGTCATGACTATCCCATGCCTTAGCCTCCCAGTTTATGGAATGTCATGACCACTCCCTGCACTGCATCATGGCTGTGGAGAGTGGCATAAAAATGGTCCCATAGGTTGATATATTTAAATGCTGTCCCTTGAGTTGGTGGAACTATTTGGGAAGGATTAGGAGATGTGGCCTTGTTGGAGGAGAGGTATCACTAAGGTTGGGCTTTGAGGTTTCAAAAGCCCATGCCAGATCCTACCCCTTCCTCCCACCCTCCCTTTCCCCCTCCTGCCTTCAGATGAGGGTGTAAGTAGCTCTCAGCTATTGCTCCAGGGCCATGATGGTCATGAACTATCTCTCTGAAACTGTAAGTGAACCCCTAATTAAATGCTGTCTTCCATATTTGTCTTGGTCATGCTGTCTCTTCACAACAATAAAACAGTAGCTACGACAATGGTGGTTACGAGGAACGAATGGGGCCAGGCCCCTCTAAGCCCAGCCACTCTAAACCTGCATCATCCACAGGGCATCCTGAGAGTGGCCCATGACCAGCATGGCAGCTGTTCTGGGGCACAGATTTGGCTCAGGCTGAACAAACATTCCCCATCTCTCACTGTAGTGCCAGGCGCAGAGCCTGTATACCGTGGCTGTTGCACAAGTGCCATTTTTCCTCCAGGTCTAGACCACAGGTGTGCAATGCCTTTGTAGAGTGGATGAGTAGAGCCTGGACTGGTACTGAGTCTGGCCTCCCGCAACGCTGCTTGCTCAGCCCTGAAATATCAGCCTTACCCTTTCATCTGCTTCCCCCGCAGGCTGCCTGAAGTTCGGATCTCAGACAATGGTCCCTATGAGTGCCACGTGGGTATCTACGACCGAGCCACAAGGGAGAAGGTGGTCCTCGCCTCAGGCAACATCTTCCTCAACGTCATGGGTGAGTCAGTGTCCCCAGAAGGAGGGATGTGGCTGTGTGCATTAACACACAAGCAGGCTAGCCTGAGACTTTGAATCCTTATGGTAAATTTAAAGGCCTCTCTCCTAACTAGTGCCCTTTCCTGGAAGAAGGAAAAGGCCAGGCTGTGCCAAGCTGTGACCGTGAGACCCAGCCCCAGTGGCCTTTCGTTAGAAACTCATTCCCTTCTCGGCTCCTTCTTGAAGGACCCAGAGTCGGCTTCATACCCCAGTCTTCATGTCCTAGGTTTGTGAAGGGCTGCTCGTTGATTGGACTGAAGGAGTCACCGAGGGAAGAATGACTGGTGTCCAGGGACAGCGGCTACCACAGCCCCTGAACCCCATTTATAGAAGGTTGGCAAGGGATGTTGATCTCTTAAGCCATCTAGCTCCCTTAAGGCGTAGTAGGGCTAGTGGCAGGAGGCCCTGAACCTGTGGCTGTTGCAGCCCCGATCCCCATATCTGAGGCCAAGACAGTATCAATAGAAGGCCCACAGAGCAGGTGCTGGGAGAATCCTCCAAGGGGGGACTGCCCAGGAACCTCCAGGGAGGGGACCCAGAGCCTCAGCTGTGACATTACCTCCCCCCCCCAGACTCCCTCTGGGCTTTTCAGGGGTGGGGGTTTGAAAGCTTAGCAAGTTAGAAAACATTCTGGGCTGAGTGTGGGGCCTCTTGGGTTCTCACCCTGTCTCTGTACCTCCATTTACACATCTGTGACAGGGGATGGCAATACTGGCATGTGTCCAGTTGTTGCGTCATTGGCTGAATCAGGCCTGACCAAGCCTCAGTTTCCCTGCTGGAGAGGCTAAGGCCTTGCTGTGACTGGTCACGAGAAATTCCACCAGCCCGATTCCTCCTGCCCAGTGAACCGTCACTCCTGCTGCTCCTCTGCAGGCATGCTAGGGCTTGGCCTTGACCCAGCCTCTGTGTCTCTTGTTTTTCTTACCAAATAATATTTGTCAGGGCAACAAAGCCTGCTGTATTCTGGCAATCAATGAGAGCACAAAGGCCCTGCGCAAAGTCCTCGATCTAGGGAAATTGAAAACCTCCCAAGGCCAGACCTCGGAAGCAACATTGATCCCGTCATAGAAGCTTGGGGAGGAGGTGGCATTGCTGGGAAGACTGGCTGCCTCCTCTGACAGAGCATGCTCAGTGTTCAGCCCCCCCACCGCCAGCCACACCAGGGTCTCCCAGTCCAGTGAAAGATCCAGGGCCCCATTAGTTACTCATTCAACGTTTCTGAAATGTCCAGGGCACTTTCTCTGGGTCCAGAAAGAGGAAAAAACTTTGAACAGGATGAAGTTCCTGTCGTTGGTGAGTTGGTGGCGCAGGTGTGTGAGCCAGGTGTGCGGATGAAGTGGTAAAGTGGCAGGTGACTGTGACAGATGCTGGAAGGAAAGTAGAGCAACATGATAAGAAAGAGAACCTGCAAAAGAAGAGACTGTTAACTAGGAGGGAGAGACTCAGAGGAGGCCAAGTCCCTCTGCAGCCACCCGGAGCTTACCTAGGGTGCTTGCACATGCCCACACATCATACCATTCCAGTCTCGTAGCTAACAAGGAAGGAAAGACTATGCTGAACCTAGGTTGGTTTTTGTTTTTGAGACAGGATCTCATGTAGCTCAGGCTGGCCTCAGATTTGGTCTAGCCAATGGTGACCTTAAACTTGTAATCCTCCTGCTTCTATCTCCCCAAGCCTGGGATTGCAGGTGTGTGCCACCATGCCTGGTTTATGAGATGCCGGGGATTGAACCCAGGACTTCATACGCGCAAGGCGAGCACTCCACCCACTGAGCCACGTGCCTGGCTTTATGAGGAACATTTTGTAGAGGCCTCTCTGTTTGACCAGTGTTCATGGCTCCCCAGAACCTTGAGTCATCTGAGAAGTGAAAGTTCTGGAAGTCTGGGTGCCTTTGGGAGTGGTGAGAACAGTGAGCATGCTCTGCCTACCTGGCCTGCCAGGGCCTTCTCTCTAGAGTGCACCCATCTGTGACTCTGGGGTCCACCTGTCTTTGTACCTTGTCCTAGAGGAGGAGCCAGGGTCTCCTTCCGCCTTGAGATGGGCAGCGGCTGCCCACACTGGATGTGCCAGCTATGGAAGTCTTCCCTTTAGTGACACTGCACACCACCCACCCACACTGTCACTATGATAGCATCCCTTCCTTTCTGCCATGGCTGCACCCAGTGACTCAGCAACTGTCAACCAAAACTGGGGAGGATGTGATGATGTATAGGCACATCTGTGTTGTTGTTATGTGTCCTTGCCCATGTGAGTACACAGAGGCCAGACGGAGGTATCAGGTGTCCTCCGCCTAGTGGCAGGGTCTCTTTGTGAACTAGAAGCTTGAGTTTTTCAGCTAGACTGGCAGCCAGCAAGCCCCAGCAGTCCTCTCTCTGCCCTCCATGCTGGGCACATTCAGAACCTATCTAGCTTTTACAGGGGTGCTGGGATCTGAACCCCAGGCCTCACGTTTGCATGGCAGGTTCTCAGACATGCTGAGCTGTCTATGCAGCCCAAAGAAGTTTTCACCTTAGTTTTAAATTTGTGTGTATATGTGTGTGTGTGTGTGTGTGTGTGTGCATGTGTGTGTGTGATACATGTTTACATGTGTGAAGAGTGCATGTATGTGGGTGCATCTGTATACGGAAGCCAAGGCTGATATTGAGAGTCATCCTCAATTGCTCTTCCACTCTATTCATGGAGTCAGAGTCTCTCAATCAAACCCAGAGCTTGCTGATATGACTGTTCTGCCTATCCAGCTTGTTCCGGGGAATTCCCAGTGGGCCACCATACCTACCCCACATTTATGTGCACTGGGGAGATTTGAGTTCTAGTTCCCACACTTGCGCCACAACAAGCTCTTTAACCACTGAGCCATCCCCCAGCCCTGAGAGGGTTTTTAAATTATGCTTCCTCCTAACTCCGTGACTTTCTTCAAATATGTTTGGTTTCCAAAATCACAGGCCTTCATGATCTAGGCTTGTCCTGTGACCCCACCCAGATCCTTTCTCACAGTCTCAGAGACCCTCCAAGTGAGTAGAGATCATTCAACGCCTGGGTCTGCTTTGTTAGTACCCAACAGCTAGCAGTGAGACAGGACAGAACCCCAGATTGGGAGTACAGAGGACCTCCCAGGATAATGGGCTGTGGACTGGGCTCATGCCACCCCCACCAAGGCCACTGGTACACTGTCAGTCCACCACAGCTACTCACAGAGGCCTCTGGGTGGAGAAGAAACTGAGAGAGTAGCTGCAATTTCACGCCTATCACACCCCACTATGCGGCGGGGAAGACATTTGGGAGGCCCGTGAGCAACACCGAGGGTGTGTGCTGCACACAACCATTAAAATGTTTTAATCCAAGCTGCCGACAAATTGTGAGCCAATTTGAGAGCTGCGTGCTGGGCTCTGGGAATGTGTTACACACAGTCACGGGAGATGGTGAGGCTGCTTCCTGGAGGAGCAGGTCACGGGGGTGAGCATGCTAAGGGGCTTGCGTTACAAGCAATTAAACATAATGAGGCTTGAGCTCCTCGCCCCCCTACCAAAGCTACCGCCTTCCTCCTGAGTGGCCAGGGGCGGCACCTCAGCCACAGGTCACGGCATCTTGTTTGTGCTGGTCCCAGCTCAGTGCTCAAGGCTGATCACGTGACCCTAGCAGGGCTCCTACAGGCGCCCCGTTGTCCTTGTTTTATAGAGCAGGGAACAGAGACCCTGAGAGTTAATAGACCTGCTGTGGGAGGGCCAGAGTCTGGTGCTAGGAGGTCCTACGCGGCTTGCCTTGTCCACAGCTAGCAGCCTACCCAGCTCCACCCAGACTCCCAAGGGAACACCCGTCCTTTTGACATAGGTCGTCTGTAACCCAAATACCTACCGCCCTGGGTATAGGGCCTTACAGAGCCCAGGCTGGAGCATCCAATGCTGGAGCATCTGCTACAGTCAGGTGGGGCTGCGGTACCTGGGTGAGGATGTAGGGTCCTGGGAGAGGGGCAGGAAACCTTCACACTGCCTCCTTTCCCATTCCCTCATCCCCATCCTTCCAAACAGAGCATAGGACCAGGCATGACATCCGTAAGGTCATACTTGGGGACTAGGGCTTAGGACATCACCATATGTTTGGGGAAATAGTATCAAACCATGGCAGTAGTGGAGAAAGGAGGGAGGAGGGAGGAGGGAGGAGAGAGGAGGCAGTGATTCGGATGCCACTGCTCTGTGTCCCCAGCAACACAGTCAAATGGCATTGTGTGGGAAACACACCAGGCTCAGCTGTTCACGTGCTCCCTTGAGGACACTCAGGAGCTTGAAGAGGTAACCCTGCCACTTTCCCTTTGACGGAGAGTGAAACAGAAAGGTGGGGTCACTTGCCTGGGTTCCCTAGCCAAAAAATAGGGGGTGGGGTAGGGGACAAAGCTTTACCCTATGCCATAACTATTAGTCTCGGTCTTGTTTTATTGCTGCGAAGAGACACCATGACCACGGCAACTCTTATAAAAGAAAGCATTTAACTGAGGCAGGCTTACAGTTCAGAGGTTTAGTCCTTTATCGTCATGGCGATAAGTATGGCAGCGTACAGGCAGACGCGCGCTCCTGGAGAGGTAGCTGAGAGTTCTACATCTGAATCTGCAGGCAACAGGAAAGGAAGAGCCACAGAGCCACAGGGACCTGGCATGGGCTTTTGAAACCTCAAAACCCACCCCTACAGTGACACACTTCCTCCAACAAGGCCATACCCCCTAATCCTTCCAAATAATGCCACTCCCTGGTGACTAAATATTCAAGTATAGAAGTTTAGGAGGACCACCTCTATGCTAACCACTGCACTACCCACTCGGAAGGCAGCTTACCAAGCAGTGGGAATCCAGAGGAACAGGCCCTGGTGGTTCCGCAAGAGGACTCCTCTGGAGGAAATTGCTCAGTGGGCAGAGGGATGGCCTAGGGAACCAGACATGATAGTACCCATTTATAATCCCAGCACACAGGAACGTGAGGATTCCAAGGTCATCCTCTGCTACATAGGGCCTTTGAGGCCAGCCTGGGCTACATGAGACTCTAGCAATAGCAAGACCAGATAACCTTCCTCACAGGGATTCTTCCCCTCTCTTTAGAGCCCTCCAACGAGCGTGGCAGATGGAGCGAACTTTTGGACCCCAGAGTCAAAGTGTGATGCTTTCCCCATGTGGGATCCCCCAAGAGCAGTGCTAGTGTGTGTGACACCTGCACACTAGCATGTTTGTTTCCCAGAGTGTTCTGTGCAGCTTTCATTGTGGATTGTGGCTGGTGTTCACCCTCACCCACCTTTCTGTTTTACACAATGGTTCTATTAAGTGATAACTTAATCGTGTCCCATTTAATGTCAGATCCCTGCAGCCACCACCATAGTCAGTTCTAGAATGTTCCCGTCACTCCCCCCCAAAAAACTTTGTGGCCGTGGCCACACGGTCACTCCCCCATTGGCCTTCCTTATTCTGGATATTTCACACACCCAGGATCATACAGCATATATAGATCTTCGTGGCTGGCTCTTTTCATTACTGTTCTCACAGTATGTGGTATACAATGTGTCAACACTTCATTCTTTTTTAGTATTGAGCAGAGCCCGACCATATGGATTTATTTGTGGATCTTTTGCCTGTGGAGAGCGTTGGGTTATTTCCACCTTGTGCTGCTGTGAATACCCATGCGCAAGTGCTTGTGTGGGCACCCTTTCTGCTCTCTCCTCTGTGCACCTGGAAGAAAAGTGCTGAGTCAAATTTGGCGAAGCCACACATGACCTCTTAAGGGAATAGTGCAAAGCTCTCACCGTTGCTGTATGGGCTTGAGGGATTTGTGTAGAGGTGTTTTTTTTTGTTTGTTTTGTTTTTTTTTTTTCTTACTGTTTCATTTGGTTTGGTGTTTTTGAGACAAGGTCTCATTCTGTAACCCAGGTTACCGTTCACTCACAGCAATCCTCCTGCCTCAGCCTCCCAAGCACTGGGATTATGTGAGACTTCAACATGTCCATCTTATGCTTCCCAGCAGCATATGAGGAACCCAGCTCCTCCAAGTTCTTGGCAACACTTGTTATCAAAGGGCAGAGGTGGGAGGTGCACTTCCTTGCAGGTTTGAATTGCGCCCCCTGCAGGAGGCCCTTGGCCATGTCCTATCGTCTCAGGGACTGGGCAAAGCCTTTGCTCCTATGTTGTGTAACTGAGAGCCCTCTATCTCCTTAGACAGAAATTCCTCACCTGCTATCTGATCTGCATATCCCTCGCCCATTGTGTGGGCTTCACTTTCAGGAGG
Source organism: Acomys percivali (assembly GCA_907169655.1). Lineage (NCBI taxonomy): Eukaryota > Metazoa > Chordata > Mammalia > Rodentia > Muridae > Acomys > Acomys percivali. Next base: position 73,502,286 of record OU015754.1, on the reverse strand, counting down.
GTGACCTCTGAAGAACAAAAGGCTTTGATTCCAGCCTTCTGTTTTTATCTGCTTTTCTTTTATCACTGTGTTGTTAGTGCCCCAGTTAGGGAGCCCTTGGCTAATGCCAGGCACAATTTACCACATATTTTTCTTCTAAGAGGTTTTATGACTTTAGCTCTCTCATCGGGCAGACAGTGCACGCTGAGTTATTTTTATTGATGGTGAGAGGGCGGGGTCCAGATGTCCCAGCAAATTCCTGCAGCACACTGTCCATCCCACTGAATTCTCCCAGCATGGTTAGCAAACACTCTCGGGTGAGAAGTTCTCTTAGCTTTGATTCTTACGCAGATGGTGACTGTAACACCCCGTTGATGGGAGCTGTGCCTCACCATCTGATGTATGAAGGGGAAAGAAATGTCCAGGGCTTGAGAAAAATGCAGGTGGTTTATGGAGTATTGTCTCTTGGTGGACAAGCCAAGAGAAAAAAAAAATGTTTCTCACACACTTGGCTTGTTTTTTGCTTTTGTTTTGGTTTTTTGTTTGTTTGTTTTTGTTTTTAAGTTTGATTATTTAATTAATTTTGGTATGGCCCCTGCATGAGTTTATGTGTATCATCTGCATGCAAATATCCACAGAGGCCAGATGGCACATGATTCCCCCAAGAGCTATAGTTATAGGCAGTTGGGAACCACCTGATGTGGAGGTTGGGAACTTAAACATAGGTCCTCTGCAAGAGCAGTAAGCTCCTAACTGTCCTGCTTGTTCCAGCCCCCACACCTGGCTTTTTATGTGGGTACTGGGATCCAAATTCAGATCTTCATGTTTATCCAACAAGCAAGCTTGCCCACTGAGACTCCCAACCCCCACCCCAGCTCCCTCCCACTGAGACTCCCCACCCCGACCCCAGCTCCCGCCCACTGAGACTCCCCACCCCCACCCCAGCTCCCGCCCACTGAGACTCCCCACCCCCACCCCAGCTCCCAGCACTCTTCTTTCCGTTTCCCAGCTCCGGATAAGTCCCTTTGTAGAGTTTCCTCTTGTCTTAATTATTATCCTGTTGCTGGGACAAAACACCACGACCAAGGCATCTTACAGAAGAAAGAGCTAATTGGGGCTTACAGTTTCAGAGGGTGAGTCCATGACCATCATGGTGGGGAGAATGGCAGCCAGCAAGCAAGCATGGCACTGAGGCCAGATCTAGAAGCTCATATCTTGAGATACATCCTTGAGGAAAGGAGAAGAGACATTGAGCACAGTGCTGAGTGTTTTAAAACCTCAAAGGCAACCTCCAGTGACACACCTCCTCTAACAAGACCACACCCCTAATCCTTCCTAACCAGTTCCACCACTTGGGAACCTAGCATTCAAATGTATGAGCCTATGGGGCTTCTTGAGAGGTGTGGTGATTTGCATAAAACTGTTCCCTGCCCCCCAGGCTTGGGGTGGGGGAGGGAATTGGGAGTGGGAGGGAGGCACAGTCCACTAGGGGGTGGCAACACTGCCCCTCTCTGAGGTTCCTGGCAGGGGCTACAGAAAGGCAGGACTCACAGCTGCAGGACTATACAACCCAGGACTCCTGCTGGGAAGAAAATGATCTAGGGGCTCTAGCCCTTGTCTAAGAGCCTCAGGGGATGAGCCACCCGCTGGGCACATGCTAATTACTGTAAACCAGCCCTAAGCAATCTCTAAAGTACAGACCCAAAGAGCCAAGGCTGGGAGCTCCACAGAGGAGGAGGATGTGACAGGTTGGGATCCAGGCCAGCGCTGCAGAGAACTGGGGAGAACTCAGAACCAAGATGTGCTGGGTAGTCAGGCTGTGAACCCCAGTTCCTACCTCCTGGTTTAGAAGCTTCTAGTCCTGTCTTTTGCCCCAATGTCTCCCTTCCTACTGCGCTGGGTTAGGGGCAAACCAACATTTCATGTCCCCCAAACTGCAGAAGGAGGCATCTGGGTAATCAATCCCCAGTTGGAGAATTGCCTTCGGTTAGATTGCCGTGTGTCTGGAGCCGACATACTCATTATGAGAGGCACGGAGGGCTTTGCGTTTGGGCATAAATTTTCTACCCATTCCTCAGGCTGTTTGCTGAGTGTTTATTAGCTACCAGGCATGGCTCAGCACCTGCTGGATTTGGGATAACAGCCTAATAAGTGAGGTCTGTATTTGTTTTCCTGTCTCACGAAGAGGAAAGCCAAACTGAGAAGATGTGCCCAGGGATGCAAGGATGAGCGGGGTAGAACAGTGGGTCAACCTTGTGGGTCATGACCCCCTTGGGGGTTGAAGGACCCTTTCACAAGGGTTGCATACCAGATATCCTGCATATCAGAGATATTTACATTACAATTCGTAACAGAAGCAAAATCACAGTTATGAGGTAGCAATAAAAATGTTTTTATGGTCGGGGGCCGCCACAATATGAGGAACTGTATTAAAGGGTCAGCGTGTTAGGAAGGTGGAGAATCACTGAAGGTGCTAGTGTGGAAGCCAGGACAGTGGGCTCTCTCTCTAAAGGCACATGGATGAGAGATTAGTGTGGAGGGCAGGAGCGTTCTTGTCTCATTTCCTTAGGAAGACCTGTACAGACAGTGAAGGGGATAGTTCATTAAGGGGGCGACACAAAGGGGCTTGGGGGGGTGTGTCACACCACACCTGCAGCCTGGCTCCAAGAGACCAGTAAGGGAGAAGGGGCCAAGATAAGGTCTCTAGTGACCTTGATGGATCATTAACCCAATACTCTCCTCTCCCGTGTTCATATAACACAGGCTTTCTTTCCCAGCGACTCAGTCTTTCTGTCTGCTAAGTGGGGGTTATAATAGCATCTCTCCTGTTGGGGTGTGGCATGTGACCATCAAATAAATCAAGCCCTGTGCCCCAGGCTCACAGGGAAGGCATTTCTCCTTCCCCACTCTTTAGCCAGCACTCCCTCCATCCTCCTACCCCTCAGCCCTCCAGCTCCCCCCCTTCAGGCCCCCAGTCACCCCACCCCACTCTAGCATCAGCTGCTGAAGGGGCTGGGCACAGGTGACAGCTGCATGAACTGATAACAGCCAGGGGCAGATCTCTCAGCAGGATGGTGGCAACTCTGTCCCCTCCTAGGGTGTTGGCTGTGTTGGCTGCCAAGACTTGGAAGAGCTTGGAGCCAGCACCCCACCCAAACTCACCCTTTCCAGTCTTCCTGTTACTCCCTCTCCGGGTAGATATTCTATCCTGGAATTGGATCTCCTCTCTCATGAGCCCGCTACAAGGCACAGACAACATGGTGACCATAAGTGGACAGGAAATGCTCAGCCTGCTCAAACGGGAAGTGTTCCGCTCACATAACACATACTGCCATTGTGATGGGGGCAGAGCAGGCATAAGAAGGCAGAGAATACACATGCCAGCCGTAGGGCTGAATGGTAAACATAGTAGCATCCAGGCATGAGGGACCATTTTGCACAGGAGCCCCCCAGGCATGGAGACCAACTGGAGAGAGGAGACAGGCCTGAGATGCCTGGCAAGACCAGGCAGAGGGTTGAGCTGTTCATCTGAGAAGGCCCTGGGACAACTGTGAGACGTCACACAGTGCCCTCAGCATCTTGGATATGAGGTGGCAATAGAATGCCCAGGCACCTCCTCAGGTCTCCATTCCTCTCAACCAGATAGATCTTCTAAGGTGGACAGCTAGATGGGCAGTGCAGGGCTTGAGATAGAGGCTGGGCTGGGCTGCCATGAGGGTCCAGAGCAATGGATGTAGTCAGAGGACTCAGGCAGGATAGGCCAAGACCGTCCAAGCATGCCTAGAGCCTGACACTGTTGTCTTGAGTGCCTGCAACCAGCTGGGGTCTGGAGAAGGACTAATGCCCTTTCCACCCGCCCAGCTGCCCATGGGCCTCCCAGTTACCAAAGCCACCGGCTGAGTGCCAGCGTGGAATAGGCAGACAGATGGGTCTAAGCTCAGAGGAGCACTTTGGAGTAAACCGAGTCATCTATCAAGGGCGATCTCTTCCCAGCTTCATTCCTAAAGGTCTGAGCCTGCTGCCTGCCTTCTGCCCACGGTCCTTGAATCCCCACTCATCCTCTCTGAACACAGGCCTGCCAAGTTGGAGCGCCCTTGACGGCAGCCCACTGTGCACCTACAACAGACTCAGCACGTTCCATCAGCCACCTAGCTCATCCTCCTGAGGCCCTTACAGAACAAGTGGGACAATAGATATCCAGCCATGGGCAGCAGGCCAGTCAGATGGCCACTGGATAAAGAGTCATCCCCACCAGACACCAGGCCTTTTCTCAACGTGGAGAGCATGAGGTTCCCAGGCACGATGTCAGCAGGCACTATGGCAGCCTGGAAGCCCACAGGTTCCTATTTTACAGAGGAGGAAACTGAGTCAGTTCCTGAGGGGGGAACGCTGAGCTTGTACACAGTTACTTTCTGATGCCATTTTTTTTTTTCTCCAAAGGAGGCTTAAAGCTTAAGGTGTGGAAGCCCACACTGGGTGTGGCTTGGGAAATTGCTTTAACTGCCTCCACCGCAGACATTTCCCGGAACCACAGAGCCCATGGCCTCCCCCACCTCCCCAGAGAACTCAGTGCACAAGAGGGAGAAAACAGGACGTGTGTCCACCCATCTCACAAGCCCCCTCTTTAAATCACCTTCACAAGCACCCCCCTATGCATCTGCTCCATTGAAGGGACAAGTCCTAGGCTCCCTACAGAGCGCCACCTAGCGGAGAGGCCATGTCAATAAAGGGGCAGTCAAGGAGGTGTGCTTATCAGTGCAGACTTGGCCCCAAGCTCTTTAAACATAGTAATTCATAACCCTTGGGACACAGGCCTCCCCCACTTTAGTCAAGGAAGAGACTGAGGTCCAGAAACATTACATATCACCACAAACGTCACACAGTGAGTCAGTGGCAGAGCTTGCTTGTAAGCCCGATAGCCTGGTTGCAGAAGGCTCAATATGGCCTCTCGCTGAGACACCCACCCTGCCTTCCCGAGGCAAACAAAAGAAGCTCATCTCCCTTGAGCTGTCCAGCCAAGTGGCTGCAACCTCCAGGGACCCCTGAACTTCTGCACCTCCCACATCTCGCCACTCAGTGCTCCCGTCTGTCAGCTGAAGTGCATCTGTGCTCTACCTCCCGATGATGCCCACCCGAGCACGTCCGCAGGAGCACCATTAAACCCTGACAAGTGTTAGGTCAGCGCAATGCTTTATTCCCCTCGCCCCTGGGAGCAGGATTTAGTGTCTCTGGCAAGAGGTAAGGGCCCCCCTCCCTGGGGGGGGACAAGACTCTTAATTACCAGTGATATGTGGTGTTGACGCTGCAGTGCCTCGGGCTCAGGAGTGTAAAGAGAGCAGAAGGTTGAGTTTCAGTGTTCCCGTAGCCATCTGAGTAGCCTGAGAGCCCGTAGCAGGAGCAGTGGGAGGCTGGCAGTGTGCGGAAGGTGGGCTTCCCACCGTGTATTGAAAGGGAAGCTGAAACCAAGATCACATTGCAAGTGGCCTCATTCTGGGGCTCGCGGTCTTGAATGCTAATCTGGCTACAGTGGACTCCTCGATTTGGTTTCCCTCGCTGTACAGGGGGAGGCAGGATTCCTTCATTCACTCTCACTCATGAATGCCTTGGCTGGCTGTGGCTCATGATTAGGCAAGCCATGGGCAGAGGCACTTCAGCGGTGTTCTCACAGCAGCTAGCATAAGGAGACAGGTAGGACTATCCCCATTTTACAGAAAAGGAAACTGAGGTCCAAAGATTCCAGAGGATGTTGTGTCCACCCATGGCCTGACCTCTAAGCTACAGGACCGACACAGGCCTGGAAGGCCCAGTCTCTTTGTCAGAGAGTCTATGACTGATAAGGAGCCAGACAGGAGTGTAGGTTCCTGGAAGAGCAGGAAAGGGGTAAAGTCAAAGGTGAAAGCTGAGGGATGTGGGTATCCCAGGTAGACGTCTCTTCTTTGGGCGGTGCTGGCTCTAGCTGGTAGAAGCTTCTTGTGGTGCCAGATGGAGGAAGGGAAGGGTAGGATACGCCTCTCAGCAGTGTTTTAGTCATTGTTCCTTTGCTGTGAAGAGACATCACGATTGAGGGAGAAATTCAAAGAAGGCATTTAATTGGGGTCTTGCTTCAGTTTCAGAGGTTTAGCACATTATCGCGATGGTGGGGAGCATGGTGGCGTGCAGGCAAGCACTGGAACAGTAGCCGAGAGTTCTACATCATGGATCCATAGGCAGAGAGAAAGAGACCCTGGGCTTGGCATGGGCTTTTGAAGCCTCAGAATTCACTCCCCAGTGACACACTTCCTCCAACAAGGCCACACCTCCTAATCCTTCTAATCCTTTCAAATAGCCCCACTTTCTGCTGACTAAGAATTCAAATGTATGAGCCTATGGGGGCCATTTTTATTCAACCCACCACAGTCAGGGAACACCCCTGGATGCTGGTGCACGGGAGGGGCAGTCAGAGTTGGGCAACAGTACCAGCCACGCACTTAGCAGGTGCAAGGTCTCAATACTTTACATAGTGGTTTGCAGAACCCTGCAAAGCCCATGTGACAATAGAATATAAAGCCCTTTCTACAGAAGAGGGAACGGAGGCAGAAGGAGGATAAGTGACCAGCCAATGTCACCTAGCTGTTATGTGTCAGAGTTAAGATGCAACTGGGAGTTGCCAGATTCCTAGGTCAGAGGTGAGTCAGGTAGGTGGCTAAGGCTCCAGCACTGAGCATGCCCCTCCCTCGTCTCCAGCATACAGAGGTGTCCCCTGCTTGTGCTGGTTTGAATAAGAATGGCCCCCATAGGCTCATATATTTGAATTCTTAGTCACTAGGGAGTGGCAATATTTAGAAAGGATTAGAAGGATTGGGAAGGTTATGAAGAAGGGATACAGACCCTGAACCTCTGGGGCTTCAGCCAAGCCCCTCCTGCTGGTCAGCAGTTTGGCACCATCTAGAATAAAGCTTCACTCAGCTCTTTTATGGATCTAAGACAAGAGTCAGTAATGGAAGCAGTTGGGAATGTTCAGCTGAGCGATGTGTACCTGTGTATTCATGGTTCAATGCTTCCCTCCCCCACCCCTTTTCCAGTGTGTGTGCATCTGTGTGTGTGTGTGTGTGTGTGTGTGTTGTCCACATGTGTGTGCACATGCACATGGAGGCCTATGTCAGGAATCTACCTCAAATGTTCTCCCATCTCATTCTTTGAGGCGGGTGGGAGTGGGGAGGTTTTCAATCAAACCCAGAGCTCACTGATCCAGCGAGTCTACCTCAAATGTTCTCCCACCTCATTCTTTGAGGCGGGGGAGAGGGGTCTTAATCAAACCCAGATTTCACTGATCCAGCAAGTCTCATCAGCTAGCTTGCTTTAGGGGATCCTCTGCCTCTGCCTTCTGAGGCTGGAATTACAGGCAAACCACCACACCCACACAGGCATTTCGGTAGATACTGGGGACCTCATGCTCATGTGGTACCTGCCTTAACCACTGAGCCTCCCAGTCCTGATTGCGCTTTATTCTGAACTATGGAGGAGGAAACGTGGGAGCACCTTCGCTTCGGATAACCCTCCCTGCAGCTCCTCCTGAGAACTGCATTATGAACAGCAGGCCGAACTGGTGATTTATTTGCCTCCGACTTAAAAAAAAAAAATCAATCCTCAAATGCTTATAGGACAGGAAAGGCAATAGACTCAATGCCTCCTGGAAAATCCGCCCTGGCCCGGAAGGGAGGTTCCGAGCTGGAGTGTGGGGTGCAGGTGTGTGTTAGGAGCAGGGCTGACTCACCATGGTGCTTTCCAGGAGACCAGGAAGACCCAGAGGGCTGAACAGGTGGGCAGCCAAGAGGCCTCCTGACTGCTACAGAATGCTGCTGTGTGTGTGACCCCATGGCCATTGTCTGCTGTGGCATGGTTTAATGGGGAAACTGAGGACAGGGAGGGTGAAGTCATCTAGAGATCAGAGTCAAAGCCTCCATAGACTTCAGGCCGTTGACTTCCCCACACTGGTACCTTTGTTTCCAGTGCAGTAATAAAGAGCAAAATTGGCCAGAGTCCATGTGTGCCCACTGAGCACCCATGCGCTGTGAAATGCCCATCCTTTACCTCCTGATAGTGGGTCAGTGTAGAGAGTCACCCCCAAGACTCCTAGCCCTGGGAAAGACCAGAACCTAAGTTCCACTGAATCTGGATTCTACTGGCTCTAAATTGCTCCCCTAAATGGAACCCTAAGCCAGGAACCATCCATCTTCATCAGACCTCCCCACCCCCAAGTTGCTCCCAGAAACAGTGTCCATATTACCCTTGTCCTACCAAGCTGCATAGGAACACAGCTTGACTAGTCAAAACTGCAGCCTCCCAGCTGGGCTTCCAGAGCCCTGTGCTTCCAGGCAGGGGTGAGCCCTGTTCTGAGCCACCAACACAGAAGCTCTGTGTGTGCTTGGATGGAGGGACATGGCTCAGCTAATAGGCCAGTGGTGCTCCAGAGTGGGGCTCCATGGAGCCCAGTAGCCTTGGCCTGATGACGCTTTCAGGAGAGGCTACAGAGTGGCTTGGAGGAGACTCTTCAGAATGCTTCTCCACTTGCAAAGCCTCCCAAGTTTCCACAGACTTCCTAATACATAGATGCACATGGTACAGGGTGAAACTGCCTGAGCGTCTAATATGCACTTCTGTGGTGTACTGACAACATCCCCCCCCCCAAATTGGCCAGCCCTGCTGTTATAAAATGAATCTGTTGCATACCCCATAGATTTTTATCTTTGCATCTATGGCAGGTCTTTGACACATTCACTTTCTAAAGCAAGGCAGCAGTGCACAGGGCAGCTCAGGATCCCAGGAGGGAGCTACCTACCGAGGCTTAGGTCTGAGAACCCCAGGGCCAATGGCGGCCCAACTACTGAGACTAGCAGCTTTGAAGGCCAGGGTAAAAACTTAGATTTATTGACAAGAAGCCAGTCCAGGCATGCTAGAAAATTGCCCCAATTGTGGGAGGTGGAGCTTTGGGGTGTGGAGTCCTGGACCCAATGAAGAGGGGTGGGGGAGGTTCTGGAGAGTTCTGCCCTACTCTTGTGTGCTGAGGCTTGGAGGGCCAGGCTGGCATTCTCCAATCCTGTCCAGCCCACTCTTCCTGGGTAGTGGTACCCTCTACTACTGTTTATTGAGTATCTCTTATGAGCAAAGCCCGCTGTTCATAGGAAAACGTAGGGTGAAGCTGCTGAAGCCTGCCTAGGTCAAGGTAGAAGTTGGCATTTGAACTTGCCCTGGAGTTGCCCAGAGGAATTGACAAAGACCAATAGCTGGGTAGGGAAGGGACCCAAGGGCTGCTAGTGGTGACCAACTCCTGGAGGATGCTGACACTACTGGTCCAGGGAACACATCTTGAGAACCAGTGATTTCAAGGCATAGTCTAGAAACAGCAGTGGAGGGCTGGCGAGATGGCTCAGCTCATACTATGTTCTCTCACTACTCCCCTGGGGTACCTCCCTTTCTGCTCTCCCGAGCACTCAGCCAAAGACCTGTCACAGCTGGCAGGGAGGGGCAAGCAGGTGAGCGGGCACTGCCAGCCACTCTCCACAGAGCAGGCACAAGAGAACAGATAAATAGCCAACGTAGTTGGGTTCCTGCTTAGCCCAGAGAGGTCCTCATCTCAGGGTGGGAAGGGCCCCGGGATAGCAGGTGTCCTCGCTGGCAATGACCTGGGCCCCAGACTTCTTCATCTGGCCATAGCCTTAGCACAGATCCCACAGCCAAGCTCAAGTTCATAGCAGGGCCTCAGCTCTGCACCTGTGGCCATGTAGGCACAGCCACTAAGTCTCCTGTCATAGATCATGGTTCCGTGTGGGGACTTGTCCTGGGTTTTGCTCCTGCACGGGACCGTGACTATTCACCTTGATATTTAATCTTTTCCCTAACTGCAGATTTGAGCCTTTCCTTCCCTCGCTTCCTCTTCGTTGGTGGGATCCACGTCTATGGAGAACTGTCATTGGAGAAGGTTCCTACTCTTTTAGGTGGGGCAGGGACTGAAGGGTGTGGCACCTAGGCCCCCCACTCATCCATGGCACAAATTTTTCTTGAATGATCCTGTGTGTTAGAAGGAGACAAGAGTCCTCCTTTCAGGGTGCTTAGGGAAGGAGGGAGGGAGGTAAGAAAGGGACAGGAAGCTCAGTGTGTTTGGAGCATTGTGACAGGGTGGGTACCTGACGGAGAAGGCTGAAGATGGAGACAGGCCAGCTCAGGGCACTTACAAGGTCTCCTAGGATCCCTGTCACAGCCTGGCTGGCATCCTCTCTGTTCACAGAAGTGAGACATGCAAACAGGAATGAGATTTGAGCTACCCTGTGGCAGACTGCCTGAGGTCTGAGTCTGGGCTGAGGAGAGTAGAAAGCCTCGTCCTCCAGTGAGCACAGCCTGGTGGGAAGAGCTGGAGGCCAACTATGGTCAGTGTGACAAGCAGCCTGAGGGGGACTGGCTCCTGGCACCCAGAGAAAAGGTCTTGTGAGGTGTGGAGGAGGGCTGTCTGAGGAGGCCACTCTTGAGAGATGAGGTAGAGTCAGGTGGGGAAGGCATCCAGGCCTAGGACGAATGAGGGCTGCTCCAGCTGCTGCAGCTGAGAGGACTTCCTGGAGGAGGCGCTGTGTTGAGTGGCATTTTGAAGCAAAAAGAGACCCTGGAGAGGATGGAAAAGGAACAGAGACACAAGGTCAAGAAATCAGAGAAAGAGCTGAAGGCGGACCGCCGGAGGGACATTTATATTCATGGACACTTACATTAGAGGCCACTTTTCTGGTGTTTGAAATACAGCGTAATGGCCAGGAACTGACTGAAAAGGAAGGCAGTCGATAGAGCAGGCATGTTGAGAGGAAGAATGGATTTTTTTGCAAATAATATCATTTTGAACTTGTCCATTCCTTCTTCCCATCCCTCCCCCGCCCCCAGAATCTAATTGATGCCCTCCTCGTGATAAACAATTCTCAGTGCTGGAGCAGGCTCAACACCTTCACAGAGTGGTACCTGCAGGGCAAGCTGGAAGCTCCCTCCCTGGGGACAATGGTGTTCCTGGGAGGAACAGAAAAAGAGGCTGCAGGCAAATGGAGAAGACAGTCAAACAATCCTTCTGTCTGCTCAGCATTTTGCGTTCTCATTTGAGGTTTCTGTCCATTTTCCTTCCGTTTCTCTCAAAACGCCTGGGAGCTGGAATGTTGGCAAGTGTGTCAGATTCGACCCATTTCATGGCCTGGAAGGCTAAGGCTGATGCTGATGATGCTGATGCTGATGCGGTAGCAGCTAATAGGTCCAAAGCTCCAAGGAAATTGACACTTGGTCTGGGGAGGGAGCTCTGTTCTGCATTTGTTAAAGTGAGTACACCAGGATAAGGGAAGGAGAGTTAAACCCTGGCAGGGTGAGAGCACAATGGCACAGATCTAGGGAAGGTTCTTTACTCACATTGCTAGTGTTTCTTTACTGTGTCCCCAAATTGCAAAGACAGGGAGAAAATTTACAAAGCTGAGCAAGCACCTGCACTGACTCAGAAGTGAGTTGCAGAGCCCAGACCAAACTTCTGCTTGCAAGATACAGACAGGCCGTATTTCAGAGTTAATTTCATAAAACGGATCACCAGCCCTCGCCATATTCCATCAGTATGAATTGCTGAGTCTAAAATAACTTCACCTCCTGCCTCCCTCGGTGACCGTAGGACAGGGGTGATGGAGGCTAGCTGGGCTGTCTGGCAATGTCTAGCTGGCAGCAGCTGTGCCTTGACAGCTGCACATAGAATTAGTCAAGGAAACTTCCAGAAGCAGATCCCTCCTCTTAAGATAAAGCAATAAATAAGCCCAAAGCCCATTGGCCAGGCAGTTGTGGGGTGGGGTGGGGTTGGGGGGGGGGATCTAGGGAGTTTCAGAGCAGTGCCTGTGAGTGCACAGGGTTTGATTACACACACAGCATCTCTGAAAGATGCTCCCAAAGGACATGTCCCAGGAACTCTGGACATCACTGTGTAGTGGGAAGGAGCTGGGTGAGACAAGCCACTGCCTGAACAGAGCTGAACACAGCCAGGTGACCCGTCATTGAACTGGGCTATTCTTACTCCGGAGCTCCCATGGACTTTATGGCTGTGCCCTCAGCTGGCTATCTTTGGATGAATGGAAACTGGGATATCAGGCCCCAAGACACATAAAAGGCTACTTAGTTTTAACCTTGATGGAGACCTATCAGGGAAGAAAATAAAAGTGGGCATGGAGTTAGAGTCTGGAATGGGGCAGGAGTAGAAAAAAAAAAAAAAGGCAGGACTTGGGAGAAGAAAGGAGATGGGAATAGTGGTGGTGGGGAATTGAGCTAAAGCTGGAGATGGGAGCTGAGCGTGGTGTCACATACCCTTAAAATCTCAGTACTTTGGAGGCAGAGGCACAGGGATCTCTGTGAGTTCAAGGCCAGCCTAGTTTACATAGTAATTCCAGGCCAGCCAGAGCTATATAGAGAGACCTTATCTTTAAAAATAAAGGGGGGAGGGGGAGGGGTAGGGAGATGGTGGTGGTGGAGATTTGGGAATGTAGCTCAATTGGTAGCATGGTTGCCTGGCATGCATGGAGTCCTGAGTTTGATCCCTAGCACCCTATAAATCCAGCGTTAGTTCACGTCATTTCTAATGCTAGCACACAAGAGGATCAGAAGTTCAAGGTCATCCTCTATTACACATCAAGTTCAAGGACCGCATAGACTACATGAGACTCTGCCTCAAAAAAAAAAAAAAAAAAGAGAGAGAGAGAGAGATTGGGTGCAGATGGAGACGGAAGTGGAGGTAGAGGTCAAAGGGCGGATGGAGGAGGGGATGGAGGTATAAACGGACACAGAAGCAGACATGGAGATGGAAGGAGAGGTATAGTGGGGGCAGGGCCGGAGGCGGATGGAAATTCAGAAGGAGGCAGAGAAGGGGCTGATGGTGATGGAAGAGGGTGAAGATGCGTGGAGACAGCAATGGAGGAGCAGAGGGAGGCTGGGGTGGGGATATACTGAGGGAGACCAAGGACTAAAGGACAAAGGCAATGTGCCTAGGAAGCAGGGGCCTGTCTAGGACAGAGGACTGAGAGGAAGGGACATGGTGACAGGGATGCAGGGTGGAGCAGCAGTAAGCAGCCAGCATTCCCAGATAGAAACAGCTCTTTCCGACTGTTTGCACTCAGCCTTCCAAAGGGCGACAGAGGGCGTAATGTAGAGTGACATTCTCCGGAACACGGTGCCTGGGAGATGCTGGTGGGCAGAGATGCTGGCAGCTCCTCTTTGTCATCGTCCAAACAACCAGTAGTCTTAAGAGCTTGAATGCCTGTTCACACCTGCTCAGAAATGCCCGAAATGTCATAAGGGATGGAGCACACAGGCTCTGCATGGTCCGGGTACAAGGCTCTGTGTGCACGAGTGTGTGTGTGCCTCTGCGGATGTGTGTGTGTGTGTGTGTGTAAGTGAGTGTGTCTGTGTGTATGTGACCGAATGTATGTGTGTCTCTCTGTGTGTGCATGAGTGTGCATGCACAGGTATACGTGTATGCCTGTGTATGTGTGTGCTTGGAGACCTCCATGCTATCTGAAACACCTGCCCAGATCTGAAAGGCTGGGTGCCTGCAGAGGCTCTGTTATTGGACTGGTATGAGTGGAAGCAGATCTGTGCATCTCTGGCCTCAGTGAACTCATCTGTAAAATGAGAAGCCTAACCAAGAGCCACCCAAAAGACACACAGAAGAGGCCACCCATGAGTCTATAAGTCTTCCAGTGAGCACATGGCAAAAGGTAAAATAAATTACAAAAAAAAAAAAAAAAAGCAAAGTGAATTTAACCACATTTTCCACACCTAATATATCTAAAATGATATACCATCAACGCAGAATCAACATAAAATTATCAGCAGCAATATCTAACCTTTTTAATACAATTTTTACTTTATGTGTATGGGTGTTTTGCCTGCATTCATGTCTTCACACAAGGTGTGTGCCTGGTGTTTATGGAGACCAGAAAAGGGCATAAGATCCCCTGAGACTTGATTTAAGATGTTTGTGAAGCCACCGTGTGGGTGCTGGGAACTGAACCCAGGTCCTCTGGAGGAGCAGCCAGTGCTCTTAACCAGTAAGCCATCTCTCCAGCCTCTTGCAGTGCTCTTTTTAAAACTAGGCCACTGTAACTTGGTGAGCTCTCTACACGTCCAGCACACGTGAGCTCAAACTGGCAGCATGTGGGGAGCTTGCATTTGATGGGATATAGGTGCCGACTGTGGTCAAGGTGCAGATGGTGAGCACTTCCTGTCTCCTTGCCAAACTGCAAGCAAAGGCCAGACCTGATCTTCCCAATGCCCGGCAAGCAAGTGGCCTAAGACAAAGGAAAGGAGCAGGGAGGGCCACCAACAGGGGCAGTGACTGCTATACTGGGAACAGTTCCAAACTATTTATACTGGCCACTTATTGGCTCTCCGCAGCCCCTTTAATTCCATTCTGCAGGTAAGGAAACACACTTCCAGAGGTTAAGTCACCTGTCCAAGGTCAGGCACCTGACAAGTAGTGCGGCTAGTCTTTGAACCTTGAGAGCTCTGGTCTAGAGCGCACAATCTATTCTACGCTCCCTCCCTTTTCTCCCTAATGATATGGGTGGGGGGGGAGAATGGGTGTGCAGCTCAGGGGTAGAGCACTCTGGCTAGCAAGCAGGAGGCTCTAGATTCCTTCACTAACACTGCAACAGCATTCATTATCACGACTGGAGGGCATGTCAGGTACCAAATAGTCACCATCCCATTTTCTGCTTGAGCACTTCTGTCAGGCAGGTTCCCCTCAGTGTGACCTCGCTGTACTTGGCCGTGGTGGGTTGAATAAGAAAGACCACCATCATCTCATGCCTGAATACTTAGTCTCCAGTTGGTGGAACTGTTTGGGAAGGATTAGGAGATGTGGCCTCATTGGTAGAGGGGTGTCACTTAGGGGTAGGATTGGAGGTTTCAAACACCCCCTGCTCTTCCTAGTGTGGTCTGGGCTTCCAACTTGTGGCTTGAGGTGTGAGCTCTCGGCTGTTCCGGTCGCCATGCCTTTGTTCCGCCATCATGGGCTCAAACCGTCTGGAACTCAATGAAACACTTTCATTTATCAGCTGCCTTGGTCATGGTGTTTTATTCTCAGCAATAGTAAATTAACTAATATAGCCACACAGGAGGGAGGGGTCATTTTGAAGGGCCCCCTTTCCTTTTCTGTCCCCGCAGCATTTTGTAGGATGTAGTTTAACCAGAACATTTTGAAGAGGAAGAAGAGGAAGAGGAAGAGGATGGGAGGCGGTGATTGAGGTGGAGGTAGAGGTGTTGATGGGAATGGGGCCAAAGATGGAGGTGGTGACAGATGGAGGTGCAGAAAGCGGTGGGGACGGGAGTCCGTCCGCCAGGGGACACTAAAGGTGAGGGAGGCCACAGACAGTGAGCCTAGGGGCCAGTGTTTCATGCTGACCTCTGACTGCAAGGAGGGTCCTCAGCCTTTGGGGACAACAGAACTAAAAGCAGTTCCCGAGGACACTGGAGATGATGCTCTTAGGTCCTAGGGCGTGAGCACTTGCCGCAGCTCAAGTTTGCACTTGGGCATAAAGGTACCGACAGATACCGGTCCCTTTGAAGGTTTGGGCTGGCCTGGTGGCCTGGGAATCCGGGCTCCAGACTAGGCATTGACAGTGCATACCTTTAATCTCAGGCAGAGACGGGCAGATCACTGAGAAGTCAAGGCTAGCCTGGACTATATAGAGATCCTGTCAAGCCAGGTTGCCACCATTCAGATCCCAGCTCTCCATCATGCTGGCTTACAGGAGCCAGGGTCTGTTCCCATGTCACTTGTTTTCCCATCTGTACAATGGGATTATCACACCCGTGTCCCCGGCCAAGGATGAGACTGCCGCTCATGGAAGCTGGGTGGGCCTTCACTGATCCTTGCTGTAAAAATCTTGTTTTCTGTGCCGTTTCTGTAAAAGTTACACTGCGGAGTTTGCAACTTCTGGGTAATTGAAGTGTTCTGGCGTGCATTTCCGTTCTCCGAATTCCTACCCCACTTACCATCTGTTTTGAGCCATCTTCCACTTAATTACAATTCTCTCTCTATTGTTCTCTCAAGCTTCGTGCTCGCTTTCCTTCTCTTGCCCCCAGCATGTGTGGCTGCCTGAATAAAGCCCTGGCTCATACCTGGCTCCATCTCCCTGGGCCCTAAAACACGGCAGCCTCTGCTTGCTGCGCCCACTAGCCGGCAGGCTTCTCTGCACTCTATCTGCCTCCCCGCTGCTGGATGCCGGCAGCGGGCCCCTGGCACTGAGCCCCACACCTGGCGGGTGTCAGGAAATGTTTGCTGAACTTAATTAAACTCAACTGGGGTGAAAAGCCCCTGCAGGAAGGCAAGGTCTCAAGCATCTCTTGTTATTTGTTGTTTGACCCCCCCCCCACACACACACCTGGAACCCACTCCCCAACCATTGCGCACGCACGGGGGGGGGGGGGGGGGGGAAAAGGCCAGGGAAGCAAGAACAGATAGCCTGCCCCAAAGCAGAGTTCAAAGATGGTGCCTCCTGCAGATAGCAAGGAGGTCACAGTGAAGAATCACCTTAAGGTTGAATTCCCAGCACGGAGCCCCGCAGATCCACTAGCTCTGTCCCTCAGCCACATCGGCTCCCATTTAACAAAGGAGAGATCAGAGGCTCGCAGTGCGGAAATGTGAGCCCCAAGACATGGGGATGGTGGTGACTGAACGGAATGGGTGTGGGAAAGGAGATGAGCAGGTGAGAGGGAGGCTTCCGTGCACAGTAAGCCGGGTCCCAGGCAGGGAGAGAGAAGATACCCTCAGCTCTAGGTGACTCTAAGTAACCCACTTCGCTTCTTCCCAGCCATGGAGTTTCAGCCGCTGTCTTGACCCACGCTTTCCATCTCTTCCAAATGAAGTCTTCACAGTGTCCTTGCACTCACTTAAAGCGTTCAGTGGCTCCCCACTACTCTCAGGAGAGAGATACAAAAGCCTGTATCTGAGGCACTGGTCACACAGCTTTCTGGGAGGCTGGAGGCAAAGGAGGGATCCAATCGAGGCTTTGATCTGCAGTACTTGCTGATACCACGGTGTAAAGACACCGCGGGGACCTGTTTCAAGTTCGTAACAGTCTAACAGCTGGTTCACAAAATCCCTGAAAATGTCATCGTCCTCTGCACAGGTTGGAGCTGGCTCCAGCCCAGACAGCGAGCACCTGAGATGCACTGGCCTTGCGTGTGATCTGCCCTTCTTCCTAGCTGTTGGGGAAACATGAGCACCCAGTCTACCTGTGCCCCCACCACCTCCAGGCCATCATTGGGCCAGTACATGCTCTAGTTCTGTCTTCCTCTTGACCACTGCTTCTTTGGATCGCAGCGCACTGTGGCTTCTCTGGCAGTGACACCCCAGGACACTGGGGCAGGGTTCTCTTCTGCACCAGGATGCCTTTTCTAGGATACTTTCTGGGGCTGGATGTACTTACCACCTCCATCCCCATGGCCTCTTGAGTGCCTTGTATTTCTTCCACTGAGCTAAAAGTCCCAGGAAGCAGGACCCTACTCTGTGTCCCCAGCAAGGGACCCCATGTCACTACAATAGGTACTGCAGCAGCCCTTGGTGTAGGACCGGACAGAACTCTATCTGAGTTCCCCAGCTGAGTCACTATCTCCTGTCTTTCCCTTTGGAAGCTCCTCCAACCTCCATCGAAGTTGTGGCTGCTGACTCCCCAGCCCCCTTCAGCCGGTACCAGGCCCAGAACTTCACGCTGGTCTGCATCGTGTCTGGAGGAAAGCCAGCTCCCATGGTGAGTGCTTAGGGGCCCAGGCCTCACAGTATGCCAAGACTCCTGCTTTCCGAAGCCTTTTTCAGGTACCACTTCTGTGCCCAGACAGGAAGTGGTCTGCCCAGCTGGACTCTGCCCAGCACTCCTCTCATCCCACAATCCTAGATCTTCACAGTAAGGATGATCTTCCAGGAGAGCCCAGCACCCAGTACACCCCATCCTAGCTATCGAGGGGGATGGGAACAATGAACGAGGTCCAGAGATGGGAAGGGACTTTGCTATAGTCCCCCTGATGGTTTCCATGAAGATGGGGTGCAAGTTCGTGATCTCATGCTTCAGGCACACTGCTCCTCCTAGGGGTTCACAGGGAAATCATCAAAAGGAAGAAAGGAAAGAGAAAGGAAGAGAGAGAAGGAACAAGAAGAAAGACAGATTGGGGTGCTTAGTCATGGGGAGGGGTAGGCATCCAGAACACCTGGTCTGCGTTCTGCTTCAGGACGGACGCTGACCGGGAGCTCCCTCTCCATCTTAGTTTTGGTATAAGTCCAAGCAGTTGGACCCTGTCAATGTTCCAGAAACCATGGAACCGTTTGGCCCCAACAATCATTCGGTGAAACCTCATGTGTCTATCTTGTACCCAGGGGAGGTAGGAAGCCCTGGAGACCCCTGGAAGGACTCTTGTGTACCCACATCGGAGCCTTTGAGCTACATTTGAGAGTGATTCTAGTATGGGCTTTTTAGAATACTCTAGTCCTCAACCCGGTGAATTTCACGCATTCCTCAGATTTAGCAAAGATGGAGGTGGAGAATGGGCAGGGCTGGACCTGCCGTGAGAATGCAGACAGAGAGGGAAGTGGCCCCTCCTTCCCAATGTGACCAGTCCTCACTAGAGGGCCAGTGGTGGGACCTTAGGATCTGACCAGCCCTATCCAAAGCCTGGGGCCCCAGAGTCAACTGGCCAGGGCAGAGGAGTGGCTAAGTATAGAGATGCCCCATGGTAGGGTGCAGGAGCCAGATGGGGTACAGAGACATGAGGACCTGGAATGAAAGTACAGGGTATGGAGGTCTGTGGTATAAGACATAGAGGTCAGGGGTCAGGGATGCAGAGACATAGGGTTCTGTGGCGAGGCTATAGGGGCCCAGGGGTCAGGGGTGTAGAGGTATTGCGCTACAGTCATGAGGTCACTCGCAGAGGCATAGAGGCATGGTGGTCAGGGCTCAGCGGGCTAGTTTAGAGTGACGCTGCAGTCTCAAGCAAGCAGTTGACAAAGGTGGCCTTAGTCCCACCAAATGCTGAAGAGGTGGTTCATAGTTTCCCCTTCAGAACCGTAATGATGCCCAGTTTCTCCCAAGTCAGGGAAGCTGGCCTTTCCTCTGGGAAAAGAAAGACACAAGGAGAGGGTTTCCTGGCCCTGGGGCTACAGGAGAGCACCCCTTTTCCACCTCACCATCTGGCTGCCACTTAAGACACGGTTATATTTAAAAAAAAAAAAATGCCTCCTCTCTCACACTGTTCTTCCCCGCCTCTCCTCCCCTCTCGTTCTCTCTCTGTCTATATGAAAGATCCTCATTCCCTGACATTCCAGGCATCTTACGTCTGTCTAGAGCGTCAGAACTTGAAAGCAATTCTTTGATATAAATTACAAACCTGCTTTTGAAGCACTTTAAAAAAGAAAAAGGTAAAAAGCAAAGAAAGGGGAAAGAAAAAAAAAAAAAAACCCCAACCCCCTAAAGCAGGCCATTATGTACAGAAGATCCTTCTGCAGAGTTTAAAACTCTGACAGGTCCTGCACACCCACACATCAACCCCCCTCCACCTACTGGCCAGCCCCTCCCCCACCTGCCCACCCCAGGCTTCGCGCTTCTCACACCCACGGAGTCCCTGGAGTCCCTGAGTGTGGTGCTTCCCTGCTCTTCTCTCTCCCCCGTCTGCTATCGATTTATTTATCTGATTTATTTTAAAAAAATACACCCGATCCCCGCAGGCTTCTGGGCGCGTGTACCAAAATAAGAAGACAGCAAATTAAATTAAATGCCGCCTCTCAAAACTTGAATTCCCTATTAGCAGAGAAAGGGAGAAGACGTCTTTTTTAGCCTCGTCCCTGCACCTAGCTCCTTCCCACACATGCACCTGTTTTCTGCCCAGCAGCTCCAAATGACCGAATTGTATGAGGAGGCAGAACAGGCATGCATGCACGTGCACACACGGACATGCGCACACATACTAACACACACACACACACACACACACTCACACACACACACACACACACACCTCTTCTCTATCTATCCCTCCTCTCCCACCTCATTTTGCCCCAAGTGTTTGTGCATTCCCACCTCATCCACATGCCCCCCGGGGCAGCCATGGACCATTCTAGAACCTGGGTAGGTGGTCGTTAAATGGCATCTAAAACCATCAGTCTCCCCACGTGACTTCACTCACGCCTCCAATTGTTCCCTGCAGTCAATAGTCTTATTTCTCTTTAGAGGCTAAAAGCCTCCCCGACTTGTCAATGACGTTGTTGGGCTGAGCCGGCTCTCTCCAGTACTGTGGGTATTCCCACGATGCCATGTTGCATCATAGCTCTCCAGGGGAGTGACGGAAAAGAAAGGAAGTGGCAGTCTGTCTCCTGACTGGGAGGCCTGGATTCTTCTTAAAGTCTGTCAGGAGGGGAAGCCATCCATCCATTCCCCATTCCTCTTCTTGTCCTGCTTGCAACTGCAGGTTTATTTCAAACGTGATGGGGAACCGATCGATGCCGTGCCCCTGTCAGAACTGCCAGCAGCCAGCTCTGGCCCTGTCCAGGACAGCAGGCCCTTCCGCAGCCTTCTGCATCGAGACGTGGATGACACCAAAATGCAAAAGTCACTGTCCCTCCTGGACACTGAATACCGGGCTGGACGTCCCTACACGGAGCGGCCCTCACACAGCTTGACCCAGGACCCCAGCCTCTTCGTGCAGCCCACCACAGAAAACATCCCAGAAACAGTGGTGAGCCGCGAGTTTCCCCGTTGGGTACACAGCGCCGAGCCGATCTACTTCCTGCGCCACAGCCGCACCCCAGGCAGCGATGGCACGGTGGAGGTGCGGGCCCTGCTCACCTGGACCCTCAACCCACAGATCGACAATGAGGCCCTCTTCAGCTGTGAGGTCAAGCACCCAGCTCTGTCCATGCCCATGCAGGCGGAGGTCACGCTGGGTAAGACCTGGCAGGCTCTTCTGCCGCCCATCGGAGATAAGAGGTTGTAGCCAGCCCTGCAATGGGGGTCTCCGGCTTCTGGAAGCCACAGGGGAAGGGACTAAATGGAGTCAGGTCAACCCAGGGGAGAGACAGGGGTCTTCGGTAATGTTGTTTGTTGGACTGGAGAAAATGGAAGTTTCCAGGAGGTGGGCTGGTGTTTGTGGAACAAATACAGGGCCTGAATGGTTGGTCACACAATAACCCTGGGGAAGTGGGGACAAACGGCATGGCCAGGACTCCTGAGGTGAATCTAGAGCCTGAACTAACTTTTCTTTCTACCTAGACTGTCCTGGGCCTCTGTTTTCTAGCCTGTTAGATATGGTGGGTGAGATGACCAGCAAACACGGTTTAACCATAAGCTAGGAGACGAACTTGAACCCCTGCAGTACCCTGAGTGGCCACTGAGAGCACTGTTCTTGCCCCAGCCCTTTAGATGAGGGACTTGGGTTTTACATGACAGGTCAGTTAACTGGTGCTGTCTGTCCCCACAGACCACTTCCTTAGTCACCGCCTTAGTGTCGCCTACCAGAGGGTTTTGGTTAAGGACACAGTTGAGTCATGAGTGGTTATTGGTACATAGAATTCAAACACCCAGCAAGAACTTTGAAGACCAGGCCACTGATAGGTGGGCTTGTCTGCAGCAGTGGACCTTACTGTTAAGATCACATGCATTCCTTTTCCAAGGATGCCCTGTGTGGTTCATATGCCATTTCCACCCAAGAAGTCTGCTTAGCTCTCCCTGGCCCACACAGCTGACTGTACCTCTTTCAAGCCCCTCTCCCTGGGGTTGTGTCTCCCTGGTGGGTAGCCTTGAAAGTCATCTCAGTGGTGACAATGCTTTCTTCCCATTGGTTAAGTCAGAAGCCTCAGGACTACTCACTTTCTCTTGGTCTCCTCATGTCCAGGTCACCACCTGCCCTGCAGCGCAGCCTCACTTATCACACTTTCTCTTTGACCTCCGTCCAAGCGCTCTGCTTCCACCCCTGGTGTGCATCATGGCCTCTAGACTGGTCTTTCTGCTCCTGTCCTCCCCCCGACCCCAGCACCCACCCCCCCCCCGTACTGTTCTTTATCCCAACTGATCTACTTAAAATATAAATCAACCCAAACCTCAGATTAAACAGCTGCCAGACCCACCAGTGTGTAGACACTAGGCTGATGGAGAAGAGAGCCCAGAAATAGACCTGCTGGTAAAGTCGATTGATTTTGCTGGAGACCCTGAGGCTGTTTGGAGAGTAAAGACAGTTCTCTAACACATGGCCCCAAGAACAAGAGAACACGAGTGAGGGAGAGGCAGGCCTGGCCCCTGCTTGGCACACACACAGGTTAACTTGAGATGATTGATAGGCCCCAGTGTAAAAGCCAGCATCATAAAACTTCTAGAACAAAATGGAGAAAAATGTCTTTATGGAGCCTCGGTAGCCAGCATTCCTTAAAGTAGTCATAAAAAAAAAAAAAAAAAAAAAAACTAGGGGAAAAATTGGTTTGTTGGACTGAATCAAAATTCAGCTCCTAAGAATATATCCTTAAGAGAGTGAAAAGGCAGGTGCAGAATGAGGAGAGATACTCTTAGTCTTCTGTGCAGCACTGGTAGCAAAACAAACAAGCAAACCTAAGCCAGACACAGCTGTGCATGCCTGTAAACCAGCATTTGGGAGGTGGGGGCAAGAGGACAAGAAGTTCAAGGTCATCCTTTATATGGTTATATGGGTAGTTTGAGGTCAGTCTGGGTTAACTGTTTCCAAGCCTAGACTGTCATAAGCTCTATCTCAGAACAAAATTATAAACAAAAGGAGAGAGAAAGTCTTACAAACCAAAAAGTGGGGGGAGGGGCAGGGTCCTGCTAAATACACATGAGAGACAATCAATATTTGTTGTCAGTTATGGAGGTCAAACCCGGGGCCTAACACGTACTAGGCAAGTTTTCTGCCACTGAGTGAGCCACATCCCTACCCCATTGCCATCCTGCTTTTAAAACCATCTATAGATGTATTAAAACACTGTGACCCATCAGGGAGATGGAGGTAGAATTTGTAGAATGCTAGAATGGGTAATCTTTTGAAAACTGACAATACCAAATGTTGACAAGGATGCAGAACAATCAGAACCTTCCTGCATCATTAATGTGATGTAAAATGGTACCAATCCTTAGGGAAAACAGCATGTGGTTTTTTTTTTTTTCAAGCCTGATAAACACTTCACATCTATGAGCCAACAACTGCACATGGACGGAAGGTTGGGTAGATGGATGGTGGGATGGGGTGGATGGATGGGTGAATTGAGTGAGTGGATGGGCGAATGGATGGATTGAAAGGTTGGATGGATGAATGGACATGAAGGAAGGGAGGATGGATGGATTGATGGGTCGATGGTTGGATGATGGATATACTAGATGGATAGATGAATAGACAGAATGGATGGATGGGTATGTATGTGAGTGGGTGGATGGTGGGCGGGCAGATAGGTTGGTTGGATAGCTAGGTAGGTGGATGGATGATTGGGTAGATGGGTGGTTGGGTGGGTGGATGGATGGATGGGTGATTGGGTGGGTGGATGGATGGATGGGTAGGTGGGTGGGTGGATGGATGGAGGGTGGTTGAGTGGGTGGATGGATGAATGGGTGGATGGATGGGTGGGTGGGTGGATGGATGGATGGGTGGGTGGGTGGATGGGTGGGTGGGTGGATGGGTGGATGGGTGGTTGGGTGGGTGGGTGG